>CM070726.1:21859082-22576152 GCA_036346275.1 Otatea glauca
TCCCAACCGTTCTGACCTCCGACGCCCTCGCCTAGTCCCAGCCATCCTTCGCCTCACCATGACCTAGCACCGTCGCCCTGCAACCATCAAAGATAAGGAAACTCCTCACATAGCAATGCCCACAAAGATGTGCAATAAACCATCCAACTCATCACTACCGCGTCCATACGACCGGTATTGCCACTCCTGGCAGAGACAACTCAAATTGCTTTATTTTGAAAATCAATCCAAATCAAACTCAAACTTGAGCACACCTTGCTCAAATAAAGTCAAATACTCATCACAAACATGGATGGACCTCCACATGGTCCTTCAATCTCCCCCTTGATGAGTATATTGAGTCATATGTGCACAAGAAGAGTCAATTTTGTTTAATTTTCATTTTTTTTGCACAATGATTCATGAGCGATTGAAGGACTCCAGCATGGATCAAACTAGTTTCACCCAAGTTGCTATAGGGACTAGAGAACTCCTAAATTTCTCAAATTATGGCACAAACCTCTAGAGAAGAAACCTAGCAAGTAAAAGCAACAAGTTTCATCAAGTTTTTCATTTAAGGCTTATTTCATTTTTAAGCTTAGCAAGTTAAATGAACTTGGACATACCTAAGCTAGTGATTTTCTTCAAATGATGTAGCATGGTGTATAGCATGAAGAAGAAATCAATTGCATAATAGACAAAGCTCATAAAACAGAAAATGCAGTCTAAATGAAATGCATGAACAGATTCCCAAACTCCCCCTCAATAAATGAATCAATTTTAAGCTCAAATCTGGTTAAAGTTGAGTTATTATCAAGATTAGGCATAAAGAAAACCCGAATGAACTCAATAACAACCAGAAAAACAGAATGAGGAGAAGAAGCCGAGAAACTGCAAAACTGGATGGATATTGAGCATAGATAAGATAGAAGAGACTCACTACGGCTTAGACTCGCTCTTATCTTCCCCAGTGACTGACATAGGGAAGCTGACTCAAGATCCCAACTAAGGAGTGCACACAGACCCTGTCTACCCAGGAGGCCCAATACCTGCTAGACTTATAAGACTGTGAGGGAAATCAACCTAGATTAAAGAGAGAACAACTAATCACGCATGATAGCAACCTAAAGCACAAGATAAGAGGTCCATGGAAGGCATGCCAGAAGTCTAAGTGAGTGAACTCAACTCAAGAAAACAAGCCCAAAGTCACCCAAAAGAAACACAAAGAAAAGAAAAGCTAAGCTGGAAGAAAACATATAATACATAATATACAAACCAGCTCCCCCTCATGAAAGGCCGTAAGGGCTCACGACTCCAAGCTCACTCCTCAAGGCAACAAATCTGAGCTATCCAAGGCTTGGTGAAGATATCGCTAATCAAGGTCACTCTCTGAATGAGCGCGATATCTCCCTTCTCCACATGGTCTCTAAAGAAGTGATATCTAATATCAATGTGCTTGGTCCGGAATGTTGCCTTTGGGTTTTTAGCAATGCAAATAGCTGAAGTGTTGTCACGAGAAAAGTGGCACGATCTCTATCTCTAACCCATAGTCCCGTAAGGTCGATCTCATCCAGAGCACTGCTACAACAATCGGTCAAACAACATACTCGGCCTCGGCGGTGGATCAGCAACCCAGCATTGCTTCCTAGATGACCAAGAAACAAGAGAAGTGCCAATGAATTGGCAAGTGCGGAAGTGCTCTTCCTATCTATCCTACACCAAAGAAAGTCGGCATCGAAAAAGGCTCTAAGAGATAGACAAGAAGACGAAGAGTACCAAATACCATAATCGGTGGTAGCACGAAGGTACACGAAGATGCGCTTGACCGCCAAGCGGTGAGAGCGCGAGGAGAAGCTTGAATCGAGCGCATGGACACACAAAAAATGTATGTCCGGCCTCGAAGCGGTGAGGTACAAGAGGAGCCGATCATGCTCAAACTCCTTTTGATCAAGCAGGCTCACCATCCTCATCGGGCTCGAAGACGAAGTGGTGGCCATAGGAGTCATCACCGGCTTCCCATCGGACATGTCGGCGCCCTCGGGAGGTCACGGTATATTTGCCTTGATGCAAGAAAGTACCCTCCCGAGTGCGCTTGATTTGGAAGCCAAGAAAGTAGCTCAACTCGCCCATCATACTCATCTCAAACTTTGTGCTCATCACCTCAGAAAACCGAGACACAAGCGAATGAGACGAGCCACCAAAAATGATATCGTCCACATAAATCGGACAAGAAGAAAATTAGACTCATGGTGTCCGATGAGCGAGTTTTGTCTACTATGCCCATTTTGAAGTCATGGTGAGAAGATAAGACTTGAGCCTCTCATACCATGCTCTGGGGCTGCTTGAGTCCATACAAAGCTTTGGAGAGCTTGTATACATGACTCGGAAACTTGGGGTTCTCGAATCCTGGAGGTTGTTTGACATAAACCTCTTCCTCAATATAGCCATTGAGAAATGCACTCTTGACATCCATTTGATAGAGCTTGAATCCACAGGATGCAGAGAATGCAAGCGAGATCCTAATAGCCTCTAGTCTAGCTACAGGCAAAGGTCTCCTCAAAGTCAAGACCCTCAACTTTGAGAAAGCCCATGCAACTAGCCTAGCCTTGTTGCGAATGACAACCCCATCCTCACTCTGCTTGTTTTTGAACACCCACTTGGTCCCAATGACATTATGACCAGATGGGGCTCGACAAGTCGCCATACCTTGTTCCTCTCAAAGTTCTCAAGTTCCTCATGCATAGCATTAATCCACGATTCATCGGATAATGCATGAGAAACATTATTCGACTCAAAGGAGGCAACAAAGGCGAGTAGAGGCGGCGGACAAACTTGATTTTGAGCGAGTGACCGCTCAAACAGATCACCAATGATCCGATCGGTGGATGAGCTTTACGGATATGACGGAGAGGACCGTAGCGAGTGGCCTCTACCTCATGCACGTAAGAGGTAGGAGCAGAGCCACTCACCAAGGAGAGTCGGAGGCAAGGGCCGGTCTCCCGAGGTGCGAAATGGAAACAGGAGGAACCTCGGTGTAGAGGGGACTGATCCGTGGAACACCATCATCTCCATCATCCTCATCTTCTACAAAGATGGTCTCGGAGGGATAAGAAGAGCCTGAAACATCAGGTCTAGCTCCTGGGCTAGCCTCATCAAAGGTCACATCACAAGTCTCTATGATCCTATGTGCATCAACGCTCCAGACCCTATAGCTACGAAAAGAAGTCGAGTAACCTAGAAAGATACCATCAGAAGAGCGAGACTCAAACTTATCTAGGTTACCAGACTTTAAGATAAAACACTTGCAACCGAAAACGCGAAAATGAGACACACTGGGCTTTCGCCCATACCTCAACTCATAAGAAGTGCGATGCAAATGTGCTCTAAAAACACGCGATTAGAAACATGGCAAGCAGAGCTATAGCCTCACCCAAAACTTCCTAGAGTCTTGTACTGCCTCTAGCATCGTCTTGGCCATCTCAACCAGTGGTCCTGTTCTTCCTTTCCACTACGCCATTCTGCGAGGGGCGTAGGAGAAGAGAACGATGCTCTAAACCGACTCCACACAAAACTCTCAAAGTAGGAATTCTTGAACTCCGTGCCATTAGCATCGCAGATAGCTCGTAATGCACAGGGAGCTCAATAGAAAACCCATGATCAAACCCCTGAAGTGAGAAAAGGTCTCATCCTTCGAGGCCAAGAAGAATACCCAAGAGTATCTAGAAAAATCATCAACGATGATAAGAACATACCACTTCCTCTCCCGATTGCACTCTAGCCGACCAACAGTTGTCCATATGTAAAAGCTGTCTGGTGCATCACCATCACTACGGTGATTGGAGGATGAGAAGCGGTAACCATCTTGCCATGTCGGCAAGGAGAGCAAACTAAGTCTTTGACCATCTTGAGTTTGGGCAAACCCGAATGAGATCGTGGCGCTAACTCGGGTCAAATGATCAAAACCAATGTGACCAAGTCTCCTATGCGGAAGGAGAGATCACGGACTCGAAGCAATCAAACATCGAAGAGAGTCTCGGAAGAAGCGGAAAAATCAGCACGAAAGACTCTCCCAAATCTAGAAATCCATAAACTAACCCTCTGATGAATCAAGGATTCTCGGGCATTACTCTTGAAACTTACCTCGAAAGAGTAATCGATAAGCTGAGAAACAGAGAGCAGATTGTATTGCAGCTTACTTCCTAAGGCAACATCTTTAAGAATGAAATTTTTGTTAATGCAGATGGTACCTTTAGCAATGACTCTACCTGAAGATGCATACCCAAAAGTGATTAACTCATCACCGGAGGCTCGGACTAGGGAAGAGAACCAACGAGAATCTCCGGTCATATGACGAGAACAACCGGAGTCAACAATCCAAACATCGCCCTTCCCATCCGATTTAACCCGATCAAGACACAAGAGAGAAAGATGACTCAAGATCGATAGAGTGAAGACTTAGGAACCCAATCTTGAACCATACGACACCTCGTAGTACGACCACGAAGAAGACGGACTCGAGTGTCTCTCGATGCTCAACTCTCACACGATCGTGAGCAACTCGTAGATAATCTAGGAGTCAAAACTAGGTTGGCACGCGTGGTGCAAAAGCCGACCATCCCAAGAAGGTCGCTCGATCTCCTACCGGGAAAACACCTCACGCCGATATCTACCTCGATGGGAAAAACGAGGAATATCAAGAAGACGACGGAAAGTCCGACTACGAACAGCTCGTGGCTAAAACTCAAAGAACTAGCATGAAAACCGAGTCCGGGCGCCGCCCAAACAAAGCGACTCTCTAACTTTGTCTAGAAGCGGTGTGTCTTAGGAGCACTCAAAGTCCGGGATGACCACTGAATACCCCTAAGAGCAGCAACACGCTCACGCCGAGTGATCTTGGCGCTGAAGCGTAAATCTACTAGGTGACCATCCTTGTTACGGAAGGTGCATGTGTACTTCGCCTTGCTAGAGGCGAAGCAATAGGAGTAACACCCTTCCGGTCAAGTCCTATGGACAACCCAGTGAGACCTAAACTTGGTGGTGCTCACTCTAGAGCTACCACAATCTCACCACTCTTGGAGCCGCGACAATGGTGGGAGGATGCGCCGAGCGTGCTCCAAGGATCAAATCCTAGACCTTGATTGAATCTACTAATCTTGGATTGGTCTAGAATAAGATTGGGCTTCTTCTTGCCTCCAACAAACTTCTCGAGAGTGCTCATAAGATACCGGCAATCTCGGAAGAAAGAAGCACAAGAAGAACAGGGAAGGAGAAGAAGAAGAAGAACCAGAAGAGAAGATCTCTCGTAAAGACGTGCTTTTTGTTCCTTAGCACAGCTGCCTCAATCTTGAGGGCCTCACAAGAAACGGAAGGAGCATCTCTAATCCTAAGGGTTTGGTCTTTTAACTTCTTCTTAAACTCGACATGGATTTGATCCACATCATCCTTAACCCCAACACACAAAAAGCAACCAGTTTGTGACTTAACTAGTAAATCCTTAGCAAGTTGATCACACTTGACATTCAAAGCATCATTGTCAAGTTTTAGTTGCTTACCCTCACATGAGCCGACTGGTCCTTAGAAGCATGCAATTCAAGTTCATCATTTCTAGCGAAAGCTTTCTAAGGTGTTCGCTCATGGCATCAATTTCGCAAGCAATTTAGGGCAATTAGCACATGATGGAGTGGAGTGAGCATGAAGAAAACTAGCCTCAACAGAATAGCATCAATAGAACTAGTGCTAGCATTCTTCAACCTAAGACCATCAAGTTCAAGCAAGCACACTATCATGTATGGTCCTTAGGTTCTCCAACTCCACAAGAATAGCATCACACAAAGAGCAATCATCGGTGACTCGGGAGGAGAAGATCTAAGTGAAGCTAACTCCCGAGTCAAGGTACCTACTTCCTTCTCAAGCTCAGTACACCTAGCTCTAGCTCTAGCATGAAATTTTCCTAATTTGCGTAAAGCTTCGTTGAGTGGTCATAGGAGGGTACCTCATCCGAGTCATTTGTAGAGCTCGGAGTCGCTGATGTCGTTGGTGTCGGCCATGAAGCACATGGAGAAGTCATCGCCGCCCTTCTTCTCTTGCGGATCATCCTCGCCCTCGTCGCTCCATGTCTCCGTGTCGGAGAGGTTGATGTCGTCAAGCGCGGCGAGGATGCGGTGGAAGAGCTTCTTGTTCTTGGAGAAGTTGCGGTACTTCTTCTCGTGCCACGGTTCACGAACTGGAGGCTTCTTGTTGCGGTTCTTGTCGGTGTAGTCATTTTTGCCCGAATCGCCAACGTCGTTCTTGCCCTTCTTCTGCTTGGGATAGTTCGCCCGAATGTGGTTGGGGCCACCACACTCGAAGCAGGTGATCATGCCACCTCTCTTCCTCTCTCTCACCCTCTTATATGCATGAGAAAACTTGCGAGCGAGAAGAGCAAGCTCATTTTCTGGAAATTTTTCCAGTTGGTCATCGCTTAGCTTGCAAAGGGCGGAAAGAGAGAAACCAATAGAAGGATCAGAAGAAGAAGATCCAATGGGATCGGTGACCAAAGCGATCGACTGAGATTTCGTCTTCCGAGAGACGACATCGATCTCATGAGTCTTGAGGCGGGAATAAAGCCCGTCAAGAGTCAGAGTCGATAAGTCGGTGGTGTCCTTGATGATGGTCACCTTCATCTCCCAAACCCGAAGGTCGAGTGTGGTCATGAAATGCCGAGCATTGTCCGAGTCAGGGTATATGCAACCAACTGCTCGGAGGTCGCTCAAAATCTTTGTAAACCGACCAAAACACTCGTCGAGACTCTCACCAGCGCGTTGATCAAACTTGTTGTACTCGCGCTTGAACTGGTACTGCCTCACATTTTTGATTTGAGTAGAGCCCTCATGGTAAGCATCGAGGGTTACCCAAATCTCGTGAGCGGAGCGAAGGTGAGAAATCCTATCATACTCACCGCGGCTAAGACCACTGTATGAGAATGTTCCTTGCCTTAGCATTCGCCTCAACGTCAATCATATTGATGGCGTGACATTTTCATCGCAAGAACCTCATACGGGGTTTCACCTTCGCCATATCAGTAGCCAGGCGGTGATGTATGACTCCATCCGGGACTTCCAAAAGGAAAATCAACTCCATTAAAGATGGGAGGCTTGGTGGAATATTTGTCCGTCGCCATGGCTCTTGAGACCGGTCAAGATCTAGAAAGAGCAGAACCAGCTCTGATACCAATTGAAGGACCGAGATGGCGAACAGAGGGGGGGGGGTGAATAGTCGCAAATAAAAATTCCCTCAAAATACTCCAACAAAAACCTCGACAAGATCGCTCAAAGGAAATTGTGAAAAACCCGAAAAACTAGACAACTATGTGTACCCCAAGCTTGCATGGATAAGTACCATAAAATATGTGGGGATTTTTGAGTCACAATCCTGGTTGTCTAGTGTCCAAGATAAAGAGGAATCAATTCAAACTCTTGCTTTTAGAAAGGACATCAATTCAAATCACAAAAGTCACTTTCAGAAAAGCAAAAGCAGAATTTCCAGAACATGTCCTCAATTTGCACAGGAGGTTGGTGGGTTTCTGCAGCTCAAAAAATTCTGAGACTTTTTCTCCCTATGAGCATCAGAGTCGTGAAGAACTGCACCAAATTTCTCCTCAAAAAACCTTACAGAAAAAACAGGAAAAATCTAAGAACACAGTATGCTCAAAAATGTCGAGCAGAAAGTTTGGGGCTCGGTTTTCACCTCATTGCGCCCAAACGGTGCAACAAGTGAACTCCAAAATTTTTCTGTAGGTGTATATGAGAGTCCCTCACCTCCTCCAACAAGAATCACTCAAAAAGGATTTTTCAATATGTTTACAAAAATCAAACACTGACTGCTGCGTGAAGAACAAGTTCTGAACAAAGTTGGAACTTGAAAGAAAAGATGTTCTCTACTCAATCCAAGAGTGCAAAAGAGATGTAAAACCATATGAACACACTCAAAACATTCAAGATCAGCAGCATTTAGAACGAGGGGAGGCAAATCCAAATTACTTGAAAGTAAATTGCGGGAATGTAATTGCGGAAAGTAAATGCTGAATTTAAATTATGTAAAGTAAAGACATAATGTAAATGCATAAAATAAATTCAGAGGTGGATGGATAAAACTTTCATTTCTGGAAGGGGAGGTTACAAAGCCTCACATTCATGTGGGCAAAGCTCAAATGAGCATCAAAAACCTCAACACCTTCAAGGGAAGGAGGCTACCTCTCCACCCCTATTTATACTACTCTTGGGCCACCTACCTCCCTTGGATGAGTCCCTCAACCCTAGAGCACTCATCTAAGGGCTAGGATTAACCCATACACACAGCCATGCAAGGTCTAACCCAAAACCCACACACATATCGGGTTTTCTTGCACGGTTTTCAAAGCATACTACCTAGACCCGCTAACCTATCAACTAGACCTCAATCCGACGGCCCTCATTGATCCACGCGGCATCTAGCTTGCATCATCTCCTTTCCTTGTCTTCTTGACTTGCCCGGACTCCGTCTCCGATCATCTTTCGGCGATCTCCCAACAGTCTAGACCTCCGACGCTCCTCGCCTAGTCCCGGTCATCCTTCGCCTCACCATGACCTAGCACCGTCGTCCAGCAACCATCAAAGACAAGGAAACTCCTCACATAGCAATGCCCACAAAGATGTGCAATAAACCATCCAACTCATCACTTTCGCATCCATACGACCGGTACTGCCACTCCTGGCAGAGAGAACTCAAATTGCTTCATTTTGAAAATCAATCCAAATCAAACTCAAACTTGAGCACACCTTGCTCAAATAAAGTCAAATACTCATCACAAACATGGATGTACCTCCACATGGTCCTTCAATATGTCTGGATACTCTGGGTTGTGCGTAGCTCTCTCATAACGGTTGGATTTGGAGCTTCTATTTAAGCCCTCACTCTCCACCTAACAAGGAGAGAGCTCCAATTATTGCACCCATTCATTTTCAAACCCTGACTCTCACTCTCTTGAGCCCTAATCTCCTTTCTCCACTTGAAGCTAGTTATTGATTTGAATCTTTTGGGAGAAAGGAGTGGATTTGAGTGCCTTGAGTTTGCATCTTTCATTCTTGAGCACAAGATTCATCCTCCAAGTAGATTTCGCGTCGTATTTGTTACTCTTGGAGTTTGAAGGGCTCCTAGACGGCAAGGAGTGAAGAGGAACGCGATATGCTACACTAGCACATAAAAAAAAAACTACCGCGTAATCAGAAAGCTACTCTCAAGAAGGGGATCACAGATATGATTACCACTAGACACGCAGTTGCGGAATCCTTCGCGCGTCGATGTAGTGGATCGTCCTCGCCGCAGTCGTTGCGTCGATGGAGCGGATCGTCCTCGCCTCGCCGTGGATCGTCCTCGCACACCGCAGTCGCAGCAGCGTCACCGCAGTAGTCCACAGGTCCAGGGATGGAACGTCGTGCGTCGGTGTGCAAGCACCTGGTCGTTCGGCAGGGGCAACGAGAAGAGGATGCTAGGGTTTCGAGTGAATCACTTCTAAACCGTGGGAAAGCACACCCTACGCCCACCCTCCTCCCTTCCTTATATAGCCACGAGATGAAACCCTAAAACAAGGCCCATCAGCGTGCTAAGCCCACGAGGTCCATTAATTATGGATCCGATCCAAATTAATGCGTCCCAGCCCTTTAAGTGTGTGACCCTGCAGGTTCACGTACGTTTGGACATGGATTCGAAAAACTCATTTTCAATCCAATAGTTGGTAGCGGCTCCTTGCAAAGTATGCCAACTCCCAAACATACTATGATCAAATCGGACAGAACCTATCAAAAGTACTCATGTAATAATCCCTTTGCCAAGTATATGAAGGTTGAACTCAAGGCGAGAAGCATGTCATGCTTTGATGATTCAATCCATCTCTCGTATCCGTGATATATTAATAAGTTGTGATTGACTCCTCAATCACGGCATGGCCATGCACTTCCTTAATCATATCACACGAGTAGCCTTGTCATATATCTCCGTTTCATTGGAGTGGCAAATTCCATCTTGACTGCTCACTTCCCTCTGCACGTTTCATAGTAAACATGAAAGCTACCTTTATAACTATCTGGTTAGGAAGTAGTGTTTGATAGCCCTAAGGAAATCTATTACACATGTAGGGAATATGACAATCTCAGGTCTAAGGATCATACATCTACTTGGTATGAGATACACTGATGACACATAAGAATGAAACATTCTCGTAGTGTCGCATTGCGGGTCTATCTAACCCATGTTCTTCAACATGCGTCCACAATGTATAGATGATATCTCTATATCCCATGATCTATGAGGCATGATCATCGATCACTACATGTACTGATCTATTCATCATTGTCCTATACGATGATATCCGATCAAAGATATTTATCGAATTATATCAATAAGTAAAGAGCTTCATAAGCAAGTCACATACTTGTTGATCAATACAATGATATACATTCATTGGACCAATAATCATATTATTATTCATAAACATAGTCATGTTACAATCATCTAAATGATTGCCTCAAGGGCATAGCACTAACAAGGAGTCACCGGGAGCCTCCAATACTTGTTGTGGTGAACCCCTGAAGTTTGTGAAGGCAAGTCTCGCCTCCAAAAGGGAAGAGGCAAGAAGTGAAGACCGGCGAGTGCTTTGTGCAACACCGGGAGGATAGTGGTCATGAGGGACCCAGGCTTTGTGCCTCCTCAACGGAGACGTAGAATTCCCTTTAAGAATCCGAACTTCGGGTAAAAATCATTGTCTTCGTGTTCTTCATTTGTTTTTGTTAGGGTTTGTGATCTTAGATTTTGGGAGCCCCGATCTCTCTATTGCTGTGTTTGGTTCTAGATCTACATCATCCCCAGGTATCTGATAGTATTTAGAACATTTGTGTTCAATTAGTTTGTTGGAAAATTGTAGAGATTTAAAATCTCATTTCGAGGTCTCCAATCCGGAGTATTCGGACTCCTGACCCCGGACAGTCCGGACATATCGAAGTATCCGGATAAATACCCCGGACACTCCGGGCTTAGACCCTCGGGAGATTTTATTTTGCTGCAAATTTTTAATTCGCCTATTCACCCCCCTCTAGGTGACATCTCCGGTCCTTTCACATAGGCTATAGAAACACTTAACAAATGTGTTACTACATGTGTCAGTAACACTTTGTTGAGCTATAGTAGCACATGTGTGTTACTATAGCCCCATCCTGGTGTAGTATAGAGTGCCTTCATCTTGCTACAAAATGCCTAGCCGACTATGATTAAAACTTAGCTGTCCCTCACCATTTCCATTTTGCTTAATTGCAGCGTGTCTCCTTCACTTAGCCGCCCAGGACATGACCATCATTCTCAACTCCGATGCACGCTCTCCACCATGCTCTGCCATGGCCATGCCCCTTCTCGATGAGCCCTAGCCTCGACACCTATGTCACATTGTGCCTTTTCCCTCCTCTTCAAAAGCCCTTAGTCAATTTTGTTGATAGCGCAATGTAGCGCCAGATCCGTGCTTTCTCCTTCATCATCAACCGCCATTGTCGCAAATGTGTAGCCTCGTTGCTGGTGAGTCCCAAAACCACTCCATGGTTGTTCTCACCATTTGCATGTCGCTCTAAATCCTTTACCATGCTCCATTGCAGCTCTTCCTCGCCGTTGTTGGTTGGCACCGTCAACCCCTCTGCCACAGCCATTGCCATTGCGTAACCATAGTCTTTGGTGAGCCCTCATCTTGAACATGGTATTTTAGAGCATCTCCTCGATTCCCAAAACCTCACCGTGTGCTTGTTTTTGGTCCCCCCCTTGGTACTTGGCTTTTACCGTGAAGCTCTTTGTCACCATAGTTGATCTCGGACGACCTGTCACCCAGACCGTCTTTGCCACTGTCGATCCCTCCATTGTATTCGTGGTGAGCCCCTAATACTCATACACTACTTAGTTAGGCTCACGACAGTGACTTACATTTCTATCATTGTTGCTTTATTAGCATCACCGCTCACCGCAGTCCCTTTCCCTATTCCGGCGACAATTGGTCCCTATGCCTGCCACCTTAGTTTCGCCTAGATCCCAGCTTGCTAGCGTGATGACCAAGTCGGCCCATTTCCTTCTCTTTCACCCAGTTCTTCGTCGGCCTAAGACTCTCTACCGCTTGTTGTGTGTAACATCCCAAAATTTGCTCTTATTATTATTTTATTGTTATCTATGCCTTTTGTGACTTTCTTGAATTTATTTGAATTTTATTAAACATATTTGTATTTGGCCTTTTATTGAAAAGCATTAAAATATTATGAAGTCCAATATAAATTTTGGCTAAAAATATTTTAATTAAGTTAAAAATGTTTTAAAGTATTTTTGAGATATTTCTTGGAATTTTTTCGCTATATTTATTACCCTAACTAAATCAATCTATTTTCGGGATTTAAATTAAATCAAAAGGCTTTGGAATAATCAAAAGAACTGTAAAGGGCCGAGCCCATTAATGTGTCAGCCGAATCGGTCCATAGCCGGCTTGGCTTCTTGAAGGGATAATATGGGTCGTAGGATCATCAATGTGTGGTGGGGATTGAGTAGGTTTAGAGATTTGATGAAGCCCATTGATCTCAGTGTGCGGCTCGGATTGCTTTGTGCCAATTGCATCTCGATTGTGGATCAAGGAAAATGGATGGCTCCGCGTCGTCTTCCCCGAAGCATGATTGAACCAGACTCTGGCGTCGCCGCCATGCTCGCCATGAACTCGAAGATCAACCCGTGCGGATCGTGGACTCTAGTGCTAAAAAGGTGCGCATCAGGGACGCCGTCTCACAACAATCGGAAGCCCTAAGGTTTACCGTAGAGATTCACCTTCTGTTTGCCGCAATCAAGGATTTTTTGCCATGCGCCACCGTAAGGAAAAGCTACTGATTCGTCGTCATTCGTGGGTGATCAAGCTTGGGATCAAAGCTGTTGGATTCGCCTCATTGAAGAGCATCTCGTGCGCACATCAATCTCGTCGGACTGCCACCGGAGCGATCATTCACCGAGCGCCCTAGAACCATCGCCGTACATCTCGCCACCGCTGGTGAACTAGGATGTGAGGTAAGGAATCGGTAGCACCGTTAGAATTGCAGCATCACGCTCTTTCTGGCTGTATCAGCCATGGTCGCCATCGGCGATCGTTGGTCCTCGTGCGCCGTCGGTAGAGGTAGCAGGTCCAGCGGGTGATGTATACATCCACGTGGCCGCCACATCGTCTTTTCGCTGATCTATTCATTCACATGGCAGTTCGGGTGTCGATGTGGCCAGCGCCACACGTGGCAGCCAAATCAGCAACGTGGGTCCCATTGTCAGCCGATGACTCGCGTGGACCCGATCCATGGAGATCAAGCCGTGAACCTTAATCTGGTCCATGGACTCGGTCCAATGGACCAGAGAACACGTGTCGGCCCAGGAGCGCTTCGGGCCAGGGCTGACGTCAGCATGAAGCAATAATTACCTTTTCAATATAAAAAATAATTCAGTTATTTAATTTATTTTCCAATTTTTAGGTTTTTATGATTTTTGAATCTTCTACGAGCCCGTTCTCCTTCATACGAGCTCTGATTGAGTTGATTCAAATTTCTAAAAAGTTTTAAAATTTAGATCTACTTAATGGTGAATTTTATTTGATTTTTAGAGATTGTTTGCTCTCTATTTTGGTGTTTATTTGTTGTTCTCTCTCGTTTCACATAGACGTTGAAATTTGCGAGGCATCAAAGGAAGGTCCATCAACTCAAGACCAAGGTCCAGAGCAAAAATAAGGGCTTTTATAAGGCAAGTTGTGATTTGATCATGTTGAACCCATGTTTATGAAATTCCTATATTGTTTTACCCTATTGCATATTATTTCAGATATACAATTGTTTCAATTTAAATTGGGACTTAGTTAATATACCTTTTGATCTATACCCTACCTTGTCATTTGTATGTCATGATCTATTGTCACTCTAGATTGGTTCATTATAGTTGGTTAATACTAAAATCAACATGGAATGTTAGATCGTGCTAGTTGCTTAGCCATATTACATCATCACATATACTTGAATCATCAATGTTTAATCTTGACTAATGGAATATGGAACAATGATATGAACTTGTGAGTCATGTGAGGTGAAGGACCATGTGGAGGTCGATCCATGTTTGTGATGAGTATTTGACTTTATTTGAGCAAGGCGTGCTCAAGTTTGTGTTTGATTTGGATTGATTTTCAAAATGAAACAATTTGAGTTATCTCTGCCAGGATTTGGCAGTACCGGTCGTATGGACGCGGTAGTGATGAGTTGGATGGTTTATTGCACATCTTTGTGGGCATTGCTATGTGAGGAGTTTCCTTGTCTTTGATGGTTGTAGGGCGACGGTGCTAGGTCATGGTGAGGCGAAGATGACCGGGACTAGGCGAGGAGCATCGAAGGTCCAGACGGTTGGGAGATCGCCGGAAGATGATCGGAGACGGAGTCCGGGCAATTCAAGAAGACAAGGAAAGGAGTTGATGCTAGCTAGATGCCGCGTGGATCAATGAGGGCCGTCAGATTGAGGTCAAGTTGATAGGTTAGCGGGTCTAGTTAGTATGCTTTGAAAACCGTGCAAGAAAACCCGGTATGTGTGTGGGTTTTGGTTTAGCCCTTGCATGACTGTGTGTATGGGTTAATCCTTGCCCTTAGATGAGTGCTCTAGGGTTGAGGGACTCATCCAAGGGTGGTCGGTGGCCCAAGAGTAGTATAAATAGGGGTGGAGGGGTAGCCTCCTTCCCTTGAAGGTGTTGAGGTTTTTGATGCTCATTTGAGCTTTGCCCACATGAATGTGAGGCTTTGTAACCTCCCCTTCCAGAAATGAAAGTTTTATCCATCCACCTCTGACTTTTTTTTGCGCATTTACATTATGTCTTTACTTTACGCAATTTAAATTCAGCATTTACTTTCCATAATTACATTCCCGCAATTTACTTTCAAGTAATTTGGATTTGCCTCCCCTCCTTCTAAATGCTGCTGATCTTGGATGTTTTGAGTGTGTTCATATGGTTTTACATCACTTTTGCACTCTTGGATTGAGTATAGAACATCTTTTCTTTCAAGTTCCAACTTTGTTCAGAACTTGTTCTTCGCGCAGCAGTCAGTGTTTGATTTTTGTAAACATCTAGAAAAATCCTTTTTGTGTGGTTCTTGTTGAAGGAGGTGTGGGACTCTGATATACACCTACAGAAAAATTTTAGAGTTCAGTTGTTGCACCGTTTGGGCGCCATGAGGTGAGAACCGAGCCCCAAACTTTCTGCTCGATGTTCTTGAGCAACTGTGTTCTTAGATTTTTCCTGTTTTTTATGTAAGGCTTTTTGAGGAGAAATTTGGTGGAGTTATTCACAGCTCTGGTGCTCATAGGGAGAAAAATTCTCAGAATTTTGTAAGCTGCAGAAACCCACCAACCTCCTGTGCAAATTGAGGACAAGTTCTGGAAATTCTGCTTTTGCTTTTTTGAAAGTGACTTTTGTGATTTGAATTGATGTCGTTTCTAAAAGCAAGAGTTTGAATTGATTCCTCTTTATCTTAGACACTAGACAACCAGGATTGTGACTCAAAAATCCCCACATATTTTATGGTACTTTTCCATGCAAGCTTGGGGTACACATAGTTGTCTAGTTTTTCGGGTTTTTCACAATTTCCTTTGAGCGATCTTGTCGAGGTTTTTGTTGGAGTATTTTGGGGGAATTTTTATTTGCGACCATTCACCCCCCCTCTGTTCGCCATCTCGGTCCTTCAATTGGTATCGAGCCGTTCGCTCTTTCTAGATCTTGACCAGTCTCAAGAGCCATGGCGACGAACAAATATTCCACCAAGCCTCCCATCTTTAATGGAGTTGATTTTCCTTTTGGAAGTCCGGATGGAGTCATACATTACTGCCCATGGCTACCTGATATGGCAAAAGGTGAAACTCCCGTATGAGGTTCCTGCTGATGAAAATGTCACGGCCATCAATATGGTTGACGTTGAGGCGAATGCTAAGGCAAGGAACATTCTCATACAGGGTCTTAGCCACGGTGAGTATGATAGGATTTCTCACCTTCGCTCCGCTCACGAGATTTGGGTAACCCTCGATGCTTACCATGAGGGCTCTACTCAAATCAAGACTGTGAGGCAGGACCAGTTCAAGCGCGAGTACAACAAGTTTGATCAACGCGCTGGTGAGAGTCTCGACGAGTGTTTTGGTCGGTTTACAAAGATTTTGAGCGACCTCCGAGCAGTTGGTTGCATATACCCTGAATGGGACAATGCTCGGCATTTCTTGACCGCACTCGACCTTCGGGTTTGGGAGATGAAGGTGACCACCATCAAGGACACTACCAACTTATCGACTCTGACTCTTGACGGGCTTTATTCCCGCCTCAAGACTCATGAGATCGATGTCGTCTCTCGGAAGACGAAATCTCAGTCGATGGCTTTGGTCACCGATCCCATTGGATCTTCTTCTTCTGATCCTTCTATTGGTTTCTCTCTTTCCGCCCTTTGCGAGCTAAGCGATGACCAACTAGAAAAATTTCCAGAAAATGAGCTTGCTCTTCTCGCTCGCAAGTTTTCTCATGTATACAAGAGGGTGAGAGAGAGGAGAGGTGGCATGATCACCGCTTGAGTGTGGTGGCCCCAACCACATTCGGGTGAACTGTCCCAAGTCGAGAAGGGCAAGAACGACGTTGGCGGTTCGGGCAAGAACGACTACACCGACAAGAACCGCAACAAGAAGCCTCCAGTTTGTGAACAGGCGCACGAGAAGAAGTACCGCAACTTCTCCAAGAACAAGAAGCTCTTCTACCGCGTCCTTGCCGCGCTTGACGACATCAACCTCTCCGACACGGAGACATGGAGCGCGAGGGCGAGGATGATCTGCAAGAGAAGAAGGGCGGCGATGACTTCTCCGGCATGTGCTTCATGGCGACACCAACGACATCAGCGACTCAGAGCTCTACAAATGACTTGGATGAGGTACCCTCCTATGACCAAATGAACGAAGCTTTCGCAAATTAGGAAAATTTCATGCTAGAGCTAGAGCTAGGTGTACTGAGCTTGAGAAGGAAGTAGGTACCTTGACTCGGAGTTAGCTTCACTTAGATCTTCTCCTCCCGAGTCACCGATGATTGCTCTTTGTGTGATGCTATTCTTGTGGAGTTGGAGAACCTAAGGACCATACATGATAGTGTGCTTGTTTGAACTTGATGGTCTTAGGTTGAAGAATGCTAGCACTAGTTCTATTGATGCTATTCTGTTGAGGCTAGTTTTCTTCATGCTCACTCCACTCTATCATGTGCTAATTGCCCTAAATTGCTTGCCGAAATTGATGCCATGAGCGAACACCTTAGAAAGCTTTACGCTAGAAATGATGAACTTGAATTGCATGCTTCTAAGGACCCAATACTCATGTGAGGGTGTAAGCAACTAAAACTTGATAATGATGCTTTGAATGTCAAGTGTGATCAACTTGCTAAGGATTTACTAGTTAAGTCACAAACTGGTTGCTTGCTATGTGTTGGGGTTAAGGATGATGTGGATCAAATCCATGTCGAGCTTATGAAGAAGTTAAAAGACCAAACCCTTAGAATTAGAGATGCTCCTTGCGTTTCTTGTGAGGCCCTCAAGATTGAGGCATCGTGCTAAGGGAACAAAAACACGTCTTTGAGAGATCTTCTCTTCTCGGTTCTTCTTCTTCCTCTCCTTGCCCTGTTTTTCTTGTGCTTCTTTCTTCCGAGATTGCCAATATCTTATGAGCACTCTCGAGAAGTTTGTTGGAGGCAAGAAGAAGCTCAATCTTATTCTAGACCAATCCAAGATTAGTAGATTCAATCAAGGTCTAGGATTTGATCCCTTGGAGCACGCTCGGGCGCATCCTCTCACCATTGTGCGCGGCTCCAAGAGTGGTGAGATTGTGGTAGCTCCCAGAGTGAGCACCACCAAGTTTAGGTCTGCTGAGGTTGTCCATAGGACTTCTGACCAGAAGGGTGTTACTCCTATTGCTTCTGCATCTAGCAAGGCGAAGTACACATGCACCTTCTGTAAGAAGGATGGTCACCTAGTAGATTTCTGCTTCAGGCGCGCCAAGATCACTCGGCGTGAGCGTGTTGCTGCTCTTAGGGGTATTCAGGGTCATCCCCAGACTTTGAGTGCTCCTAAGACACACACTGCTTCTAGACAGGTTAGAGAGTCGGCTGTTTTTGGGCAGCGTCCAGGACTTGGTTTTCATATTAGTTCTTCGAGTTTTAGACCTGGAGCTATTCGTAGTCAGTCTTTCCGCCGTCCTCTTGATATTCCTCGTTTTTCCCATCGAGGTAGATATCGGCGGCGTGAGGTGTTTTCCAGTAGGAGATCGAGCAACCTTCTTCGGGATGGTCCGGCTTTTGCACCACGGCGTGCAACCCGATTTTGACTCTAGATTATCTACGAGTTGCTCCCGATCGTGTGAGAGTTGAGCGTCAGAGAGACACTCGAGTCCAGTCTTCTTCTGTGTCTGGTACTCTGAGGTGTCGTATGGTTCAGTATTGGGTTCCTAAGTCTTCACTCTATCCCAGTACTAAGTCACCTTTCTCTCTTGTGTCTTGATCAGGTTCGTCGGATGGGGAAGGGCAATGTTTGGATTGTTGACTCCGGTTGTTCTCGTCATGTGACCGGAGATTCTCGTTGGTTCTCTTCCCTAGTCCGAGCCCCCGGTGATGAGTTAATCACTTTTGGGGATGCATCTTTAGGTAGCGTCATTGCTAAAGGTACCATCTGCATTAACAAAAATTTCATTCTTAAAGATGTTGCCTTAGTAAGTAAGCTGCAATACAATCGCTCTCTGCTTCTCGACTTATCGATGACTCTTTCGAGGTAAGTTTCAAGAGTAATGCCTGTAGAATCCTTGATTCATCAGGAGGGTTAGTTTGCAGGATTTCTAGATTTGGGAGAGTCTTTCGTACTGATTTTTCTGCTTCTTCTGGAGACTCTCTTCGATGTTTGATTGCTTCTGAGTCCCGTGATCTCTCCTTCTGGCATAGGAGACTTGGTCACATTGGTTTTGATCATTTGACCCGAGTTAGCAGCCACGATCTCATTCGGGGTTTGCCCAAACTCAAGATGGTCAAAGACTTAGTTTGCTCTCCTTGCCGACATGGCAAGATGGTTACTGCTTCTCATCCTCCAGTCGCCGTAGTGATGACTGATGCACAAGGACAGCTTTTACATATGGACACTGTTGGTCCAGCTAGATTGCAGTCAGCAGGAGGGAAGTGGTATGTTCTTGTCATAGTTGATATTCCTCGTTTTTCCCATCGAGGTAGATATCAGCGGCGTGAGGTGTTTTCCGGTAGGAAATCCAGCGACCTTCTTGGGATGGTCCGACTTTTGCACCACGGCGTACAACCCAGCTTTGACTCCTAGATTATCTACCGAGTTGCTCCCGATCGTGTGAGAGTTGAGCGTCAGAGAGACACTCGAGTCGATCTTCTTACGTATGCGGTACTGAGGTGTCGTATGGTTCATGTTGGGTTCCTAAGTCTTCACTCTATCCCATCTTCGAGTCATCTTTCTCTCTTGTGTCTTGATCAGGTTAAATCCGATGGGAAGGGCAATGTTTTGATTGTTGACTCCGGTTGTTCTCGTCATGTGACCGGAGATTCTCGTTGGTTCTCTTCCCTAGTCCGAGCCCCCGGTGATGAGTTAATCACTTTTGGGGATGCATCTTTAGGTAGCGTCATTGCTAAAGGTACCATCTGCATTAACAAAAATTTCATTCTTAAAGATGTTGCCTTAGTAAGTAAGCTGCAATACAATCTGCTCTCTGTTTCTCAGCTTATCGATGACTCTTTCGAGGTAAGTTTCAAGAGTAATGCCTGTAGAACCTTGATTCATCAGGAGGGTTAGTTTGCAGGATTTCTAGATTTGGGAGAGTCTTTCGTGCTGATTTTTCTGCTTCTTCTGGAGACTCTCTTCGATGTTTGATTGCTTCTGAGTCCCGTGATCTCTCCTTCTGGCATAGGAGACTTGGTCACATTGGTTTTGATCATTTGACCCGAGTTAGCGCCCACGATCTCATTCGGGTTTGCCCAAACTCAAGATGGTCAAAGACTTAGTTTGCTCTCCTTGCCGACATGGCAAGATGGTTCTCGCTTCTCATCCTCCATCCACCGTAGTGATGATGATGCACCAGACAGCTTTTACATATGGACACTTTGTTGGTCCAAATAGATTGCGATCGGCAGGGGGGGAAGTGGTATGTTCTTGTCATAGTTGATGATTTTTCTAGATACTCTTGGGTATTCTTCATGGCCTCGAAGGATGAGACCTTTTCTCACTTGGGGTTTGATCAAGAGGTTGTCTATTGAGCTCCCTGTGCATTACGAGCTATCTGCAGTGATAATGGCACTGAGTTCAAGAATTCCTACTTTGAGAGTTTTTGTGTGGAGTCGGTTTAGAGCATCGCTTCTCTTCTCCCTCGCCCTTGTGAGAATGGCGAGTGGAAAAGAAGAACAGACCACGGTTGAGATGGCAGGACGATGCTAGACAGTACAATACTCTTAGGAAGTTTTGGGCTGAGGCTATAGCTACTGCTTGTCATGTTTCTAATCGCGTGTTTTTGAGAGCACATTTGCATCGCACTTCTTATGAGTTGAGGTATGGGCGAAAGCCCAGTGTGTCTCATTTTTGCGTTTTCGATTGCAAGTGTTTTATCTTGAAGTCTGGTAACCTCGATAAGTTTGAGTCTCGCTCTTCTGATGGTATCTTTCTAGGTTACTCGACTTCTTCTCGTAGCTATAGGGTCTGGAGTGTTGATGCGCATAGGATCATAGAGACCTGTGATGTGACCTTTGATGAGGCTAGCCCAGGAGCAAGACCTGATATTTCAGGCTCTTCTTATCCCTCCGAGACCATCTTTGTAGAAGATGAGGATGATGGAGATGATGGTGTTCCACCGGATCCAGTCCCCTCTACACCTGAGGTGCCTCCTGCTTCCATTTACGCACCTCGGGAGACCACCCTTGCCTTCCGACTCTCCTTCAGCCGAGTGGCTCTGCTCCTACCTCTTACGTGCATGAGGTAGAGGCCACTACGCTACGGTCCTCCCGTCATATCCGTAAAGCTCATCCACCTAATCGATCATTGGTGATCTGCTTGAGTGGGTCACTCGCTCAAAATCAGTTTGTCAGCCGCCTCCACTCGCCTTTGTTGCCTCGTTTGAGCCGAAGGATGTTTCTCATGCATTATCCGATGAATCGTGGATTAATGCTATGCATGAGGAACTTGAGAACTTTGAGAGGAACAAGGTATGGCAGCTTGTCGAGCCCCATCCGGTTATAATGTCATTGGGACCAAGTGGGTGTTCAAAAACAAGCAGTGAGGATGGGGTTGTCCTTCGCAACAAGGCTAGGCTAGTTGCACAGGCTTTTCTCGAGTTGAGGGTCTTGACTTTGAGGAGACCTTTGCCCCTTTAGCTAGACTAGAGGCTATTAGGATCTGCTTGCATTCTCTCGCATCCCGTGGATTCAAGCTCTATCAAATGGATGTCAAGAGTGCATTCCTCAATGGCTATATTGAGGAAGAGGTTTATGTCAAACAACCTCCGAGATTCGAGAACCCCAAGTTTCCGAGTCATGTATACAAGCTCTCCAAAGCTTTGTATGGACTCAAGCAGCCCCCAGAGCATGGTATGAGAGGCTCAAGTCTTATCTTCTCACCATGACTTCAAAATGGGCATAGTAGACAAAACTCGCTCATCGACACCATGAGTCTAATTTTCTTCTTGTCCGTTTATGTGGACGATATCATTTTGGTGGCTCGTCTCATTCGCTTGTGTCTCGCCATCGAGGTGATGAGCACAGAGTTTGAGATGAGTATGATGGGCGAGTTGAGCTACTTTCTTGGCTTCCAAATCAAGCGGACTCGGAGGGTACTTTCTTGCATCAAGGCAAATATACCCGTGACCTCTGAGGCGCTCGACATGTCGATGGGAAGCGGTGATGACTCCTATGGCCACCACTCGTCCTCGAGCCCGATGAGGATGGTGAGCCTCGCGATCAAAAGGAGTTTGAGCATGATCGGCTCCTCTTGTACCTCACCGCTTCGAGGCCGACATAGATTTTGGCTGTGTGTCCGTGCGCTCGATTTCAAGCTTCTCCTCGCGCCTCTCACCGCCAAAGGGTCAAGCGCATCTTCAGTACCTTCGTGCTACCACCGATTATGGTATTTGGTACTCTTCGTCTTTTGTCTATCTCTTAGAGCCTTTTCCGATGCCGACTTTGTCGGGTCAGAGGATAGATAGGAAGAGCACTTCGCACTTGCACATTCATTGGCACTTCTCTTGTTTCTTGGTCATCTAGGAAGCGATGCAGGGTTGCATATCCACGGCGAGGTCGAGTATGTTGTCGCAGACGATTCTCGCAGCCTGCCAGTGCTCTGGATGAGATCGACCTTACGGGACTATGGGTTAGAGATAGAGAGTGTGCCACTTTTCTGTGACAACACTTCAGCTATTTGCATTGCTAAAAACCCAAGGCAACATTCCCTGACCAAGCACATTGATATTAGATATCACTTCCTTAGAGACCATGTGGAGAAGGGAGATATCGCGCTTGATTCAGAGAGTGACCTTCAGTTAGCCGATATCTTCACCAAGCCTTTGGATAGCTCCAGATTTGTTGCCTTGAGGAGTGAGCTTGGAGTCGTGAGCCCTTACGGCCTTTCGTGAGGGGAGCTGGTTTGTATATTATGTATTATATGTTTTCTTCCAGCTTAGCTTTTCTTTTCTTTGTGTTTCTTTTGGGTGACTTTGGGCTTGTTTTCTTGAGTTGAGTTCACTCACTTAGGCTTCTGGCATGCCTTCCATGGACCTCTTATCTTGTGCTTTAGGTTGCTATCATGCGTGATTAGTCGTTCTCTTTTCTCTCTAGGTTGAGTTCCCTCATAGTCTTATAAGTCTAGCGTATTGGGCCTCTGGTAGACAGGTGCATGTGCACTCCTTAGTTGGGATCTAGAGTCGCCTTCCCTATGTCATCCACTGGGAAGATAAGAGCGAGTCTAAGCCGTAGTGAGTCTCTTCTATCTTATCTATGCTCAATAGCCATCCAGCTTTGCGCTTCTCGCTTCTTCTCCTCATTCTATTTTTCTCGTTGTTATTGAGTTCATTCGGTTTTCTTTATGCCTAATCTTGATAATAACTCAACTTTAACCAGATTTGAGCTTAAAATTGATTCATTTGTTGAGGGGGAGTTTGGGAATCTGTTCATGCATTGCAATTAGACTGTATTTTCTGTTTTATGAGCTTTGTCTATTATGCAATTGATTTTTTTTTCATGCTATACACCATGCTACATCATTTGAAGAAAATCACTAGCTTAGGTATGTCCAAGTTCATTTAACTTGCTAAGCTTAAAAATGAAATAAGCCTTAAATGAAAAACTTGATGAAACTTGTTGCTTTTACTTGCTAGGTTTCTTCTCTAGAGGTTTGTGCCATAATTTGAGAAATTTAGGAGTTCTCTAGAGTCCCTATAGCAACTTGGGTGAAACTAGTTTGATCCATGCTAGAGTCCTTCAATTGCTCATGAATCATTGTGCAAAAAAATGAAAATTAAACAAAATTGACTCTTCTTGTGCACATATGACTCAACACCTTGCATTCACAAGACCGCTTCCCATTGCACTTGGGATGAACATGGAATACATCGTGTTTGACCTAGACCATCCTCTTAAGAGTCCATCTTGAGATGGTCGCATACGGCTTGAGTCAATTGGTTGTCAAAAGAAAATGCAAATAAATTAAAAACAAAGACATATGTGGGTAAAGAATGCAAATAATGTCAAACATTTGCACCCCGCTATGTCTTGTATGATGATAAATCAAAATTTGCATTAAGTGATAAATGAGCCCGAAGGACCTTGTATGCTCTTCTAGATTCCCCAAAGTGTTGAGTAGGTTGAACTCTAGGTTTTCCTTTTGATCCTTAGAGTGGCTATTCTTCTATTTTTGAAACTAAAGCTAAGTGTTGCACTTGTCTAATCTTGCTAAAAATGAAATATTCAAAACTAAGCTTGTATTTGCACTTGGACATGTCTTAGTTTAGTCATCTTCTGAAATTGACAAGCTTGGTGTAATATCCTTCCATTTTGATCAATTGGATAATCTTCAAAGCTCTTTCGATTGCATTTCATGCATACATAAAAAAAATTGATGCCTATATTGCCAAAAGGGGGAGAAAACGTAGAAAATGCATCACTAAAATGATAAAAATGTGAATGCTTATTTGGTTATTATGATCTTTGTAAAACTATGCTACTACTTGTGTTGGATCATAATCTCATAATCACATTTGACATGTTTAGTTGGATTTTAGAGTTTTTGTTGAAAACTTGCTCTTTCTTAAATTTAACTCTAAAATCTGAATTCCTCTTCGTCAACTTGGTCATGGTTCTAATTTCTATCTTTGGACCAAGTTCGACTTTGCAACTAAAAATTGCTTTCTTCTTCATTTTCTTCAAACTCAAATTTATGCCTTTTATGTGGTTTGTCAATATACTCATCAAGGGGGAGATTGAAGGACCATGTGGAGGTCTATCCATGTTTGTGATGAGTATTTGACTTTATTTGAGCAAGGTGTGCTCAAGTTTGAGTTTGATTTGGATTGATTTTCAAAATGAAGCAATTTGAGTTGTCTCTGCAAGGAGTGGCAGTACCGGTCGTATGGACGCGGTAGTGATGAGTTGGATGGTTTATTGCACATCTTTGTGGGCATTGCTATGTGAGGAGTTTCCTTGTATTTGATGGTTGCAGGGCGACGGTGCTAGGTCATGGTGAGGCGAAGGATGACCGGGGCTAGGCGAGGAGCGTTGGAGGTCCAGATGGTTGGGAGATTGCCGGAAGATGATCGGAGACGGAGTCCGGGCAAGTCAAGAAGACAAGGAAAGAAGTTGATGCTAGCTAGATGCCGCGTGGATCAATGAGGGCCGTCGGATTGAGGTCTAGTTGATAGGTTAGCGGGTCTAGGTAGTATGCTTTGAAAACCATGCAAGAAAACCCGGTATGTGTGTGGGTTTTGGGTTAGCCCTTGCATGGCTGTGTGTGTGGGTTAATCCTAGCCCTTAGATGAGTGCTCTAGGGTTGAGGGACTCATCCAAGGGTGGTAGGTGGCCCAAGAGTAGTATAAATAGGGGTGGAGGGGTAGCCTCCTTCCGTTGAAGGTGTTGAGGTTTTTGATGCTCATTTGAGCTTTGCCAACATGAATGTGAGGCTTTGTAACCTCCCCTTCCAGAGATGAAAGTTTTATCCATACACCTCTGAATTTATTTTGCGCATTTACATTATGTCTTTACTTTACGCAATTTAAATTCAGCATTTACTTTCCCGCAATTACATTCCCGCAATTTACTTTCAAGTAATTTGGATTTGCCTCCCCTCCTTCTAAATGCTTCTGATCTTGGATGTTTTGAGTGTGTTCATATGGTTTTACATCTCTTTTGCACTCTTGGATTGAGTATAGAACATCTTTTCTTTCAAGTTCCAACTTTGTTCAAAACTTGTTATTCGCGCAGCAGTTAGTGTTTGATTTTTGTAAAACTCTAGAAAAATCCTTTTTGAGTGATTCTTGTTGGAGGAGGTGAGGGACTCTCATATACACCTACAGAAAAATTTTGGAGTTCACTTGTTGCACCGTTTGGGTGCAATGAGGTGAAAACCGAGCCCCAAACTTTCTGCTCGACATTTTTGAGCATACTGTGTTCTTAGATTTTTCCTGTTTTTTCTGTAAGGTTTTTTGAGGAGAAATTTGGTGCAGCTCTTCACGACTCTGATGCTCATAGGGAGAAAAAGTCTCAGAATTTTTTGAGCTGCAGAAACCCACCAACCTCCTGTGCAAATTGAGGACATGTTCTGGAAATTCTGCTTTTGCTTTTCTGAAAGTGACTTTTGTGATTTGAATTGATGTCCTTTCTAAAAGCAAGAGTTTGAATTGATTCCTCTTTATCTTAGACACTAGACAACCAGGATTGTGACTCAAAAATCCCCACATATTTTATGGTACTTATCCATGCAAGCTTGGGGTACACATAGTTGTCTAGTTTTTCGGGTTTTTCACAATTTCTTTTGAGCGATCTTGTCGAGGTTTTTGTTAGAGTATTTTGGGGGAATTTTTATTTGCGACCATTCACGCCCCCTCTGTTCGCCATCTCGGTCCTTCATGAGGTCATATAATGAGATTGAGTTGTAGTGGCGAGGGATGTCACGCAATGATGTTGAAATTGTTGATGGCACGTGGTGCTTGGTAATCAACTGAGGTGGTAATCACTTAGATTGGGGCAAGGGGCAGTGCGCCAAGGTGGGCCCGATGGGCAGAGGGTATGTGGAAGTCTTGCCTCGATCATCTTAAGGACTTAACCTTGCAAGCCTTTGACCTGAGTCAATCATGCAACCACATGTCCGGTATGGGATAGCCTAGCTGATTAATTTGCAATGCCTTAGCTTGGTACTATCAATGGCGGTGTGAGTTCTCGAGTTATAGAGCAACTCACATGGCGCAAGAGGGGGGCCCTAGATGTGGTTATCAGACCCACCAGTGTTGAAACCTTAGCGGGTAGTACTAGGTTAAGGCAGTGCATTGTAAAGGTTTTGTCATGATCTCTCCGCCGACACACCAAAGGAAGTGTGTTAATTGCATGGCAACAAGAGACAATCATGTTGTGTGGGCAAAGTGCATAACCTCTGCAGAGTGTAAATTTATTCGAATAGTCGTGCTCGCGGTATTGAGCAATGCTCGGGAATTACAGTTAAGGGTTAGACTTTTGCAAAATAAAACCTAGGATGGATGGCAGGTTGCCGTGGGAGATTGGAAACTTGATTAAGGATTGGAAAACTTGGTTTACTTGAGAAATGCTGAACCTATCTATTACTGTTATTTGTTTTACTGCCTTTACAATCTATTTATTGTACTTTTTCATAAATGCTGCTTCACTGAAAAATAGCCATGTTAGCCATTCCTTTGGAATAAGCCTTGCATATAGCTATGTTAGAATTGCATTCAGTGCACTACTTGTTGAGTGCTTTATGTACTCACCCTTGTCTACAACAACATCATCAGTTGAGGAGCCTACAACAGTGTTGGAGGAAGAGTACAATGAATAGACGAATTTTTAGGCTGCGAGCCTTGTCAGTTGCCCCAATTTTTGGTTTTTATTAATTTAATATTGTTATTTGTGTATTTTGGAATTTTCTCGAATTTATTTGGAATTATTTCATATTTTTGAATTATGCTAAATATTAATATTATTTAAATATTTGAAAATTTTAAATAAACTTTTATCCAAAATACTTTATTTGAGTTCCAAATGTCTCAAAATATTTTTCAGAATTTTTCTAGATTTTTTTGATATTTTTGCTATATTATTTGGCTTTGTTTATTTTCTATAATTATTTTTAATCAAAAAGATTTGAAAAATTGTTTGAACAGTTTTTGGGCTGAAACCCTAGCGAGCCTAGCCATTTTCCTTGCCCAGCCTGGTCCAATCAGCTGCAGCCTTCCCATCAACGAACCCTAGCCATGTGGACCGTCATATCTTGATTGAATAGTCGGGATGGATTGAGTAACCCTAATCGTTAGTGGTCGTTGGATGGGCCTTGCGTGGACAATTAAGATTTTGCCACGTCTGATTCGACAAATGTTGCTGTATTGGTGATGCATGTATGGTTCGGATTACGTATCCCTCCACGCGTTGCAGCCATCTCGGAGAAGGACTTTGCCACCGCAATGAATTGATCTCCACGTAAAGCACGGAAGCCGAAGCTATACGAGGACTGGATCATCACCTGAGGAAGCCCGTCTCAAGCCACACCTGTTGCCCCAAGTTTCATCGCCTAAGATGTTCTCATGTTGCTTCAAGAGCTTGCCAAAGGTTGTCGGGTTCTGCCACTGTTCAACCGCCGAGATCTACGTCGTCACCGCATCTTTGCCGATGCTGTGCCCAGATTTGTGTTGCTCATGTCGAGATCTACCAAATCCATGGGTCATCATTGCTAGGAAGTCGTCAAAATGCAGTCGGGTTGGTTGTCTTCCTCATCTCCGGATCGCACCGCCGTGGGCCCGTCGACTGAAAACCCTAGATTGTTGAGCCGACGTGGTGCCACGTGTGTGCCACGTACCGTCACATCAGCTACGAGAAGCCTAGTTGGCCGATTGCGTCAGTGCTTGGTTACTATACCACGTCAGCCGGATAGGTCCACATGTCAGTTGGTGTTGCCATGGACCTGGCAATCGTAGACTAATTTGATCTTGTGGACCAGGTTTATGGACCAAAGGGCCCACATGTCAGCCACTATAGGATTTTCCAAAAGTATTTTTATTTGGGAAGTTTGGTTGTGACATCATCCTGACATCATAAATCAAATTTTCAATAGAAATATAATTCAGGAAAATATGGGTTTATTCTTTTTTTGAATTTTCTTTTATTTGAATCTTTCAAGAGCCCGTTCTTCTACATACAACCTCCGACTGAAGCGATTCAAATTTCTAAAAATTTATAAAATTGAGATATGTTTAATAGTGAATTTTATTTGATTTTTGGAATTTTTTGCTCTTTAGTTTGGTATTTATTTGGTGTTTATCTCGATTCACGTAGATGTCGAAGTGCCTAGAGCCTTCGAGGGTGAAGAGTTGATTCAAGGGCAAGGTCCAAAGCAGAAACCAGAGCTTTTCTAAGGCAAGTTGTGCTTTGATCATGTTGAATATAGATTTACAAATGTTATGTTGATTTAAATTACTGCATGATATTTTATGCTTAGAACTGTTTTCAAATAGTTTGGGATCTAGTTACTTTACCCAATTGGATTATTCCTACCTTGTCATTTGTATGCCATGATTATTTGTTACCCTAGGATGGTTCATTATTAGTGGGTTGCTAATAGATACCAACATAGGTTGTTAGATCGTGTGTAGTTGCTTAGCCATGCCACGTTAAACTCATGTTTTCTAAAAGATCAAATCAATCATGACTAATGGGATATGGAACATTTTTATGAAAGGTGTATCATGTGTTGTCACACAGTGATGTTGAGTTTTTGATGGCATGTGTTGCATGATAATCAACTGGGGTGGTAAAATGATTTAGACTAGGGCATGTGGCAAGGGCTGTGAGCCATGGTGGGCCTGTGTGGCATTGGGTTGATATGATGACAAGTTGTTTTATGAGTGTTGTGAGGTGGTCTCTATGAGTGAATTGTTGGAAGTCTTGTCTCGGTTACTTAACACTACAAGAGATGTGGTGATTGGTGACAATGTGGTTCTGTCATAGATCATGCAATATTCGTCATTATTCGCGATTTGCGACGCTATGGTGACGAAAAACCATCTGTCACCAACCACGCATCTCTAATCATGTCCTGTGATGTTTTGCAGATTTTTTGTCACAGAACTTGTGATGATAAAGTTTCATCACTAATTCTATGACACCCAAAAAACTTCATCAAAATCGTCACAAACTGTTGGACATGGTGGCACCATGTAGGGCACAAATCCACGAAGGCGCCACGCGGATCTGACGTGGCGACATTACTGTGACGAATATTTTTGTCATAAATTATTGCATGGCCCATTCGAATTGATGGGCTAATTGTGTTTTGGCCCAAGTATGAGCTGTCCTATTTGTGGGCTGAGCCCATTTTGAAGGCCAAATAGAATTGGGCCTCCAAAATGGTTGGGCTTAAAAACGGGCTCAACCCACAAATAGGTCGGCTGATACATGGGCCAGAACACAATCGGCCCATCAATTCGAATGGGCCCATTTTTGGAGGCCGAATTCAGATTTGGCCTATATTATTTATTATGTGTGAGCTGAGCCCAATAAAATTTAGCCCTGTTGGCAGGCCATATTCTCAGCCCATTCAACATTGGCAACACACATTCGCAGCCCATTCAACATTGTTACAAATAAGATCAATGTTCACAAAATACAATCACTGTATAAACAAAATACAATTATTGTTCACAAAATTATCACGGTCACAAAATACAACCATTGTTCACATCATAAATCATTACTCCTAGGAACTAACAGTTCACAAAATACCACTATTGCATCCAAAATAGGAGTTGCATCAAGCTGAAAATGTTAGTAGGATTGACCTAACTCCGATTGAAGATTAGCAGTTGACGAAGGAGGGCATTAGTTTCTTATGCCAACTTCTTCAAACTCTCAATCTCATCTGACTGGTTTTTCATTACTGTTTCTAATGCTTGTGCCTGCCTTTTCAAGGTATCCAACTCTTGGTGTTGAGCATCAATTTGTTGTCCAAGTTCTGCTGCTCCTTGTTTCTCTGTCTCAAGTTCATCCTGAAGCTCTTGTACCTGCAAAGAAACGCCACCTCTGGAGATTTTCTTGGATGCTGACTGAAGGCCAACATTTTGAAGAAATGTACTTGCTTCCATAACTTGAGAAACAGCTCCAGTTGTAAACTTTGGTTCCTGTCCATCTTGTACTGGTTCAGCCATGATTGCTTCCATATCAGCCTAGCAATAGAAGGATTACAACTCAGATTTCCATCTTGCACTTAGATTTTTTCAATTGTACTTCATGTAGAAAAGGGAACAAAAGGAAACAAGGACTCACAATAGCTTTCTTTAATGGCTCACTGAAACCAATATTCTTGCTGCAATGAAAGTCCTTGAAAAGATCAATCACAGTGGGCTCTACATCTTTAAATTTGTCTTGCTTCTAAAATGATGTGCAAACAATTTCAAACTGTTAGCTTGAAACATGATCAGGATTTCATGAGTAGTGACCACTAACATCATTTGTTTAGCTTCTTACCACGACATGGGCCTGTGCAATGTAGCACCGAGAGCCTGTCCGCTGCTGAAACCGAACTTCTCACGATTCAGTTGGTTTTTCATACACTTCTCCTGCAGATGATACATTTGTGTAAGGTAGACAAATAAAAATAGTAAATACTAAAAAAATAGTACACCCGAGTACGTGCTGGAGAAATAGAGAATAAATATTACATTTGCCCAGTGCACATTGGAAAAATAGGTGTGTACAACCGAGCACGCGCCGGACAAATAAACAACAAACATCACATTTGTCCGGTGCACACACCGGATAAACCGGTGTGTATAACCTAGCACGCATGGACAAACTGACAATAAACAACACATTTGTCCCGTGCACCGAGCACGCACGGACACATAGATAATATGGAATCCAAATCCGATTAACACAGTACATGCAATACATAGTTTAGGCGATTTGAAGTTGTCATACCTTGTGGATTGAGCTTGACCACATCTGCACCAGTTCTCTCCATTGGGCGTCAGTCATACACTTTGCAGGCGATGTGGTTCTCACTTCATTTGCTGGTACACCATCGAAGTACTATTTTTTTAGCTTGTACCTCATCTGTTGTTGTCCACCCTTTAGCATATCAGCACATGCATTTCTTGCTGCCTTAATACTGGTGTCCATGGTAAATTGGCCCTAGTTAAGAGCATGAACATCATGAAAAGAGAATTCAAAGGATATAATGAACTTTGATAGAACAAGTAAAATAGAAATTGACTTCACTTGTGGGCAAGAGTTGATATACTTACAACAACTTTGCCAATGTAGTTTGTAAGATGAGACTCATTCTTCTTGTACTCCTTCTAGTGTGGAAGGAATTGTATATGCTGCCTAAGTATGATGCCACCCTCTGATGCAAGCTTTGCAGCTTGCATAGGTGCCTCCGACCGTCTCTTCCCTTCAGAAATATTGATTGCAATCTTACTGCATAAACCTCTGCTCATCCTATCAAGATCTTTGCTCATTCTTCTTCCCCTTTGCCCTTGTTGTGTACTGGCAGTTGGTGCATCTAACAAAATTAAATTCATAGAGTTAATGTAAATCATTTTGTTGCTATTTGCAACAGTGTAAAGAATATTTTCCTTGCACAAAGGAGATACAATGACTTGCCTTCATTGGTCATCTGGATCTGGTCCTCATGTTGGGTTGGAGAATTACCAACTACCAATGCATCGTGTGTGGCAGTAGATAGGCTTAGGGTGGCCATTTCTTGTGGATTTGGACTCGTACCATGGACAACTTCCTCATTTGCAGTCTTCTGCCTAGTGACTCTAGTAGGTTCCTGTTGTGTATCAGGTGCCATCACTCTCTTTGATGCTCTTGGTACTACAACAGACATACTGTCACTCTCCTTAGAAACCTATGAGGCGTTGATGGGCAGAACACAAGAAGAATTAGATCCAAATTAAACAAATTGCATAATAAAAGGTAATGCGAATTACCGTTGCAATAGTGATAGGACAAACTTGCACATGCAAACAAGAATTAATACCTTATCAACTTCCTGTTGTTCAGAGTCCTCATTCTCTTGAGGGTCAGTTTTGTCCTCATCATCAGAGTCGCTTTCATCCAATGCAACCTTGCTTTGTTTTCGAAGGTCATCAACTACAGTTGCAGGAACGATACTACATTCCTCATCAGCCCGACTCGGATTCTCCAAACTATCTACATTAACTTGCACTTGACATTCTTCAGAGTCATCATCTTGGTATGCATGTCCACTGCCATTGGGTCCTGACTCCATGTCAGTTTCAGTGACACTCCACACATGCCTATGCTCAAATTTCTGCACAACTCTCCAGTTTTCACCATACTTGGTGTCTGGCAAGTAAAACACCTTTTTTGCTTGTTGTGCTAGAATGAAAGGATCATTTTTGTACCAGTAACTTCCACAGTTAATGCTTTTGAAGTATCCATCATCTTTAATCCTTGTTGTCTTTCCTTCGAGATCAAACTAGTGACACTGAAATAAAACAATTGATCGATTGATGTCCAAACTTGAGTTATACTGCTACTTAATAATTTTTGTAAGACAACCATAAAAATCTAGATTTTCTCTATTATGTGTACCCTCAACCACAACTGCACTGTTCTGTGTCTTTCTATTTTTGTCACAGTCATGTGTGTGGTACCGAACACCGTCAACAAGACATGCTGAATATAATCGAACTCGCAGATCTGGTTTGCATGCCAATGCATATAGGTCATCAATAACCTCTTCTTCATACACGTAACGTAGTGTTGCCATCTGTACAACAAAAATATGCAGCATAGTGAACACCTATATACAAACGATCGTAGTTTCATCAAAATTTGTGCAGAAAAACTCACATGCTTCTTAAACCATGTGGCAAATGCCTTCTCAAGCCTTATTTCAAGATCCCGAGTACCATCATTCGCTAACTCTTGCCTGCACAGCCTGCAATACCATAGTTAATTCAAAATTATAGCTAAATAATAGGTTGTATAAATAAATTCAGAAGTGTACAAGGGATTACATACTCCATATATGGCTCTAACTCAGGACAATTGTTTAGGACATACCAAACCATCTTGTCATAATCAGCTTGAAGACATGTAACCTTTGCGGCTCCAAGTAAATGAACACCATGCTGGAAAACAAATATATCACCTTTTCTTAAATCAACATGCGCTCTATTCCTGCCCTCCTAATTGAATCGTGTCTCAACATCATCAAAGTACCTTGAGCAATATATCAAGCACTCATTAGCAACATATGCTTCTGCAATGGATCCTTCAGGTCTGCCTGTTTCTCACAAAACGCTTCAATGTACATAGCCTTCTTTCAACTGGATACATCCATCCATATTGTACTGGATTCTACGGATTGCATCATTAGGTAAATGCACAGCCAAGTGCACCATAACATCAAAGAAGGCAGGAGGGAAAATTATCTCAAGCTTGCACAAAATGATTGGGATCTCAGCTTTCAATTTATGCAAAACATCTAACTTCATAGTTTTACAACATATTTGCTGAAAGAAGTTTCTCAATTCAGCAATTGCTTCATATATCTCCTTATCCATGATTCCTCAGACGGCAGCAGGCAAAATCCTTTGCAGAAGGATATGACAATCATGAGTTTTTAGTCTTTGGAGTTTGCATCCATCAGCAGCAATACGTCTTGCTAAGTTAGAAGCATATCCATCTGGAAATTTCACCTGTCTTATAAATTCACAAAATGCCTCCTGTTGGTTTTTGCTCAGTGTATACGGAGCTTTTGGCATCCTATATGAATCTCCATCAGGCTTGAAGTGTAAATCTGATCTTATGCCCATGTCTTCCAAATCAAGCCTAGCGTTAAGCATGTCCTTTGTCTTCCCAAAAATGTTGAGAATTGTTCCAATAAGGTTTTCACTTATATTTTTTTCGATGTGCATGACATCAAGATTATGCGGCAACTTCAAACTTGTCCAGTACGGCAATTCAAACAAACAAACCCTTCGGCTCCAACATTGGTAATCGACTCCCCGCTTCCTTTTCTTGCCTCCAGGATGCTTTCTTGGTCTAACGTCTTTGACCTTCTCCAGTTGCTCTAGCAGCTCCTCTGTACTAAATTCCCCTGGCTTCTCATGTGTTTTAGTCTGACCATTAAAAAGTTTCCTTCTTCTCCATGGATGGTCCCATGGAAGGAATCGATGGTGGCCAATATAACATATATTGTTCCTTATTTTCTTTAAGCAAGGATCTTTGTCACAACGCACACAAACATAATAACCTTTTGTGACTCGGCTCGACAATGTGCTCAATGCTGGATAATCATGAATGCACCATATAACTGCAGCATGTAGACCAAACATTCTACTACTAAATGCATCGTATGTACGGACACCCTTCCAAAGCTCAAGCAACTCTTCAATGAGAGACTCCAAGAACACATCAAAATCCTTTCCTGGAGAACTCGGACCAGGGATGAGTAAGGCCATCATTAAGTTGGATTGTTCCATACATTCCCATGGTGGCATGTTGTACGGAACAAATATTGGCCACATGCTGTATGAGGTGGTCATGTTGCCAAATGGATTGAAACCATCAGTCGTAAGGCCAAGTCTCAAGTTCCTAGCATCTTCAGCAAACCACCCAAATTTTCTATCGAAGTCTTTCCATGCCTCACCATCAGCTGGATGGCTGAGTTCATTCTCCACTTGTTGTCGCTTCAACTTGTGCCATTGTGCCTCCTTTGCTGTTTTCTTAGAAGCAAACATTCTCTTCAGCCTTGGAATCAATGGAAAATGCCTTAATATCTTCTCAGGAATGCACTTGCTTCCATCTGCATCTTTCCATCTTGATGCACCACACACTGGGAACTCATCATTTTTGGCATACTCCTTCCGAAACAAGACACAATTATTCTTGCACATATGGATTGAATCATATCCAAGTCCAATGGAACGAAGAAAGTTCTTTGCTTCATTGTAAGATGGTGGAAGAGAGCAAGCTGGGAACGCTGAGGATAACAACTGCAGTACTGCAATAAATGCAACATATTGCTGATCCGATAGAATGACTTCATATGAAGCAACTTCACAACAAATGAAAACCTAGTAAAACGAGCACATCCAGGGTACAGTTCACGCTTTAACTCTTCTATTACACTTGCAAACATTGTTTTCCTGCCACCATGATCTTGTGATGTGTTCATCTCCTCTATCATATCAGTAATTCTATCATTAGTGTCTTCATCCTCATTCAAACCAACATCCTCTTGACCACTAATTGTTCATCCTGATCCATTTTCATTAACTTCAACATCAAATCGTTCTCCATGATGGATCCACCTATTGTATGTGCTTGCCATCCCATAAATATATAAGTGATCCTCGACATGTCCTTGAGGTCGATGAATCTGATTCAGACACTTACGACATGGGCAAAGTATTTCTTCATTCTCACCAAATCTGTCATGAATAAACTTCATGAAATCGATGACCCCATCAGTATGTGCCTTGCTAAATTGTCTAGCATTTGTCCAACTTCTGTCCATCTGTCAAACATTCAAATAACGAAAAATTAATAGCTCATTACAGTGCCCAGATTAAAGCAACATTACTGTACATGTTTTATAGATCATTGTACCGTGCAACATAAATCAACAAAAAAATGTATCCATGACAGAAGAAATCATAAAATCCACAAATACATTCTCAATTCAGTTATTTACTACAATATCCTCAAATTAAACAATGTACTATCCGAAATGGCATATACATGTGCAACAATCTACAATATCACCATTAATCAAGCAGAATCTAGGCACTGAGAAGCAAGGGATAATACTAAAACCAATACCGACTGAGGACATCCATACCTTCGTTGCAAGACTGACTGGAGCAGCTGCTAAAGCTGGATGGAGGGTCGCGTGGGAAAACGTCGCTACCGAGGAAGACCAGCTGCTGCAGCCGATGGCGGCTCGCGTGGGCAAACGTCGTTGCTGAGGAACACAAGCCCCGGATGTATGACTGCCGTGACAACTTCTAGTCTGCCCCACCGAAAGGCGCTGCAGGATTGAGCCACTGCGGAGCGCCTCAGACCTGCGCTACAAGGTGCGTCACCGTCTCAACGGTTTTTGCTGGGGGGCGCTGTCTGTTTTCGTGCCAAGTCCCAAAAGGCCAAAACATACTCGTTGCTTTGGCCTACACACCGGTTAGACCCATGGCTTCAACCATGTACACACCGGAGTTTCCATTTGTCCATTGTTAACATCACCATCTCAGCCGTCCATTAACCATCCAACCCTCCAGATCGCTCACAGCTATTCTCAGGCTTTGCTCGCTGCTTTTAGGCCTAGGCGGAGATAAAGGGGAAAGTGACGACCTGGGCTAAGATAAAGGGGGACCATGGTTGACTGGGGGGCCACACTTATCCACGAAATAATTTTATGACAATAGACCTTCGTCACAGGTGTTAAGCGAACTCTGGTGACAAAATTGTTTCGTCACAACACTTTGGCGGTTCGGTCTGTGACATTTTTTCTTTGGCATTAGTGACGTTTTTTGTGATGTTTTTTTATTCGTCACTAAAATGCAGGGGTACAACCCCAGGTTAATTCTTATGACACTTTCTAGAAAAAACGTCATAAATCAATGACGTTTTACCTGATTGTCATATAGTTTTCATCATAAGTTAGCAGATTTGTTATAGTGTAAGGACATAACCTTGAAAGCCTTTGAACTAGGCCAATCATGCTACCACATGTCTAAAATGGGACAGAAATAACTAAGTAAGCTACTGAGTCTTGAAATGTGATGCCTCAAGTGGGATAACCAAACTGTGTGTGCGGTTAAGGGGAAGTGTGTCGCTATGGCCACACATTTGTCCAACGATAATGCCTGATCCTATTCTTCTGCTTTGTGTGAGGGAAGGAATAGTGAGTCTAGTTTATTGGGAGGGTCAGTGTCCGGAAGAAGTTTCTGAAAGGTTTTGTTATGATATTCTAGCCACATGTCAATGGGTATGTGAAGATACATGGTAGTATAGTTTGATCATACCATGTGGGTAGAGTGCGTAACCTCTGCAAAGTGTAAATCTATTCTGATAGCTGTGTCTGGGGTATTGGACAATGCTCAGGAATTACAGTCAAGGGTTAGATTTTGTAAAATAAAAGTTGGAAAGGGAGGCTTTGTGCCATTGAAAATATTGGAAATTAGACTAGGGCTGTGTGCCAATTTACTTTAAGAAACGCTTAAAAGTTATTTATTACTGTTATTATTTTACCATCATTTCAATCTACTTATTGTATTTATTTGAAAATGTTACTTTATTGTAAAATAGCCATATCAGCCATCCATTGGAATAAGCCTTGCATATAGATATATTAGACTTGCATTTTGTGCACAACTTGTTGAGTGCTTTATGTACTCACCCTTCCCGCAACAAAATCATCAGTTGAGGAGGAGTCTTCACCAGCTTTGGAGGAGTACCAGGAGGAGGGTGCTAGACTTATCAGTTTCTATGATATACTGAGGGGTTTATCTACGTTTTCTTTCTGCTGCAGTTTAAGTTGTTATTTATAGTTTAGCTTTCTATGGCATAGTCATGTAAAGTCGACCATAAGATCAGTCATTAGGTTTATATTTAATAAATGAAGTCTTTTATTATGTTTTCGCTGTGTATGATTGTGATACTCATCTATGTTGATACTGTGTGCACTAGCGTGATCCTGAACTAGTGCAATATATACAGAGGGTTCGGATTTGCATATTCGGGTCCCGATATTATTATCAGGTGTTTGGCATGCTCTTCCTCACTCTTGGAATAGACAAGTATATCATTGATGAACACAACAATGAACTTGTCTAGGTACTCCATGAAATCCTTGTTCATCATCATATTCATGAAATAGTTAGGGGCATTGGTCAATCCAAATGACATGACCATGCACTCATAATGTCCATGACAAGTAGAAAAAGCTATCTTTGTACATTGTCTGGGCGAATCTTCAACTGGTTGTATCCTGATAGTAAATCAATCTTAGAGAACACTCAAGCTCCTTCTAGCTAGTTAAAATCTCATCAATGGGGTGAAGCGGATATTTATTCCTAATATCCATTTCATTGACAGAACGGTAATCGAACACATTGTCATATTCCATCCTTCTTTCTAACAAACAGGACAAAGGTTATGGAAATGGTTGCAAAGGTGGTAGCTCCAGTGAAGGTGGCTATGGCGTCGAGTGTAGCGAAAGTGAGGGCACATAGTATGAGGATTGTTAGGGCTTTAATTAGCCTTGGTTGGGTTGACACACACGCTAGCCTAGGCCGAGTGGTCGACTGGGCTGAGAGGGCAGCACACATGGGTTGGTCGGGTATTGGTGTGGGACGGCTGGGCTGAGAGGGCAGCCTTGACGGGTAGGTCGGGTAGCGGCGTGGGCTGCTGGGCCGCACGGGAGAGAGTGAAAGAGATTGGACCAGCAAAGGAAAACAACCCACAAAGGATTTAAGAATTAGAAATGATTTTTGAATTTAAGAAAATCCAATAAATCCAAATGAGCTCAAGTAAAATAGCAAATGAACTTAGAAAATCCAAGAAAAAAATTCCTTGTGACATAAGGATGTTTTTAAACATTGGAAATTCCCAGTTAAGCTTTAATTAGTGGGGAAAGATTGGTGAAAATGTTTAGGGGACCTATACTACACAAAGAAATTTTAAAAGAACGGAAATTGGGAAGTTACAAACATCCACCTTTAATAGGAATCTTGACCCTAAGATTTAGGCTGGCTAGAGAAAAGGCTGGGGAACTCACCCTCCAGCTCCTCTTTGCGCTGCTAGGTTGCTTCTCTCACAGAGTGGTTGCTCTACTGAACTTTGCAGAAACAGACTGTCTTGCTCCTAGTGAGATGCTTTACCACATCCAAAATCTTGATCGGCTGCTCCTTATAGGTAAGATTCTCTTGCAACTTGATTGACTCCAAAGGGGTTTGCTCTATTGGCACACAAAGACACTTCTTAAGTCGAGGGACATCAAAGACGTCATGCACTCTTGCCATTGATTGTGGTAAATCCATTGATTGTGAGATGCTCTGAAAGGACCTACATATCTAGGAGCAATCTTCCCTTTGGCATGAAACCAAGTGACTCCTTTAAGAGGGGTCACTCTGAGATAAATATAATCTTTTAGCTCAAAGCTTAAGTCACGACTATGATTATCAGCGTGGCTCTAATGTCTGGATTGAGCTACCTTCAATCTTTCTCTAATCATCGATACTGATCCTTTGTATCGGGACCCGAATATGCAAATCCGGTCCCTTTGTGTATACCGCACTAGTCCAGGATCACGCTAGTGTACATGCTCAACATAGATGAATATCACAATCATATGTAGCGAAAACATAATAAAAGACTTCATATAATGAATAATACCTGTTGAATGACCTTATGGTCAACTTACATGACTATGCCTCGCAAGGCTAAACAGTGAATAACAAATTTAACTGTAGCGGAATGAAAACGTTGATAAAACCCTCAGTATACCACCGGCAACTGAAAAGACTCGCACCCTAGACGTTCGCCTCCTCCTGGTACTCCTCTTAAAGAGCTGATGTAGACTCCACCTCAACTGGTGATTTTGTTGTTGGCAAGTGTGAATACTTAAAGCACTCAACAAGTTGTGCATAGAATACAATTCTAATATAACTATATGCAAGGCTTATTCCAATGGAATGGCTAACATGGTTATTTTGTAGTAAAGCAGCATTTATAAATGAGTACAATTATTAGATTGAAAAGACATTAAACAAATAACAATAAATAATAACTTTCAAGTATTTCTCAAGAGTAAATTGGCTCACAACCCTAATTCATATTCCAACTTTCCAATGATATCTTGCCTTCCCATCCGAGTTTTCATTTTACAAAATCTAACCCTTAACTGTAATTCCTGAGCATTGCTCAATACCACGAGCTCAGCTATCCGAATAGATTTTACACTCTGCAGAGGTTATGCACTTTACCCACACGACATGATCATCTCCTTTTGCCTCCGGATTAACACACTTCCTTTGGTGTGTCGGCAGAGAGATCATGACAAAACCTTTTAGAAACCTTTATCCCATCACTGACCCTCCCGGTAAGCCGTACACTATCCCTTTCCTCAGCGGAGGCGAAGGTTAGGACTGGCATACTGTTGGATTGAGCGAGACCTCAGTACACCGCATCCTCTGCCATAACCACACTTACATGTAACCACACTTACATGTGATGATCTAACTGAGGTATCACATGTCAAAACATCAGTAATACTACTTAGTTAGATCCGTCCCATACCAAACATGTGGTTGCATGTTTAACTTAGTTCAAAGGCTTGCAAGGTTAAGTCCTTAAGATGACTGAGGCAAGACTTTCACATATCCTCTACTCTTCTGGCCCACCTTGGCACACTGCCTCTTGCCACTTGCTCCAATCTAAATTATTTACCACCCTAGTTGATTACCATGCACCACATGCCATCAACAAGTCAACATCGTTTCATGACATTCCCGTCACTACAACTCAACATTATTGTGTGACAACACCTGACACACCAATTCCATAAACATGTTCCATATTCCATTAATCAAGATTAACTTTTGATATCTCAAAAGACATGTGTTGTATGTGGCATGGCTACGCATACTAATACGGTCTAACCAACCCATGTTGATTAGTAATATTAACCAACTAATAATGAACCATCCTAGGGTGACAATTAATCATGGCATACAAATAACAAGGAAGGGTATAACTTAATTAGGTAGATTAACTAGATCCCAAACTAATTCGAAATCAATTGTACACATAAAATAACATGCAATAATTTAAATTAACATAGCAATTTTGTAAACTGGGTTCAACATGATCAAAGCACAACTTGCCTTAGAAAATCCCATATTCTTGCTCTGAATCTTTGTCTGGAGTCAACGATTCCTCCTCAAACGCTCTGAGCACTTCGACGTCTACGTGTAACGAGAGAAGACACGAAATAAACAGCATAACAGAGAGAAAACAAACTATAAAAATAAAAACAAATTCACCATTAAATAAATCTCAATTTTAATTTTTTTTAGAATTTTGAATCGCCTCAATCAGAGTCGTATGAGTGAGAACGTGCTCCCGAAAATTGGAAAATCATAATTATTTGAATTATTTTTATACTGGAAAACTGGTTTATCAACATGATGTCAGCAATCAATTAATCCCAAACAAAAATAAATCAAGAAATTTCTCATCCACTAACACGTGGGCCCATGTCCATGGACCTAGTCCACTAGACTATTCGGTCCACAATGGACCTACCATACGGCAGCAATCCAACTGACCGATGGGCCTGACCCCACGCTGACATCATCCCTGATCGTGTGCACACGTGGCAAAGACGTTGACGTGGTGACAGCATTGCGTGCACGCAGCGACCACCTGGCGCCACATCACCGCGAACCAGACAGCTTAACCCCATGAATTCCGACGAAAGGTTGATGGTTTCCAGCGACGGATCGACAAAGATTCTACACAAATCTAATAGATCTCGGCACCGTGAACTCAACGGCAACCTCAACCTCAATGGAAATGCCATAGAGAGCAAGATCTTGGCAGAAAGGACGGTGGTGAGTTCCGACAAACTCCGGCGACCCGGATCTTAGCGAGAAAGGCGTCTCAGGCGACAATCTCAGAGGCAAAAGAAGCAGCACAGCATAGATACTCACAGTCTCGTGTTAACGCAGCCTTTAAAGGCCTCGAAATATGGGCTAGACTCGATCTCCCGATGCGACACTGCGGCGAAGACCATCCTCTACATGGAAGCGGCGACACAGAGACTAACAGCCTGATCCACACAACTGTCCCAATGTGCGGCTACGATGAACACGTACATGGCACAATCCGGACCAATCACAAAATGGAACGATCACAAGTCACTAGGGTTCTGCAAGAATCCTGCGCATCCATGCCCAAAATCTGATGGCTAACAAAGCTGCTAGGGTTCCAACATAACCGAGCCAACAAGCACAGAAATGGGCCAACCCGATAGGAATGGCTCAAGCCCGGTTGGATCTCTAGCCAAACACTATAAACGGCCTTTTCAAATCTTTTTCATTTAAAACAATTCTAGCAAATAAAATAATTCAAATAAAATAGTAAAAATAATAGAAAATTTCCAAAAAAATTGAAGAAAATATTTTAAGACATTTGTAACTCAAATAAAATATTTTGGCCAAAATTTTACTTAAAATTTTGAAAGAATTAAATAATATCCATATTTGAACATAATTCAAAATACAAAATAAAATCCAAATAGATTTCAGAAAATTCCAAAAAATCAGAAAATTCACAAAATGCTTGAGTAACATTATAATATTATTTTGAGCCAAAATTTACGATGTTACACTCTGCCTCTTGAACAATTTTTGGTCCAAATACCAGACGTTCATCGGTCTCTTTCTAGTTCAAGGGAATACCATATAGTGCTTCAAATGGTGTGACATCCACAAACTGGCTTGGTAACTATTGTTATAGCTAAACTCTCCATATGGTAAAATTTTATACCAACTAGTTACATGAGCTAAATCACATGCTCTTAACATAACATCCAACACTTGATTTACACTTTTAGTTTGTCCATCGATTTGAGGGTGATAGGCAGTACTGAAGTTCAAATGCGTACCCATGGCTTCATGCAAACTGTGTCAAAAGCGCGAGGTGAACTGGGTACCTCGATTCGACACATCTTCTCGGCACTCTGTGCAAACTTAAAATCATGGACATACAATTATGCTAAGTGGTCTCTAGTATAGGTAGTCTTAACAGGTATGACATTAGCAACCTTTGTTAGATAATCCACTATAACCCAAATAGAATCAAAACCCGATTGAGTCCTGGGTAAATCAGTAATGATGTCCATTGATTGTGAGATGCTCTGAAAGGACCTACATACGTAGGAGCAACATATTTGGCTACTTCTCACTTCATACTTGGCCGCAAAAATCTATCCTTGAAATCTTGATACATCTTCGTGTTTCCGGGGTGTTCGAGTATCTTGAGTAATGAACTTTCTTAAGCATCAACTTCTTGAGATCCTTCTAATTTAGCACACAAATGTGCTCCTTAAGCCACAATGTACCTTGATCATCTAGGGTAAAATCTCGGGTTTTATCCTTCTTCATTTTCTGATTTATTTTCTTGATCTTAGCATCGCCCTTCTGACCTTCACGGATCTGATACTCCAAAATGGGCTTTACCTCCATGGTAGCTAAAAATCTTTCAGTAGCACTTCTAATATGAGCTTCTGAAGAGATTTAATAAGCTCTGGTTGGCTATCCTAGACCATCATATTGTTGTAGTCCCGACATTATTGTCCTTTATCAGTTCCAACCATCTTCTTTACTTCATGTTTAAATTGAATTGAGTGAATATATACTTCAAACTCTTATGATCCACATAGATTTCATAATGATTACTAATAAGGTAATGATTCCATATCTTGAGTGCATGCACTATGGCAGCTAACTCCAGATCATGAGTACGATAATTCTAATCATGAGGCCTTAATTGTCTAGAAGCATATGCGAGAAATTTGCATTCTTGCATTAATACACATCGAAGTCCTTGTCTTGAAGCAACACATTACACATCAAAACCTTTCTAACTATCTAACAGAACAAGAACTGGTGCTGAAGTCAAATGCTTCTTCAAATCCTAGAAACAATATTCACAAATAGGGGTCAAAGTGAACCTCTTTTCCTTTTTTAGAAGTTCTGTGAGAGGTCTGGCCAAAGTGTAAAATCCTTCAATAAGCCAATAGTAATATCCTTCCATTCCAAGAAAACTCCGAAATTTAGTCACAAACTTGGGTTGCTCCCAATGCAAAACTGCATCGATTGCTTCTCCTTTTGAAGTCATTACGTAACCAAGGAAATCAAATCCCTTCTTTCAAAAGTCACACTCACTAAATTTAGCATACAACTGATACTCTTTAAGCTTCTTGAGCACTAATCCCAGGTGTTCAGCATGCTCTTCCTCACTCTTGGAGTAGACAAGTATATCATCAACAAAGACAACCATGAACCATGAACTTGTCTAAGTACTCCATGAAAACCTTGTTTATCATATTCATAAAATAGCAGGGGTGTTGGTTAATCCAAATGACATGACCGTGTACTCATAATGTTCATAACAAGTAGAGAATTGACATAACAAGATTGATGAGATGACATGACTGTGAATTCATAATGTCCATCAATGAATCAAAAGACATATGTGGTATTTGATTTTATGTACAATTTTGCATTGAAACCCGAGAAACCAAAAATAGGTCACGCCGTAGCCCCACCATCTCTCTATTCCTTCACTGTTTATAACATGCCAATAGAAAAAGACAAAAAGAGAAAGGAGGGATGTAGGAGGCATAAAATTCACACCTCTTCTCCCCCTTTCGCCATTTTACACTCCCTACCTTTCCTTTCAACAAACAAGAGCACCTCAAACTCTTCCACTTTCTCTCCTCCAAATCTCACTCAAAACTAAAGATTCAAGTCATGCATCATACCATTGCATTCACCATCGCACAAGCATTCCATTCTTGCAAAAAAAACTTGCATGCATGATTGTTTGAGCTATTTTGAAAAAGGGGGAGAAGCAACAGAGGCCCTGGCTAGTAGTAGAAGGGAAGAGGTGGTTCAGCCCAATGTTGAGGCCAGTGGCTTGGCCTAGAGAAACCATAGATGATGAGGGTGGCAGCACACCCAAGGGTGGCCCAGTGCTGCTAGCAGAGGTGGTAGCGTCTCAGTTGGTGGCCCATGCAGGCGACGGCCTAGCGGCAAATGTTGGCATAGCATGCAGCTCGGTTAGGCGGCTTAGCGATGTTGATATAGTCCACTAGCAGATGCCAGCCTTACATGACCAGCAGCGACTGCTGCACGGCACGTGGACGGGGCAGCTTGCGGTATGGCCCAGCCAGCGCAGGAGGTAGCTCAGCATGACGAAGGTTTAAGATAGGAGTGTTGCCCTTTAGGCGTTAGATTTGTGTGTTTAGGTTGTGATTTGGTTTTCTTCTTTTATTGAGTGTGCAATGTGTGTTGCGATGCTCATAGGCTCTTGTAAGCAACCATAACAAATTATTAATAAAGATTGTTTAGTATCAAAACTAGCGATTAGAAAGGAGTGAATAGGATGCAAATAAAATTTTCTCGCTCAAAAATCTCTTTTAGAACACTAGTGCTATGGAGCAAACACTAGGTTCAAGAACACGCAAAATAGAATGAATGGAGTAGGAATTTTAGCAACTCAGTTGAGCATAAATATTAAACTTGGCTGATGAGAAATGTGAATAACATTAGATCTACTCATCCAAAACTGATGAAATTTGAATCATAGTAAGATAAGGTCCTCAGGTCATGATTCCAAAAGGAATTTCAAAATAAAACCCAAAAGAGAGAATTTTCTAGCTCAACATCCACGCTGCATAAAAGCTGAGCTATCAGAAACTTGGCTGCAAAGAAACCTAAATAACTTTTGATCTGCTCATCAAAAGTTGATGAATTTTGAAACATAGCAAGACAAAGCCTCAGGGTCATGATTCAAAAAGTAATTTCAAAATGAAGCCCACATGAGTGACCTATATTGCTTAAATTTCACACTACATAAAAGCAGAGATTTTAGAAACTTTGACCACCAAGAAACCTCAATAACTTTTGATTTATCCAACCAAAGTTGATGAAACTTGAACCATGACTAGGAAATGACATTAGGACTATGATTCCAATAGGCCCAAGGTCTCAACCTTTCATGCAAATAGTTCGAGCTACACCGAAAACAACGATTTCAAATCAAGAACATGGTGTTGCAAGCAGAACTTGAGCTTCTAATGGATCTTGCTAGGTTAGAACATGATTTAGATGAGTTTCTCAACCTCTTACACGCCCTAGATCCAAGAGAACTACAAGTAGAAGGAGGGAAAAAAGCTCAAGTTACAAGAAAGAACCAAGCAAGAAAGCAAGAGATAAAATAAATTTCATAATATAGATGAACTTGAATCTTACATTGCTTAGAGAGGAATGGTTACAAAGCCATACTTCTAGGTGGGCAAAGCTCAAAGGAGCATAAGGAAACCAAAAATCCTTCTCTAAGACTTGGCATGGAGGCATCCCTACACCTCTCTGTTTATAGCACGCTAGGAGCAACCTCCACACTTGGATGACCTTCTTAGCCCTCAAGAAATCTTATCAAGGGTTGAGATTCAGTCCCTCGCTTATACATGGTGGGAGCGACCTCCACCCTTAGATGACCTTCTTATCCCTCAAGAAACCTCATCAAGGGTTGAAATTCACTCCCTCACTCATACATGGGCAAACTTGCAACCCAACAATATAACAGGTTTAACCTTTTACTACTAACTTAACCACTACTCCACCTGTGAACCCTTGATCCAACGATCCTCCTTCGCTTGAGTATGGCTTAAGTTAGCATCACATCCATCCACATGTCATTCCGGGTTGCAGCAACTTCTCGGCCTTAGTCATTTTTCGATGTCACCTTGACTGTCTAGACCTTAGTTCTCCTATCCTAGTCCCGGTCTCCTCCGCTTCACCATGACCTAGCTATGAAGTCCTACAACCATCACAGACAAGCAAAACATCACATAGCATTACTGAACAAAATATGCAACATATATGTAATTAATACCAATATGATTTACCAATTAAATACATCACTCAAGCTCACTAGGAAGGCCAACAATAACCCAAAATTACAAATTCAATTTTCCAAACCAAAACAAACTCACACAAATCAACATAAGCCAAACAAATGTCAAATACTCATCACACATCCATGGGTTGACCTTCACAAGGTCTCACAAAGTTGTTGGGTTAAACCTGTTTCCCCACATTAGTTTTCTTGTATTCTTATCTACACTTTTCCCTCTTCCCTAACACTGTGGAGTGTTCAACAGATGGTTCAGACTCGTGAAACACAATGAAGCTAGTGGAAGTGATAGTTGACCCAATGAGAACCCCAATGATGGATCAGTTTCTCTGTCGTCACCATAAGTTGATATGCATAACTTTGGAGCGTTTTTGGCTGCTCAGACTCAGTTGATGCGTACCATGATGTAGCAAGTGTAGAATATTAACAATCAAGCTAATATCAACAATGTGACTCAAGTTGCTGCCAATGGACCCTATCTCTACTCAAGATTGTTAGAATTCCTGAGGACTCATCCACCGACATTCTTTGAAAACGTGTCGCCTTTGGAAACAGATGATTGGCTCAGAACCCTTGAGAGAAAGTTACACATTACTTAGTGCGAAGGGAATGAGAAGGTTCTTTATGTTTCTTATCAACTAGAAAGAACTTCTACTAAGTGGTGGGATAATTATTGTACTACCCATGAATCCACACAGAATATATCCTAGAATGAGTTTGTTACTGCTTTTCATTAGTACCATGTGCTTGAAAGAATCATGGACTTGAAGAAAGAAGAATTCATTGCAATAAAGCAAGGAGATCAATCTGTGGTAGAGTACCTGAATAAGTTCACACAGCTTGCTCACTATGCGCTTGAAGATATTACTACTGATAAAGCAAAACAGTCTCATTTTATGAAGGGACTAAACCCTAGACTTCAAGTTAGGTTGATTACCCACACCTTTCCAGATTTTTCGGAATTGGTGAACAAGGCTCTTATCTCTAAGGACAAGAGAAAGGAGCTTGATGATAACCACAAGCGCAAAATGGCTCAACAAGGAATGTCCTAATCAATAGAGGTTGAGAGTTGCTCCTCAACATTTTGTTCAGTTTTAGCCTTAGGCTATGTCAAGATGTCGTCCAGCACCACATCCATCTGGATAGAATTTTCAAACACCTGTTCAGGCGAATGCTACACCAGGAGGAAACCAACAGTCCTCAGTCAAGCGTTGCTTCAGTTGTAGAGAGCCGGAACATTCCAAATAATTGTCCCCAAAAAGGAGGTTTTACCCCTGTTCGTTTTAAGTTTGGTTCTACACCAGCGAAAACGCCTGTGCTAGTGGCGAATCGTGGAACAAGTCAAGCTGGAACTACACCACAAGTTACAATGAGAGGTCAAGTTAATCACATCACCAACGATGGAGCTTAGGATGCGTCGGATATTTTTTTGGGTAAGTGCTTAGTTAACTCAATACCCGCAACAATTTTATTTGATTATGGATCTTTATATTATTTTGTTTCTTAAGCTTTTGCTATTGGAAATGGTTTGGATATTATGAATCTTAAGTATATGTTATTAGTCCAATCTCCCGGATTAGAACTCAGATCTAATCTAGGTTGTTTGGAAGTTAAGTTGCTTATTGATGGAATAGAGTTTTTGGAAAATCTCATCATATTGGGTATCTAGACTCTAGATGTTATCCTTGGAATGTATTGGTTGTCCAAAACATAAAGCTATTTTGGATTGTGGTCGAAGAGTGGTATCAGTTGAGAGCTCGAAAGGTGAAAAAATGGAATTTCAAGTGACAGCAGTTTGAGATGGATAGTTGATGGTGAACAGTGTTAAGGCTATCATTTTGGAGGATGTACCTATGGTCAGGGAATACCTAGATATTTTTGTTGAGGATCTGCCTGGTATATCGCTAGATCTAGATATTGAGTTTGTTATAGAGTTGCTGCCTGGTACAACCCCAATAGTAAAGTGACTGTATCGGATGCCTACCGATGAGTTGGTGGAAATGAAAAAGTAGATTGAAGAGCTACTAGAAAAAAGTTTTGTGAGACCTAATTCATCGTCATAGGGAGCGCTAGTTCTGTTTGTCAGAAAAAGGATGGATGTCTAAGAATGTGTATCGATTATCGCTTGCTTAATGTAGTGACGATAAAGTATAAGTATCCATTGCCCATTATCGATGATTTGTTTGATAAGTTAAGAGGAGCCGGAGTGTTCTCTAAGATTGATCTTCGATCAGGATATCATCAATTGAAGATTTGTGCTGAGGATGTCCCTAAGACTGCATTTTCAACGCAGTATGGACATTATGAGTTTACAGTCATGTCATTTGGTTTGATTAATGACCCTGCTTATTTCATGAACATGATGAATAAAGTTTTCATGAAATATTTGGACAAGTTCATTGTCGTGTTTATAGATGATCATATTCTTCTCTACTCCAAGTTAGAGGATGAGCATGCAGAGCATTTGAGTTAAATTTTTCAAAAGCTTCAAGAACTGTACGCTAAGTTCAACAAATGTGACTTTTGGAAAAAGGAAGTTGAGTTCATTGGACATGTAATGACTGCCAAAAGAGTTGCCATCGATCCAAGCAAAGTGGAAGCTATGTTGCATTGGGAAAAAGCAAAGTTAGTTACCCAGATTTGGAGTTTTCTTGGAATGGTAAGATATTGTCATCAATTAATCAAAGGATTTTTGACAGTTTCTAAGCCACTTACAATGTTATTGAAAAAGGAGAAAAATTCACCTAGTCATCAAAATGTGAAAAGAGCTTTCAAGATTTGAAGAAGAGTTTGATATTAGCAAAAGTGTTAGTGTTGTTAGATATTCAGAGTGGTTTTTATGTCTATTGCGATGCTTCAAGACAAGGACTTGGATGTATGTTGATGTAGAAAGGCAAGGTTGTTGTGTATGCATCAAGACAATTGAGACCATATGAAGGACTGAGATGGCGATCAGAAGGGGATGAATGATCCCAAATTAAAATTTCCCCCAATCAAAAGGATCCAATCGTAGACCTCACAGAAAATAACCAAGAAGGAGCAGTTCAAACTGTTATAGCCAGTGCTACCACAACTGGGGCCGGTAGCACCGAGCAGGGGGGCGATGCTACCGTTCCTAGAGGTCGGTAGCACCGGGCCTCAAGAACAGCAGAAGAACTCAGCATGAACTCAAAAGCAAAAATGATGCAACTTTTTATCGGCTTGTCGAAAACTCATGAAACTTGGTATGCACCTTCGTATGGGGGTCAAGAACCTATTACAACCTTCAATCCAAGAGATTGACATCAATGTTTTGACCTTTTTCAAATTGAAAGAAGAATGCACCAAGTAAGAGCAAAAAACCAAAAACTTGATCTTGGACTTGCTCGTGGGGTTTTGATGATCAAGATGATCTTGGATAACCTCCCACATGTCAGAGCAAGCCAGAACACGAAACAAGAACTACGCAAACACGATCTTCCAAGAATAATTCTCTTAAGAGGAAAAGATCGGTTTCTTGCAAAGAAGAACACAAGATTTGCCTAGATGATTGGGATATGATCTGAAAAAGATTCATCCATCAATCATGCATCCTCAGCACAAGAAGCAAAAGCAAGTAGAAGGAGGGGAGGCAAATCCAAATGTGTGGAAAGTAAATTATAAGAAGGTAAGTGCGGAATTTAAATATTGAATTTAAGGCATAATGTAAATACGTAAATTAAATTCAGACTTGAGGAACTTGGATTTTCATTTCTGAAAGGGAGGTTTACAAAGCCTCACAACAAGGTGAGCAAAGCTCAAAGGAGCACAGAAACCTCATAACCTTCAATGAGGGGAGAGCTACCCCTACCCCTCTATTTATACTACTCTTGAGTCATCCTCCACCCTTGTATGAGTTCTTTCAACCCTAAGGAATACCATCAAGGGCTAGGATTGACTCACTCACTAATATATAGGCTAACCCAAAACCCACAAGCATAACGGGTTTTACACGTTTTTCAAAGCATACTAACTTGACCAGCTACTCTATCTTCTAGACCATGATTCAACGGCCCTCCTTGATCCGACAGCTCCAAGTTAGCATCTCATCCATTCCTCGTCTTCTAAGTCCGCAACGACTCCGTCTCCTATCATCTTTCGGCGATCCTCGACCGTTTGGACCTAGGTCGCACCTCGCCTAGTCCCGACCGTCCTCCGCCTCATGATAACCTAGCACCATCGTCCTACGACCATTAAAGACAAGAAAAACCCATTACATAGTAATGTCCAAAAATATATGCAATTATACTCCCAAAATCAACACTTAAGATCATCCTCACCCATAAAGGTCAGTGCTACCGCCATCTAGTGCAGGTAGCACTGCTCACATGAAAAATCCCACAAAAACGCTTTCTGGAAAAATCACACCACCCCTAGGGTCGGTGCTACCGCCCTTAGGGGGTGGTAGCACCGCAATTTGCAGACAGTGCTCAATTTGCTTCAAATTTCAATATAGAGTTCAAATTCTACTCAAACCTAAGTACCTCATGCTTAATACTGTCAATAACTCATCACCATCAAAAATAAACCTCCACATGGTCTTTCAATCTCCCCCTTGATGAGTATATTGACAAACACCCGAAAGGCATAAAATTTGAGTTTGAAAGAGAAGGAGAAGCAATTTGAATACAAAGCCAAACTTGGTCCAAAGAAAGAGAATGAGATCATGACCAAGTTGGTAAGCAGAATTTTAGAGCAAAACCAAAGAAAGAGCAAGTTTTCTACGAAAGCTCTAAAAATCCAATAAAACTCATGAAAGCTCAAATATGCTTACGATTTCACGAAGATCATAAGAACAAAGATGCATTCAGATTTTTACCTATTGATGATGCATTTTCTACGTTTTCTCCCCCTTTTGACAATATAGGCAGAAGGCATTTTCACGATTTCTCCCCCTTTTCAAATATGCAAGAATGAAATATATCCTAAAAGAGCTTTGAGAATTATCCAAGTGACCACATATACAAAGTATGACACCAAGCTACTCAAGTTTAGATTATGCTAAACTAAGACATGTCCAAGTGCAAATGTCAATTTCGCTAGCAAGCATAAATAAGACAATGCCATTTTTGCATGATTTAGCAAGTGCAACACTTAGTACAGTTTCCAAACTAGAGTCAAAGCCATACAATTGATCAAATGGAAAACCTAGAGTTCAACCTACTCAACACTTTGAGAAAGCTAGATGCACATACAAGGTTCTTCATGCTCAATCATCTTTAATGCAAATTGTTTCTTTAAGACTTCAAAGCACAGAGTAGGGTGCAAATATTTGACATTATTTGCATTCTTTACCCACTTATGTATTTTTTTATTTTATTATTTGCATTTTTCAAGTGTAGTTGAGTAAAGCCATAGTCGACCATCTCAAGACGAGCTCTTAAGAAAATGGTCTTGGTCATACATGATACATTACAAGTTCATCCCATGTGCAATGGGAGGCAGTCTCATGAATGTAAAGTGTTGAGATCAATTTGCACAAAAAGAGTCAATTTTTCTTGTTTTCATTTGAGCACATAGATTTATGAGCATATGAAGGACTTAAGTAAGGATCAAAGTTGCTATAGGGACTCTAGTAGAAACAAAAAATTTCACAAATAATGGCATATGCACCTAGAGAGGAAACATAGCAAGTAAAAGCAACATGTTTCATCAAGTTTTCATTTAAAGCTTTAATTTCCAATTTTTAACAAGCTTAGCAAAATGAAATGTAACATCCTAAAAATTTGAGTTTTGGAATGTCTGAATTTGAAAATGAACCATTTGCATTTTTCTTGAATTAATCAAAGCTTAGCTTCAATTTTCTATTAAGAAAGAGGATTTAATTTGATTAATATATTTATCAAATAAAATATTTCCAGTCGTAATTGGGTTCACTATGCTTCAAGGAATGTTTTTGAATTTAATTGCTATTTATTTGATTTTATTTGGTTTTCTGGAAATTTATTAATTTAGAAAGATTTCTATTTTCAAAATCTCCTCTCAGGCCGAATCTTTCGAGGCACGTCCCTATTCCTTCTCTAGCCCAGCCTTGCAGCCCGCTTCGCGCAACCCTGGCCAAACTCCGCTCACGGCCCAGCCAGCCCACTCCCACGCGCCGCCGCCGGGGGCAACCCTAACCCTAGCGATCTCAAAATTCCGCGTGCCGCGCCGCCGCTCGGAGTCTATGCCCTGTACACCTCCCCAGGCTATAAAACCCCAAGCCGCGCACCCTCCGAGGTTCCCCTCTGTCCGCCACACCCGTCGCCCGAGACGCCCTCGTCGCCAAGATCGCCCTCGCGGGAGTTGCACAAGGAAGCTGCTGCGGTTCTCTTCATTTTTCCATCGCCGACAAGACATTCCTCGCCACACCAGTTCTGGAATCAGGTTTGCCGATTCGCGCCGTGTCTAAGCCGCCGCCTTTTGTCACCTGAATGTCACCACCATGCTGTTAGCTTGGCTGTCTTCTCCTCGTCGCCGAGCCTCGAAAGCTTTGGGAGCCGTTGGATCTGAGTTGCGCCGTTAGATTCATGACGCATGGAGGACCCCGCACTGTGTCGCGTGTCTCATAGTATCGGATTGTCACCGTCGAATCTCGATGGAGGATCCAGATCATGTCGCCTACCGTAGCCAATCAGACGCAGACGCGTATCGGGCGCTGACGCGAGGCGCCATGGACCGCACCCACGGTTGACAAGAGGAGGTCCCGTGGACCGAGTCCATGGACTGTGGACACGTGGCGGCACCGCGTAGGTTGAGCCGATGCTGACGTCATCATGATGTCACGTTGACGCAATAAATCGGTTTTTCGTTATAAAAATAATTCGGTTTATTATTGATTTTCCTATTTTCATGTTTTTACGATTTCTGATTCTTCTACGAGCCCGTTCTCCCTCATACGAACTCCAATTGAGGTGATTCAAATTTCTAAAAATTTGTAAAATTGAGATCTATTTAATGGTGAATTTTATTTGATTTTTAGAGTTTGTTTTCTCTCTTTTTTGGTGTTTATTTGTTGTTCTCTCTCGTTTCACGTAGACGTTGAATTGTACGATGCATCCGAGGAAGATTTGTCGACTCAAGACCAAGGTCTAGAACAAGAATAAGGGCTTTTTTAAGGCATGTTGTGCTTTGATCATGTTGAACCCATATTTATAGAATCGCTATATTGTTTTACCCTATTGCATATTATTTCAAGTATACAATGGTTTCAATTTAAATTGGGACTTACTATTATACCAAATTGATCTATACCCTACCTTGTCCTTTGTATGCCATGATCTATTGTCACCCTAGATTGGTTCACTATAGTTGGTTGGTATTGAAATCAACATGGGAAGGTTAGAACGTCATAGTTGCTTAGTCATGCCACGTCATCACATGTACTCGAATAATCGATGTTTAATCTTGATTAATGGAATATGGAACAATGATATGAACTTATGTGTCATGTGAGATCACACAATAAGATTGAGTTGTAGTGGCGAGTCGTATCACGCAACGATGTTGAATTGTTGATGGCACGTGGTGCTTGGTAATCAACTTGGGTGGTAATCACTTAGATTGGGGCAAGTGACAAGGGGCGAGTATGCCAAGGTGGGCCCGATGGGCAGAGGGTATGTGAAAGTCTTGCTTCGATCATCTTAAGGACTTAACCTTGCAAGCCTTTGACCTGAGTCAATCATGCAACCACATGTTTGGCGTGGGACAGCCTAGCTAATTAATTTGTGATGTCTTAGCATGGTACTATCAGTGGCGGTGTGAGTTCCCGAGTTATGGAGTAACTCACATGGCGCAAGAGGGGGGCCCTGGTTGAGGTTTTCAGACCCACCAGTGTTGAAACCTTAGCGGGTAGTATTGGGTTAAGCCAGAGCATTGTAAAAGACTTTGTCATGATCTCCCCGTCGACACACCAAAGGAAGTGTGTCAATAGCTTGGCAACAAGAGACGATCATGTCGTGTGGGTAAAGTGCATAACCTCTGCAGAGTGTAAATCTATTCGAATAGCTGTGCTCGCGGTATTGAGCAACGCTCGGGAATTACAGTTAAGGTTTAGTTTAATTAAATGGAAAACTTGGTTGGGATGGCGGGATTGCCATATGGAAGGTTGGAACTTGACTTAGGATTGGAAACTTGGTTTATTTGGAAAATGTTGAATCTATCTACTTCTGTTATTTGTTTTATAGTCTTTACAATCTATTTATTGTATTTGTTCATAAATGCTGCTTATTGCAAAATAGCCATAATAGCTTTTCCTTTGGGATAAGCCTTGCATATAGTTACATAGAATTGCATTCTGTGCACAACTTGTTGAGTGCTATAAGTACTCACCCTCGCCCACAACAACATCATCAGTTGAGGAGTCTACATCCATGCTGGAGAAGGAATACCAGGAGGAGACGAATGTTTAGGGCGCAAGCCTTGTCAGTTGCCTATGGTATACTGAAGGGTTGTCTACGTTTTCATTTCACTGCAGTTTAATATGTTATTCAGCCTTGCGAGGCATAGTAATGTAAGTTGACCATAAGGTCATTCAACAAGTGTTATTTAATATATGAATTCTTTTATTGTAATTCTGCTGTGTATGATTGTGATATTCATCTATGTTGAGCCTGTGTGCACTAGCGTGATCCTAGACTAGTGCAGTATACACAAAGGGTCCGGATTTGCATATTCGTGTCCCGACATGAAACAAAATGAACTTGGACATATCTAAGCTAGCAGTTATCTTCAGAAAAGTAGCAAGATGCATAACATGAATACTAGCTCATTTGCATAATAGACAAAGCTCATAAAACAGAAAATGAAATTTATATGCAATGCGTGAAGAATATTCTAAAACTCCCCCTCAACAAGTGAATCAATTTTAAGCATAAATTTGGTTAAAGTTGAGTTATTAGTAGAATTAAGATCAAGGAAGTTCAAAATGAACTCAAACAGAACCAGAAACACAGAATGAGGAGAAGAAGTCGAGAACTACAAACTGGGTGGCTATAGAGCATAGAAAAGATAGTAGAGAACACTATGGTTTAGACTCGCTCTCATCTTCCCCAATGACTGAAATAGGGAAGCTGACTCTAGATCCCAAGCTAAGGAGTGCACACAGACCCTGTCTACCAAGGGGGCTCAACACCTGCTACACTTATAAGACTGTAAGGGAACTCAACCTAGAGAGAAGAGAGAACATCTAATTGTGCATGATAGCAACCTATAGCATAAGATGAGATATCCATGCAAAGCATGCCAAAAGTCTAAGTGAAGTGCACTCAAAACTCTAAGAATAAGCCTAATATCACCCAGAAGATGCAAAAGAATGGAAATACTGGAAGAAAACATGTATATTACATAATATACAGAACCAGCTCCCCCTCAAGAGATGTCGTATGGGCATACAACTCCAAGCTCTCCTCTCAAGGCTATAAACCTAGAGCTATCCAAAGGCTTGGTAAAGATATCGGCAATCGGGTGGTCACTCTCTACAAACTGAAGCACTATGTCACCCTTCTCCTTATGGTCTCTAAGGAAGTGATATCTAATGTATATATGCTTAGTCTTGGAATGCTGCACTGGGTTTTTGGAAATACAAATGGCAGACGTGTTGTCACAAAAAATGGAACACTATCTATCTCTAACCCAAAGTCCCGCAAGGTCGATGTCATCCAAAGCACCTGACTACAGCAACTAGCTGCAGCGACGTACTCAGCCTCAGCGGTGGACTGTGCAACTCCGGATTACTTCCTAGAAAACCAAGAAACAAGAGAAGTGCGAATGAATTGGCAAGTGCCAGATGTGCTCTTCCTATCTATCCTATAGTGTAACACCCTGGCATCTCACGTGCCCTGAATGCCACAACATCATACTATTTTGCTAAGACTTAATCAATTTACACATAAATTTCAGCAAGACTTCTCTTTTAACTGCTCCAAGCAAACTAATCAATCACTAGAACAATCGACAAATGAACCTTAAACACCAACTAAAGGTTACTCACAAGTAATTACAATGGAAGGAATAATAACAAACTAAACTTGATTGTCTCATGACATTAACATAATAAACCACAAGCATAATTTAACATGGCAAAGCCTAACGCCATCAAATTGTTTAACAATAGTCTATCCATGGCCATAATTTTCATCTAACATATCCTCAACAGTAACATACACATAACCAAATAACCTTTCACATAGACAGTTTTATTAAACATATTCCAAGGTTGGGAGAGTCTAAATTTTATCCAATGATCTATTCAAGATTAAGTACTAGAGAACATTGAAGGGTGGTAGATTATCATGTGACGTGATTGTGCTACTTTCCCTTCCCAAATGCCGCTCTTAGTGTACCTAAAAACAATTCAATAAACAAGCGTGAGTCCAAAACTCTGCAAAGTGCGTAATAAAACAATAAAATAACCAATTATCACATTTAAATCCAGCAAGGGTGAATCCACGACTCAACTAATACGTAAGAAACAACATATTGCCAATTGTCACATTTATCACATTAGTCATCGTTGGATGAGTTCACGGCTCATCCACATAACCATTTATCACAATCATCACATTAACCATCATTCATCATTAGCAATGCTATGCAATGCAAATATGATTGTATGCTCATATGCACCTTTCATAGCTTATACCGGTATAGCTTGAGTGCACACCTATCGATGTCACACTCTCATTCCCTTCCATCCCAGTGGAGGGGCTACCGAAGTAGGTCTTACTCAAGAGCACTCAGGTCAAGTCATATACCTTTCTCACCGACATGGCCGATGCACTCCGGATTAGTTATATGACTCTTTTACCGACCTGGCTCATATGCACTTTTAATGATATGAATGCAAGTGATGCAACACTTTTCAATAACAAATCATCACGTACCAACAATTCCCATGTGACCATCCACATCATGTACTCAATATCATCATCTCAAGATCACAAGCATAAATAATGACAATGATTAACATTAATCATATTAAACAACAAGATGTTATTTATCAATCTAAACAACAATGCATTCCACAATCAAATTATCATTCTACCATGTACTTGCCTTTTTACCGACAAGAAATAGAGTGACGTGAGGTTGAATCCATCTCAAAATCTTGCAGCAACAATTCATACATCAAATATAACAACGTCGCCTCTACGCACTACCCCAGTTCTAACCATCTCACTCACCGGACAGCTCACCCCTTTGCTGTCCCAGCGGTCAAACGACCAAAATTTCTGACCTAAGAGCACAAAGAAAACCATCAACTTTATGAAAACTACAAATTCTAGTTAATCAACTTCATCAATTAAACCAACTAGCTTTTCGTTTCCTACTCTGAAAAACTATTCTGCTGCCTCACTCAACAGCAACCTTCAGAAATTCATAATTAAATTTATACAACTCCAAAACATTTCTGAAAACTACAAAAATTTTTTTAGCTTTCTCTAGTTAATAAAATAATTTAATTTGGCTACTAAACAGCCCTAAACTACATAAAACCGAGACAGAATACATCAGCAAATAGATTCTGCATAGACGACTTCCACAGGTCAAAACATTTAATCTACTAAACTAAATTTCATGTTGTTGATCTCTAATGAAACTTAAGACAAAAATCTATGTTTTCGCAACATCCAACCCCTCTGGAACTAACCAAAAGAACACCAAAAATCAATCTAAACATCAATCCCAAATCTGCCCAAATTTTGAACTTCCAGCAGTGATCCAATTCAGGATAGCACACATCAATAGATCAAAACTTTTAATCGCTAAACCAAATTTCGCATTCTTGTACTCTAATTAAACTTAATACAATAATCGACAACTTTTATAACATACAAACCCTCTAGAAATGACCCTAAATACCCCAAAACTTTATCTGAATTTTAGATCCAGTGTTGCTCGAAAACTGAACCTACACCAAACCTAACCCGATGATCAAAACAATGCACAACCAGCAGGGAGATCACCCAAAACCCAATCTAATGCTGCACCGGAACCACCAAATTTGACCTAGGGTTATACCTTCTCCCGAAAAATCAATGGGATGACGACGTCGACATTTCCCCTTGGATCGCAGCCCTTGGATCTCCTCTTCCTTGACTTCCCCAAGGGCAGTAGCAACAACGGCACACGACGATGGCTAGTGGCTGGCCCGAGGAAGGAGGAAGGGCCAGGGGTGGTGTACAGGAGGGAAGGAAAGGTGCTACATAGGTGAAGGACTGGGGTGGCTGGGTGAGGGGAGGCAGGGGCAGCTAGGGAATTGAGGGAGAGGGTGCGGCTACTTGGAGGAAGATGGGGCATTGGCTACATGGAATTGGAAAAGGTAGGGGCAGCTAGGGTTAGGAGGCATAGCCGCCCCCACCTGGCCCAACAACAAACAAAAAATAGACCAAAAATAGCCACAACAAATCATGTCTTTCTAAGACATTACATACAGTCATCAAAGTTTGCACCACAAAAGGCTCTAAGGGACAGACAAGAAGAGGAAGAGTACCAAATACCATAGTCAATCGTAACTCAAAGGTACCTGAAGATGCGCTTCACCGTTGGTGGTGAGAGGCACGAGAATCCTAAAAACAAGCGCACAGACACATAGCAAAATGTATGTTCGGCCTCTACGCAGTGAGATATAAGAGGGAGCCGATCATGCTCCTGAACTCCTTCTGATCAACTGGCTCGCCATCCTCATCCAGCTCAAAGACAGCATTAGTGGCCATAGGAGTCATCACTGGCTTCCCATTAGACACGTCGAAGCGCCTCAGAAGGTCTCGAGTTTACTTGCCTTGAAGCAAGAAGGTGCCCTCCCAAGTCTGCTTGATTTGGAAGCCAAGGAAGTAACTCAACTCGTCCATTATACTCATCTCAAACTCTATGCTCATTACTTCTAAAAACTAAGACATAAGAGAGTGCGAAGAGCCACCAAAGATAATATCATTCACATAAATTTGGACGAGGAGAAAATGAAAATCCTAGTATCTGATGAACAGAGTCTTGTCTACTATACCCATCTTAAAACCATGACTAAGAAGGTACGACTTAAGCCTCTCATACCAAGCTCTAGGGGCTTGCTTAAGTCCATACAAAGCTTTGGAAAACTTGAAGACATGGTATGGGTACTTGGGGTTCTTAAATCCTATAGGCTGCCTGACATACACATCTTGCTCAATATACACATTGAGGAATTCACTCTTGACATCTATTTGATAAAGCTTGAAGCCCTTGGATGCCGAAAATGCAAGTAGGATCCTAATAGCCTTTAGTCTAGCTACAGGGGCAAAGGTCTCCTCAAAGTCAAGACCCTCAACCTGAGAAAAGCTCTGTGCAACTAGCCTAGCCTTGTTCCTAATGACAACTCCACCCTCACTTTGCTTGTTCTTGAATACCCACATGGTCCCAACGACATTATGACCAGATGGGAGCTCAACAAGCTGTCATACCTTGTTCCTCTCGAAGATCTCAAGTTCCTCATGCATAGTATTAATCCATGACTCATCGGATAATGTATGAGAAATATCCTTCGGCTCAAAGGAGGCAACAAAGGCAGAGTGGAGGTAGAAACTGGACAAACCGTATTTTAAGCATGTGACCCACTCAAACAGATCACCAATGATCTAATCAGGTGGATGACGTCTCTTAATAAGGCGAGGAGGTTCAGAAGCAGAAGTGGTCTCTACCTCATGAATAGAAATGTGCTCTCAAGAATACTCAATTAGACACATGGCAAGCAGTAGCTATAGCCTCAGCCCAAAACATCCTAGGAGTACTGTACTCATCTAGAAAAGTCCTGTCCATCTCAACCAAGGTCCTATTCTTCCTTTCCACTATGCCATTTTGCTGAGGGACGTACGGAGAGGAATACTGATGATGTAAGTCTAACTCCACATAGAAGCTCTCAAAGTAGGAATTTTTGAACTCCGTGCCATTGTCACTTCGTATAGCTCGTGAGGGACTAGGGAGCTCAACAGACAACCTATGGACCAAACCCCTGAAATGGGTAGAAGACTCATCCTTTGAGGCCATGAAAAATACCCAAGAATACCTAAAAAATCATAAACAATGACAAGAACATACCACTTCCCACCCACTGACTGCACTCTAGCTGGACCAATAGTGTCTATTTGTAAAAGCTATCCTGGTGCATCAGTCATCACAACAGTGACTGGAGGATGAGAAGCAACAACCATCTTGCCATGTCGGCAAAGAGAGCAAACTAAGTCTTTGACCATCTTGAGTTTGGGCAAACCACGAATGAGGTCGTGGCTGCTAACTCGGGTCAAATGGTCGAAGCTAATGTGACCAAATCTCCTATGCCAGAAGGAGAGATCATGGGACTCTGAAGCAATTAAACAACAAAGAGAGTCTCCAAACAAAGCAGAAAAATCAGCACGAAATACTCTCCCAAATATAGAAATCCCGCAAACTAACCCTCCTAATGAATCAAGAATTCTACAAGCACTACTCTTAAAGCTTACCTCAAAAGAGCCATCGATATGCTGAGAGACAGAAAGCAAGTTGTAATGCATCTTACTTACTAAGGCAACATCTTTAAGAATAAAACTATCATTAATGTAGATGGTACCTTTAGGTATGACTCTGCCTGATTAAGCATCCCCAAAAGTGATCAACTCATCACTGGGAGCTTGGATTAGGGAAAAGAACCATCTAGAGTTTGCGGTCATATGACGAGAACAATCAGAGTCAACGATCCAACCCTCTCCCTTCCCCATCCTACGGACTTGTATCAATGAAAGGGAGATAGAGATGACTCAGGACTAATGTAAGGTTGTGTCGTGATCTTTTCATGAGAGTGATAACTTCGATTTAGTGGAACTGACTTTGACGATCCGACTACAACGGATGACGACGATGCGCCCTAGCAATCGCTAAACTAACTACGGAGGGTTATTGATCTTGCCGTTGGCACGATCAACCTGAACACAAGGTTCAATTCCTGCAAGCAACCGACGAACAAGCAAAAACAATAGTAAAAGCAATCTGAAATTGCGAATATGAATGAAGGCAAAAACAGGGTGGGGTTCTATTAAAGATCTTGACAAGGTGGCTATCCAGCACAACTCGAAGACTCAAAGTTTGCACTTAGCTAACTAATCAAACAAAACCCAAACCCTAGATGAGGGTGCGGCTGCCTATTTATGAGATAAGAGGAGGAGGAGGTCGTCCAAAACCTAGGGAGACCGAATACAACTTGATTACAAGGCCCAAGGGCCACTTGGACTCTAACTGGAAAAGTGACATGATTTGTTTTACAGATTTCGGACAGCTCCGATGGAATTTGGAGGTGAAACTAGACCCATTGGAAAGAGGGTGAAGAAATCTTTCAATCAAGTACTCATGTTCTTTGAACACCCTTCTGGATCAAAAGTTATGGCCATTTTAAGTTGATGGTGTCAGGGAGGCCGAATCTTAGTCAAACTCGCGCACATGACAACCTAGCTTTATGCTTGGCATTTTGTGGTTCTTCTCCTTGGTTCCTAAGGACAATAAAATCATCACAAGGATTAAATAGCATTCCATTCTGTGAATCATTTGTATCAAAGCCTAAGAACGTATTCACCACATAATTTTGTCGACATGCTCGAGCACGAGTAATTGGTCCTTGTAATACAGGTTCAGCTTGTTGACTAGGCGCGGTTATGTCACTAGGAAAGATGTCCTCATCAAGTACTGGGACAAACAAGAATAGATATGGGCAGCCAAGACTGAATCACACGATACCTCGAAGTGCCAGCCACAGAAGTAAAAGACTGGATTCTAGCATCCCTATGAAGCTCCACTCTCACAAGACCAAAAGCAGTGCTAGCGAAAGATTTGGGAGCTAGAACTAGGTTGGCCCACCGTCGTGCAATGGGCGGACCATCCCAGTGACGTTGCCCAAACCTCCTTCCAGGAAACACCTCACACCGCTGATATCTACCTCGAGGAGAAATACGAGGAATATCAAACGGACAGTGGAGAGACTGACCATGAGCAGCTCTAGGATGAAAACTCGACTAAAAAGCATGAAATCCGAGTCCTGAATGCTGCCCAAAAATAGGCGACACTCTATCCTATCTAGCAGCAGTGTGTGTCTTAGGAGCACTCAGAGTCTGGGGATGACCCTGAATACCCCTAAACGGCACGAACACGCTCGCGCCTCATGATCTTGGCACGCCTGAAGCAGAAATCTGCTAGGTGACCATTCTTCTGACAGAAGGTGCATGAAAACTTCGCCTTGCTAGAGGTAGAAGCAATAGGAGAAGCAACCTTCTGGTCAGAAATCCCATGGACAATCCCAGCAGACCTAAACACAGTGGTGCTCATCCTGGGAGCTACCACAATCTCTCCAGTCTTGGAGCCACGCACAATGGTGGGAGGATGAGCCCGCGTGCTCCAAATAATCAAATCCTAAACTTTGATTAAATCGGCTAATCTTAGACTGGTCTAGGATGAGATTGAGCTTCTTCTTGCCTCCTACAAACTTCTCAAGAGTTACTCATGAGGTACTTACACTCCTGCAAGAGAGAGGCATAGAACTAATGAGGCTTAGGGTGTCCCGATCTTTCGATGTGAATGATAACTATCGATTTGGTGGAGATGACGTTGATGATCCGACTACCCCGTACAATGATGAAGTGCCTTAGCAACCGCTACACCAAATACTGAGGGTTATTAACCTTGCTGGAAGCACGATCAACCTGAATACAAGGTTCTATTTCTGCGGGCAATCGAAGAAGAAGCAAGAATATGATAAAAGCAATCTGAAATTAGAAATAAGAATTGTGGTTCATGAATATATAGATCAAAAGGTGGGGTTCTGCAAAGTAGTCTCAATAGACGGTCATTCGACACGTCTAGACGACAACGTAGTTTGGCCCTAGGCTAAAACTATGATCAACAAAAACCCTAGTGTCTGAGGCGGTGGCTACTGAGTATATGAGCGAGTCGAGCTAGGGTTGTGTGTGGCTAGGGGGCACACATAACCTAGGCTTGGGCCCCCCACATGCTTACAAGGCCTGAAATAGCCCAAACAGGTATCATAGTATATAATTTGATTTTGGCTGATCAATGATGAATATGGGGCTAGGACTAGAACCATTAGAAAGGTCAATTTGTAAGCTTTTCATCAAGTCCAAGATCACCCAAATCAGAGTCCATATGCAAAAGTTATTCATGTTTGAAGTCAGTGCTATCCTAGGAGGCCGAATTGGAATATAGAACGTGAAGGACCGAGATGGCGAACAGAGGGGGGGTGAATGGTCGCAAATAAAATTTCCCCCAAAATACTCCAACAAAAACCTCGACAAGATCGCTCAAAGGAAATCGTGAAAAACCTGAAAAACTAGACAACTATGTGTACCCCAAGCTTGCATGGATAAGTACCATAAAATATGTGAGGATTTTTGAGTCACAATACTGGTTGTCTAGTGTCCAAGATAAAGAGGAATCAATTCAAACTCTTACTTTTAGAAAGGACATCAATTCAAATCACAAAAGTCACTTTCAGAAAAGCAAAAGCAGAATTTCCAGAACTTGTCCTCAATTTGCACAAGAGGTTGGTGGGTTTCTGCAGCTCACAAAGTTTTGAGACTTTTTTTCCCTATGAGCATCAGAGTCGTGAAGAAGTCCACCAAATTTCGCCTCAAAAAGCCTTACAGAAAAAACATTAAAAATCTAAGAACACAATCTGGTCAAGAACTTCGAGCAGAAAGTTTGGGGCTAGGTTTTCACCTCATGGCGCCCAAACGGTGCAACAAGTGAACACCAAAATTTTTCTGCAAGTGGATGTCACAGTCCCGCACCTCCTCCAACAAGAATCACGTGAAAACGATTTTTCTAGATTTTTATAGAAATCAAACACTGACTGCTGCGCGAAGAACAAGTTCTGAACAAGGTTGGAACTTGAAAGAAAAGATGTTCTCTACTCAATCCAAGGGTGCAAAAGAGATGTAAAACCATATGAACACACTCAAAACATCCAAGATCAGCAGCATTTAGAAGGAGGGGAGGCAAATCCAAATTACATGAAAGTAAATTGCGAGAATGTAATTGCGGGAAAGTAATGCTGAATTTAAATTGCGTAAGGTAAAGACATAATGTAAATGCGCAAAATAGATTCAGAGGTGGATGGATAAAACTTTCATTTCTGGAAGGAGAGGTTACAAAGCCTCACTTTCATGTGGGCAAAGCTCAAAGGAGCATTGACAAACCTCAAAACCTTCAAGGGAAGGAGGCTACCCCTCCACCCCTATTTATACTATTCTTGGGCCACCTACCACCTTTTGATGAGTCCCTCAACCCTAGAGCACACATCTAAGGGCTAGGATTAACCCACACACACAGCCATGCAAGGGCTAACCCAAAACCCACACACATACCGGGTTTTCTTGCACGTTTTTCAAAGCATACTACCTAGACCCGCTAACCTATCAACTAGACCTGAATCCGATGGCCCTCATTGATCCACGCGGCATCTAGCTAGCATCAACTCCTTTCCTTGTCTTCTTGACTTGCCCGGACTCCATCTTCGATCATCTTCCGGCGATCTCCCAACCGTCTGGACCTCCTACGCTCCTCGCCTAGTCCCAGTCATCCTTCGCCTCACCATGACCTACCACCGTCGTCCTGCAACCATTAAAGACAAGGAAAAAACCTTTCACATAGCAATGCCCACAATGATATGCAATATAAACCATCCAACTCATCACTACCGCGTCCATACGATCGGTACTTCCACTCCTGGCAGAGACAACTCAAATTGCTTCATTTTGAAAATCAATCCAAATCAAACTCAAACTTGAGCACACCTTGCTCAAATAAAGTCAAATACTCATCACAAACATGGATGGACCTCCACATGGTCCTTCAATCTCCCCCTTGATGAGTATATTGACAAACCACACAAAAAGGCATAAATTTGAGTTTGAAGAAAATGAAGAAGAAAGCAATTTTTAGTTGTAAAGGCAAACTTGGTCCAAAGATAGAAATTAGAACCATGACCAAGTTGACCAAGAGGAATTTAGATTTTAGAGTTAAATTTAAGAAAGTGCAAGTTTTCAACAAAAACTCTAAAATCCAACTAAACATGTCAAATGTGATTATGAGATTATGATCCAAATGTAAGTAGTAGCATAGTTTTACAAAGATCATAATAACCAAATAAGCATTCACATTTTTATCTTTTTAGTGATGCCTTTTCTACGTTTTCTCCCCCTTTTGGCAATACAGGCATCAATTTTTTTATGTATGCATGAAATGCAATCGAAAGAGCTTTGAAGATTATCCAATTGATCAAAATGGAAGGATATTACACCAAGCTTGTCAATTTCTGAAGATGACTAAACTAAGACATGTCCAAGTGCAAATACGAGCTTAGTTTTGAATATTTCATTTTTAGCAAGATTTGACAAGTGCAATACTTAGCTTTAGTTTCAAAAATAGAAGAATAGCCACTCTAAGGATCAAAAGGAAAACCTAGAGTTCAACCTACTCAACACTTTGGGGAATCTAGAAGAGCATACAAGGTCCTTCGGGCTCATTTATCACTTAATGCAAATTTTGATTTATCATCATACAAGACATAGCGGGGTGCAAATGTTTGACATTATTTGCATTCTTTACCCACATATGTCTTTGTTTTTAATTTATTTGCATTTTCTTTTGACAACCAATTGACTCAAGCCGTATGCGACCATCTCAAGATGAACTGTTAAGAGGATGGTCTAGGTCAAACACGATGTATTCCAAGTTCATCCCATGTGCAATGGGAAGCGGTCTTGTGAATGCAAGGTGTTGAGTTCATCCCATTTTGTTTAATTTTCATTTTTAGCACAATGATTCATGAGCAATTGAAGGACTCTAGCATGGATCAAACTAGTTTCACCTAAGTTGCTATAGGGACTCTAGAGAACTCCAAAATTTCTCAAATTATGGCACAAACCTTTAGAGAAGAAACTTAGCAAGTAAAAGCAACAAGTTTCATCAAGTTTTTCATTTAAGACTTTTTTCATTTTAAAGCTTAGCAAGTTAAATGAACTTGGACATATCTGAGCTAGTGATTTCCTCCATATGATGCAGCATGGTGTATAGCATGAAGAAGATATCAATTGCATAATAGACAAAGCTCATTAAACAGGAAATGCAGTCTATATGCAATGCACGAACAGATTCTCAAACTCCCCCTCAACAAATGAATCAATTTTAAGCTCAAATCTGGTTAAAGTTGAGTTATTATCAAGATTAGGCATAAAGAAAACCCGAATGAACTCAATAACAACCAGAAAAACAGAATGAGGAGAAGAAGTTGAGAAACTGCAAAACTGGATGGCTATAGAGCATAGAAAAGATATAAGAGACTCACTACGGCTTAGACTCGCTCTTATCTTCCCCAGTGACTGACATAGGGAAGCTGACTCTAGATCCCAACTAAGGAGTGCACACAGACCTGCTAGAATTATAAGACTGTGAGGGAACTCAACCTAGAGAGAAGAGAGAACAGCTAATCATGCATGATAGCAACCTAAAGCACAAGATAAGAGGTCCATGGAAGGCATGCCAGAAGTCTAAGTGAGTGAACTCAACTCAAGAAAACAAGCCCAAAGTCACCCAGAAGAAGCACAAAGAAAAGAAAAGCTGGAAGAAAACATATAATACATAATATACAAACTAGCTCCCCTCACGAAAGGCCGTAAGGGCTCACGACTCAAGCTCACTCCTCAAGGCAACAAATCTGAGCTATCCAAAGGCTTGGTGAAGATATCGGCTAATTGAAGGTCACTCTCTCGAATCAAGCGCGATATCTCCATTCTCCACATGGTCTCTAAGGAAGTGATATCTAATATCAATGTGTTTGGTCCAGGAATGTTGCACTAGGTTTTTAGCAATGCAAATAGCTGAAGTGTTGTCACAGAAAAGTGGCACACTCTCTATCCCTAACCCATAGTCCCGTAAGGTCGATCTCATCCAGAGCACTGCTACAAAGAATCGGTCAGCAACAACATACTCGCCCTCATCGGTGGATCAGCAACCCTGCATCGCTTCCTAGATGACCAAGAAACAAGAGAAGTGCCAATTAATTGGCAAGTGCCAGAAGTGCTCTTCCTATCTATCCTACAGCCAGCAAAGTCGGCATCGGAAAAGGCTTTAAGAGATAGACAAGAAGACGAAGAGTACCAAATACCATAATCAGTGGTAGCACAAAGGTACCTGAAGATGCACTTGACCGCCTGGCGGTGAGAGGCGCGAGGAGAAGCTTGAAATCGAGCGCACGACACACAATAAATGTATGTCCCTCGAAGCAGTGAGGTACAAGAGGGAGCCGATCATGCTCCGAAACTCCTTTTGATCAACAGGCTCACCATCCTCATCGGGCTCGAGGATAGCAGTGGTGGCCATAGGAGTCATCACCGGCTTCCCATCAGACATATCGAAGCGCCTCAGGAGGTCACAGGTATACTTGCCTTGATGCAAGAAAGTACCCTCCCGAGTCTGCTTGATTTGGAAGCCAAGAAAGTAGCTCAACTCGCCCATCATACTCATCTCAAACTCTGTTCTCATCACCTCAGAAAACTGAGACACAAGCGAATTAGATGAGCCACCAAAAATGATATTGTCCACACAAATCTGGACAAGAAGAAAAAGAGACTCATGGTGTCTGATGAACAGAGTTTTGTCTACTATGCCCATTTTTAAGTCATGGCTGAGAAGATAAGACTTGAGCCTCTCATACCATGCTCTGGGGGCCTGCTTGAGTCCATACAAAGCTTTGGAGAGCTTGTATACATGACTCGAAAACTTGGGGTTCTCGAATCTCGAGGTTGTTTGACATAAACCTCTTCCTCAATATAGCCATTGAGGAATGCACTCTTGACATCCATTTGATAGAGCTTGAAGCCCCGGGATGCAGAGAATGCAAGCAGGATCCTAATAGCCTCTAGTCTAGCTACAGGGCAAAGGTCTCCTCAAAGTCAAGACCCTCAACCCGAGAAAGCCCTGCAACTAGCCTAGCCTTGTTGCGAATGACAACCCCATCCTCACTCTGCTTGTTTTGAACACCCACTTGGTCCCAATGATATTATGACCAGATGGGGCTCGACAAGCTGCCATACCTTGTTCCTCTCAAAGTTCTCAAGTTCTCATGCATAGCATTAATCCACGATTCATCTGATAATGCATGAGAAACATCCTTCGGCTCAAAGGAGGCAACGAAGGCAGAGTGGAGGCAGAAACTGGACAAACCTAATTTTGAGCGAGTGACCCGCTCAAACAGATCACCAATGATCTGATCTAGTGGATGAGCTCTCTGGATATGTCGGGAGGACCGTATGCGAGTGGCCTCTACCTCATGCACGTAAGAGGTAGGAGCAGAGCCACTCACCAAGGAGAGCTCAAGGCAAGGGCTGGTCTCACCGAGGTGCGAAATGGAAACAGGAGGCACCTTAGGTGTAGAGGGAACTGGATCCGGTGGAACACCATCATCTCCATCATCCTCATCTTCTAAAAAGATGGTCTCGGAGGGATAAGAAGAGCTCAAACATCGTGTCTAGCTCTGGGCTAGCCTCATCAAAGGTCACATCACAGTCTCTATGATCCTATGCGCATCAACACCTGCACTTATAGCTACGAGAAGAAGTCGAGTAACCTAGAAAGATACCATCAGAAGAGCGAGACTCAAACTTATCTAGGTTACCAGACTTCAAGATAAAACACTTGCAACCGAAAACGCAAAATGAGACACACTGGGCTTTCGCCCATACCTCAACTCATAAGAAGTGCGATGCAGATGTGCTCTCAAAAACACCCGATTAGAAACATGGCAAGCAGTAGCTATAGCCTCAGCTCAAAACTTGCTAGGAGTACTGTACTCGTCTAGCATCGTCCTGGCCATCTCAACCAAGCTCCTGTTCTTCCTTTCCACTACACCATTCTGCTGAGGGGCGTAGGAAGAAGAGAACTGATGCTCTAAACTCTCCACACAGAAACTCTCAAAGTAGGAATTCTTGAACTCCGTGCCATTATCACTTCATATAGCTCGTAATGCACCTGGGAGCTCAATAGACAACCTACTGACCAAACCCTGAAGTGAGAAAAGGTCTCATCCTTCGAGGCCATGAAGAATACCCAAGAGTATCTAGAAAAATCATCAACGATGACAAGAACATACCACTTCCCTCCCGCTAATCGCACTCTAGCCGACCAACAAAGGTCCATATGTAAAAGATGTCTCGTGCATCACCATCACTACGGTGGATCGGAGGATGAGAAGCAAGAACCATCCCGCCATGTCGGCAAGGAGAGCAAACTAAGTCTTTGACCATCTTGAGTTTGGGCAAACCCGAATGAGATCGTGGTCGCTAACTCAGTCAAATGATCAAAACCAATGTGACCAAATCTCCTATGATGTAGGAGAGATCACGGACTCGAAGCAATCAAACATCGAAGAGAGTCTCCAGAAGAAGCAGAAAAATCAGCACAAAAGACTCTCCTAAATCTAGAAATCCCGCAAACTAACCCTCCTGATGAATCAAGAATTCTATAGGCATTACTCTTGAAGCTTACCTCGAAAGAGTCATCGATAAGCTGAGAAAAAGAGAGCAGATTCTATTGCAGCTTACTTACTAAGGCAACATCTTTAAGAATGAAATTTTGGTTAATGCAGATGGTACCTTTAGCAATGACTCTATCTGAAGATGCATCCCCAAAAGTGATTAACTCATCACCGGGGGCTCGGGCTAGGGAAGAGAACCAACGAGAATCTCCGGTCATATGACGAGAACAACCGGAGTCAACAATCCAAACATCGCCCTTCCCCATCCGACGAACCTGATCAAGACACAAGAGAGAAAGATGACTCAAGATCGGAATAGAGTGAAGACTTAGGAACCCAATACTGAACCATACGACACCTTAGAGTACCACCACGAAGAAGACTTGACTCGAGTGTCTCTCGACGCCAACTCTCACACGATCAGAGCAACTCGTAGAAAATCTAGGAGTCAAAGCTGGTTGGCACGCCGTGGTGCAAAAGCCGACCATCCCAAGAAGGTCGCTCGGATGTCCTACCGGAAAACACCTCACGCCGCTGATATCTACCTCGATGGGAAAAACGAGGAATATCAAGAGGACGGCGGAAAGACTGACTACGAACAACTCCAGGACTAAAACTCGAAGAACTAGCATGGAAACCAGTCCTGGACGCTGCCCAAAAACAAGCGACTCTCTAACCTGTCTAGAAGCAGTGTGTGTCTTAGGAGCACTCAAAGTCTGGGGATGACCCTGAATACCCCTAAGAGCAGCAATACGCTCACGCCGAGTGATCTTGGCGCGCCTGAAGCAGAAATCTACTAGGTGACCATCCTTCTTACAGAAGGTGCATGTGTACTTTGCCTTGCTAGAGACAGAAGCAATAGGAGTAACACCCTTCTGGTCAGAAGTCCTATGGACAACCCCAGCAGACCTAAACACGGTGGTACTCACTTTGGGAGCTACCACAATCTCATCACTCTTGGAGCCGCGCACAATGGTGGGAGGATGCGCCCGAGCGTGCTCCAAGGGATCAAATCCTAGACCTTGATTGAATCTACTAATCTTGGATTGGTCTAGAATAAGATTGAGCTTCTTCTTGCCTCCAACAAACTTCTCGAGAGTGCTCATAAGATACTGGCAATCTCGGAAGAAAGAAGCACAAGAAGAACAGGGGGAAGGAGAGGAAGAAGAAGAACCAGAAAGAGAAGATCTCTCAGCACGTGCTTTTTGTTCCCTTAGCACGGCTGCCTCAATCTTGAGGGCCTCACAAGAAACGCAAGGAGTATCTCTAATCCTAAGGGTTTGGTCTTTTAACTTCTTCCTAAGCTCGACATGGATTTGATCCACATCATCCTTAACCCCGACACATAGCAAGCAACCAGTTTTTGACTTAACTAGTAAGTCCTTAGCAAGTTGATCACACTTGACATTCAAAGCATCATTGTCAAGTTTTAGTTGCCTACAGCCCTCACATGAGCTGACTGGGTCCTTAGAAGCATGCAATTCAAGTTCATCATTTCTAGCAGAAAGCTTTCTAGGTGTTCGCCATGGCATCAATTTCGCAAGCAATTTAGGGCAATTAGCACATGATGGAGTGGAGTGAGCATGAAGAAAACTAGCCTCAACAGAATAGCATCAATAGAACTAGTGCTAGCATTCTTCAACCTAAGACCATCAAGTTCAGCAAGCACACTATCATGTATGGTCCTTAGGTTCTCCAACTCCACAAGAATAGCATCACACAAAGAGCAATCATCAGTGACTCGGGAGGGAGAAGATCTAAGTGAAGCTAACTCCCGAGTCAAGGTACCTACTTCCTTCTCAAGCTCCGTACACCTAGCTCTAGCTCTAGCATGAAATTTTCCTAATTTGCGTAAAGCTTCGCTGAGCTGGTCATAGGAGGGTACCTCATCCGAGTCATTTGAGAGCTCTGAGTCGCCGATGTTGTTGGTGTCGGCCATGAAGCACATGCCGAGAAGTCGTCGCCGCCCTTCTTCTCTTGTGGATCATCCTCGCCCTCGTCGCTCCATGTCTCCGTGTCGGAGAGGTTGATGTCGCTGCCGCGAAAGACGCGGTGGAAGAGCTTCTTGTTCTTGGAGAAGTTGCGGTACTTCTTCTCGTGTGCCGGTTCACAAACTGGAGGCTTCTTGTTGCGGTTCTTATCGGTGTAGTCATTCTTGCCCGAACCGCCAACGTCGTTCTTGCCCTTCTCCAGCTTGGGACAGTTCGCCCGAATGTGGTTGGGGCCACCACACTCGAAGCAGGTGATCATGCCGCCTCTCTTCCTCTCTCTCCCCCTTTTTTATGCATGAGAAAACTTGCGAGCAAGAAGAGCAAGCTCATTTTCTGGAGATTTTTCCAGTTGGTCATCGCTTAGCTCGCAAAGGGCGGAAAGAGAGAAACCAATAGAAGGATCAGAAGAAGTAGATCCAATGGGATCGGTGACCAAAGCCATCGACTGAGATTTTGTCTTCCGAGAGACGACATCGATCTCATGAGTCTTGAGGCGGGAATAAAGCCCGTCAAGAGTCAGAGTTGATAATTCGGTGGTGTCCTTGATGGTGGTCACCTTCATCTCCCAAACCCGAAGGTCGAGTGCGGTCAAAAAATGCCGAGCATTGTCCGAGTCGGGGTATATGCAACCAACGCTCGAGGTCGCCAAAATCTTTGTAAACCGACCAAAACACTCGTCGAGACTCTCACCAACGCGTTGATCAAATTTGTTGTACTCGCGCTTGAACTGGTCTCGCTCACGCCTTGATTTGAGTAGAGCCCTCATGGTAAGCATCGAGGGTTACCCAAATCTCGTGAACGGAGCAAAGGTGAGAAATCCTATCATACTCACCGCGGCTAAGACCCTGTATGAGAATGTTCCTTGCCATAGCATTCGCCGTGTATGAGAATGCTGTATGAGAAATCCTATCAACCATATTGATGGCCGTGACATTTTCATCAGTAGGAACCTCATACGGGAGTTTCACCTTCTGCCATATCAGGTAACCCTGGGCAGTGATGTATGACTCCATCCGGGACTTCCAAAAAGGAAAATCAACTCCATAAAGATGGGAGGCTTGGTGGAATATTTGTCCGTCGCCATGGCTCTTGAGACCGGTCAAGATTTATGGAAGAGCAAAACCTGGCTCTGATACCAATTGAAGGACCGAGATGGCGAACAGAGGGGGGTGAATGGTCGCAAATAAATTTTCCCCCAAAATACTCCAACAAAAACCTCGACAAGATCGCTCAAAGGAAATCGTGAAAAACCGGAAAAAACTAGACAACTATGTGTACCCCAAGCTTGCATGGATAAGTACCATAAAATATGTGGGGATTTTTGAGTCACAATACTGGTTGTCTAGTGTCCAAGATAAAGAGGAATCAATTCAAACTCTTGCTTTTAGAAAGGACATCAATTCAAATCACAAAAGTTACTTTCAGAAAAGCAAAAGCAGAATTTCCAGAACTTGTCCTCAATTTGCACAGGAGGTTGTGGATTTCAGCAGCTCACAAAATTTTGAGACTTTTTCTCCCTATGAGCATCAGAGTCGTGAAGAACTCCACCAAATTTCTCCTCAAAAAGCCTTACAGAAAAAACAGGAAAAATCTAAGAACACAGTCTGGTCAAGAACTTCGAGCAGAAAGTTTGGGGCTAGGTTTTCACCTCATGGCGCCCAAACGGTGCAACAAGTGAACACAAAAAGTTTTCTGCAAGTGGATGTCAGAGTCCCGCACCTCCTCCAACAAGAATCACGTGAAAAATAGTTTTCTAGATTTTTATAGAAATCAAACACTGACTGCTGCGCGAAGAACAAGTTCTGAACAAGGTTGGAACTTGAAAGAAAAGATGTTCTCTACTCAATCCAAGAGTGCAAAAGAGATGTAAAACCATATGAACACACTCAAAACATCCAAGATCAGCAGCATTTAGAAGGAGGGGAGGCAAATCCAAATTACATGAAAGTAAATTGCGAGAATGTAATTGCGGGAAAGTAAATGCTGAATTTAAATTGCGTAAAGTAAAGACAAAATGTAAATGCGCAAAATAAATTCAGAGGTGGATGGATAAAACTTTCGTTTCTGGAAGGAGAGGTTACAAAGCCTCACTTTCATATGGGCAAAGCTCAAAGGAGCATTCACAAACCTCAAAACCTTCAAGGGAAGGAGGCTACCCCTCCACCCCTATTTATACTACTCTTGGGCCACCTACCACCCTTGGATGAGTCCCTCAACCCTAGAGAACTCATCTAAGGGCTAGGATTAACCCACACACACATCCATGCAAGGGCTACCCAAAACCCACACACATACTAGGTTTTCTTGCACGGTTTTCAATGCATACTACCTAGACCCGCTAACCTATCAACTAGACCTCAATCCGACGGCCCTCATTGATCCACGCGGCATCTAGCTAGCATCAACTTCTTTCCTTCTCTTCTTGACTTGCCCGGACTCCATCTCCGATCATCTTCCGGCGATCTCCCAACCGTCTGGACCTCCGACGCTCCTCGCCTAGTCCCGGTCATCCTTTGCCTCACCATGACCTAGCACCGTCGTCCTGCAACCATCAAAGACAAGGAAAAAACCTTTCACATAGCAATGCCCACAATGCAATGCAATATAAACCATCCAACTCATCACTACCGCGTCCATACGATCGGTACTTCCACTCCTGGCAGAGACAACTCAAATTGCTTCATTTTGAAAATCAATCCAAATCAAACTCAAACTTGAGCACACCTTGCTCAAATAAAGTCAAATACTCATCACAAACATGGATGGACCTCCACATGGTCCTTCAGAACGTGATGGATTTGATATCTCTCTCTTCTTGGCCCATGGATGATGTGTTGGAGTTGGTCCAACCAGGTGTGGTCGTATCCGTAGTAGTGATGTCCTCATCATCCTCCTCTTCTAGAATTTGAGTCGTCCTTGACTCAAGGTCACCTTTTAGCTCGTCCTTAACACAAAACATCCTCATATAGGTCCTACATTTAATTAAATAAAATAGTTGCTCTGCTTCTTTATCTATTTTAAACACAAGAAAGACATTAAGACAATTCAACTGATAATTATCCACATAGCTCAACATTTCTTTCCAGCATATAAATGCATGACGAAAGCTAGCACTCTTGGATGCTTCCTCCCTTCCTTAAAGGAAAACCATCCTCGATTTTGGATAACCTCAAGAAGAAAAAAGCAATAAAAAGAACAACGTGTAAGTAACATATATGTATATATCCCATATTTCATTGTTCTTTTGGTTTGGCGTAATGCTATTTACATAATAGCAAATGAGGAAATCAGATTTAAGCAAAGCACCTTTCCTTAAAATTTTGCAACTCAATTTGTGATTATAATTGAAGCATATAACATAAATATTAACATATTTCAGTTTGCAACTTAATTTGCAAATATAAGTAAAGCACATATCTGTCCCTATCCTTGGATAAAGAATACTCATGTTTTGTAAGCCTCGTTCAATAACATAGATGGGTAAAACTACAAGTTTTGGCAACAAACATAGCTCATTCATATGATCAGATTGTAAACAAGCAATATAAAACTATACCAACAGCGGTGACACAATTTTAATGGGCTTCCACTCATCAACTACGACAAGCTGATTTGTAATACAAGTCAATGTACTAAAATTCGAGCAATATATTAGGAAAATTTGATGGTGCCTCACATGAAACAAATTGTTGCATACAACTAGGATTGCTCAAAACAGCAAGCTTAGATTCAGCAAGTTTATCACAAGTTATGCATATTTTTTAAACAAGAAACTTTCCATCTATGCTGTAATCCCCAAATAAATTGAATTTAAAACAGTAGGCAGAGGTGCTAGATAAAGACTTAAGAAATAAAATTTCAAAAAATTTATCCATAGCACAATTCAAGCTAACAGGTTCATTCAATATGATACAGCACAAAACAGTGGCAGGGGATATTCTAGCTATCACTTATTTTTGCGTAATCAGTATCACATGATCAAAATTATAAGCAATCAATTCATCACATGGTTCTACAATTGTGGCACAAGGTGACTCACTAGAATTAAGTACAGCAGGAATATACTAATAAGTTTGCTCCATTTCTTGTTGTAAAATCAAATCTGTACCATTGTCATTAGCATCCTTCTCAAAAGAAGTAGGTACCTCAAAACTCTCACTTGATAATGCAGGTTTTTCTACTTGTAGCTCCCCTTCTTCAGAAGTAACTTGCATATCAGATGGAACAGCAACAATAGAAGTAACAGAAGTATATTGGATTACGTTAGTCGAATCATCCTCACATGTGCTATCCTGTACTTCACTCGAATTTTCTGGTATTTCATTCGCATGCTCCGGGGTATGCTCTCATTAAGGTTTGGTGCAGTGCATGCAACAGGAGTAGCATTTAACTTTGTAGGAACTTGAACTATGATTGATTGTCTTTTCTGTATTTTTCTTTCAGCTTCACATGAAAGATTAAGCAAACATGACATAGAATTAAATTCTTTACAAGATATCATGATATGAATATTAAAATTTAGCGCACAATAAAAGTTTTTCATCCGAGTCTTTTCTGTCTATCTAACCCACAACTCAAAGATCTACTCTGAAATTCTTGGTAGTACTCATCCATAGTTTTACTACCTTGTTCTAGACGTTGCAATTCATTCCGTAATTGGCTAGCAACATATGAAGAAAAAAATCAAGCTCTCATAATTTTTGTCGGGGATCGGACAGCCTGGCGCGCGCCCCCCTAACTCGTGTCCGTTCCTCCTCTGTGCCCAGGGGACTGTTCCTAAGCCCAGGCAGAGACGTCTCCGGTCTACCAGCCCGGGGCACCGAGCGGACTGTTACCAGTCCGGATCCGACCAAAGGTCCCAAGAGGCCACCGGGGACACTCTTCCCCGACCTGGCGGACCTCTCCGAGCTCTTCCCCGACCTGGCGGACCTCTCCCAGCTCTTCCCCGACCTGGCGGGTCGGGCTCCCGACCTCCACAGCGGGACGGGGTCCCCCGGCTCCGACCAAGCTGAGCTCCCGACCCCCGCAGCGGGTCGGGATCCCCTGACTCCGATCGTGCCAAGGCAACCCCCGCCAAGGGCCGTGTGTCGAAGCCTCTACCAGCCAACAGCCACGTACCCCACGGATGGGGTCAATCGAACTGACTATACGAGAGCAGGTGGCCACTTCCCAAGATGGTTTAATGGCTGCCGAAGTCATGCTTCGATCCATCGACCGGTCACGTCTGAAGATGAAGACACGCCCCTCCCTCGGCGGCGCCAATGTCATGAACAGCAACGTCAACACTCGTCAGGATCGCAGAAGGCAGGTACGTCGTTTCCCGGTGAAATACCTAACCGCCCAGACCGACGAGACTACCGGCCCGGCGGCGGGCGGGGCGGGGTGACGATCGGCAGACGAAGGACCAAGCTCTTGGTATTGGTCACCTCGCCCTTCCCCAGCTCTCGAGGTAACCTGCCCCTTCCTACCGTATAAAGGGAGGCAGAAACCCGGGAGGAGGGGGATTCTTCTAGTTAAGCCATGAGCACTCTTGCGCAAGGATCCAATAACTCTCGTTTGTAAACTTTGTACAGCCATCTACACTAAAGGCAATACAACACCACCACACGAACTGGAGTAGGGTTCGGCCCAACCAAGATAAACCTTGTGTCCCTGTTTGGTTGCGCGAGTTCCCCGCTTAGTGCGCTCGCGAGGGTGCCACCGGACGAGCGGCTCTGGGCCTCGCCCTCCGTACGATCCTTCCCCCTCTTTCTTTGCGGTCGGCGGTCCCGATCGTCGACAGCTGGCGCCCACCGTGGGGCCCGAAGTTTCGTTCGTCCAAAATTCGTCATCTTGGCCGGTTCAACACCTCCAGCTCCACTACCAGCATGTCACGAATGGCGAGCTTGGGCTCGGGCGCTGTCCCCGAGTGCCAAGGCTCCACATCCATGCTCTCGCCATCCTTGCCGCCCCACGAACGCCATGCCTTCGCGGTCGACGGACGTGAGGCAACCCCTGGGGCGGACGACAGTGGCCCAAAAACTCCTCGGGAGGCGCATCGGCTCGCCCAAGTCACCATCGACCAGGCCATCGCCGCCATTCGACGAGAGGGGCGTGGCACGACCCGCTCCCAGTTCGGCCGGTTCGGCCCTCCCCGTCCGCACGAACCTGCCCAAGAACACCTGCGGGCCATCGCTCGAGTCATGACTAACCCCGCTCGGGCCGGCTCGGCCCTCTTCCGACGGTCCCTGGCCGAAGAGTTCAACAAGGCGACCGACGGCGTCACACCCCGGCGGCAAGCAAGCTCTCTAGGCTCCGAGTCTCGCCCCGTGACGGCCAGCGGCCCCCTGTTGCATGATCGCCGGCCGCTTCACCGGCAGGATCCCCGCCCCCGGGCTCGCACCCCAACACCATCTTCACCGCCTCCCCGATAGGAATGGGCGGCGCGTGGGCTCGCCCGTCGCCAGCGGCGTAATAACGACGCTCGCCCGGACAGCGGTACTTCCAGAAGTCCCTCTCCGGACGTCCAACTCGGGCGACAGAAGGTCCGTAACCGCTTGCGATGCCACCGCAACGGCGCTCCCGTCGACCATCACGGTCGACGCGGGGTGCGCCGTCGGCTCGAATTCTCCCTGTCGGCTGGTGACGACTCCGACGCTAGCAGCGGCGGCAGTGACCTTCCGGCCTACGGCTGCCCAGCGTACTCGAGCGATCTCCGTCGGTGCCGCCGGCCGGCGAGGCCAGCGATGATGGAGCGGTTCGACGGGACCAAGAATCCCGCGGAATTCCTCTCCATCTACTCCACCGCCATCCTGGCGGCCGGAGGGGACGAGGCCGTGATGGCCAACTACCTCCCCACCGTTCTGGACGGCGCCGCCCGCACCTGGCTCTTCAACCAGGCGTCCGGCACTTTCCGGTCGTGGCGCCAGTTGAGGAGCGCTCTCCACTCTAACTTCCAGAGTTGCTACGAACGGCCTGGGCGGGAGAGGAACCTGGACTGTGTTATCCAGGGAAAGGGGGAACATCTACGGGACTTCGTGCGCCGGTTCACCCGTGCGCGAAACTCGATCCCCAATGTTTCCGATGAAACCGTCATCAAGGCTTTCAAGTTTGGCGTCCGAGACAAACGCCTTACGGAGGACCTCGAGATTGCCACAAGGCTGACCATCGACAAACTATTCCGCATGACTGAGCGGTACACGGACGCGGATGATGCTGTCCGCTGGAAGCATGACTATGACCGGGGCAAGCTCGGCCTTGCCTTCGGCGAAGCGAGGCCATCCGGCGCTAAGGAAGGGGACCCGGGCCCGCGCGACAAAAGGCGAGGAAAAGACCGCGGCGTCGAGGGCGGCCAGCCCCGCCTAGTCGCCACGGTCGACGACAAGCGTGAAGGGCAGCCGCCGCCGCCCCGACCGCCGGGCCTCGCCTCGATAGAACCGTCGCGATCGCAGCGAGCGCCGCCGGCCTCAACGAGGGGCAAGGTCGGGGACCCCTCCACACGAACATCCGAAGCTTGGGACGCGAGGAATGCCCGCCGGCGCCAACAAGTTTTGCTGTTCCACAAGATCCACGGCCATGACCTGCGGGGCTGCAGGACATGACTGTTCAAGCTGGACGCCTTTTATCGGGTGGCTGGAGAGATGCCCACGCTCCCAAAAGATGACGAACGATCAGGAGTAATCGACGCTGGTCAGGCTCAAGCGGGCCCTGACCTGGAATTCCAATAGGGCGACCGCCGTGTGGACATGATCTTGGTGGTTCCTCCAAGATACCGATCTCGGCGGTGAAGGAAGCCGCGCGCCGCCTATCAAGCCACCGCCGAAGCCCACGACCAACCCCGCAGATGGGCGTCGTCCCCATCACCTTTCCCGACGACGCCTCGGGATGTCCCGAGACTTCAAATCTCTCGTCGTCGCCCGACCAAAGCAACGCCGTCGTTGGCGGGTCATGGTTGACGGGCGCCTCAACTCGCTCCTAGCGGCGCCTTGGACCGGATGCAAATACCGGTCGAAAATCAAGAACATAGCGATCCCCTTCTTCGGCATCGTGCCGGGGAGCTTGACCACCCCCCTGGGGCAAGTGGTCCTCCCCGTCACCTTCGGCGACTCCGTGAACTTCCGCACCGAGCTGATTACCTTTGAGGTCATCGACGACGATCTCCCCTACAACGCCATCCTCGGGCGCCCCGCCCTGGTCAAGTTCATGGCTGCGAATCACTACGGGCACCGGTGTATGAAGCTCCCAGGGCCCGGTGGCGTCATAACGGTCCTTGGCGACCTTAAGGCAGCACACGGTTGCGAGAAAAGGCCCGACGCTGGCCGCATATCGCCCACCGGGCCCCGAGATCACCCCGGCGGCGCCCGTCGAAGACGGCTATCCATAAGCGGACCGACCAAGGCCGTGCGGCGAGGAGGGGGCACGGGCAAATGCGTCGCATTTACGCCACTCGATCCCAAATAGGAAGACGAGCTCGTCACCTTCCTCCGAGACAACAAAACCATTTTCGCATGGGAATCCGCGGATATGCCCGGTCCCACGGAGGTGATCGAGCACAAGCGCAAACAAAGCTCGGCTCTGCACCCGCGCGCCCGAAGCTCGCCGCTTCTCTTACGAGAAGGCGGCGATAATCGAGGAGCACCTCGACAAGCTCCTTAAGGTCGGCTTCATTCGCGAGGTCAACTACTCGAATGGTGGCCAACCCCGTGATCGCACAAAAAGGGCGGAAGTGGCAAATGTGTGTCGACCACACGGGCTTGAACGCATGCCCCAAAGATAACTTCCCGCTCCCGCATAGACCAGATTGTGGACTCCACCGCCAACGCCGAGATGTTGAGTTTTCTCGACGCCTACTCCGGGTACCACCAGATCAAGCTCGCCGCGGAAGACGAAGACAAGACCGCCTTCATCACGTCGTTCGGAACCTTCTACTACACGACCATGTCGTTCGCCTCCGCAACGCGCGCGTTCGCCCAGCCGTTAATGGCCAAAGCCTTCGACCCGCATATCGGCCGGAACCTCGAGGTGTACGTCGACGACATCTTCGTCAAGAGCCCCTCTAAAGCTAACCACGTCAATGACCTGGCCGAGACCTTCGCCAACTTGAACATGTTCGGCATCAAGCTCAACCCCGAAAAATGCGTCTTCGGCATGGCCTCCGGAAAAGTACTCGGCTACATGATCGGGGGGTCGGGCGTGGGCCCGAACTCGGAGAAGATCGAGGCGATCGAGCAGATGACCGCTCCGACCTCCGTAAAGCAAGTGCAGAGCCTCACCGGCCGCATCATCGCCCTCAGCCGCTTCATTTCCCAGCTCGGCGAGCGCGGGCTGCCTTTCTTTAAGATCCTGCGCAGTCATAAGGGTTTCGAGTGGACCCCTGAAGCCCAGCGGTCTTTCGACGAACTCAAGGCGTACCTCTCGCGTCCTCCTCTGCTGACAACTCCACAACAGGGAGAGGTGCTGCTACTTTACCTTGCGGCCGCGACCCAGGCCGTCAGCGCGGTCCTGGTAGCTGAACGGGTAGGGCGGCAGCACCCGATCTACTATGTTAGCGAAGTACTCCACGGGCCAAAGGAGCGCTATCCACAGGTCCAGAAACTCCTCTACGCACTCTTCATGGCCTCGCGGAAGCTCCGACACTACTTCCAAGCACATGCGGTGGTCGTCCCGCGGCCTCCCGCCGGAAATCCTTAGAAACCCCGGGCCGAGGTCGCGTCGCCAAATGGGCCATGGAGCTGGCCGAGTTCAACCTTCGCTTCACGGCTCGCACCGCCATCAAATCACAGCGCCGCGCACTCGTGGTCGAGCGGACGGCGAGCTCGCCGAGCCCGAGGTCGAAGCCGAGGACCCATGGACTATGTTCTTCGACGGATCGAGATCCTTTGAGCGCTCAGGGGCCGGCGTTCTCCTAATCATCCCTCAAGGTGACCACTTGCGATATGTGGTCCGCTTTGGCTTTCCCGCTACCAATAACGCGGCGGAATACAAGGCCCTCTTTGCCGGCCTCCGAGCCTGCAAGTCTCTGGGCATCCGCCGCCTAATCGTGAAAGGAGACTCCCAGCTCGTCGTCAATCAGTACAACAAAATCTACCAGTGTTCGGAGCCTCTGATGGCCAAATACCTCGCCGAGGTGCGCAAGATGGAGAGATGGTTCCGGAATCTGAGGATCCAGCACATACCAAGGAAAGACAATTCCACCGCCGATCTCCTGTCCAGGCTCAGATCATCCGGCGACGAGCTCCCGCCGGACGTCATCCTTGAAACCTTGGCCACACCGTCCGTCGCCGACCAGGTGGCCTTCCTCGAAAACGTTCCGACATGGATGGATCCATTCATCAAGTTCCTCGACCAAGGGGAGCTCCCCGCCACTCCTGCTGAAAGGAGCAGGCTCCGGCGACGTGCGGGCTCGTACAGGCTCATCGGTGGGCAGCTCCACCGTCAGGGGGCCTTGGGCATTCTGTCAAAATGCATTACTCCAGAAGAAGATAAATACCTGCTCAACGACATAAACTCCGGCCTGTGCGGCGCTCACTCCTCTTTCAGGACTATGGTCGGGAAGGCCTTCAGGATGGGTTTTTACTGGTCAACGGCGCTGGAAGATGCCCAGGGCATCGTTCGTTCTTACCAGTCCTGTCAGTTTCACGCCCAGAAAGTGAGACAACCGGCGTACGCCCTGCAGACCATTCCCCTCGCCTGGCCATTCTCGACGTGGGGCCTCGACATTCTCGGTCCCTTCCCGAGGTCAGTCGGGGAGAAGAAGTTCCTATTCGTGGCGATCGACACCTTTTCAAAATGAATCGAAGCAGAACCGGTCTCCGCTATCACCGCCAAGGCCGCGGTAAGGTTCTTCCGTTCCTTCGTGGTCACGAGGTACGGAGTCCCTTGCAGGATCATCACTGACAATGCAACGCAGTTCACCAGTGAGCTGTTCCAAGAGTTCAGCGCGGATATGGGGACCAAGGTCTGCTATGCCTCGGTGAGCCACCCCTAGAGCAATGGGGCGGCCGAGCGCGCCAATGGGCAGCTCATCCAAGGGCTCAAGAAGCGAGTCTTCGATGAGCTCGGTCACCGCGGCCGGGCATGGGTGGATGAGCTCCCCACAGTCCTTTGGTCTGTCCGCACCTCGACCAGCCGGGCAACAGGAACAAGCCCTTTCCAGCTAGTCTTCGGGGCCGAGGCTGTCCTACCGCCCGAGGTCGCGCTCCGTTCCGTTAGGATGAGCTCGGTCGACCAGGTCGACCTCGAGCAGGAGCGGTCCCTCGACCTTGCCTTGGCGGAAGAAGTAAGGTGCCGCGCGCTTCTGCGCTCGGCGTGCTACCTGCAAGATCTCCGCAGACATGCTGCCCAAGCCGTCCGACCCAGGGGCTTCCGCGTCGGGGACTTGGTCCTACGACGGATCCAAGATCGCTCCCACACCAACAAGCTGTCCCCGTCGTGGGAGGGCCCCTTCAGAATCGTCTCAACAAGCCGTGCGGGAGCTTACCGTCTGGCGGTCCCCGATGGCAGGGAGCTCACGAGCTCGTGGAACGTAGGCCAGCTCCGGAAGTTCTACGTCTAGCGCTCCTCTTTCACCCGTCGTTAAGTTAAGGTGACTCTTTCTTTGTTGCTGTGTTTGTTCCTGTATTCTGAATTCTGGCGCCTCGGGGCATGCTCAAGGCTTTCGTGTTGCCATCCCCTGGTCCGGCCCAGGTTCGTGGCCATAGTAAAGTTTTCTTTCGATTTCCGTGCTAATCTCTTTCGATTTGTAGAAGGGTTGATGTTCCGCCACGACCCTAAGTTGCAGATTCCTTCGGTCGAAGGTCGCGCCATCTTAAAGGCCCTCGGACGCGGCGTCTCGTCCGTCCCTCTTTTTAACCAAAGCAATTTCTTCTTAGAACGCCTCGGGCGGCCCGACCCCGCGGCGTGGCTATAAGGGCAACCATAAGGCCACGCGGCGGGCTCGGCCTCGGGGCGTCCATGCGTGTTCTTTCTTGCAGCGCCTGGGGTCACGTTCTCTAGGTTCTCCTCGAGGATGAACAACCCAAGCCTGGGCATTCCTAGGATCGGGGGCCGCGGTAAGGCGATTGTTGTCGGGGTAAGCCGGCCATCCCCCCGTGCTGCCAACCATTGAACATTCTCAGAGGGCGCCCCGAGCCTGATGACTTTTCCCGGGCTCGGAGGTCGCAGTTTGGGATTCACCACCGGGGATGACTCTATCGTTCTAAGCCGACCTTTCCCCCGGGGCCGGGTGGCCAGGTTCGAATCTCTAAACCGCCCTCTGAGGGGGCCTTGCCGAGCTCGATGCATTCCCGAGCTCGCCGAGTCAGACCCTAGGCTTAAAATCTGGTCCAGCCTGAGCTATCCCAGGCCGACCAGTCCGAGTTGTGCCCAAACCTGTGTACTGCCAGGCGAGGCCTCGGTGGGGACCACGTTCTCCGGGTTCGCCTCAGGGATGCCAGCGTCCCGAGCCCGATGCGTTCCCGGGCTCGGAGGCCGCAGTAAAACGATCCTTATCGGAGTAAGCCGGCTATTCCCCTGTGTTACCGACCGGTGGACGTCCTCAAGAAGCGCCCCGGGCCCGATGACATTTCCAGACCCGGAGGCTGTGACCCCTAAGATTACCACCAGGGATGATCTCGGTCTCAATAAGTCGCTTTGCCGCAACAAGCCGACTTATTCCCCGCAGCCAAATTATCGAGACATGTCAACCCGAGTCGTGCCTGGGCCCGAGTGATTTCGGGCGAGGCCTCGGTTGAATCAACATCAGGCATCAAACACTCACGGCCTAAACTGCGGGTAATTGGCGAAGGCGGTAGGCCTCATTGCGAGGGTCCGCAGGAACGTGCTCGCCACGCGCCACATATCCAGTACTATTCGACCCTTCCAAGAAATAGCTCGCACAAAGTACACAGTGGCGGCACAGACCGGCTAATAAGCTAAGTTCTCCGAAGAAACACAACTCTATAAAGCTTAGCATAAAGTTGTTTTATCTTTACAAGGGGGAATCTTTCGCCCTCCAACCCATCCGCTAACTTTAAAGTTTACAGAGACATGTCTCGGGCGAGTTTTTGCCGTTCAAGGTCGGAAACCCTCCGCCGCAGTGCGATGACCTCGGATTCGGCCTTGTCAATCCGGTCGCGGTCGCCTTGGAGCTGGGCCAAGGCGTCTTTCCCGGCCCGAGCCACTTGCGCCAGCTTCTCTCCAAGACTAGCATTCCTGGCCTCGGCCTCAGCCACCTTGGTTTCCGCTCCGGTGGCCTTCGTCTCCAACCCCGTGATCGTCTTCTCGAGCTCGGCCGCTTTGGCCTCGAGCTCGGAGGAGGGCCTCGCCGTCGACTTACGCCTCGGCGGCGCCGAGATCTCGAGCTTGAGGCGGATCTCGTCGACGGCTCGCGCGATCCTCGCCAAAGACGCCCTGCGCGCTCGACGGACCCGCAAGGGTCTCCTCCGCCTCCTCCGCTCCCCCTTGATGGCTTCGGAGAGCGCTATGGCGTATATCTCCTGGGCCACACGCTCCCGCTCGGCCTCGACAACTAGCGCGACCTAGAGGGCCTGGGCCTCCCTCAGGCGCGAGATTTCCTCTGACCGCGCCACACGGTGGCTTCTAGCTCGGCGATGTCCCTCTGATTGGCCTCGAGGACACCGCATAAGGGCCGAAAGGCGAGCACGTACTCGCGCGCAATGTTGTACCCCCGGGAAACCAGCCGCAGACCCTGCGAAGGCAAAGAAAACCCCACCATGACCACTAAGAAAAGGGAGGGAAGAAGGAGCTGACGCCACGATCGATCTTACCTCCACTAGCCGGTCTTCCACCGAAGACAAGTCGACAACACCATCGAAATCTCGGCAAGCGCTCGCCCTGATTCGTCCCGGCGGCTTCGCCGCCGCTATAGCGATGGCACACCCCGAAGGACCAGGGGGATCCGCTCCGGCCACGGCAATGGCGGCCGGACTTTCTGGGCCGGCAAGTGGCTCGACGACCCCCTGGCTGCCCTCGATTGCGGGAAGGGTCCTCGGCTCGCCAAAGGTGGACGGCCCCACCCGGGGCATGGCGACAACGCCGCCCTCGATCACGGGCGCAACAACCGAAAGCGCCCTGGTCGGAGGCATCGGGGTCGGACGATGGACCGGTGCCACGACCGCCCCCGTGTATGAGCTGCACGCGGCAAATTATCAAAAGATGCTCAGTCGGCCCCACCACCACGAAGTTAAGAAACAGGGGGAAACTTACCGTGCCTAACGGACGCGCGGCAACCTCGCCTTCTTTCGCCCCCGGGGCGAGGCGGCTCTCCGCTTTTCCGAGGGCTCCTCCCCAGGGACGCCCCCACCGGGGATGCAACGACGACGCCACCCTCGACTACGGCCCCTTCGGCTACGGCGCTCCCGGCAGCAGCACCCCCAATCACGACGTCCTTGGTCGTGGCGCTTTCAACCAACCCTCCCTCGGCCGCTTCATCCTCCTCGGAGGACGCGGCAAGCAGCATCTACCGCGTCCTCGGTCGCGGCACGAGGCGGTAATCATCCTCATAATCCTCCCCCCCGGCCTCGCCCTGGACCACAGGAAAGGTCGGTACCCCTCGGACGCCCGAACGCCGCGATGGGGTGGGATGATGAAAAATGTATGGAGGCCGTACCTGGCGTGACCGCTCCTCGGCGGCAGCGGGAGGGCTTCCCCCTCGGGAGCTTGTTGCTGGAACCCGTTGCTCCGGCTGCGTGCCCAGGGCTCTTGCGGCCGAAGCCGCCTCTTGTTGCTGACGAAAGCGAGGGTTAGTGGGTGAACCAAAAAGAAGAAAAAGAAAAAAGGTGGCCCGACGGCATCAAGCTCGAACCCAGGTACCCGTGAGCTCGGGGGGTCTAAACTCACCACGACCCAGTCGCCCCACTCGACGTGGGGCTTCTCGGCGATTTGCTTTGGGGCGTCGAGGGCCAGCTTCTTGCCCCCCCCTCTTGCCTTTGTTTGGGCCAGGAAACGGTAGCAACTGCTTGGCCGTATCCTAGAGCACTTTGGTTGCCTACATGAGCTCACCACAATAAGCATCCGAGTCCGAGCACCCAAAGCAAGGACCAAGGTGAAAGGCTACTACCTCGCTGCTACGCCCCAAGATGTTCTTGTGGACGTTGCCGTCGAGGTCGAAGGAGTTGGCGGCCTTTCCGAAGATCTCCTGCATCCTCGAAATGACCCATGCCGACCTCGGTGCTGCGAGATTAGGAATAAAGCGTCAGGAGATAAGGGAACTCCGACCAAGGTCCGAAAGGATCTGAGATCGGACAACACTTACCCTCGTGACTTTCCCGGGTGGCGTCGCACCTCCCGGTGATTTCAAAGAAAGGGTGCAACCTCCTCTGTAGAGGGAGCAACCGATTCCGCAGGTAGTCGTAAACGACCGTCTGCCCCTTAAGGCCCCGCATGGCGCATGTGTGGATGAAGGCGCCACTTCACAGTCGCCCACCGAGTCCTCGTGCTCGTGGGTCTCCGCTTCTTCGACCGCGACGCCGTTATAAGCAAGCCCGCCTCCCTTGCCCTTCTTCAAATAAAACCACTTTTCCGCCCACGGCCCGAGCGTGTCCCGGGTCAGGATTTGGAGAAAGGTGCAAGGGAGTCCTGCCCGCAGCCGAAAATAGAGGCACCCAACGACGGGGTCTTTCGCAGTGCGGGACAGGAGTAAAACGCGGAAAAGCGAGGGGTAGGAGCTCGCCCAAGAACCCCTCGCAAAGATGTGCGAAAACGGAAAGGAGAAGGAGGGAGTTCGGCACCAAGTTCACGAGTTCGACCTCGCACTGCGCGAGGACCGCAGCCAAGAAGTCACTTTCCGGGGTCCGCAGCCCAAAGAGCATGTACTGCTCCGTGCTCACGATCTCGTCATCCCGAGGTCGCGGCACTTTCTCCCCGGAAGGAAGCCGCCAGGAGAACGGGTCCAGAAGCCCCAAAGACTCCATCTCCCTCATCCGTTCTGCGGTGAGTGTGCTCCTCCCAAACTTCGCCATGGAATCAAGGTCAAAAGGGAGGGGGGAGAGCGGGGTCGCAATCAAGGGCTAGAAGGCGTTGACGCAGGGGGACGAGGAGGAAGAAGGCAAAAGCACGAGAAACGGGAAGTGAAATCCTAAAGGGTAAGACCCCTCTGGTTTTAAAAGACGCCTCATCTACCGGCGTCACCATCACCTCAAAAGGCGCGCTCGTAGCCAGCGGGCAAAAGCCGAGACGTCAGGGGCCTTTCAAAACCCCCGTACGGGCGCGTCCCTCCACGCATCCTACAGACCCCATTCCTTCAACTTCCCCATCCACGAGGCCCCTGGGCTTCCAGGGCCCGTCCGGGAAAACAAAATGGCAAAGCCCGAAGTATGTGTCCCGATGGGGGAATCCCTCTTCGAGCAAGACATCAGACTCAAGAGCGCCTAGAGTCTCAGACCGCTTCTTGAGCCTCGGGGGCTGGTTGTCGGGGATCGGACAGCCTGGCGCGCGTCCCCCTGACACGTGTCTGTTCCCCCTCTGTGCCCGGGGGACTGTTCCTAAGCCCAGGCAGAGACGTCTCTGGTCTACCAGCCCGGGGCACCGAGCGGACTGTTACTAGTCGGGATCCGACCAAAGGTCCCAAGAGGCCACCGGGGACACTCTTCCCCGACTTGGCGGACCTCTCTGAGCTCTTCCCCGACCTGGCGGACCTCTCCGAGCTCTTCCCCGACCTGGCGGACCTCTCCGAGCCCTTCCCCGACCAGGCGGGTCGGGCTCCCGACCTCCACAGTGGGACGGGGTCCCCCGGCTCCGACTAAGCTGAGCTCCCGACCCCCGTAGTGGGTCGGGATCCCCTGACTCCGATCGTGCCAAGGCAACCCCCGCCAAGGGCCACGTGTCAAAGCCTCTACCAGCCAACAGCCACGTACCCCACGGATGGGGTCAATCGAATTGACTATACTAGAGCAGGTGGCCACTTCCCAAGATGGTTCAATGGCTACTGAAGTCATGCTTCCAGTCCCATCGACCGGTCACGTACAGTACGAAGACACGCTCCCTCCCGAGGCAGCGCCAACGTCATGAACAGCAACGTCAACACTCATCAGGATCGCAGAAGGCAGGTACGCCGTTTCTCGGTGAAATACCTAACCGCCCTGATCGACGAGACTACCGGCCCGGCGTGGGCAGGACGGGCGGTGACCAGTCGACAGGACGAAGGACCGAAGCTCTTGGTATAGGTCACCTCGCCCTTCCCCAGCTCTCGAGGTAACCTGCCCCTTCCTACCGTATAAAGGGAGGCAGGAAACCCGGGGAGGAGGGGGGATTCTTCTAGTTAAGCCATGAGCACTCTTGCGCAAGGATCCAATAACTCTCGTTTGTAAACTTTGTACAGCCATCTATACTAAAGGCAATACAACACTACCACACGAACTGGAGTAGGGGTTCGGCCCGAACCAGTATAAACCTTGTGTCCCCTGTTTGGTTGCGCAGGTTCCCCTGCTTAGTGCGCCCGCCGAGGGTGCCACCCGGACGAGCGAAGCTCTGGGCCTCGCCCTCCGTACGATCCTTCCCCCTCTTTCATTGCGGTCGGCGGTCCCGATCGTCGACAATTTTCTTCAATTTAATCCATGTGCTAGGGATGTCCTAATTTTTACGCATATAATCATTCCACCAAAGAGCAGCAAAGTTAGTAAATCCACTATTAACAACCCTAACCTTATCATGCTTTGGAATTCCTTGTTTATCAAATGATTGTACTATAGCTAATTCCCAAGTAAGATAACCTTCAGGATCATATTTACCACTAAAAATGGGTACGGTGAACTTATTTTTGGTACGTGTGCTATGCCGTCGTACCTCTCATGGTGGTGAAGTTATGCTCGTACGCTCTTCATATCTCGGAGTGTGAACTACCTCTTCTCCTAGGTTGTTGTTGGCCCAAGCACTACGACGTTGAGAACCTGTCATTGTTAGTGAAGACAAGAAACAAATCACAAGTATATGTCTACCAATCTCTAGGATGTGGTGGTTCAAAAGTCGCTCACACTCAAGCCAATATCAAGTTCTTACAAGTTCTTACCATGCGAACAAGTGGTGACCGGCAACCAGCGGTGTCAAGTAGAAGGTGGAGTTTGGATGGGCAATTTTTATTTCCTATGCAATCTGATAATTCTAGTTATTGTAATGATAAGTAACGACCCAAACTAGAATCCTCAAGCCCTAGTTGCCGATCTCAAAGTTATAAGCGAATTTCAATACAACTCACGCGCAAAGATAATGGAACTTAATGCAACCAATGGAATGAGCTAAATGCGAATAATTTCAGCACCTAAGATAAATTGCTCACTAATTAATACAATTGCACAATCTGAAAATGAAGAACACAAATTAGGGTTTTGCTCAATGTAGTGCTGTTGACCACTATTTTGTTTTGTTTTGTTTTTTTCTTTTTCTTTTTTGGCCTTTTGCCTCTTTCTTTCTCTTTTCTTTCTTTTGGTGACTTTCGACCAACACTAGTATGAACAAAGTTTTGGAATCCTTAACTCGATGTCACAAGAAAATATGATATGATAATTCAAGATTATGCAATGTATCAAGTAGAGTAGCCCTAAGCAATATCAACAAGCTAGTCTCAAATAGGATCAAAGTATTCACATGGGATGAATTGGTTCCCAATGGTAGGTGCACTGATATTTTTGGGATTTTATGCTATATAGATGCTACCATACTCAAAGGAACAAGCTTAAACTCAGAACAATACAAGAAACCTTAATTCAGTGTTTCTAGGGTAGCAGAGTTGTCGCCTAGATTACAGTTTGCAAACGACCGAATTTGGAAGGTTCACTTTGGAATGAATTGAAGCTTATGTCCTCAACTTTCAATAGAGTACAAGAACATGCAATTTTGATCTCGGGTGTGAAAGTTATAGATCAAAAACCGAACACTGCAGAATAGTCCCAATTTCAACCTGACGAGATCGATTCCGAATCCGAATTAAATTCGGTTTTAAAGAATCTGAATCACGAAGGTCGTCCAAAAATGTTTTTGTAGAGGACTCTTCAAGGATTTAGGAAAGTATACAAACTTCTCAATCAGAGTTCGGATGTGAGAATTATGATCAAAATACCGAACCGATCTGGATTGGAAGTAGAACTTGCTTCACCAACTTTGACGTCCAGATTAAACAGAATTGGATACGAAATTAGAGTCCGTGCCCAACTAGGTTTCTGTATAGCTCATTCCAAGGTTTCAAAAAAGTGCAGAACACTAGAATCTGAGCTCGTATGCAAAAGTTATGAACAAAACAAAGTACTGGACAGACTGAAAGAAAAGCTATGCGCATGAAAAACGATTAACAACGAAAACATGGACTCTAATGGATCAAAACCTAACAAAACACACTAAAATACTAGATTTAATATAAAGATTGAATTTTTGTGGAGTAATTTTCAATTTAGGATAGAAAACAAAAACTAATATATGGCATAGAATCTCTCACCGAGCAACCTGGCACTCTGATACCACCTGATGAGGCTTAAGGTGTCCAGATCTTTTGATGAGAATGATAACTATCAATTTCGTGGACAAAGTGCCTTAGCAATCACTACACCAACTCCGGAGGGTTATTAATCTTGTTGGAAGCATGATCAACCTGAACACAAGGTTCTATTCCTACAAGCAATCAAAGAACAAGCAAGAATATATTAAAAGCAATCTAAAATTTTAAATAAGAATGGAGGTTCATGAATATATAGATCAAAAGGTGGGGTTCTGCGAAGTAGTCTCAATAGACGGTCGTTCAACACGTCTAGAGGACAATGTAGTTTGGCCCGAGGCTAAAACTATGCTCAACAAAAACCCAATTGTTTAGGGTGGTGGCTTAGTATATGAGAGGGAGGGATGTGACAGGGTTGAGCTAGGGTTGTGTGTAGCCAGTGGTCGCACACAATTTGGGCTTGGGCCCCCACACACTTACATGACCCGAAACAGTCTGATGGGAACGGTGGCCCGATCTTTCGACAGGTAATGGTAAGTCGATTGGTGGAGAACTCGACGTTGACGATCCGGCTTCCAATCAGAATGGATTCGAACCCTGCAATCGCTATACCACGGCTCCTTTGGTTATCAACCACGGACAAACACGGTTGACCTCGCCAAGAAGGCTAATCTCTACATGCAAATCGAGAACACAAGCAAGAACGTAGAAGGTGCAATCTGAAATTGCGAATAATATTAAGCACACGAGTTGGGGTTCCACAAACTGATGAACGACGAAAAACTGACAAAGTGTCTAGTTGTAATCTAAGCAAAAACCATCTATTCTAGCGACGACTACTGAATATATATGAGGAAGAGGGCAAGGGAGGTGGCCACGGGGGCGACCGTGAAACCCTAGGTCGTACAAGGCCTTTGGGCCCAAGTGGAGGTGGCGCAGCACTTGACAGATTATGTTCGTCATATTGATTTGACGATTCCCGTCGATCCAGAAGGAGTTTGGATGTGCAACCACTTCCGTTGGAAAGCTCTCGTCGTGGGTTTCTCCTTAGAGTCCTAGAACGCCTCAAACAGACTTCGTATGATCTAGATATGGTCATTTTTATTTGAACTAATCCTGGGGGCCGAACTGGACTCTTGAACAAATTGGGCTTGATCTTGGGGTGGGCTTGGATCATCAGAAGTTGTTGGGCCTTTGTCTTGCCTTGAGATAGAAGCATGGCTTGTTGGGCTGGCATGGTCTCATCATCCTTCCCTTCTTGATTTTGAGTCGTCCTCGACTCAAGCTCATTGGCCTACAAAAGGTTAGTAACAAGATGCGGCAAAGAAACCAATATTTTCTTTGGTTATTGATAGTGTGGCACATTAAAAGAAGATTTCAAAATGGTACAAATATAAACTCGATGCGCCATGTACTTTCCTTTATCATTATGTTTGCCAATAGCGTGAAAACTAACACTAGATGACCATGAGAAATTAGCAAACATAGAAAATCTCTCCTCTAAACAATTGAGATCACATATGACATCAAATTCAATATAACCCAAAGTATTCAAGGAAGACAATAGTTTAATCTCAACCTTTTCATTAGCAAGGTGAATAACATGTTTATTTTCAGCACACATGTTTAGATCAGAAATAAAACTGACATGTTCATTCACTAGCTGACGCATGGATATAAATGAGACATTATCACACAACACTTCTGTAACACCCCAAATTTTTATTTAATATCATTTTACTGGTTGTTTGTCCATTTTATGTTTTTCTGGAATTTATTGGATTTTTTCTGGAATTATTTGAATTTAATTTCAATTAAATATATGGGTCATTTGTGGAAAACTATTTAAAAATATGCAAAGTTAAAATAAAGTTTTGCCAAAAATATTTTATTTAAGTCCAGAATGTCTCAAATTATTTTTGAGAATTTCCTTGGATTTTTCCTGATAATTTATTTGAATAAAACTAATTAAATGAATTTCTGTATTTTATTTTAATTGGGAAAACCCGGAAAATTCCTATGAACAGTATTGGGCTTGCCCGTATACTGTGCGTGGGTGGATCAGAGTGCGCGGCCCATTCAGCCCAAGTTCTAGATGGGTGAGCAATGGCCGTTGGATCTCGATTGTGCGGTGGAGATCGTGCTAGGGAAGGATTTATGTGGTTTCCTATTTGCGGTTCAGATTTCCTTGCGTGGATTGCATCGTGGCCGTCGATCTGGGAGTCGGACGGCTCCGCGTCATCTACTCCGAAGCGTGTCCGGATCGGACTCTAGCGAGGCCGGCGTGCTGGCTATGGACTCCGCGCCGCGCCGTGTTCCTTCCGGACGCCTCGTGCTATAAATCAGGGGGCATTGGCTGCGCAAAGCCACGGAGAATCAAAGCCCTAAGTGCCCTTGCCGAGGACCGCAGCTGTTCGTCGGAGTTTTGGGTCAATCACCGAACGCCGCCGCCGCCGTTCTACGTCGATTCCGCCTTCTTCCGTGGAGCTCGAGGCACGAGACCAATGCCGTCAGATTCGTCTCGTCAACAGGAAGCCCGTGCGCACACCAGTTTGGTCGGAGCATCGCCGGTGAGAAGAACCCGCGGAGAGGTCATCACTGACAAGAAGTAAAGCCTCGCCGCCGTCGCCCAAGTGCCTAAATTCCAGATCCATTCGCGTCAGAAGGTAGGCGAGGTCGCGAGCGTGCCGTAGGTAGCCGGGCCGATCACCGCTGACGACCCTAGGTCCCCGTGCCGCCACCGTCGACGTGGCTTGACGCTTCGCGGACGCGTGTCACACACGTGGGCAGCTTCGTCGAGGTGGCAGTGTCGTGGCGTTGCGTGTGTTCTGCGTTAGTGCCGAGTCAGCGATGCACGGGCCCGCACGTTAGAGTGATGTGGTCGCATGGGCTGGGTCCACGGTGGACCAGATCGAAACCGTGAACCGGGTCCATGGACCGTGGCACGTGTCGCCGTAGGATTGGCTGACATCAGGGCTAACGTCAGCGTGACGCAGTTAATCGGTTTTCGATTTAAAAATAATTCGGTTAATTATGATTTTCTAATTTCTGTAATTTCAATATTTATTCAAACTTCAAAAGGCTATAACTTTTGCATTTTAACTCGGATTTGAGTGATTCAAATTTCTAAAAATTGTAAAATTAAGATCTATTTAATGGTGAATTTTAATTTATTTTTGGAGTTCATTTGCTCTCTATTTTGGTATTTATTTGCTTTTCTCCTTCTGTACGCGTAGTCGTTGAATTGTGCGACGCTTCGGAGGAAGATCCATCAACTCAAGATCTAGTTCCAGAGCAAGATCAGAACCTATTCCAGGGCAAGTTGTGCTTTGATCATGTTGAACCCATGTTTATACAAATGCTATATTGTTTTACTCTATTGCATAGTATGTCAAGTATATAATTGTTTTCAATTAAATTGGGATTTAGCTGTTATACCAGATTGATCTATATCTTACCTTGTCATTGTATGCCATGATCTATTGTCACCCTAGATTGGTTCATTATAGTTGGTTAGTAATGATAATCAACATGGGATGGTTAGACCGTATTAGTTGCTTAGCCATGCTGCGTCATCACATGTACTTGAATCATGGATAATTAATCTTGACTAATGGAATATGGAACAACGATGTGAACTTGTGCGTCATGTGAAGTCGTACAATGAGATTGAGTTGTAGTGGCGAGCAATGTCACGCATCGATATTGATTTGTTGATAGCACGTGGTGCTTGGTAATCAACTTGGGTGATAATCACTTAGATTGGGGCAAGTGAGAAGGGGCGAGTATGCCAAGGTAGGCCCGATGGGCAGAGGGTATGTGGATGTCTTGCCTTGATCACCCTAAGGACTTAACGTTGCAAGCCTTTGACCTGAGTCAATAATGCAACCACATGTCCGGTATGGGCCAGCCTAGCTGATTAATTTGCAATGTCTTAACTTTGGTACTATCTTGGTCGGTGTGAGTCCCCAAGTTATGGAGTAATTCACATGGCGCAAGAGGGGGCCCTGGATGTGGTAACCAGTCCCACCAGTGTTGAAAAATTAGCGGGTGGTATCGGGTTAAGCCAGTGCATTTTAAAGGCTTTGTTATAATCACTCGCCTTTGTGGTGTGTGGTTGTATCATGTGGGTAAAGTGCATAACCTCTGCAGAGTGTGAATCTATTAGGATAGCCGTGCTGACGGAATTGAGCAATGCTCGGGAATTATAGTTAAGGATTAGCTTAATTAAATGGACAACTTGGTTGGGATGGCAGAATGCCATGTGGAAGATGGAATTTGATTTAGGATTGGAAACTTGGTTTACTTGAGAAATGCTAAATCTAATTACTACTGTTATTTGCTTTACAGTCTTTACGATCTATTTATTGTATTTGTTCATAAATGCTGCTTATTGCAAAATAGCCATGATAGCCGATCCTTTGGAATAAGCCTTGCATATAGTTACATAGAATTGCATTCTGTGCACAACTTGTTGAGTGCTTTAAGTACTCACCCTTACCAACAACAATAATCAAAGTTGAAGACTCAACGCCTGTGTTGGAGGAGGAGTTCCAGGAGGACACGAGTCATTAGGGTTCGAGCCTTGTCAGTTGCCTATGGTGAACTGATGAGCTATCTACATTTTCTACTTTCCGCTGCTTAATTCTTAGCTTATATTTCAAGTCTTGCCCTGCGTGGCTTAATAATGTAAGTTGGTCATAAGATCATACACTTAGTTATATTAATAAATGGAGTATTATTCTATTATCGTTGAGTATGATGTGGTATGTACCAATGTTGAGCTGTGTGCACTAGCGTTGATCCTGGGACTAGTGCGGTAAACACAGTGGGTTCAAATCTGTGGATTCGGGTCCTTACAGAGGTGGTATCAGAGCATAGTGACTGTAGGTCTTGACCCTAGATAGCATGGGAGTGTCCAAAACTATTTTCTAAAGAAAAATCTAAAGTTGACTAATAAAACACTCTTGGCTCTTCTTCTCTACTTCTCGCCCTTGCTGAAGTTACCGTTTTATTGCTGTTTCGGATGGAGAACTTATTCAAAGTTCTTTGTAGAAGCAGATGCCGATCGTTTCGACCTTTGAGGAGTCAGCAGGTGGATACGCCATGGAGCTGTGGAGAATTCTTCAGACGTTTGGAGGGTCCTATCATCCGCTTTACCGAGGAGGCAGCTGGTCAGTTAATGGTGTACGCCAAGGATTTATTTGCAGGCTGATCATCTACGCTCGGGAGAACGAGGAAATTAGTAGGCCAATCAACATTTCTGCAAGGAGGTTCTCGTACGAGGTTGCGATTCAGGAGGTTGCTCGACTTGCTCTTCGCCGTGTCTGCCGCGACTACGCCGACGAGCTTCACGACTCAGTGTTTCGACTTCACCCTGATGTGCAAGCATGCCGACGCCGACGGATCGTGGAGGGAGAGTGTGCTACTGCAGTACACCTGGCAGAGTTTGCTATAGCCCAGGAGGAGCATATGAGGGAGACTACTCAAGAGCTAGAGGCAGTGTATGAGGCACTCAGAGTGATAGAGCAGGAGCTTGAGGAGACCCGTGCCGCAGCGATCGGAGTGATCACTGAGCTAGGAGAAGCCCTGGAGGAGGTTGAGGACCAGTTGGAGCGCGTGACGTGAGGAGCTCAGGAGCCAGACGAGGAGTCCGAGGAAGATCCAGAGGAGCGAGAGTGGGAGCCAGTAGAGGAGCGTGAATCCCGTTGTTGCGGAGGAACCAGCAGTAGGTCACCAAGATAGGTTTGCTCCTATGACAGCCCACCCACCGGTGTATGCGCCGGGTCAGTCTTAGCCAGGGTGGCTGGATGAGTGAGAGTCAGCCTTAGAGTGTGTTGAGACTCGAATGTTGAGTCGCGTATTTAAGTTAGTCTTTACCTCTTTAGTAGACGTTAAGGTTTCATGATTAGTTTGCTTCTTTTTATTGCTAAGTGTGCAGTATGTGTTGCAAAGCTTGTAAGCTTTTGTAAGCAACCATACCAAGAATAAATAAAGAATTATTTTGGTTGGGTTTAACCTATTTCCCCAACTTAGAGGTTCTTGCATCTTACCTATGCTACATCTATCTTTCCTAACCCAAGAGGCAATCAACAGATGGTGAATACTCGTGAAAACAACGGTGCTTCAGGAAGTGGACTACGCCAAAATGACAACCCCAATGATGGAGGCCATCCTCAACCACCACCGCCAGTGGACATGCAGAATCTGGGAGCGTTTCTCGCCGCGCAAACTCAATTGATGCAGACCATGATGCAACAGATGACTAACGTGGCTGTAAATAACAACAATCATGTGAACCAGAAAAACAATGGTGGACCGTGGTCGTACTCCAAGCTGTCAGATTTTATGAGGACTCAGCCGCCAACCTTTTAAGGAAATGTTAATCCCTTGGAAGCCGATGACTGGCTTAGGACCATTGAGAGGAAGCTTCATATCACTCAATGTGAGGGTAATGAGAAGGTACTCTACGCCTCTCATCAATTGGAAGGAACAGCCGCAGAATGGTAGGAAAACTATTGTGTCGCGCATGAAGCCCAGCGGGAGATCACATGGGATGAGTTTACTACTACTTTCCGCCAATACCATGTTCCAGAGGGAATGATGGATCTCAAGAAGGAATAATTCAGGGCTCTGAAGCAAGGAAGCCAGCCCGTGGCCGAATATCTGAACAAGTTTACTCAGTTTGCTCGCTATGCCTCTGAAGACGTAGCGACAGATAAAGCTAGGTAGTCCCGCTTCATGAAGGGACTAAATTCAGGACTGCAGGTGGAGCTGATCACCCACAATTTTTCGGACTTTCTGGAATTGATTAATAAGGCATTGATTCTGGAAGACAAGCGCAAAGAGCTGGGTGAAAACCGTAAGCGCTTGATGACCAATCAGGGTGGACGTCCCAACCACCTACGTTTGATAATGTCACCGCAGCAGTTTGCCAGATTCCAACCGTCAGTTGTAAACAAGGCATCAACCCCTGCACCCCGCCCTGCTAATCAAAATTTTCAGACGCCAACACAGGGCAGTAATGCCCCAGGAGGGAGTCAGCAGTCAGCAGTCAAGATATGCTATACATGTAATGAGCCAGGGCACTTCTCTAATAGGTGTCCACAGAGAGGAGGCATCACGCCAGTGCGTTTTAACTTGGGATCAACACCTGCCAAGGCACCAACATCAGGAGGAAATCGTGCGCCAGGTCAAGCTGGAGCAACCCCTCAATCAACCACGCGTGGAAGGGTCAACCACATCACTGCAGATGGAGCTCAAGAGGCTACGGACGTCGTACTGGGTAAGTTTATAGTTAACTCAGTACCTGCCACAGTTTTATTTGATTCTGGAGCTTCGCATTCGTTCGTTTCTCAAAGTTTTGCAACCAAGAATGGATTTAATGTGGTCAATCTTAAGTGTGTGCTATTCGTCCAAGCCCCAGGATCCGAGCTTAGATCTAGCCTTGGGTGCTTGGGAGTTAAGTTGCTTATGGATGGGATAGTATTTCTAGCAAATCTTATCTTGATAGATACGCAATCCCTAGATGTTATCCTTGGAATGGATTGGCTGTCCAAACATAAAGCTGTTTTAGATTGTGGCCGAAGGATCATATTGCTGGAAGGCCCTAGTGGCAAGAAGGTAGAATTTCAGGCGACTGCAGTTCGTGATGGGCAGTTAGTGGTCAACAGCGTGCAAGCCATCAGCATAGAGGATGTGCCAGTAGTCAGAGAATACCCGGATGTGTTTTCGGAAGATTTACCAGGAATGCCGCCAGACCACGACATCGAGTTCGTCATTGAGTTAGCACTAGGGACATCACCGATATCAAAGAGACCTTATCGGATGCCTACAGATGAGTTAGTGGGAATGAAAAAGCAGATTGAGGAACTGCTAGAGAAGGGTTTTATCAGACCAAGTTCGTCACCATGGGGAGCGCCGATTTTGTTTGTCTGGAAGAAAGATGGAAGTCTTAGGATGTGTATTGATTATCGAGCACTCAATGAAGTAACGATCAAAAATAAGTATCCATTGCCCAGGATCGACGATTTATTTGATCAGTTAAGGGGAGCTGGAGTTTTCTCCAAAATAGATCTTCGTTTAGGATACCATCAGTTGAAAATCCGAGCTAAGGATGTGCCTAAGACTGCGTTCTCTACGCGATATGGACACTATGAGTTCACAGTAATGTCATTTGGATTGACTAATGCCCCTGCATATTTTATGAACACAATGAATAAGGTTTTCATGGAGTACTTGATAAGTTTGTTGTAGTCTTTATAGACGATATCCTAGTTTTCTCAAAGTCAGAGGAAGATCATGCGGAGCATTTGAGAATGGTTTTAGAGAGGCTGCGAGAACATCAGCTGTACGCTAAGTTCAGCAAGTGTGATTTTTGGAAAGAGAAGGTTGAATTTCTTGGTCATGTAATGACTACTAAAGGAGTTGCAGTCGACCCAAGCAAAGTGAACGCAGTGTTGCATTGGGAGCAACCGAAGTCTGTTACTCAGATAATCGCCTTGAGACTCTGAGCCTGATCCATAGATCCAATCTAGCCACGGCACCGCCATCTCGCCGCATTTGAAGCTTTTCCGCAAGAGCCACCTCAAGGAGGAAGTCATCAATTTGTCATCTCTGGTGAACAATGAAGCTTGAGACCGGTCCCATTGTGTTGGTGCGCATCTTGGTTCGGTCAAAGTGCCATTGGAAAGCCGTCACGTCGTGGAGCTCAATCTACCGTTGCTTCAAGCCTCGCCGTTGTTGTTCCTGGTTACCAGAGGAAAATTCAACCGCATCATTGTGTGCGCCTCACCGAGATCTCACTAGAGGTGCCTGTCCCCACCACTGCCCATGACCCTAGGGCCCAGATTGCCATGAGCTACCACGGCATGACCCGGTGGTCACCACGTGGCTGGATGATGTCACCCTAAAGTAAGTAGGGTCTGACATGTGGGGCCCATATGTTAGCCTCTGCAAAGTTTTTTCTTCTAAAAACTAATTCATCCAAAATTAAAATAAGCCAATGATATCAGTATGTTGTCATAATTCGATTTTTCTTTGAAAAAATATTTCAAAAATTTTAGTATTTTCTTTTGCAGTCTTTTTCTTTATTTTGATTCTTTCGAGAGCGTGTTTTCCTTCATACGAGCTCTAATTGAGGCGATTCAAATTTATAAATCTTATAATTTCAAGATCTTTATTTTAGTAAATTTTGTTTGATTTTTGGAGTTTTTTGGCTTTGGTTTGTAGTTATTTTTGTATTCGCTTCACAATTTGGGTAGATGTTATAGTGCCGTTAGGGTACGAGCTTCAAGAGTTTACTCAAACTCAAGGTCCAGATCAAGATCAAGAGTTGTTCCTAGGCAAGTTGTGCTTTGACCATGTTGAACCCAGTATTATAAATGCTATGTTGTTTTAACTTATTGCATGATATTTTATATGTAAAACTGTTTTCAAATAATTTGGGAATTAGATATTCAACCCAATTGGATTATACCTAACTTGTCATTTTCCATGCCATGATTATTTGTCACCCTAGGATGGATAATTATTAGTTGGCTGCTAATAGATGCCAACGTGGTTTGGATAGTTCATGTGTAGTTTGCTTAGGCATGCCTTGTACAATTGATATCTTTTGGAAATGCAAATTCAATTTGACTAATGGAATGAGGAACATGTTTATGAAAGGGTGTGTCATGTGTTGTCACACAATGATGTTGAGTTGTTGATGGCATGTATTGCACAATAATCAACTGGTTGGTAAATGAATTAGATTAGGGCAAGTGACAAGAGGCTGTGAGCTATGGTGGGCCTATTTGGTATTGGGTTAATATGATGACATGTGAACAAGAGAGATATGGTTTCTATGAGTGCTTGTAAGTCATGCCTCGGTCAATTAAGGACCTAACCTTGCAAACGATTGAACTAGGCTAATCATACAACATGTTTTTTATGGACCAAACCTAACTAAGTAAGTTGCGAAGTCTCGACATGTGATGCATCAGGTGGAAGACCAAACTGTGTGTGCGGTTTGGGGAATATGTGTTACCGTAACCACACATCTTGAACAAGTACTGTTCCTAGTCCAACGATAAGTCTCTCCTATTCTTCTGCTTTGTGTGAGGGAACAAATAACGAGTTCAAGCTTATTAGGAGGGTCAATGTTCATATAAAGTTTATGAAAGGTTTTGTTATCATCTTCTTAGCCACACGTTGATGGGTATGTGTCATTTGATGGCAGTAAAGCTTGATCATTTCATGTGGGTAAAGTATATAACCTCTGTAGAGTGTGAACCTATTTGGATAGCTGTGTCCCTGGTTATGGACAATGCTCAGGAATTTCAGTCAATTGTTAGATTTTATGAAATAAAATTTGGGAAGGGTGGCTGTGTGCCGTTGGAAATATTGGAAGTTGGTTTAGGCTGTGTGCCAGTTTATTATTGACAAATATTTGAAAGCTTATTATTATTGTTATTTATTTTACTGTCATTTCAATCTATTTATTATAATCAATTATAAATGCTGGTTTACTACAAAAGTCATGATAGCCATCCATTTTGAACAAGTCTTGCATATAGTTATATTAGAATTGCATTCTGCACATAACTTGTTGAGTCCTTTATGTACTCACCCTTGCCAAAACAAAATCATCAGTTGAGGAGGATTCCACACCTACTTTGGGGGAGTATCTGGAGGAGGCAGGTTTCTAGGGGGTGATCCTTGTTAGTTGCCTGTGGCATATTGATGGGTTATCTACAGAGTTTCCATTCCACTGTTGTTTTATTTATTAGAGTTTAAGCCTTGTGTGACATAATAATGTAAAGTCGACCGTAAGGTAAATCATCTCTCTTTTATTCAATAAATAGAGTCTTTTATTATGTTTCCTCTGTGTATGATTGTTATATTTCATTTTGTTGCCCCTGTGTGCACTAGCGTGAACCTAGACCAGTGTAGGATACACAGAGGGTCCGGATTTGCATATTCGGGTCTCAACATAAGAGGACGCTCTCAACGCTCCTGGCAGGTGGGGTTCGATCCCACCTATCAATGAGATGGATTTTTAATTTTCGAATTAATTAATTACAAGAAAAATATAAAGGCTTTTAGAACATAGCAAATAGGGATAAAAAATTTGTGAAAAATTTTCTAAAATACTTTGAGTTATTTTAAAATTAATAAAATTATTTGAAGAAATATTTGGATTTTATTTTTTCCTGAATAAATTATTTTATAAATCTAAAAATAGGAAAAACCTTTTTAAATACTAGAAAATCCAAGAAAAATATCAGATATCAGAAATAAATAATTAACCCACAATATACAAATTTTATTGTGTTACGCTCATAATATCATGTACTAGCTTGGTCTAGACCTTAAGTATTGTTCTAAGATCTAGTCGTGGCCTTTGAAGTACAAAATGTGGCTACATACCTTCGAGGTGAAGGTTGTAGTAGACTTTGAAGAACACCAGTTCATCCATCGCTTTGCTTGATGCTAACTCTAACCATTTAATCATTTGAAAATGGGAAAGAAATAGATACAACTTCTGTTTTTTAAAATAATGATTTAGAGGTAAGGGTAAGATAGAACAAGATTGAAAGACCATGTGGACGTCTACCCATGTTTGTGATGAGTATTTGACTAAATTTGAGCTTGGTATGCTCTGGGGTGAGTTTGATTAGAATTGGATTTTCAAATTGAAGAAACTTGAGTTGTGTCTGTCTCGAGCAGCTCTACCGGCCTCGAGTAACGCCTGCCGACTTGTGGTCGAACGACTCGAGTATATTGGTAGTAGCTAAGTATCAAGTAGAAATGTTGCTGAGTCGAGCGCCCTACCGCTAGCTCAACTCGAGTTTTTAGTCTAACCAATTATTACTAGATATCGGTAGGGTTGCAATCGGATCGGATATTTTCCGTCCGTCCGACCGACCGGATGTGTTCGGATCGGATTCAGATATTTCTTTCGGATAGTTTTCGGATTCGGTATCGGATTCGGATACTTTTTTTCGGATTCGGATTCGAATTCGATATAACACTATCCGTCGGATCGGGATATTCCGAAACTTTTTCGGATATATCCGGTACAAAAGGCTTCGGATATCCGACTACAAAGTCCAAACCCTAATAACTTTCTTGCCGTGAGCCCGTGAACCGTGACTCTGTGAGCCTGGCCAATCCATGAGACCATGAGTCCATGACCCCCCAATCCCCAATCCTCTCGCATCTCCCCCGAGCCGCTCCTCCATTGACTCCTGCAGGCCGTAGCTAACCTCCCGACGCCGGCGCCGCCGCCCAAGCCGCCCGCCTTCCGGCGCCCTCCGTCCTCCTCGCCTCCCGGCGCCTTCAGCCCGAGCACCCCTGACTCCTGCAACCAACATCCCGGCGCCCTCCGCAGCGAGATCTCCCCCGAGCCCCAGCTCCCCGACTCCCGCAGGCCGCAGCCAACCTCACGGCGCCGCCGCCCAAGCCTCTCAGCGCTGCCAGGCTGCCCGCCTTCCGGCGCCCTTCGCCCGCCTCGCCTCGGCACCTCGCCTTCTGTCGCCCCTCTCTGCCGGTCTCGCTGCCCCTCAGCGCCGTCCTATGCTCCGCCTGTCCTGGCTCCACCCGTCCAGCCGTCCCGCCGATTCCCTTATCTCCCCCGCCCATGACTCTGTGACCCCCTCCCGTCAGCAGCCATCGCCTGCCCTCCGCTCCTTCCGAATCGCTGTCACAGCCAGCTCTCTGGAGAATCTCTGCTCGTGCTGACTGCTGCATTGATGCCCATCCCAGATCGAGTGGTCCTGGTGTCAAATGTGTATTTTGATATCAAGTTATGCTTCAAACTACAAAGTTTGTCAAATTTATCTGATTGTGTGAGCACTAAAAATTTTGTAGTCACCTTGATCTTCAGTATGGAATTGTATATGTATGTTTATTTCATCACAAGTGAAGATCCATAAAGACAGTGATAATAATAAAATTTAAAACATGTGGGCATTCCAATTTATACGGTTGATTAATCATTGCGATATGTGTGCTATTTGAGATATTTATTCTTGCGTGATATCCGACAAAAATATTCGCATCAATCGATTCCACTCCGTATTCGCTTCGAATCCGTGACCGATATTATCCGTGCCGTATTCGTATCCTGTACTATCCGTATCCAATTCGAATCCGACAAAAAATATGGTTTAGGATACGGAAAGAGCGATATCCGACCGAATCCGAGCCGATTGCACCCCTAGATATCGGTTTATCAACTTGATGCGGTGATCGATAGTCTGGGTATCGAGTTGGACATGTGGTTGATAGATTTGGTATTGAGTTGAGGTCGATAGACTAGGTATCGAGTTGAGATCGATAGACTAGGTATCGAGTCTGACATGTGGTCGATCACTCGATGCGGTCGAAATGGTTGTCGTGTTTCTTCTCGAACGAGGATCTTACTCGATGGTGGCAGCTCGATGAAGTCGATACAGTGGTCGGTAATGCCGACTTTGACATCGATTCTTGCAATCGACGGTTGGAATAGGTTCCTGACATCCATAGGAAGGTATCCACAAAGTTTCATTGAGTTTGGATAAATGGATCAAAAGATTCCTCGATTTTTCTTTTTGAACTCGTGTTGAAATCACAGTTTATATGCCTATTTTTTCTATAGCTACAGTACAATGGTATTATGGGCCCTACATGGGCGGTAGTGTCGGTCTCAAGCTAAAATTTTTTAAAACTGATTCTTTCACCTCCATTTGATACCTAAGTATCTTGGTTTGGTTCCTTTGGGTGAAAAATTGCATTTATGATCATGTTTTGGGGATAAAATTTAAATTGGAATCATTCACCCCCCCCCCTCTGATCGCCATCTCGATCCTTCGAAGATGAGAGTAGAACTTTTCTGAAATATTTTGTTATTTTAAAATAAGTCCTTAAGGTTAAACCATTGTAACTAAGGATACTTCTACAATCGGTATGGCTCTGATACCACCTTTGTAGAACCTAGGAGTAACACCGCCAAATTTTCTATGTATACTATACTAGTATAGAAAAAAGCTAGTACACAGAGTAAACAAAGTTGATACCACATCATATCATACAAAATTTTATTCATTTAATTATCAGAGTTTTACATTATAAATGGCTCGCAAGCCAAATGAAAATATAGTAACAGAAGACAGAGAGAGGTAGAGGCCCCAACAAATGTTCCATAGGCTATCGACTAGGGAAACGACGTAGTCATCAAGATCCTCACTGGTGAAGAAATGCTCCTAAAAAAATAACAGATATGTTAAGACGAGTACATAAAATAATCCGTAAGTTGCACATAAAATGGAGTATTAATGCAAGGATAACAAAGGAAGGCATATTATGGTTAGTTTGAGCATAAAGCAACATTTCAAACACAAAAAGTAATTTCTAATGTGTAATTGATATAGTAAAACCGAGTTCTAATCCAATTTTCAACACATGATCCAACCTAGAGTTTCATCCCAAATTTTCTAGATGGAACACCTTCAATTTATAAATTACTTTTCTAAAAAAACTTTTGAAAAAGTCTAATCTGTGAAAGGCTTTTCTTGCTATGGCCATGACCGAGTGCTCGGCTAATCGATTAGTTTTACATTCTGCAATGGTTGTTGAACTTTACCCGTAAGAGATAATCAACTTAATATGTTAGCTACGCTTCCTTAGGCGTGCAACTAAGTGATTACCACAAGGCAGTCATGCCCGCTAAGGTTCAACTGTTGAAAGGGTTAAACTGCCCTAGTCAGAAGCCCCCTCTAGTGAATGTGAGAATCTAAACTGAGACTCACATTCAACCAAATGGCACAACCAACATTAGAATATTGCAAATTAATTAGCCATGTCTATCCTATACCAGACTTATGGTAGTATGGTTAGGCTTTACAATCAACAGCTCACAGACAGGTCCTTAATTGACAAAGTGAGCTTATCACAAACCCAAAACCATGATGATGCCACCTAATAACCAATTCTCACCCAGTCTAAATCGCATTTTCACTTTAATTTGAATAAAATCATTTTTCATTTTATTCCATGGCAATCCTTGCCAAAGAACAATTTTTATTTCGATAAAATGTTGTTTGTCTTAAATTTCCAAAAAGCCCTAAATTCAGGTCAATGCATATCTAAGCCATTTGCTATATAGCAATAGTTAATACTATATTAGTGTACCAACTAGTGAGATTTCTGCTTAAGGTGACAAGAGGTACATTGATTGACAAAGTCAAATGTGGTTATAACAAACAAGAGTAACTATTCATTTAAATCTGGATTTAAATTACTATGATAAAATTAGGTATGCAGTAACATAAATCAAAATATAATATAAAATCTGTGATCAATATGATCAATGGAGTAACTTGCCTTGATTGAACTCCTGGTGATCTGAATCGATGGTTGCAAACTCCTACTCTCCGAAATCTCTACGATGAAAATAAACCAAATTAAACTAAAATCCAAATAAAATACAAAACTAGCATAAATAGACATTAGGATTTTAGATTAATTTATTAAGAAAAACGGAGTTAGAATGGAGAAATACGAACTCCCAAAATATTTAAATCAAGGAAAAAGAGAGAAAGCACTATTTGGGATTTTCCCGAATTTTCCTTACAAAGAAAAATATGATTTATTGTACTGGCATGATGCCCACAGAGATTTTTTGGATTTTGGAATTTCTTGACCGAAGGAAAATGTATTATGTCGTCAACGTGACATAAGGATGATGTTAGCTGGTAATTTGAATTTTTGACCAAATTAGTTTTCAAAAGAAAAAGGCTTTGAGTCGCTAACGTGTGAGCTTGTGGACCACAGACTCGATCCACAGCCTTGCACTGGTACACTGTGGACTAGGTGCATGGTAGTGCACACAAGGAGGCGACAGAACGAATGGGTCGGTGGTGTTAGCGGCGTTCCACAAAGGTTCTGACGGAGTAGGTGAGAGCATGGCATAGAGCGCAAAGTAGTGAAGCCGATGATGGGCACAGTGGCAGCGCAAGAGCTCGAGAGGTGGTGCAAATGGCGGTGATGTGCGCGGTAGCCGGCAATAGAAAAAGAGCCTGATCCGGAGATGTGGTGAGGGAAGTCCAAATAAATTGAGGGAAAATGCTCACAAAGTTCGGGAACACATTTTGACATGAATGGAAATGAGAGGAACTCACCAGAAGAAAGCAAAGCTTGGTCAGAGCATAGTGGTCGGTTGCGAGGAAGACGACAGGCGCGACGGTGTTCTGGTAAAACGAGATGGAGAGAAAGCATGGCGAGGGCAAAAATGGGTTGTGTGAGGGGATTAGACCTCAGTGCTCCCCTTTTATGTTGTGGGGGAAGCTCAGAGGTGGTGTAATAGAGGCAAGAAAGGTGGCGGTTGAAGGACATTTTGATGAGGACATAGCTACATCGGATACACCCATGGCACCAAAGACCAATAACCAACAAATTCTTCTTAGTGATCAGCAACCTTCGACTAACATACAAGGATCAATTACCCGAGCTCGTGCGTGACAACTAAATTATCAGGTAAATTCGTTTCTTGTGTTGCATAATTTCACTTTGGAGAACAGACTACTACCTTATAATATTCTCATACTTAGGAACCTTGGCACAGATCAACAAGGAGATTTTATTCGCCAACACAAGTCATCAAGCAAGGTGGGAATGTGAAAGGATTCAACTTGGTCTCCAAATACTAGTCTAACATTAAATGGGCATTGAAAATGCAAACAGAGTCCGTGTGGGGCGTGTGAGCACTTGATCAAAAGCTTATCTCCTACATTTTCCAACAGATCTAACCTCACCATCAAATTCATTTTGAGCTAGGAGATTTAGTCGAAAAACTTCAACATCCAGAAACAGTCTTCAATGTCTTGGGTGTTGTGCCACCATTATTTTGGGCTAAGTTCCCATGTAATCAAAGTGGCGTGAGTCCACCTCCTAGCAGTCATCTTGCTCTTCATCTTCTTGTTCATCTCCCCATGTCAAAATCCATCCCTAAAGTCCAAAAACAAAAATTTCCATCTCGGGCAGAATATGTCCCTTTCTGCATCCGCCACCAAAAATGCCATAAATCCCATTTCCCATATCCTTTTTGAGCGAAACTAAAAGAAGCAGGTCCATGACTTAGTTTTCTATGTTGCTGCCAATTTTCACGTCCATACATGAAAGCGCGAAAAATCTGTGAATGTTCCAATAAAACCTATTTGATTTCCTAGACTCTACAGCTGAGTGCACTTGTGAATTTTGTGTGAATTTTTCGGTTCATTACCAGAAGGTTGGCCCTAAATAAAAGTTGTTGCAAAAGCCATCTGGAAAAAGAAAAAGAAATCATTGAAAAGGAGGCAAATGACTAAAAATTACGGCCTAAATACCAAGCTACTATCTTGTGGACACAAAACAGCAAGCTAGAAAGAATGGAGAAAACTTGTGCTTTCATGTGGCAAATTGCATATCCTTGAGTTGTTTCGTCTCTAACATTTGTATCCATTGCCTTACATCTTCTTGTGCCTATTATCCATCCTTTTTTATCAGCAACTTAGGCTAAGTGCTAGTCTTGAACTATTACTCAATTTGTGCAAATTTTAGATTAGCTGATTGTTTTCCATTGATACTAAATATATAGCCTATCCAAGCTCCACTTTTGACTAACCATACAGGTGCTAAGCCTTGCAATCGTTTTACTCACACATGAGATCGGTTTACCACGAACCAGCCACCGGATTGTACCCCTTGCTGCATTTGTAAAAATTGTTAAGAGCTTGGTAACAACAAGAGAGAGTGACACTTGATCATTTCAGCAAGTAGTAGTGATAGGGAACTACATACCTTTGTGTGTTTTCCTGTTTATTGCTAATCATGGCAGATAACAATGGAAGCAATGAAGAAAACCAAGTTGAAATTCTCACAGCCTGCACGAGAGGAATCATACAACACTTCACACGCTTGCTCAATATGCATGCTGAGAACCACGAAAATGCTATGGCTGAGATCAACAACAACCTTGCGACACTTCATGAACGTGTTGATCGTCTTGATGGACACAACCACCACATGCTGCCAATGAGGCCAATCATGCACCTAGGCAAAATGGAGCACCAGGACGCCGTACTCCACTTGCTGCCTGCTCTTGGGCAAATGGGGTAGAAGAAGAAGAGAACAACTATGTTGCTGATACAGAGGACGACGATGGTTTTAACTCCCATAATGATCATGATCATCGGCGCCTTCAACACAATCGACAAGGTATGGGTAGAAATCAGCGTGAACAATGGGAGGTACGTGATGATCTGTTAGGAAAGATTAAATTTGCAATGCCTCCAGTTGCTGGAAAGTATGCCCCGGATGCTTATCTTGATTGGGAATTAGAAGTAGAACAAAATTTTACTTGCTATGAATTTCCTGAAAATAGAAGAGTTAGGGCTACTACTACTGAATTTATTGATTTTGCATCCATTTGGTAGAATGATACATGTAGAAATCATAACAACATACCTAGGACATGGAATGCTTTGAAAGGAACGATGAGGGCTAGATTTGTTCTTTCCTACTATGCTCTTGATTTGCTAAATAAATTGCAACGTTTGAACCAAGGAGGTAAAACTGTAGAAGAGTACTATCTCGAAATGCAAATTGTAGTATTGAGATGTGGATTAAAGAGAATGAAGATGCTAAGATGGCTAAAATTTCTAGGTGGACTTAACCGTGAAATTTAGGACATACTTGATTATAAAGAATACAACACTATCACTCGTTTGTTTCATCTTGCTTACAAAGCTCAAAGGGAAGTACAGGGACGATATTCCAAGTTGAGAGGGAACTTTGGAGGCTCCTCTTCGTCACGACCAAGCCAAGTGCAAGTAAAGGCTCCATCTACTACTTCGGGATGAGAACTTCCACCCTCCAACCGTGGGTGCCCTGCTGCCTCTACTTCCACTCCACCACATGTCTTCGACACAAAAACAGCCACGGTACAAGTTCCCACAAAGAGTTCTTCTTCAGTTGCATCCACAGGTCGTACACGCGACGTGTAATGCCATCGATGCAAAGGATTTGGACACATGATGCATGATTGTCCAAGTCAGTATGCTTTAATTGTCTGGGAAGATGGTGAGTACACTTCTGCTATTGATGTTGAAGAAGATTTTGCCCTCGTTGCAACTGACCTCGCAGCTGAAGATCAAGGGGGTGATCATGAGGAGTAGCATTTGGGTGCCAAAATTTTAGAAAGAAACATGAGCATCATTGTGAAGCGTGTTCTTAGTGTGCAAATGGAGAGTGCTGAACAGAATGAACGCCATAACTTGTTCCAAACAAAATTTGTCATCAATGAGCGTTCAGTGCGAGTTATCATTGATGGAGGGAGTTGCAATAATCTTGCAAGCATGGAGATGGTTGAGAAGCTTGGCTTGACCACAACACAACACCCACATCCCTACCACATTCAATGGTTCACTCAAGTGGAAAATTGAAGGTAACAAGAATGGTGAGATTGCACTTTTCTCTCGGTTCTTATCATGATCATGCTGATTGCAATGTTGTACCTATGCAAGCATGCTCTTTGCTGTTAGGTAGACCTTGGCAATATGATAAAGATGCTTCCCATCATGGTAGAACTAACCAATACACTTTCACGCATAAAGGAAAGAAAATTGTTTTGCTTCCCATGTCCCAGCTACAATTTTGAAAGATGACTTAGAGAAAGCTGAAAGAGAGGAGAGTGCTAAAAGTGAATATAAGATTAGAACCAAAGAATTAGCACAACCAAAGAAGAAAGAATCCAATTCTAAGAAAGCTGAAATCAAGTAAAAGGGTGTTGTCATTCTAGCTACAAAATCTGATTTAATTGACATGAATGAATGCAATGTTGGATGCTATGCTTTTATTTGCAAAGAAACTTTGTTTTCATTGGAGAATATATTTATGGACTTTGTTTTAGGATTGCCTACGAAAAAGAAGGGGAGGGATAGTATTTTTGTTGTTATGGACCGATTCTCCAAATGGCACATTTCATTCCATGCCACAAGAGCGATGATGCCACTCATATTGCTAATTTATTCTTGAAAGAAATTGTTCGCTTGCATGGTATGTGCCTTGTACTATTGTTTCAGATCGTGATGCCAAGTTCTTGAGCCATTTTTGGAGAACCTTTAGGAGCAAATTAGGGACGAAGCTGCTGTTATCTACCACATGCCATCCACAAACTGATGGCCAAACTTAAGTGGTGAATCGAACCTTGTCAACCATGTTGAGGGCTGTTCTAAAGAAGAATTTGAAGATGTGGGAAGAGTTCCTTCCTCATGTGGAGTTTGCTATATAATCGTACAGTGCACTCTACCACAAAAATGACTCCATTTTAGGTTGTGTATGCCTTTAACCCTCATGCTCCAATTGATCCATTGCCTTTGCCATCTTCGGAGAAGGTAAACCTTAGTGCAAAGAAACGTGCTAAATTTGTTCTTAAATTGCATAAGACCACAAAAGAAAATATAGAGTGCATGACTGAGAAATATACGATTGCTGGTAACCATGGTATAAAGGAATTGATATTTGAACCTGGTGATCTTGTTTGGTTGCATTTGCGGAAAGAAAGATTTCCTAACTAGCGAAAGTCTAAATTGATGCCTAGAGCTGATGGTCCTTTCAAAGTGCTTGAACGAATTAATGATAATGCTTATAAACTTAAGTTACCTACAGATTTCGGAGTTAGTCCCACTTTTAACATTTTAGATTTGAAGCCATATTTTGGAGAAAACGATGAGCTTGAGTCGAGGATGACTCAAATGCAAGAAGGGGAGGATGATGAGGATATAGCTATATCAGATAAACCCATGGCACCAATGACCAATGATCAACAAATTCCTCCTAGTGATCAGCAACCTTTGACCAACATAAAAGTACTAATTACTCGAGCTCGTGCACGACAACTAAATTATCAGGTAAATTCATTTCTTAGGTTGCATAATTTCACTTTGGTGAACATACTGCTACCTTATAATATTCTCATACATAGGAACCTTGGCACAGATCAGCAAGGGAGTTTTAATTCGCCAACACAAGTCATCAAGCAAGGTGGGAATGTGAAAGGATTCAACTCGATCTCCAAAGACCAGTCTCACATTAAATGGGCATAGAGAATGCAAAAGGAGTCCTTTTGGGGCGTGTGAGCACTTGATCAAAAGCTTATCTCGTACACTTTGAAACAGATCTGACCTCACCATCAAATTCATTCTGAGCTGGGAGATATAGTCTAAAAACTCCAACTTTCAAAAACAGTTGATAATGACTAGGAGTGTGGTTTAGCGATTGTGGGCGCTTATCCTTGTGTGGTTCATAGCTGCATCGTCAAAGTCATACTCCGCCAAATCGAAGTTATACCCTCACTGGAAGATCGGGCCGTCTTGTGCGCATCACATTTGGTGGCACAAAGGTGAATAAATGCGCGCAAATGTGAGGCAATGATCGGCTTTTAGTGCAGCGGTGAATGCCTCCTTTAATGTGCACAAAACGAGGAAGAAATGGGTACCTTTAAAAGATCACAAAAACAGCCATGGTAGCAGTTCAGTTCGGCTATGGTGCAGGAAGAAGAAGGGGAGTGAGAGGCTGATGACTGGGCCCATGTGGTAGAGAGAGAGAGAGGAGGGAGGCAACTGGACCAGGGAGGAGAGGGAGAAAGGGTGGGAGGGCCAAGCCGGTGTGGGGAGAAAAGAAAAAAATGATGGGCTGGGCCAAAAAGAAAAGCCGGTGCATGAAATCAAAAGCCAATTTGATGAATCTTTTCATCGGCTGGACAAAAACTCACGAAACTTGTTAGATGTCTTCCTAAGGATGTCAGGAACTTATTCCAACCTTCAATCATTAGGATTGACGTCAAAGTTCCAACCGTTTTCGCTTTGAAGGAAGAACACACCATATTTGAGCAAAACTAAAGAACTTGATCTTGGACTTGCTCGTGGGGTTATGATGATCAAGATGATCTTGGATAACCTCCCACACGTCACAGCAAGCAAGAACACAAGTACAAAACCCCACAAACGTGATCTGGAAGAATGATTCACTGAAGAACACAAGATCGGTTTTTTGCAAGAAAAACACATGGGTTGGCTAGATGATTGAGGTAAAATAGGAGATTCATCCATCAATCAACATCCTTGGCACAAGAAGCAAAAGCTTGTGGAAAGTGGGGAGGCAAATCCAAATTGCATAAATGTAAATTGCAATAATGTAAGTGTGGAATTTAAATGCTGAATTTAAGACATAATGTAAATGCGGAAAGTAAATTCAAGCATAAGAAAAATTGTTTTGGATTTCTGGAATAGAGGTTTACAAAAGCCTCACAATAAGGTGGGCAAAAGCTCAAAAGAGCATAAAACCTCTAAAACCTTCAAGAGGAAGGCCACCCTCCCCCTCTATTTATACTACACTTGAGTCACCCTCCACCCTTGCAAGACTTCCTTCTACCCAAAGGATCTGACCAAGGGCTAAGAATGACTCCCACACATAGCCATACATGGGCTAACCCGAAACCCAACAAGCATACAAGGTTTTTTTGCACGCTTTTCAAACCATACTACCTAGACCCGCTACTCTATCACCTAGACAGCGATCCGACGGCCCTCCTTGATCCGAGTAGTGTCTAGCTAGCATCTTGTCCATTCCTTGTATCCTAGGCTTGCCACAACACCGTCTCTGATCATCTTTCGGCGATTGTTGACCGTTTGGACCTTCGGTGCACCTCGCCTAGTCCCGATCATCCTCCGCCTCACCATGATCAAGCTCCGACGTCCTGCAACCATCAATGACAAGGAAACACATCACACAGCAATCCCCAAAAAGATATGCAACGAATTTCATCAAAAATTACAATTTTAAAATTCATCCTCGCTCATAAGGGCCGGTGCTACCGCTTGCAGGCCGGTAGCACAGCCCTACAGCCATACCAGAAGAGATGCTCTTTGGAATTTTCACACCGACCATTTGGGCCGGTGCTACCGCTCAGCCGGTAGCACTCTGATAAGCACATCAACCCGAAGGATACGACCGCTGCCACTATTTTCCCTCCGGCTGCGACATCATCGCAAAAGGGCCTTAATCCAGAAGCTCGGCCTTTTAAGCCCAAGACAAAGAATCAGCGCCTCAAGCACACAAGCCAAGGACTGCCCACGTACCAAGGAAGACTCGTTTGGAAACCCAAGATGCCAAAAAACCCGGTTCGGCCATCCAGCAGCACACCAACTTCAAATGGGCGTAACTTGGGCTCCTGAACTCCGTTTTCGGCATGTGACCACCCGTTTGAAAGCTTAGGAGATAAGCTTTCCAATAGATCCAGCCTCACCTTGCAATTCGCTCCTGATAAACAGTAACACGCAGAAGAATATCATGGGCCAAATCTGTCAGGTGCTGCGTCACCGTATTTTTGGGCCCATGGCCTATGCGTAAGGGTTGCGTGGTGGCCGACCCTATTTTGGGCGCCCCAAGTTTGGTCTCTACCCTATATAATGCCCCTACCGTCATACTTTGGTGTTTAGGTTTTGTTGTGTTTTGGTAGACCCCGTGTGCGTCCCTCCTCAATCTTCCATGTGTCAACTAGACCACCCGAGTTAAGAAACAGAACCTCACCTTGTTTTTCTTTAAGATTATTGGATTGAATTTGCTATCACCTTGTGCTTGCATGTTCTTGGTTGCAGCAGGTTCAAGGATCGTTCGGGTCATTGATTCGGTTGATCTCCTCGTGTGGTGACGTTGCGATTGTTTGGTTGCTGATCTTGTGGATCATCGTATCGTTCTCATCAGAAGGTCGGGACAACCCTATTGCATATCACACTCGGCTGCCATGGCCGGTAGAATTTGCCTGACTGATCCCCCAAAAACACTGTCTCGGGTTTTTTCACGCGCGCTCTTGGGCCAATGCTACCGCTCGGTCGGTAGCACCGGGCTACTATGGCCGGTAGCACATGAAAATGCAGACAAAGATCAAACTGCTTCAAATTTAGAATAGCGCTCAAAATAAACTCAAACTTAGGTACCTGAAGCTTAATCACATTCAATAACTCATCACCACTAAGGATAGACCTCCACATGGTTTTTCAATCTCCCCCTTGATGAGTGTCGACTTTTGTAGTCGGCAATGAATTTATGGGGTAGGCGCTTGATCTCAAACTCGAAGGTCACACAAGACAAGGGTTTATACAGGTTCAGGCCCTCAGCGGTGGACGTAATACCCTAATCCTGTGAGCTGGGATTATATGGATCTCTTGGATCCGGGGTTGCTCAAAGCACAATATGCTCTGGGCGATATGAGGTGTTCTATGCTCTATGGCTTGATTGCTCTATGCTTGGATGATCGGATCCCTATGTTGTTGCCCGCCCTCTCCCTTATATAGCGGGGGTGGGGCGGCTTACAGAGTCCTGATCGGTTTGGACATTCCGATCGGTTACAAGATTCTAGTCAGTTAATAGGATAGAGTTTACATCTTTATCTACCCTATTAACGACTCGGATTACAACCGTATCTATCATATCTAAATATAAGTTCAACTTCCTTTAGGATATGTCCCCTTGCGCACGGCAGCGGGGTCTGACGCGGGGAGTATCTTCTGGGCCTCCCTCTTGGGCCCGTCATGAGGGTACCCGGGTTCTTATATTCCACAGTAGCCCCCGAGTCCTTTGCGATCGAGTTGACGCCTTCCTGGTTGCAGCCCAACTGAGTCATGCTTCACGCCGAGTGCTTCCAGTTCTTGATGCAGCTTCCCGACTAGTTTTCCCTTACAACCGAGTGCCCTGTTGTAGGCAAAGAGATCGTGAAGGACTCAATAGAGCTCCACGCGTTAAACTTTCCGAGTGGTTCCTAGCCCCATTATTGGAATACTGGTAGTCGGCTCATCTTGGGGCATACCGTATCCCAAACGATATGCAGAAGTCAAGAACGCTTTTCCGCTCAAGGCAAAATTCAGCGCGCTCCTTTAAATTCATTAAATCGCGAAGTTCTTGATGTCGCCGTTGAAGCGTTAGCTCACACGTCGCATCAAATTTAGTAGCCACAAATCATGTATATGCGAATTTAGGCAATGTAAAAACAATTCACTCGGATGTGATGTTCGACTGGTGTATATATAATTTTAGAGTTTTTTACTCTTTTTCCTTATTGATTTTGAATTCATCCGAGTGGTTTGACTCTTTTTGTTTAAGCACTCTGCCCGACTAGTCTAGCCACCGAGCGTTGGGAGTCGGCTCATGGCTCTTTTTCCCAGGCACGTGTTTTGGGTGACTAAAGTTCGCCATTCATGGGGTCAGAGCTTCACAATTTGGAGTTATCGCACTCGGATTCACTTGCAATCGTTAAGCAAAAGAAGAAAAATACAACTCAAAAGATGTGCGCATGCGACGCTATTAGATGTAACCCCGACTTCTTCGCTTAGTTGTGGGTCAACTAAGTAGCAAGTCGAAAAGTCAACAATTTTATTTATAATGACATAATTGAGTAAAAAGCGACTTAGCTGCTTTATGCTCCATGTGTTGCTGACGATCATGCTGTCATTGCTCGTGGCGCAAGCGTAGGCTTGTAGATGAGCAGTAGGCGGCGCTCGGGGCGCAGGTGTGGCTCGTGGCCGTCCCGAAGGCGGAGCTTGGGGCGCAGGCGTAGGCTCGTGGCCGTGCCGAAGGAGGCGCTCAGGGCGCAGGCGTGGCTCGTGGCCATGCTGAAGGTGGCGCTCGAGGCGCAGGCGTAGGCTCGTGGCCATGCCGAATTTGGCGCTCGGGGCGTAGGCGTGGCTCGTGGCCGTGCCGAATTTGGCGCTCGGGGCGCAGGCGTGGCTCGTGGTAGTGCCGAAGGCGGCGCTCGAGCGCAGCGTAGGGTCGTGGCGTCGCCGGACGGCGCTTCGAAGCGCAGCGTAGGCTCGTGGCCGTCGAAGAGTGGCGCTTCGGGCGCGGCGCAGCTTCGTGGCCGTGCGGTTGGCGCTTCGGCGCAGCGTAGGCTCGTGGCCGTGGCAATTTGGCGCTCGAAGTGCGGCGTAGGCTCGTGGCGTGCCGAATTTGGCGCCGAAGCGGCGTGGCTCGTGGCGTGCGAAGCGCGTGGGAGCGCGAGTGCGCTTCACCTACCGGCTTTCCTGATTTTGCTGAATTCGGCGCCGTCACCATGGCCTTGATCCGGCCACGATCGGGGCGGCCGGGCTATCCGATGCAATCATCGGGTCCAGTGTGTCGAGAAGTATCTTGGAGGCGACGACGTTCTGCATTGGCGTGTGAAGGACGACTTGATCTCGCAACTTGGATTGCAGGATGTCCTCGCGGACATTGCGGCCGCGAGATCAAAGCGATCGCATTTGCACCTCCTTACCCTTACGAAGACGACCTTCCCCCACAGCTTCTTGTTCTTCTTGTTGGCGTTGGAGATCGGTCTTCTACTCTTCTATCGTAGACGCCACGAAGATCGCAGCAATTCCTCGCGACGCCGACTGGTTTGCCAGCCAAGTCAAAGTGACATACCTGGAATGAGTCGGCCTGATCTTTACCAGATTGGATCTGGTTCAGGTCTAGGCGGACAAGTTCTCCATGCGCATCTGCGACGAAGTCCAGGCTCCCGAGGCGGAAAGCCGGGCCGGAGATGAAGGTGGTGGTGATTCCGCCGATCGCTGCCATCGAGTTTGTAGGAAAAGATTATAGCGCTTCCCCTACCTGGCGCGCCAACTGTCGACTTTTGTAGTCGGCAATGAATTTATGGGGTAGGCGCTTGATCTCAAACTCGAAGGTCACACAAGACAAGGGTTTATCTGAGTTCAGGCCCTCGGCGGTGGACGTAATACCCTAATCCTGTGAGCTGGGATTATATGGATCTCTTGGATCCGGGGTTGCTCAAAGCACAATATGCTCTGGGCGATATGAGGTGTTCTATACTCTATGGCTTGATTGCTCTATACTTGGATGATCGGATCCCTATGTTGTTGCCCGCCCTCTCCCTTATATAGCGGGGGTGGGGCGGCTTACAGAGTCCTGATCGGTTTGGAGATTCCGATCGGTTACAAGATTCTAGTCAGTTAATAGGACAGAGTTTACATCTTTATCTAACCTATTAACGACTCGGATTACAACCGTATCTATCATATCTAAATATAAGTTCAACTTCCTTTAGGATATGTCCCCTTGCGCACGGCAGCGGGGTCTGACGCGGGGAATATCTTCTGAGCCTCCCTCTTGGGCCCGTCATGAGGGTACTCGGGTTCTTATATTCCACAATGAGTATATTGACAAACACCTGAAAGGCATAGAATTTTGAGTTCTAAAAAGAAAAAGAGATGCAATTTGAATGCAAAGCCAAATTTGGTCCAAAGAGAGGAAAGGAAATCATGACCAAGTTGGCAAGAAAGATTTTTAGAGCAGGCCAATAGAAAGAACAAGTTTTCCACAAAATCTCTAAAAATCCAATAAAAGCTCACAAATGCTTATGATTCTTAAGATTAGCAAGTTTTCACCAAAATCATAAGATCCAAGATGCAATTCCATTTTTTTTTAAAATGATGCCTATTCTCCAATTTTCTCCCCCTTTTGGCAATATAGGCATCAAGATTTCTATATTTTCTCCCCCTTTGTCTAGCATGGATGAATGAAATGCATCTAAAGAGCTTTGAAGATTATCCAAGTGATCATAATGACAAGATATGACACCAAGCTCATCAGTGTCAAATTAGACTAAACTAAGACATGTCCGAGTGCAAATATCAAATTTTGCGAGCAAGCTTAGTTTTGAATATATCATTTTTAGCAAGATATGACAAGTGCACTACTTAGAATTAGTTTCAAAACTAGAAGCAAAGCCACTCAAAGGATCAAATGGAAAACCTAGAGTTCAACCTACTCAACACTTTGGGGAATCTAGAAGTGCATACAAGGTCATTCGAGCTCATTTTTTCAATTAATGCAAATTTTGCTTCAAGACTTTGAAAGACATAGAGGGGTATAAATATTTGACATTATTTGTATTCTTTACCCACTTATGTTTTTTTATTTGCATTTTTTAAAGCAATTGACTTAAGCCATATTCGACCATCTCAAGAAGAACTCTTAAGAGAATGGTCTTGGTCATACACGATGCATTCCATGTTCATCCCAAGTGCAATGGGAGGCTATCTTGCGAATGTAAGGTATTAAGTCTAATGCTTACAAATAAAGTGATTTTTGCTTAATTTTTATTTTTAGCACATTGATTTATGAGCAAATGAAGGACTCAAGTATGGATCAAACAAGTTTCACAAAAGTTGCTATAGGGACTCTAAAGAAATCCAAAATTTCACAAATCATGGCAAATACATCTAGAGAAGAAACTTAGCAAGTAAAAGCAACATGTGTCATCAAGTTTTTCTTTTAAAGCTTATTTGCAATTTTTAGTAAGCTTAGCAAGATAAATGAACTTGGACATATCTAAGCTAGTGGTTTTCTTCATATGATGTAGCATGGTGTATAGCATGATGAGTAAATCAGATTCCCAAACTCACCATCAATAAGTGAATCAATTCTAAACACAAATCTAGTTAAATTGACTTATCAGCAGAATTAGGCGCAAGGAAAATCCAAACGAACTCAATAGAAACCAGAAATACATAATAAGGAGAAGAAGTCAAGAAAACTGCAAACTGGGTGGCTATAGAGCATAGAAAAGATATAAGAGACACTACTACAGAACAGCACATCACTGCCAGTTCCAAAACGCCATCACTCAGGAACCGGCAGTGATAATCCTGTTCTACATACAACCGGCAGTCATATTGAACTATCACTGCCGGGTCAAACAAAAATCAGGCAGTGATGATAATTATCACTGCCGGTTATACATAAAATCGGCAGTGATATAGAACTATCACTGCTGGGTTATAACACAATCTGACAGTGATATGTACATATCACTGCCGGTTTTCTCCAAGAACCGACAGTGACAAGCCGTGAACCAAATATTTTTATTGCATATTTTTTGTGCAATATATACATTTTTATACAATTGTTTATACAGTGTCCATATATAGTATATAAAGCATCGTTCAAATCATAATTCAAATATATCCATGTATATATAAAGCATTGTTAAAATCATAATTCAAATATATTAAATTAAGCATCACAATATGTTGTTTTTACAATGATTTGTTTACAAATGTAGTTTGACTACATCTCATTTCATCTCATTCACTTTGATTTTGCACCGGCTACAGTAGAAGGAGTTGAAGTAGGCATATCACGGGTCTAAATCGAAGGAATGAGGGCGATGAGGCTACTCGTGGAACTCGCCGTTTGGATTGATGACATCATCATGAATGAATCCAGTGATCTGTTCATAAATTGCTATAATTTCTATCAATAATAACTTATTAGTTCTCAGTTTGGAGCGCTGTTATTAAAGAAAAGAGAAAGTTAATTAACGATGATATATGTCAAATGAAAAAAGTAGGCATCAATGTGTAATTAAGTATCATGGCTTCGTTATAGCCCACAGTCTCTGTGACAATTGAATGTAGATTTGTACATACATAGTATGCACATAAATTGTTTCCCGGGTCCTGCCTCATACATGGAAAGTTGGTTACTATTTCAAAATGTTTCCTTTAGGGACGATGCCGAACACTTTTCTTGTAGTATCGTGCGAATGCCCTATGAATGATTTTGAATATTAAGTAAACTTAAATGAAGTAGAATGGAATATTGCTAGAGCAATAGCATAGCGATCGAGTTTACATTCACATGTCCCAAAAGTCTTGATATAGATTAGTTGGTTTTCTCCTAGAGTCCAAGACAAAAATCCTGCTAGCATCTAACTAGATGACGAGGACCCAGTGAAACCTGCATATATATGTCAACGTAGTCAATTACTCCAACATCGTACGTGTTACGCAAAAATAGTAAAACAATATTAGAAGTAGTGAAATACATACTTAATGTTTTAGGGTAAAAGTATGGAAGTTTTGTATTGCAGCTTCAGAAAAGTATTAAATAAATGTCTTCAATTTACTGTGGATTGTCCCTCACAAGCTTCTCGTTGACAAGCCCCAGATCTAGGAATGCTAGATTGTCATTGCCATTTCTTCTACATGTCTGTATCTCCATTCTACATAAGAAAGAAGTCAGACATGCAATTAAACAGTACAAGAATGCACAATAATATACGTAAAGACTTACAAAGTCCACAATCTAAGTATATTCACGTCTAGGGCATCTTGCTGGTACAACATGTACAACTCCTCGAAATTCACCTGGAAGATGTTATCCCCATTGTGAAAATCTTGCTCCGTGTATCGGACTGTGAACGCCTCCATACCATCGTTGGACTGCTGCATGTACCACTGATGGACGCACCGTAGTTGTGTTGTCAGGTGGTCGAAATGAGCTGGTTCACCTTGCTCCTGAGCATCTCGTTCAGCAGCATCTGCCTGAGCATCCAACCTCAACGCGTCGGCACTAGCCGCCTTCAAGTATTGTTTTTTGGATATGCGCTCGTAGTTCGACATTTTGCAAGGTTCAGAAGCCTGCCCCATCTTTTGCACTTTTACCATACTCAAGAAAAACTTTTGAGCATTAGCATCAACTTTAGTCTTCTCAGGTGATGGCACCTTTTTAAAGTGAGATGTTACGCTGGCGCTTACATGCTTTTTCCGTTCTTTTTCAGTCATGTCAGCTGGAAATTTCTTCTAGGATTGTCCTTGCTTCACAGATGATTGAGATTTCTTCGAGGACGATGCTGACTTCCGAAATGGTGCTGGTCTTCGATTCTTTTCAGATTTGGGTGGAGGAGTCGGACTTTTTCTGGTTGGTGCCGGCAGAGGAGTTGGACTTTGTCTGTGTGGTGGTGACCAAGGCAGGAGGTCTCTGTGTGGATAGTGCGGCTGATCAGCATCATCGTCGGAGCCAAACTTAATCAAGCTCTTGTGCCACGCGAGGAAGCTATGCACGTTTTCTCCTAGTTTTTTGTTTTCGTCCTCGCCAGGGATCTCTGCCTCCATTTTACGGTATTGGCGGACTACACTATCCACTTCGACCCTGGCGAATCCCTGCGGTATCGGGCGACAGTGCAAAACCTGTGACTCCTGGCATGGCCAAGCCCTACCCTCAGCCACCTTGATGGTAATGCCATGTGCTAACAAATGTAGCTTGCACGGTGTTGGTTCTTTGATGTCATCCATAGGAAAATGGAGTCCATGCTCTTCGGGAATCCCTGTGGATGCGCAGCTGCTCTTACGAGCACCAGGACTAATGAGCTTAGGGCTTTCACCGGGTGGCGGTCGTGAGCTGAGAGCTTTCTGTACTGCTTGCTCCACAACCTTATCTAGTTCCGCTCTCTGTTCCTCTAACGCTCTCGCCACATCATCTTTTATTTGATGGTCCAGTTGAACTTCTCTTAATCTCTTTGGACGCTTGTACAACCATGCGTCTGCTGGGAAGGCTTCTTTCCACAGCACCAAACCAACTCCTCGGGTGCGACCTGGATGCTCCTTGTTACCCAGGGCTACGGTTAGCTCGTCATTCTCCCTTCGTGGCTTGAAAGATCCTTGGGAAGACTGCATGTGAGCATCTGTGATTCTGCGCAACACTTCCTGCTCTCTATCGCTTTTGAAGCTTAAGCTGCCATCATCCGAGATAGAAGCACCCCTCCCAAGCAACCAGTGCTTCGATCATTTGCTCAAGGTAGGAATGACACCCTTGCGGGTTAGTTCTTCATCGGTTCGATCCCATGCTGGTATTTTCTTCACGTACCCTCCTGTTCCTAGTGTGTGATGGTGAATATTCTTATCCGCGTTTGCCTTGTTCCTTTGACTTATTATCTACGCTTCTTCAGACCTCTTGTATGCCACAAAGTCCTTATTTAGTGCCGTCTTCCAATTCTTCCACGCTGTGCACATGATGGATGGTGCATGTTTCTTTGCAACCAGCTCGGTACCTTGGGGGAACTGGAACACTTGTTTTAGCTTATCCCACAACGAGTTCTTCAGGTCATTGGGAACCACCCATGGGTCACCTCGGCGGCTAATCCATGATCTGTAGCTGATGGGCACATCATCCCTAGCAAGAACCCCACATGCTGTCCTGTATGGCCCCAACGATGACTCGGGTAGAGCAGGTTCCCCGACTGCCGAGAGCTCCACTATGTTAAAAAGTCCGTTAGGCATCTTGTTCGGACCACGACTTGCGTGCTGCCTTCGTTGATCAGACGTCTGAGCCTGCAATTTGATCTTCTTATTAGTCATCTGGGCCTACAATGTTTTGGGAACCATAGTGTACTAATACTTTACCTCGCCTACGTTACTAACGTCAGGTTGGTCCATGGTAGGATCTTGCAAGTTTAGGTAGGATGTTGGGCTGTGGTTCGGGCTACCCATTCCTCCTTCATCGTATTTGAGGGCCCAGCTAGCTCCCTTCAGCACTTGTCCCTAGTCAGAGGCCATTTCCAGCAAGTTTATCGGAAATTTCAAATTAACAAGGGCATTTTCGAAAGACACGTAGAAATGAAGATAGACATAATGAATGAACATATATAGATGTACAAGCATATGAGCCTACGTTCATAAACTAAGGTTTCAATTGTTAAGAGGAAAACTGTTCTAATTAGTATCTTTTTCCAGATTATGGTAGTATATATATCCCTACGAGTGTTTTAAAGGTAGTCCCGTGATAGTTTGTACTTATTCAAGATTATTTTAATATAGATTATCATTAAGCCTTAATATGGATTATCATTAAGGCTTAAACTTAGAGGCAGTAGCAGTTCGACCTAAGTCATTTTCTCTCTTATCTTTCTCAATTTCAATTTCACCACAAATTGTAAAATTAAAATACGGTTAATATTTATTGAAAGAGGGAGTACTTAATAATAATGTACATATTTGAAAGAAATAAAATTAATACACATATTTGAAAGACACATATACATCTTTAAAGAACATGTATACATATATCTTTTTTATCTTTATACACGTACATCTTTGAAGGACACATACACATATACATCTTTTTTTTGAATCTGCATGCTCTAGAATAATTTGACCATGAACACAGATATACACATACACATACACATACACAGGATTACATACGCAGGAGATCTACATATACAAATATACATATTTTTTTTCTGAATCTGCATCTGTTTCTCAACGAATAAAAAAGTTATGAGTACAACCTTAGTCACACTTGGTAAATATAATCATCAAGCTAGGAAAATAAAATAATTAGATGTCATAAGTCACAACCAACGTCCCTGCCCAAGGATAGCTAAACATCGACATGTTGACTGAATAGTCATATATCTAAATCATCTTAACACCTTTCGTATGCCTTAAACATGAATGTACAGAACTTAAAATACTTACACCACATACATCTTTCGAGGATACATACACATATACATCTTTCGAGGATACATACACATATACATCTTTCAAATACTTACACCATTGACGGTTTTTTTCAGGAGAACAGTAAGACAAAGAAGGTCCTACTTTATATTTAATTATATTAAAGGTAAAGAACAATGTATGTACAAGAAGAAATTAAGAGGATGCGCACTTCATGATTTGTACATTGACACAAGTATAAGCAGCTTATATTACAGAACCGATATTGAGTGTAGCATCATGTTCCTCAAGCGGCATACCATCATCGACCAATAGAGGCAAAGCTCAAATAAATTAACCATGCCAAGTGTAGCATCATGTTCTCTGAATTAAATAAATAGCATCAGATGAAGTGCACATGAAAATAGAATAGGAAAAATGAACAATACAGAGGTTGGCAAAAATAGACAGACACATACACATGATTTATCACATAAATCTGCATGGAGAGTATGGGGATAATTCACATTTTGCCTCTCAAGAAGTTTCTGAAGTTAGCAACCACCATAAGTAGTTTGGTTGCGCCTTTTTCCCAATTTTATGATATTAGTTAACTCTGCTGGTGCTGACCTACCAAACTTATGTTGCAGGTTTGGGGTGTGATAAAGTATTTTGTGGAGCTTATTGGTATTCCCGGGAGTGAATTCAAGTCGAGATAATCTAATCTGCAACCAGGAAACTTTCAGGATGGTAAACCAATCTATTTATATTATCTCTTAGTCCCCCTTGTACCTTTTCATCATCATGTATAGCCATTGCAATGTTTTGACATGTTGTGTGCATACTGCATAATATTGTAGGTGTCTCAGCGCCATATGTCCAGACTTCCTGACACGATTCATGGGGGCAATCCATATGAAAAAGATGTAGGAATTTTCCACCAAGATCTTATCCCTTATCATCTATGACCTAGATAGTCGTTTCATATATGAATTCATTGTGCTTTCTCCTTTCTAGATTACAGAAAGATGCGTACAACAATCAGGCAAAATGTTGCAAGCTGTAATCTCAGAGTGGATAACAAAGTTTGACAATAAGGAACTTGGTAATGTTCTATCTATTTCATTTGAATGCTGTTTTGATGTACATGTGATAGTTGTGAAGAAATTGTCTTATAAACTTTAGTCATCTCTTGACATGATAAGAAGCTATTGCATACAACTTTGTGCATGATTTGAAAATCAAAACCTAGTTTCGGGAATATTTGGCACTTGGTTTACACACTAGACTTTAACCTAGTTGTACTCTCATTGCATATGCCCCACATATTGCATTTGAATGATACAATATTGTTGCTGCATACAGATCGCTCGATGTTGCAATTAAATCATGCTGATGCAATTAAATCCAGGACATATCTTTGCAAGTAATTACTTTTTCGCAAGAACAGTTTGTTGATTTCATTTTGTTGCCTTCGCTCATTTTGCTGACTTGAAATTAATGCAGCCATTGCTACAATAAGTATTGCTGTCTTCGCTCATTTTGCTACACAAGAACAGAACAAGCACAGGGAAGGGAGAGAAAGGGCTTCACCTCAGTGGGGATGCGACGGCGGCGACGAAGGCGAGGGGACACGACGGCGACGATTGCAGGGAGGACGAGGTGGCGGCGGGGAGGCGAGATGCGGGCGAAGGTGCGGAGGTGAAGGTGGCGGCGGGGAGGCTCGAGGCGGCACGGAGGCGAAGGTGACGGCGGGGAGGACCGAGGTGGCAGTGGGGAGGCTCGATGCGGCCGAAGGCATGGAGGTGAAGGTGGCGGAGATGCAAGTGATAGGAGAGGGTTTGGGTTGGGCACGGCTCTGATATTTATAGGGGTCGACTATCACTACCGGGTCCCAACAGAACCGGCAGTGATAGCATATCCTGGCTATCACTGTCGGGTCACAAAGAGAGCCGGCAGTGATAGTGGCTTATAACTGCCGGTTCTACTAAAACCCGGCAGTAATACGAGGTATCACTGCCCGGTTTAAAGAGAGCCGACAGTGATAGTGGCCTTATCACTGCCAGTTCTACTAAAACCCGGCAGTAATACGAAGTATCACTACCGGGTTTAAAGAGTGCCGAGCCGATAGTGATAGTGGCATTATCACTACCGGTTCTACTAAAAACCCGGCAGTAATACGAAGTATCACTACCGGGGTTAAAGAGAGCCGACAGTGTAGTGTCCTTATCACTGCCGATTCTACTAAAACCCGGTAGTGATATAACTTAGCACTACCTGTTTATCCTACAAACCGGCACTAGTAATATACAGTACTGCCACCCAATTAAGTGAAACTTTCAGTTTATTTCATTTCAAAGGCTGACAGCTTTGGGATTTTTGAAATACTATAAAATTTAATCCAAATTATCTAAAATTTTTGGAGGCATACTACAGGAAATATACTATTTTATATAAATATTTTCCCCTAATTTTGACTAAGTTCTAAAATTCTGATAAACCAGATTGCTCATTGTTTTAATATTTTATAAATCAAATAATGCTTAAAAAATTCACACAAATGCTATAAATAATTTCACACAAATGTACAAATTCAGACAAATAATTAAAAAATTGCTATATGGATATTTACATAATGAAAAAAGGTTGATGTATTTTCAAATTTTGAAATAATAAAAAATTGTTAGATGGATATAGTCAAAATATATCCTAATTACTTACAATTATATTGTTATTTGCAATTATATGCTTATATGATGTTTGATTTAATTAATTGTAGATGGACCGAAGGTGGATGTATAACACGGACCATTGCGGCGCAGAGTTTTTTAATGGTGTGACTTGTAACAATTCACACAAATACAGTGAAATCCATTACTTATATAATACATTAATTGTTACACATGAGAAAATAAACATGTCGTTCGTACAAAAGAAAGCATATCTTTAATTTGAACAACTAAGCTACGATTCGACCTTCGTTATGATCGCGGCGTATGTACGTAGCTTCCTCACTCTCTTCCATGAGACTTAGGTCAACGTCCTCTCCGAAAGGAGGAAGCTCATCGAATTGGTTGTATTCTTCCTCATCGACAACATTCTGAACTCCGACAATCCTTCTTTTTCCTTGAATAACCACGTGGCGTTCCTTGTTAGCTGGGTCAGTTACAAAGAAGATTTGTGTAACAGAAGTAGCAGGTACGAATGGTTCTTCCCTATATCCGACGAGTTTGAGGTCCACGGTAGTGATACCGTAGTTGTCGATGTTAACACCCCCTGGAAGTCTGAACCATTGGCACCGAAAGAGAGGGACCTTCAAAGGTCCATAATCAAGCTCCCAAATCTCTTCTATGAATCCGTAGTAGCTTTGCCTATTTTCATTGCTGTCATAGGCATATATATGGATACCGCTGTTTTGGTTCGTGCTCTTTTTATCTTGTGCTCTTGTATAAAATGTAAAACCTTTTATGTCATATCCTTGGAATGTCCGAATTGTAGTTGACGGTCCCTGAGCCAACACTTTCAACTGAGCACACTCTGTCTCCGTATGCATCATGTGCCTACGCAACCAATCGCCGAAGTTATCTCTATGCTCTCTCGCAATCCAACCCTTTGACTTCCTTGGGTGTGTTCTGGATACATCCTCTTGTGCATGTTGACATACGGGGCCACCACAATTGATTGTCCCAAAACTGCGAAATGTGCTTGTGTGAATGAAGCTAGATTGGTTGTACATAGTGATTTCTCGCCTAGTGTCCCTTTTCCGTGTAGCCTCCCCTCATACCGAGATATAGGCACACCAATCGGTTTGAGATCCATATAATCGACGCAGAACTCAATGACCTCCTAGGTTCCCCAACCATCGGCAATGCAGTCTTCCGGCCGATGTCGGTTATGAACATATTTCTTTATAACCCCCATGAACCTCTCAAAAGGGTACATCTGATGTAGAAACACAGGACCAAAAGATGTATCTCTTTCACAATGTCAACAATGACATGGACCATAATATGAAAAAAAGATGGAGGGAAACACATCTCGAGCCTGCACAGAGTGTGGACCACATCTTCCTGCAGCTTATCTAGTTTTAATGGATCGATGGCCTTCTTTGAAATTGTGTTGAAGAATGAACACAACTTTATAATTGGGTCTCGGACTTTCTCTGGAAGAACACCCCTAATTGCAATTGGAAGCATCTGTGTCATTATCACGTGACAATCGTGAGACTTCATGCCAATTAATTTTAAGTCTTTCATTGAAACTAGTCTCTTTATGTTGGCAGAGTAACCAGACGGAACTTTGACTCCGTGCAAGCATTCGCTCATGCTAATTTTTCTTTCTTGCTCAGAGTGTAGCAGGCTGCGGGAAGGTACTTTTTGCCTGTATCCATGTCTTCGTAATGCAGCTCCTTCCTGAGTTTCATATCTTCAAGGTTTTTTCATGCGTGGAGGGTATCTTTTGTTTTGCCAAGTATATCCAGTAAGATACCAAGCAAGCTGTCACACACGTTCTTCTCTATGTGCATGATGTAGATTGCATGTCAAACTTCCAAGTGTTGCCAGTAAGGTAGGACCCAAAATACTGATCTCTTTTTCCACAAAGGAGCCTTATCACGGGAACTTGGGATAGATGTACTGCCAGCTCCCTTTCCGTGAATAATATGAAGATCCTTTACGGCTGCAAATATCTGTTTCCCAGTGCGATTCTTTGGAGCTAAGGCAATCTCCTTTGTCCCGTCAAAAGCTCTCTTTTTATTGCGGTATGGGTGATCCTTGAGAAGGAACCTACGATGCCGCATGTAAACCATTTTTCGATGGTTCTTCAGCCACCGGCTAGCTATATCATCCAAGCACTGGAAGCCTCCGTTGAACCCTTTTTTCATCTGTCCCGACAGGTTACCAAGGGCAGGGTAATCATTAATGGTTACGAATAACAATGCGCATAGGATAAAGTTCTCCATTTTGTACTCATCCCATACCCGTACTCCATTGTTCCACAATATTAGAAGATCTTCAACCAATGGTTTGAGGTACACATCGATATCGTTGCCAGGTTGCCTGGGCCCTTGGATCAGTAGTGGCATCATAATGTACTTCCGCTTCATACAAAACCAAGGAGGAAGGTTGTAGATACATAGAGTCACTGGCCAAGTACTGTGACGACTACTCATTTTGCCGAAAGGATTCATCCCATCCGTACTCAACCCGAACCTTATATTCCTCACATCATATGCAAAGTACTTCTTATATTTTCTGTCGATGTTCCTCCATTGCACAGAATCAGCAGGGTGTCTGAGCATTTGATCCTTCTTACGCTCTTCGGCGTGCCATCGTAGCAATTGGGTATGCCTTTTGTTCGCAAACAATCGCTTCAGATGGGGGATTATAGGGAAATACCACACCACCTTACGGGGTGATCTCTTCTTCTTATGCTCCACACCAACATCATCGTTATGGATATCATCGTTGCCCTTATACCGCTTTGCTTTGCAAATAGCATAGGCATCCAAGTATGCAAACTCATTGCGATACAACATGCAATCGTTTGGACATGCGTGTATTTTTTGTACTTCCAGTCCCAACGGGCAGACAACCTGCTTGGCCTGGTACGTAGTTGTAGGCAACACGTTACCCTCTGGAAGCAACTCCCCCAAGAGACATAACAGCTCAGTGAAGCTCTTATCGGACCAACCATTGCTTGCCTACAACTGCAGTAGTGTAAGCACGGTATGCAGTTTTTTTTGCTCCTCTTTGCAGCCCAGGTACAATGGTGTTGTGGAGTCCTCTACCATACACTGGAACTTTTGAAACTCTATTTCACTCGTGAAGTCCCCCTCCCCATCACGCAACATTTGATCCAGATCATCGTCGTGGCAATCGACAAACGTATCTTCGACCGGCGTCATATCGTTGTCTCCGTCATCTTCACCAATGTGTTGCCCTTCATGTACAATCTCATCTTCACCGTGCTCGGTCCAACAGGTATAGCCAGCCTTGAAACCCCTTCAAAGTAAATGTGCACGTATCGACTCTATGGTAGAAAACAACTTCTCAGTTTTGCAATCAACGCGTGGACAACACATATAGTTCGCCAGATTCTTCGACTTGTGAGCCGCAACCGCGTTTACAAAACAAGTCACACCATTAAAGAACTCTGCGCCGCAATGGTCCGTGTCATACATCCACCTTCGGTCCATCTACAATTAATTAAGTCAAACATCACATAAGCATATAATTGCAAATAACAATATAATTGTAAATGATAAGATTTAAAAATCCATGTAGCAATTTTGACCATATTAAAATACATCAACCTTTTTCATAATGTAAATATCCATCTAGCAATTTTTTATTATTTTATAAAATGAAAATAATTGTAAATACTTAGGATATATTTTTACTACATTAAAATACATCAATCTTTTTTCATTATTTATCCATCTTGCAATATTTTATTATTTAAAAATAATAAATAATTGTAAATAGTTAGGATATATTTTGACTATATTCAAATACATCAACATTTTTCATTATGTAAATATCCATCTAGCAATTTTTTATTATTTTATAAAATGAAAATAATAGTAAATACATAGGATATATTTTTACTATATTAAAATACATCAATCTTTTTTCATTTTGTAAATATCCATCTTGCAATTTTTTATTATTTAGAAAATAATAAATAATTGTAAATAGTTAGGATATATTTTGACTATATTAAAATACATCAACCTTTTTTCATTATGTAAATATCCATCTAGCAATTTTTTATTATTTCAAAATTTGAGCATACATCAACCTTTTTTCATTATGTAAATATCCATCTAGTAATTGTTTATTATTTACAAAATAGAAAATAATTGTAAATAATTAGGATATATTTTTATTATATTAAAAATATCCAAGTAGCAATTTTTTAATTACTTTCATAATTGATAATATCAATGTTGCAATTTTTTAATTACTTTAATAATTGAAAATAAGCATATAATTGAAAGTACATGATATATTTGTAAATATACCGATTTACAAATGTATCTTGCAATTTTCATTATTGTAAAATTCATCTAGCCATTTTCACTATTTAAAAATCCACTAAATCATTGAAATGAATAAGAATTGTAATTATCAAAATCTAAAGCAATCTATAAAGTAAAATCCAACTACAAATATAATGTAGATCAAATTACTAACCTTGAAGAGAAATAGATATGAATTTTAATACAATTTTTCAGCAGCAATTCGTCACAACAAATTGAGCAGAGACACCTCTCTGTTATGTTCAATCGGTCGGGGGAAGGGATGGCCAGATATATAAAGGACTTATGACTGCCGGTTCTGCGCAGAACCTGTAGTGATAAGCTCGGATTGAGTGGGAAAATAAAATTAGGCGGGAAAATAAATATCACTGCCGGTTCTGGTGTAAAACCGGCAGTGAAAATGCCAATATCAATGCCGGTTGATAGAAGATCTAGCAGTGATTTATCACTACTGGTTATATATATAAACCGGCAATGATATCTGGTTATCACTGCAGGTTGGTTCCACGAACCGGCAGTGATAAGTTCTCCCCCTCGGCTTAACTTTCGAACCGACACTGATATGTTCACACTGCCGGCTCTATCCCAACCGGTAGTGATATGCCGGCAAGGATTGCCTATTCTGTTGTAGTGAGAAACACTACGGCTCAGACTCGCTCTCATCTTCCCCAATGACTGACATAGGGAAGCTGACTCTAGATCTCACCGAACGAGTGCACACAGACCCTATCTACCCAAGGGGCTCAACACCTACTAGACTTATAAGAATGTGTGGGAACTCAACCTAGAGAGAAGAGAGAACAGCTAATTGTGCATCATAGCAACCTATAGCATAAGATGAGAGATCCATTCAAAGCATGGCAGAAGTCTAAGTGAAGTGAACTCACAACTCTAGAATTAAGCCCAATATCACCCAGAAAATGCAAAAGAAAGGAAATGCTTGAAGAAAGAAAAATATTTATAATACATAATATACAGACTAGCTCCTCCTCACGATAAGTCGTAAGGGCACATGACTCCAAGCTCACTCCTTAGGGAAACAAACCTGGAGCTATCCAAAGGCTTGATACAAATATCGGCTATGTCGTGGTCACTCTCTACAAACTGAAGCACTATATCACCCTTCTCCACATGGTCTGTAAGGAAGTGATATCTAATATGTATATGCTTAGTCTTGGAGTGCTGCACTAGGTTTTTGGCAATGCAAATAGCACAAGTGTTGTCACAGAAAAGTGAAACACTCTCTATCTCTAATCCAAAGTTCCGCAAGGTTGATCTCATCCAGAGCACTTGACTACAACAACTAGCTGCAGAGACATACTCGACCTCAGCGGTGGACTGTGCAACTCCGGACTGCTTCCTAGATGACTAAGAGACAAGGGAAGTGCCAATGAATTGGCAAGTGCTAAAAGTGCTCTTCCTATCTATCTATACTATAGCCAGCAAATTCTGCATCGAAAAAGGTTCTAAGGGACATACAAGAAGAAAAAGAGTACCAAATATCATAGAAAAGGGTAGCTCGAAGGTACCTCAAGATGTGCTTCACTGCTTGGCAGTGAGAAGTATGAGGAGAAGCCTGAAATCGAGTGCACAAACATACAACAAAGTGTATGTTCCACCTCAAAGTAGTGAGGTACAGGAGGGAGCCAATCATGCTCCGGAACTCCTTCTGATCAACTGGCTCACCATCCTCATCATCCTCGAGGACAACAGTGGTGGCCATAGGAGTCATCACCGGCTTCCCGTTAGACATGTCGCAGTACCTCAGAAGGTCTCGAGTGTACTTGCCTTGATGCAATAAAGTTCCCTCCCAGTTCTGCTTGATCTAGAAGCCGAGGAAGTAGCTCAACTCGCCCATCATGCTCATCTCGAACTCTGTGCTCATCACATCTGAAAACTAAGACATAAGAGAGTGCAAAGAGCCACCAAAGATAATATCGTTCACATAAATCTGGACGAGGAGAAAATGAACATCCTGGTGTCTGATGAACAAAGTCTTGTTGTACGAAGTGAAAAAAAGAGGCCCGATCTTCACTGCGTGAGAGCAAGAAAAAGGAAGATAACTAGTTGTAAACAGCCAAAATAACAGTGCAATTCGACGATCTTGGGGCCAACCACTGCTGATGCAATGACCTGTGACAAGTTGGAAGCACAGAAAGGTTGTCGTCGAATGAACGCCTTTGTAATCTCACAAGATGAGTTTACAAGAGCAAAGGGTGGATAAGGATCCCTCCATATAGCCATTCCATGGTGGAGAAGACGCTATGGTGCCTGATTCTAAAAATTATTCATAACAACATTTTTCACTCTTCACTTCTTACAATGGAAGAGTAAATGGGGTATTTATACTAGGAACAACCCTCCTAGCTTGGTATGAACACAAATACTAATGAAGGTATGTGAAATGTTATATTGGTGGAGCTTTTGAGGAGTCTTCTTTTAATCTCGTGCACCCACAGAATAGTTTTTGCGGCTTCCACTTAAATGGTCATAACTTTTGCTTTGAAAGTCAAAACGATGCATGGTTTGAAGATCTGGAAATTATACTTCTAGATCTTTCCAGTGATATTGCATATGCATGCTAAAATCATCGAGATTGATTTTGGTGTAGCTTATCATATCCGTAACATCTTGTCTACTATACCCATCTTAAAACCATGGCTGAGAAGGTAGGACTTAAGCATCTCATACCAAGCTCTACGAGCTTGCTTAAGTTCATATAAAGCTTTGGAGAGCTTGAAGACATGGTTTGGGTATTTAGGGTTCTCGAATCCTGGAGGCTATCTGACATATACCTCTTCCTCAATATACCCATTGAGAAATGCACTGTTGATATCCATTTGATAAAGCTTAAAGCCCTTGGATGCCGAGAATGCAAGCATGATCCTAATAGCCTCTAGTCTAGCTACAGGGGCAAAGATTTACAGACCTAAGAAAAGCCGTGTACAACTAGCCTAGTCTTGTTCCTAATAACAACCCCATCCTCACTCTACTTGTTCTTGAACACCAACTTGGTCTCAATGACATTTTGACTAGATGGGGTGTTGACAAGCCGCCATACCTTGTTCCTCTCGAAGTTCTCAAGTTCCTCATGCATATCATTAATCCACGACTCATCGGATAATGCATGAGAAACATCCTTCGGCTCAAAGGAGGTAACAATGGCAGAGTGAAGGCGAAACTAGATAAACCTGATTTTGAGCATGTTACACACTCAAACAAATCGCCAATGATCTGATTAGGTGGATGATCCTCTGAATATGGCGGGGAGGTCTAGAAGCAAAAATGGCATCTACCTCATGAACAGAAAAGGCAGGAACAGAGCCACTCGCTGAAGGAGAGTCTGAAGGTAAGGGCTGATCTCCCTAAGGTGCAGAAATAGAAACTGGCGGCACCTCATGTGTAGAGGGGACTGGATCAGGTGGAACACCGTCATCTCCATCATCCTCATCCTCTACAAAGATGGTCTCAGAGAGGAAAAAAGAGAATGAAATGCCAGGTCTAGCTCGTGGGCTAGCCTCATCAAAGTCACCTTACAGGTCTCTATGATCCTATTCGCATCACAACTCCAGACCCTATAGCTACGAGAATAAGTCGAGTAACCCAGAAAAATACCATCAGAAGAGCGAGACTCAAACTTATCCAGGCCACTAGACTTCGAAACAAATCATTTGCAACCAAACACACAAAACTGAGTAACGCTGGGCTTTCACCCATACCTCAACTCATAAGAAGTGTGATCCAAATGTGCTCTCAAAAATACTCAATTTGAAACATGACAAGCAGTAGTTATAGCCTCAGCCCAAAACTTTCTAGGAGTGTTGTACTTGTCTAGCATCGTCTTGGCCATCTCAACCAGGGTTCTATTCTTCCTTTCCACTACGCTATTTTGCCGAGGGATGTAAGGAGAAGAGAACTAATTCTCTAAGCCAAACTCCACACAAAAACTCTCAAAGCAGTAGTTCTTGAACTCCATGCCATTATCACTGCGTATAACTCATAAGGCACCAGGTAGCTCAATAGACAACCTACTGACCAAACCCCTGAAATTGGTAAAAGACTCATCCTTCGAGGCCATGGAAAACACGTAAGAATACCTCAAAAAATCATCAACAATGACAAGAACATTCCAATTCCCACCCGCTGACTGAACTCTAGCTGGACCAACAATGTCCATATGTAAAAGCTGTCCTGGTGCATTAGTCATCACAACAGTGATTGGAGGATGAGAAGCAGCAACCATCTTGCCATGTCGGCAAGGAGAGCAAACTAGGTCTTCGACCATCTTGAGTTTAGACAAACCACGAATGAGATCGTGGTTGCTAACCCGAGTCAAATGGTCGACGCTGATGTGACCAAATCTCCTATGCCAGAAGGAGAGATCACGGGACTCTAAAGCAATCAAACAACGAAGAGAGTTTCTAGAAGAAGCAAAAAAATTAGCACGGAAGACTCTCCTAATTCTAGAAATCCCGCAAACTAAATCCCCTGATGAATCAATGATTCTACAGGCAATACTCTTAAAGCTTACCTCGAAAGAGTCATTGATAAGCTGAGAAATAGAAAGCAAATTGTATTGCAGCTTACTCACTAAGGCAATGTCCTTAAGAAAGAAATTATCATTAATGCAAATGATACCTTTTGCAATGACTCTACCTGAAGAAGCATCCCCAAAAGTGATCAACTCATCATTGGGAGCTCGGATTAAGGAAGAGATGTTAGTGTTATGCCCTTGAGGCAATCATTTAGATGATTGTAACATGACTATGTTTATGAATAATAATATGATTATTGGTCCAATGAATGTATATCATTGTATTGATCAACAAGTATGTGACTTGCTTATGAAGCTCTTTACTTAATGATGTAATTCGATAAATATCTCTGATCGGATATCATCGTATAGGACAATGATGAATAGATCAGCAGCACATGTAGTGATCGATGATCATGCTTCATAGATCATGGGATATGGAGATATCATCTATACATTGTGGACGCATGTTGAAGAACATGGATTAGATAGACCCGCAATGGGACACTGCGAGAATGTTTCATTCTTATGTGTCATCGATGTATCTCATACCTAGTAGATGTATGATCCTTAGACACGAGATTGTCATATTCCCTACATGTGTAATAGTTTTCCTTTGGGCTATCAAACACTACTTCCTAACCGGATAGTTATAAAGGTAGCTTTCATGTTTACTATGAAATGTGCGAGGGAAGTGCAATCAAGATGGAATTTGCCACTCCAATGAAACGGAGATATATGACAAGGCCACTCGTGTGATATGATTAAGGAAGTGCATGGCCATGCCGTGATTGAGAGTCAATCACAACTTATTAATATATCACGGATCGAGAGATGGATTGAATCATCAAAGGATGACATGCTTCTCGCCTTGAGATCAATCTTCATATACTTGGCAAAGGGATTATTACATGAGTACTTTTGATAGGTTCTGTCGATTTGATCATAGTATGTTTGGGAGTTGGCATACTTTGCAAGAAGCCACTACCAAATATTGGATTGAAAAGGAGTTTTTCGAATCCATATCAAGCGTATGTGAACTGCAGGTCACACACTTAATGGTGGGACGCATTAATTTGGATTGGATCCGTAATTAATGAACCTCGTGGGCTTAGCACGATGGGCCCTAGTTTAGGTTTCATCTCGTGGCTATATAAGGAGGGAGGAGGAGGTGCGGTGTGCTTTCCACGGTTTAGGAGTGATTCACTCGAAACCCTAGCCTACTCCTCTCGCTGCCCTCGCCGAGCGACTGTGTGCTTGCACACCGACGCACGACGTTCCATCTCTCGGGCGTGTGGACTCTGCGGTGACGCTGCTGCGGCTGGGCGTGGGAGGACGATCCACAACAAGGCGAGGACGATCCACTACATCGGCGCAACGATCGCTGCGGCGAACGATCCACTACATCGGCGCGAAGGATTCCGCAGCTGCGCGTCTAGTGGTAATCTTATCTATGATCCCTTTCTTGCGGTAGCTTTACGGTTTCGCGGTAGAATTTTTTTTTGTGCTAGCGTAGCATACCGCGTTCCTCTTCAGTGGTATCAGAGCCATCTCGTATAGTTTTGTGATCTGGATGTTGCACATATGATGTGTAAGGTTAGTAGATTGGACGTATTACATGTTCACCAGTTCATGTGATGAATTGGTGACGGCAGCCATCGATGAGATCGATCGGTTTAGGGTTTGAGGAAAGTGCAAACCGACTCAATCTTGATTTGGGTAAGTCCGTTCATGGTGCGGCGTTACCCTTACCGGTCGGGTTACCGCCATCGTGGTTTCAAACTTATCCATATGGGACCAAGCCAATCGATTGAGTTGGATTGGGTCAATCTGGTTGATCCATGGTAGCGCAAATGATTCAATATTGATTTGGGTGAGTCCGTTCATGATGCGGCGTTACCCTTACCGGTCGAGTTACCGCCATCGTGGTTTCAAACGTATCCATATGGGACCAAGCCAATCATATTAGATCGGATTGGGTCAATCTGGTTGATCCGTGGAAATTTTGAGGCGTTTTCCAATGTCAGAAGACATGCCTCTAAAAAATTTCAAGGCGCTGCCCCTCGGACCCCGGAGTCGTAGGGTTGCTTTTGTTTAACTCGTTTTTGCAGGGAATTATGTGAAATGGTATGGCCTATGTGTATGTGATGCATGTAATTTCCACATGGCTGCGTGCGTGTCAAGCCATAAGGCTATTTAAATTGTATAACGACACTGCGTGTCGACTTGTGATGCTTCAAACCCTCATGTAAAATTCATTATCAAAAGTTGTAAGGAGTTGCATCCATAATGATGAAGACGATGGTATCAAGCAAGATGGCTAGGTGAACAAATCAAGCAAGGTGGCTGGTGAACAAACAAGCATGATGATGGAGATCTTAATGCTAAGGGCCATGCTATTTCACGACTTATTTTGATTTTACGTGGATGTGTGTTTAATCCTTGCTATTTTCTTTATGCTCATTGCATGTGATGCCATGTTCATAGTAATCTTTGTTCATCCCTATAGTTAAAATTTTAAATCAAATTGTCCATCCAATTGTTGCACCTATCAAGAATTTAGATCGTTATTGATATGACTGCCAAAGTAGTATATCAATGGCTATCTCAATAGATGATAGGGATGTGTTGGACACATCACGCATAACAATGGTAGATTTAATCAAGCTATCAAAGCGGTTTTGGGCTTGAGGACATAAGTGGTTGGGATTTGATTTCAGAATGAAGGAACCTATACAAGACAAGTGGTGTCTAGGAAAACACACATGAGGCAGGTTTCTTAATTGGCACCGATATCGGAAGTGCTCCCTCCCTCATGTGAGCCCTTGGGGCAGGTTGACCTGGCCATGAGTCAAGTTGATGGAGGCATTCATTACTTGTTTTCATACTCAACAAACAAGAGTTACATATGATGTAATTAGCAAAGGTGTTGCTTACCTATGTCATTAAATTTCTAGCGATGATGCCAAAGCTCACTAGTGTTTGATGAATATGGATCTTGAATACTCACTATGTGTCTATAAAGGGACATAAAATATAAGTGTATTTAATTAAAAGTTTAATAAAAGTTTTACATAAACATAGTGCTTAGAATCTTTGCATGTTTTTGTTGTAGTTCAATGGCACCTTCTCCTACTCCTGCTACACCTGGTTTTGCTTTGAGATCAGTTTTGGAAAGGGAAAAACTGAATGGAACTAATTTTGTTGATTGGTATCGCAACCTTGAGAATTGTTCTCAAGCATGAAAAGAAGGACTATGTTCTAGAGAATCCAATTCTGATGAACCGACCGAAAATCTTGCTCGCAATTTGAAGGTTGAATATGAAAAGCATGTTAATGCTTCAGAGAGTCACCGTCTCATGCTAGTCACCATGGACTCGAGCTCCAAAAGCAATATGAGGACCAGGATGCTTACAATATGATTGTGGGCTTGAAGGGCATGTTTGGGAATCAAGCAAGAGCTGAGAGGTATGGTATCTCAAAGCTTTTATTTGCTTGTAAGTGGTCAAGGCGCGATTCGGTCGATCCTCATGTGATCAAGATGATTGGTTACATTGGGAGATTGGAAAAACTTGAGTTTCCCCTTAGCCTCGGTTTGGCCACAGATGTTATTCTCCAGTCTCTGCCTCAGAGCTTTGAGCCATTCATTATGAATTTTATATGAATAGCATGGAGAAGAGCCTAACCGATCTACATGGGATGCTCAAGGCTGCCGAGGAAAGCATTAAGAAAAAACCCAATCATGTGATGATGGTTCAGAAAACAACTGCTTTCAAAAAGAGGAAGGCTAAGGCTGGGGGAACGGGAAAGAGCAAGGGTAAGGGCAAGGGCAAGGCTCAAGATGAGATCGCAAGCCTTAAAACTAAGCTTCAGAAGCTTAAAGTTGGCCCTCAACCTGATACCCAATGCTTCTATTGCAAGAAATTAGGGCATTGGAAACGGAACTGCGAAAAGTACCTGGCAGATAAGAAGAATGGAAATGTGGTTTCCACTTCAGGTATTAATGTTATAGAAATTAATCTTGCTACTTCTTCACTCAGCTCATGGGTATATGATACAGGTTGGTTGCCCACATTTGCAATTCGTTGCGGTGATAAAGAGTAGAGACTTGGCAAAGGAGAAGTGGATCTTGGCGTGGGGAATAAAGCAAGAGTTGCTGGTCTTGCTGTTGGCACATACCCATTGCATTTGCCTTGATTAGTTTTAGAACTTAATAATTGTTATTTTGTTCCATCTTTGAGTAGAAACATTATTTCATCTTCTTGTTTGGAACATGAAGGTTATGATTTGAGAATAAAGAACTTTGTTTGTTCGATATTTTGAATGATATGTATTATGGTCGTTGCCCCATGGTGGATGGGTTGTCGTCCTTGAACTCGAAGAAAAACACATCTATAATATTAATGTAAAAGGCATCGGCCTAATGATTTGAACCCTACCTTTTGTGGCATTGTCGCTTAGGTCATATAAATGAGAAGCGCATGAAGAAGCTCCATGGTGATGGACTTCTAACCTCATTTGATTTTGAATCATTTGAAACATGTGAATCTTGTTTACTTGGCAAGATGACAAAATCCCTTTCACGTGTTTTAGTGAGAGAGCAAGTGAATTATTGGCCCTAGTACATACGGATGTATGTGGACCAATGAGCTCATTGCTAGGGGTGGGTTTGATGCTTTGTAACTTTTATCGATGACTTGGAGATATGGATATATCTATTTAATGAGGCATAAATCTGAAACTTTTGAAAGGTTCAAAGAGTTTTAGAGCGAAGTACAAAATCAACTTGGCAAAACAATAAAACACTTACGATCCGATCGTGGTGGCGAATACTTGAGCCAAGAGTTTGGTGATCATCTAAAGCAATGTGGAATCGTTCGTAACTTACTCCGCCAGAACGCCTCAATGGAATGGCGTGTCCGAACGACGTAACGAACTTTATTAGATATGGTTCGGTCAATGATCGATCAAACAGATCGCCATTATCCTTCGGGGTTTCGCTCTAGAGACAATTGCGTTCACTTTGAATAGGGTCCCATCAAAATCCGTTGAGAAGACGCCATATGAGATATGGACCGAGAAGACCCATGTTGTCATTTCTCAAGATATGGGGATGTGAGGCTTATGTAAAACGTTTACAATCGGATAAACTCGCACCTAAATCGGAAAAATGCTTTTTGTGGGTATCCTAAAGAAACAAAAGATATTACTTTTACAAAGAAACGAGAACAAAGTTTTGTTGCTCGAAATGGTGTCTTTTGGAGAAAGAGTTTCTTTCAAAAGAAATCGAGAGGAGTGATGTGTATCTTGATGAAGTTCGAGAATCACATGAATATGTTCAAGCTACCATCGAACCTTCACAAGATGTACAAAGTGTTGTACAACTGTGGAAGAGACTCCACCACGTGAGGTCGGGAGGCTACGTCATGTACCTATAAGATATGGGAGTGACATATTATTGTTGGACAATGATGAGCCCACGACTTATGAAGAAGCAATGATGGACCCAAACTCCGAAAAATGGCTTGAAGCCATGAGATCCAAATTCAATCCATGCATGACCATCAAGTTTGGAACTTGGTCGACTCTCCGATGGTGTAAAACCATTGAGTGCAAATGGATTTTCAAGAAAAAGATAGATGTAGATGGAAATGTTCAGATCTATAAGGCACGGTTGGTGGCAAAGGGTTTCAAACAAGTTCAAGGAGTTGACTATGATGAAACTTTCTCACCGGTAGCCATGCTCAAGTCTGTCCGGATCATTTTAGCTATTCTTGCATATTTTGATTATGAAATATGGCGGATGGATGTCAAAACAAACATTCCTTAATGGGAATCTTTACGAGGATGTATACATGATACAACCTGAAGGTTTTGTTGATCCTAAATATGCTAAAAGGGTATGCAAGCTTCAAAGATCCATTTATGGGTTAAAGCAAGCATCTCGGAGTTGGAACATTCGTTTTGATGAAGTAGTCAAAGGTTTTGACTTTATCAAAATGAAGAAGAGCCTTGTGTTTACAAGAAGGCTAGTGGGAGAACACTTGTATTTACGATTTTGTATGTGGATGACATATTATTGATCGGGAATGACATTCCTATGCTTGAAGATGTTAAGACTTCATTGAAAAGGAGTTTCTCAATGAAGGACTTGGGAGAAGCATGCTATATCTTGGGCATAAAAATCTATAGAGATAGATCAAAAAGGTTAATTGGATTAAGTCAGAAGCGTACATTGACAAGATATTGAAAGGTTCAATATGCATGAATCCAAGAGAGGTTTCATGCCAATGTCACATGGCATCAGTCTCTGCAAGAATCAGTGTCCTTCGACATCTGATGAGCGAGACAGGATGAGCAAGATTCCATATGCTTCAGCTATTGGGTCTATAATGTATGCCATGATCTGTACACGCCCAGATGTCTCATATGCTCTAAGTGTCACGGCGGATACCAAGCGGATCTGGTGATGGTCATTGGATAGCCGTAAAAAATATCCTGAAGTACTTGAGAAGAACTAAGGGTATGTTCCTTATTTTTGGAGGTAAGGAAGATCTGGTTGCAACGGGTTACACCGATGCAAGCTTCCAAACTGACAAAGATGATTTCCGATCGCAATCCGGGTTTGTGTTTACACTTAATGGAGGAGCGATGGTGGAAGAGTTCCAAGCAAAACACGGTGGCCGACTCTCTGACAGAAGCGGAGTACATTGCGGCTTCGGAGGCCGCAAAGGAAGCTGTGTGGATTAAGAAGTTTATCACAGAGCTTGGTGTGGTCGCTAGTGCCTCTAGTCCAATGGACATCTATTGTGATAATAGTGATGCCATTGCACAAGCTAAAGAGCCTAGATCACATCAGAAGTCTAAACACATACTCCGTCGCTTTCACCTTATTCGCGAGATTGTGGATAGAGGTGACGTGAGAATATGCAAAGTACATACGGAAGCCAATGTGGCCGATCCGTTGACAAAGCCACTGCCATAGCCTAAGCATGAGGCGCACACAAGGTCTATTGGTATTAGATACTTAATTGATTGACTCAAGTGCAAGTGGGAGATTGTTAGTGTTATGCCCTTGAGGCAATCATTTAGATAATTGTAACATGACTATGTTTATGAATAATAATATGATTATTGGTCCAATGAATGTATATCATTGTATTGATCAACAAGTATGTGACTTGCTTATGAAGCTCTTTACTTAATGATGTAATTCGATAAATATCTACGATCGGATATCATCGTATAGGACAACGATGAATAGATCAAGCACATGTAGTGATCGATGATCATGCTTCATAGATCATGGGATATGGAGATATCATCTATACATTGTGGACGCATGTTGAAGAACATGGGTTAGATAGACCCGCAATGGGACAACTGCGAGAATGTTTCATTCTTATGTGTCATCGATGTATCTCATACCTAGTAGATGTATGATCCTTAGACCTGAGATTGTCATATTCCCTACATGTGTAATAGTTTTCCTTGGGGCTATCAAACACTACTTCCTAACCGGATAGTTATAAAGGTAGCTTTCATGTTTACTATGAAACGTGCGAGAGGAAATGGCAATCAAGATGGAATTTGCCACTCCAATGAAACGGAGATATATGACAAGGCCACTCGTGTGATATGATTAAGGAAGTGCATGGCCATGCCGTGATTGAGGAGTCAATCACAACTTATTAATATATCACGGATACGAGAGATGGATTGAATCATCAAAGGATGACATGCTTCTGCCTTGAGATCAATCTTCATACACTTGGCAAAGGGATTATTACATGAGTACTTTTGATAGGTTACATCCGATTTGATCATAGTATGTTTGGGAGTTGGCATACTTTGCAAGAAGCCACTACCAACTATTGGATTGAAAAGGAGTTTTCGAATCCATGTCCAAGCGTATGTGAACTGCAGGTCACACACTTAATGGGCTGGGACGCATTAATTTGGATTGGATCCGTAATTAATGAACCTCGTGGGCTTAGCACGCTGATGGGCCCTAGTTTAGGGTTTCATCTCATGGCTATATAAGGAGGGGAGGAGGGAGGGTGCAGGGTGTGCTTTCCCACGGTTTAGGAGTGATTCACTCGAAACCCTAGCCTACTCCTCTCGCTGCCCCTGCCGAGCGACCAGGTGCTTGCACACCGACGCACGGCGTTCCATCTCTGGACGTGTGGACTACTGCGGTGACGCTGCTGCGACTGCGGCGTGGGAGGACGATCCACGGCAAGGCGAGGACGATCCACTACATCGACGCAACGACTGCGGCGAGAACGATCCACTACATCGACGCGCCAAGGATTCCGCAACTGCGCGTCTAGTGGTAATCTTATCTATGATCCCCTTCTTGCGAGTAGCTTTCTGGTTTCGCGGTAGAATTTTTTTTTGTGCTAGTGTAGCATACCGCGTTCCTCTTCAAGAGAACCATCTCGAGTCTCCGGTCTTATGACGAGAACAACTGGAGTTAACAATCCAAACCTCTCCCTTCCCCATCCTACGGACCTGGCAACACACAAGAGAAAGATGACTCACTACTGGGACAAAGAGAAGATCTAGGAACCACACAACGCCTTGAAGTATCAGCCACAAAAGAAAAAGACTGGATCCTAGCATCTCTATGATGCTTCACTCTCACAAGACCAGTAGTAGCACTAGTAGAAGAAATAGGAGCTAGAACTGGGTTGGCCCGCCGTCGTGCAAAAGCTGCACCATCCTAGTGAGGCTGGACAAATCTCCTACAAGGAATCACCTCACGCCGTTGATGTCTACCTTGATGAGAAACGTGAGGAATATCAAAAGGACGGTGGAAAGAATAACCACGAGAAGCTCCAAGATAAAAACTCGACTGAACAGCATGAAAACCGAGTCCTGGACGCTGCCCAAAAATAGGCGACTCTCTAACCTATCTAGCAGTAGTGTGTGCCTTTGGAGCACTCAGAGTCTAGGATGACCCTAAATGCCCCTAAGAGCTACAACACACTCACTACTTGTAATCTTGGTGTGTTTGAAGCAGAAATCTACCAAATGTCCATCCTTCTGACAGAAGGTGCATGTATACTTCATGATGAGACCATGACGGTCCAGCAAGCCATGCTTCTATCTTAAGCCAAGACAAGGGCCTAGCAACTTCTGATGCTCCAACCCCAGCCCAAAATCAAGCCCAATTCGTTCACGAGTCCAGTTCGGCCCCTAAGAGCAGTCCAACTAAAAATGACCATTTCTGTGTCATACGAAGTCCGTTTGAGGCATTCTTGGACTCTACGGAGAAGCCCACGACGAGACCTTTCCAACAGAAGTAGTTTCACATCCAAACTCCTTTTGGATCGACAGGAATCATCAAATAAATATGACAAACAGAATCTACCAGGTGCTGCCCACCTCCACTTGGGCCCAAAGGCCTTGTACGACCTAGGGTTTCACGACCATCCCCTTGGTCGCCTCGCTTGCCCTCTTCCTCATATATATTCAGTAGCCATAGCTAGAATAGATGGGCTTTGCTTAGATTACAACTAGACACTTTGTCAGTTTTTCGCTGTTCATCGGTTTGTGGAACCTCAACTCGTGTGCTTAATATTATTCACAATTTCAGATTGCATCTTCTACGTTCTTGCTTGTGTTCTCGATTCGTATGCAAGGATAAGCCTTCTTGGCAAGGTCAACTGTGTTTGTGCGTGGTTGATAACCTACGGAGCCCTGGTGTAGCGATTGCAGGGTTCGGATCTGTTCTGATTGGAAACCGGATCATCAACATCGAGTTCTCCATCAATCGACTTACTACTACCTGTCAGAAGATTGGGCCACCGTCCCCTTCAAGTGTTATCAAACCCTCGGTTGCCCGATAGGTAATTCTTGTATCCCCACTTTTGTTTTGCCATCGTCCTAGAGTTCAGAAAAATTGCCCCACAAAAAGTTCATCATCGGTTTTGCTGTCCTACAACCCCTTGTGCCTTTGCAATTTTTGTTTCAGTTTCGCTTTGTTGAATTTGTGTCCATTGTCATCGTCTTGTTGCAGGTTTAAGGTCGTGATCCTAGTTTCTAATTGTCCCTTTCCGTTGCCCTAGTTCTTGTTTTGCACCGTTAGTCATCCCATTATCGCCAACCCTAGAACCGAACTGAGTCCTACTCGGTTTGTCCTTGCCGCCGCTCTGCATTATATATCCATGTTCGCAAGCCCTAGATAGGTCGTAAGCTGCCTTGTGTCAATTGCCTTGCACCGCTGGCCACCCTTTTTCACCCAGGATCCTATTGCTATTTTATCCCTAACCGGAAGGAAGAAGTGAAGTCGCAGACAATTCTAAATTGCGTAGTTCAATAAAACAGTCATAACTTTTGCATACGAACTCCGATTGGGGTGTACTTTTTTTGTTTCGAAGAGGATGACGATGCGCATCTGAAAAATCCATAGGTCAAAATACCTGTACAATTTGGGACCCCCAAAATCGGCCTCTAAGACCGAGTTCCGAGCCCCTGAAGTTTGTTGTGCTGTTTTTGCTGATTTTTTTGGCCATCTGTTTAATGATTTCTTTCGTTCCAAAACGTGAGATTTTTATTTTGCCTTTGAGTTAAAAGAAAGGAAAACATAAGGCAAGTGCAAAAAAAAGCGCACTGATAAAAAATTAGAGGAAAAGAAGCAAAAAGAAGTAAAAAGAGTAAAGAGAAGGAGTTAATCAAAATTGCTTGCATCGTTTGAGTCCTATGTGCTTTGATATATCCCTTGGTAGGTTGAACTAGTTCTAGGAATACGTTTAGGCCAGCAAATGTGACAAGTACGTTGGACATTTATTCAGCTTGCTAATCTGATTTCGATATTGCTTATTCCTTGCTACTAAATATTGCCTTCTGAGCTTCACATACTTCTTATCAGTTCAGGTTCACCTTTGTAATCGCTTCGCTAACGCCCTCACAGTATCACAAACTAGCCACCAGTCGTACCAACTGTTGCTTTGGTAAGAACATTTGTAAGGGTGTGGTAAGACGCGTGAGAGTTTGTGATCCCACTGTCCAGTACCTAGTAGTTGATAGGGGTAATACTTTGTGCTATCTTCTGTTTTCTACTAGCAATTGCAGGGGTAGCGGAGGATCGGATGGTAACCAGTGTGTTCTTCATAACGAGCTCTGAGAGATGCTTCGAGAGATGAATGAGACTACAAACAAGCAAATTCAAAACATGGAGAATGCACTTAACAGAAAAGAGCATAAGCACCAACCCAACTTTAATTCATCTCCTTCTGCTCGTAAAGGTAAGAATTTTCCAATTCTTCCTTCTTATAATGGATTTGGTGTTGATGCTTATATTGATTGGGAAATAGAGGTAGATAAAATTCTTTCGCAATGTAACCTATGTAATAAACAAAAAATTAAAGTTGCCGCTAGTGCTTTAACTCTCTATGCATCAATTTGGTGGAACGATTTTTGTGCTTATAAGAAAGTACCAAAACCATGGAAAGATATGAAACGACTATTGAGAAATGAATTTGTTCCTGCAATTCATTCTAAAAAGTTACTTTATGAATTGCAACATTTACAACAATGTGATAAAACTATCAAGGCATATTACGAGGAATTAGAAACTTTGTTGTTGCGTTGTGGTTTAGATGAATCTGAAAGAACTAAGGAAATAAAATTGTTAAATGGACTTGATATGAAAATTCAGGGTATTCTTGTTGATAAAGAATATAGTTCTCTCTCTAGTTTATTTAATCTTGCTTGTGACATTGAAAATCAAATTGAACATGAAAGACATCTTGCTGAAATTAATGTCTATAATTGCCAAAGTGAAGAATTTTCTTTAGAAGAACGGCATCTTGTCAAGTTTCCACTTGCTACTAACTTTTCACAGGACATTGAGAACAAGAACGAGAAGGAAAACACGCAAGAGAAGGAGGAGCATGAGATACTTGCTATACCATGCATGCCTCAAGAATGTACAGATCATGATATGCCTAAATCGGCTAAGATAGAAAACAAAAGTAATGACATATGTGCAATTTTCACACGAGGAGAGAATTCTGTTGATGTGCTAAATTTGGCCACTATTGGTGCTATGCTAGAACAGCAGTTAGTGGACACTCAAACTAAATCACCTTTGTCACAATATGATTGTCTTGCTGTCCCTAGTGATAAAGAAGTGTTGTGTGATAATGTCTCATTTATATCCATGCCTCAACTAGTGAATGAACAAGTCAGTTTTACTTCTGATCTAAACACGTGTGCTGAAAATAAACATGTTATTCACTTTGCTAATGAAAAGGATGAGATTAAACTGTTGTCTTCCTTGAATACTTTGGATTATATTAAATTTGATGTCATATATGATCTCAATTGTTTAGAGGAGAGATTTTCTATGGTTGCTAATTTATTATGGTCATCCATTGTTAGTTTTCATGCTATTGGCAAACATAATGATAAAGAAAAGTACATGGTGCATCGACTTTATGTTTGTACCATTTTGAAATTTTCTTTTAATGTGCCACACTATCAACAACCAAAGAATATGTTGGTTTCTTTGCCGCCTCTTGTTACTAACCTTTTGCAGGCCAATGAGCTTGAGTCGAGGATGACTTAAAATCAAGAAGGGGAGGATGATGAGACCATTACGGCCCAGCAAGCCATGCTTCTATGTCAAGCCAAGATAAGGGCCCAACAACTTCTGATGCTCCAAGCCCAACCCAAAATCATACCCAATTCGTTCACGAGTCCAGTTCGGCCCCCAGGAGCAGTCCAACTAAAAATGACCATATCTTGGTCATACGAAGTCCATTTGAGGCGTTTTTCGACTCTACGAAGAAGCCCGTGATTAGAGATTTCTGACGGAAGTGGTTTCACATCTAAACTCCTTCTCGATCGACGGGAATCATCAAATAAATATGACGAATAGAATCTACTAGGTGTTGCGCCACCTCCTCTTTGGCCCAAAGGCCTTATACGACCTAGGGTTTCACGGCCATCCCCTTGGCCACCTCCCTTGCCCTCTTCCTCATATATATTCCGTAGCCATCGCTAGAATAGATGGGTTTTGCTTAGATTACAACTAGACACTTTGTCAATTTTTCACAGTTCATCAGTTTGTGGAACCCCAACTCATGTGCTTAATATTATTCGCAATTTCAAATTTCATCTTCTACGTTCTTACTTGTGTTCTCGATTCGTATGTAGGGATAAGCCTTCTTGGCAAGGTCAACTGTGCTTGCGCGCGATTGATAACCTATGGAGCCGTGGTGTACCGATTGTAGGGTTCGGATCAGTTTTGACTGGAAACCGGATCGTCAACGTCGAGTTTTGCATTAATTGACTTACTACTACCTGTCGGAAGATCGGGCCACCGTCCCCATCACTTCGCCTTACTAGAGCCAAAAGTAGCAGGAGGAGCAACCTTCTGATCAGAAATCCAATGGACAACCCTAGTAGATCTAAACACAGTGGTACTCACTCTGGGAGGTACCATGATCTCACCTCTCTTGGGGCTACTCACAATGGTGGGAGGAAGCGCCCGAGCATGCTCCAAGTAGTCAAATCGTAGACCCTGATTAAATCGTCTTATCTTGGATTGGTCTAGAATAAGATTGAGCTTTTTCTTGCCTCCTACAAACTTCTCAAGAGTGCTCATGAGATACTCACACTCCCGAAAGAGAGAGGCACGTGAAGAACAAGGGGAAGAGGAAGAAATATAACCAGATAAGGAAGAACGACCAGCACGTGCATTTTTCTCTCTCAGCACGGTTGCATCAACTTTGAGGGCCTCATAGGAAACGAATGGAGCATTTCTAATCCTAAGGGTCCGGACCTCAAGCTTCTTCGTAAGTTCGATTTGAATTTCATCCATGTCTCCCTCAATCACAGCACATCGCAAGCAACTTTCTTGTGACTTAACTAGTAAGTCCTTAGCAAGTTTAGCACACTTGATATTTAAGGATTCATTGTGAAGTTTTAGTTGCCTACAGCCCTCACATGAGCTGATTGAGTCCTTAGAACATTCATTTGAAGTTCATCATTTCTAGTTGAGAGCTTCCTAAGATGAGTGCTCATGGCATCAATCTCAGCAAGTAATTTAGGATAATTTTCATATGAGGGAGTAGAGTGAGTATGAAGAAAACTAGCATACAAAGACATAGCATTAACAGATTCATTGCTAGCATTCTTCAATCTAAGACCATCAAGTTCAGCAAGCACACTATCATGCATGTTCCTTAGGTTCTCTAGCTCCACAAGCAGGGCATCACACAAAGAACAGTCATTAGAAACTCGAGAGGGAGAAGATCTAAGAGAAGCTAACTCCCGAGTCAAGGTACCTAATTCCTTCTCAAGCTTCGTACACCTAGCTCTATCTCTAGCAAGAAATCTTCCTAATTTGCAGAAAGCTTTATTGAGCTGGTCATAGGAGGGTACCTCGTCCGAGTTGTTGATGTCGTTGGTGTCTGCCATGAAGCACATGCTGGTGAAGTCATTGCCGCCTTTCTTCTCTTCCGGATCGTCCTCGCCTTCGTCACTCTAGGTCTACGTGTCGGAGAAGTTGATGTCATCGACGGCGGCGAGAACGCAGTGGAAGAGCTTCTTGTTCTTCGAGAAGTTGCGTACTTCTTCTCATGCGCCGGCTCACGAGCTGGAGGCTTTTGGTTGCGGTTCTTGTTAGTGTAATCGTTCTTTGCCAAACCACCGGAGTCATTCTTGCTCTTCTTGAGCTTAGGGCAGTTTGCTCGAATGTGGTTGGGGCCACCACACTTGAAGCATGTGATCATACCACGGTAGTGTCCTTGATGATGGTCACCTTCATTTCCCAAACTCGAAGATCGAGTTTGGTCAACAAATGTCGAACATTATTTGAGTCAGGGTTATGCAACCAACTGCTTGGGGGTTGCTCAAAATCTTTGTAAAATGACCAAAGCACTCGTCAAGACTCTCGCCAGTGTGTTGTTCAAATTTGTTGTAGTCACGCTTGAATTGGTCCTATCTCACCGTATTGATTTGGGTGGTGCCCTCATGGTAAGCATCGATGGTCACCCAAATCTGATGAGCAAAACGGATGTGAGAAATCCTATCGTACTCACTACAGCTAAGACCATGTATGAGAATGTTCCTTGCCTTAGTGTTCGCCTCAACCTCAGCCATATTGCCGGCCGTGATATTTTCATCGGCAGAAACCTCATACAGGAGTTTCACCTTCTACCATATCAGGAAGCCCTGGACAGTGATGTACAAGTCCATCAAGGACTTCCAAAATGGAAAATCAGCTCCAGAGAAAATGGAAGGCTTGGTGGAATATTTGTCCGACGCCATGGCTCTCGAGACTGGTCAAGATCTATGGAGAGAGCAAAATCGGCTCTAATACCAATTGAAAGATCGAGATGGTGATCAGAGGGGGTGTGAACCCAAATAAAAATTCTCCCCAATCGAAATAATCCAAACAAGCCCGCAACTAAAACAATCAAAAGAAGCACTCAAGAACACAAAATCAGGTTCTTGCAAGAAAAACACATGGATTTCCTAGATGATTGAGGTAAAATAGGAGATTCATCCATCAATCAACATCCTTGGAACAAGAAGCAAAAGCATGTAGAAGGAGGGGAGGCAAATCCAAATTGCATAAATGTGAATTGCAAAAATGCAAGTGCGGAATTTAAATGCTGAATTTAAGACATAATGTAAATTCGGAAAGTAAATTAAAGCATAAGGAAAATTGTTTTGGATTTTTGGAAGGGAGGTTTACAAAGCCTCATAACGAGGTGGGCAAAAGCTCGAAAGAGCACAAAACCTCTAAAGCCTTCAAGAGGAGGAAGGCCACCCCTCCCCCTCTATTTATACTACACTTGAGTCACCCTCCACCCTTGGATGAGTTCCTTCTACCCTAAGGATCAGATCAAGGGCAAGGAATGACTCTCACACATAGCCATACATGGGCTTGAAGGGAAGCGCGGTATGCTACGCTAGCACAAAAAAAACTACCGCAAGAACCGTAAAGCTACTCGCAAGAAGGGATCATAGATAAGATTACCACTAGGCGCGATTGCGGAATCCTTCGCGGCGTCGATGTAGTGGTTCGTCCTCGCCGCGATCGTTGCGCCGATGTAGTGGATCGTCCTCCCACGCCATGATCGCAGCAGCGTCACCGCAGAGTCCACACGTCCGGAGATGGAACGCCGTGCGTGTGTGCAAGCACCTAGTCGCTCGGCGAGGGCGGCGAGAGGAGGAGGCTAGGGTTTCAAGTGAATCAAACCTAAACCGTGGAAAGCACACCTGCGCCTCCCTCCTCCCTCCTTATATAGCCACGAGATGAAACCTAAACCAGGGCCCACCAAATGCTAAGCCCACGAGGTTCATTAATTACGGATCCAATCCAAATTAATGCGTCCCGACCCATTAAGTGTGTGACCTGCAGGTTCACATACGTTTGGACATGGATTCGAAAACTCCTTTTCAATCCAATAGTTGGTAGCGGCTTCTTGCAAAGTATGCCAACTCCCAAACATACTGTGATCAAATCGAATGAACCTATCAAAAGAACTCATGTAATAATCCCTTTGCCAAGTATATGAAGATTGATCTCAAGGCGAGAAGCATGTCATCCTTTGATGATTCAATCCATCTCTCGTATCCGTGATATATTAATAAGTTGTGATTGACTCCTCAATCACGGCATGGCCATGCACTTTCTTAATCATATCACACGAGTGGCCTTGTCATATATCTCCGTTTCATTGGAGTGGCAAATTCCATCTTGATCGCTCACTTCCTCTCATGACGTTTCATAGTAAACATGAAAGCTACCTTTATAACTATCCGGTTAGGAAGTAGTGTTTGATAGCCCCAAGGAAAACTATTACACATGTAGGGAATATGACAATCTCGGTCTAAGGATCATACATCTTCTAGGTATGAGATACACTGATGACACATAAGAATGAAACATTCTCGCGATGTCCCATAGCGGGTCTATCTAACCCATGTTCTTCAACATGGTCCACAATGTAGAGATGATATCTCCATATCCCATGATCTATGAAGCATGATCATCGATCACTACATGTGCCGATCTATTCATCGTAGTCCCATAATGATGATATCCGATCGTAGATATTTATCGAATTACATCATTAAGTAAAGAGCTTCATAATCAAGTCACATACTTGTTGATCAATACAATGATATACATTCATTGGACCAATAATCATATTATTATTCATAAACATAGTCATGTTACAATCATCTAAATGATTGCCTCAAGGGCATAACACTAACAATCTCCCACTTGCACTTGAGTCAATCAATTAAGTATCTAATACCAATAGACCTTGTGTGCGCCTCATGCTTAGGTCGTGGCGTTGGCTTTGTCAACGGATCGGCCACATTGGCTTCCGTATGTACTTTGCATATTCGACGTCACCTCTATCCACAATCTCACGAATAAGGTGAAAGCGACGGAGTATGTGTTTAGACTTTGATGTGATCTAGTCTCTTTTGCTTGTGCAATGGCACCACTATTATCACAATAGATGTCCATTGGACTAGAGACACTAGCGACCACACCAAGCTCTGTGATAAACTTCTTAATCCACACGCCTCCTTTGCGGCCTCCGAAGCGCAATGTACTCCGCTTCGTCGTAGAGTCGGCCACCGTGTTTTGCTTGGAACTCTTCCACCATCGCTCCTCCATTAAGTGTAAACACAAACCCGGATTGCGATCGAAAATCATCTTTGTCGGTTTGGAAGCTTGCATCGGTGTAACCCTTTGCAACCAGATCTTCCTCACCTCCAAAACAAGGAACATACCCTTAGTTCTTCTCAAGTACTTGAGGATATTTTTACGGCTATCCAATGACCATCACCAGATCCGCTTGGTATCCGCTCGTGACACTTAGAGCATATGAGACATCCGGGCGTGTACAGATCATGGCATACATAATAGACCCAATAGTGAAGCATATGGAATCTTGCTCATCTGTCTCGCTCATCGGATGTCGAAGGACACCGATTCTTGCAGAGATCGATGCCATGTGACATTGGCATGAAACCTCTCTTGGATTCATGCATATTGAACCTTTTCAATATCTTGTCAATGTACGCTTCTGACTTAATCCAATTAACCTTTTGATCTATCTCTATAGATTTTTATGCCCAAGATATAGCATGCTTCTCCCAAGTCCTTCATTGAGAAACTCCTTTTCAATGAAGTCTTAACATCTTCAAGCATAGGAATGTCATTCCCGATTAATAATATGTCATCCACATACAAAATCGTAAATACAAGTGCGCTCCCACTAGCCTTCTTGTAAACACAAGGCTCTTCTTCATTTTTGATAAAGTCAAAACCTTTGACTACTTCATCAAAACGAATGTTCCAACTCCTAGATGCTTGCTTTAACCCATAAATGGATCTTTGAAGCTTGCATACCCTTTTAGCATATTTAGGATCAACAAAGCCTTCAGTTGTATCATGTATACATCCTCGAAAGATTCCCATTAAGGAAGGCTGTTTTGACATCCATCTGCCATATTTCATAATCAAAATATGCAGCAATAGCTAAAATGATCCGGACAGACTTGAGCATGGCTACCGGTGAGAAAGTTTCATCATAGTCAACTCCTTGAACTTGTTTGAAACCCTTTGCCACCAACCGTGCCTTATAGATCTGAACATTTCCATCTCGTCTATCTTTTCTTGAAAATCCATTTGCACTCAATGGTTTTTACACCATCAGGTGAATCAACCAAGTTCCAAACTTGATTGTCATGCATGGATTGAATTTCGGATCTCATGGCTTCAAGCCATTTTTCGGAGTTTGGGTCCATCATTGCTTCTTCATAAGTCGTGGGCTCATCATTGTCCAACAATAATATGTCATTCCCATATCTAATAGGTACATGACGTGGCCTCCCGACCTCGTGGGGTGGAGTCTCTTCCACAGGTTGTACAACACTTTGTACATCTTGTGAAGGTTCAGAGGTAGCTTGAACATATTCATGTGATTCTCGAACTTCATCAAGATACACATCACTCCTCTGATTTCTTTTGAAAGAAACTCTTTCTCCAAAAGACACCATTTGAGCAACAAAAACTTTGTTCTCGTTTCTTTTGTAAAAGTAATATCCTTTTGTTTCTTTAGGATACCCCACAAAAAGCATTTTTCCGATTTAGGTGCGAGTTTATCGATTGTAAACGTTTTACATAAGCCTCACATCCCCATATCTTGAGAAATGACAACATGGGTCTTCTCCCATCCATATCTCATATGGCGTCTTCTCAACGGATTTTGATGGGACCCTATTCAAAGTGAGCGCAATTGTCTCTAGAGCGAAACCCGGAAGGATAATGGCGAGATCTGTTTGGTGATCATTGACCGAACCATATCTAATAAAGTCCGATTCGTCGTTCGGACACACCATTCCATTGAGGCGTTCTGGCGGAGTAAGTTGCGAACGATTCCACATTGCTTTAAATGATCACCAAACTCTTGGCTCAAGTATTCGCCACCATGATCGGATCGTAAGTGTTTTATTGTTTTGCCAAGTTGATTTTGTACTTGTTCAAACTCTTTGAACCTTTCAAAAGTTTCAGATTTATGCCTCATTAAATAGATATATCCATATCTCTGAAGTCATCGGTAAAAGTTACAAAGCATCAAACCCACCCCTAGCAATCGAGCTCATTGGTCCACATACATCCGTATGTACTAGGGCCAATAATTCACTTGCTCTCTCACTAAAACTGTGAAAGGGCTTTTGTCATCTTGCCAAGTAAACAAGATTCACATGTTTCAAATGATTCAAAATCAAATGAGGTTAGAAGTCCATCACCATGGAGCTTCTTCATGCGCTTCTCATTTATATGACCTAGCGACAATGCCACAAAAGGTAGGGTTCAAATCATTAGGCGGTGCCTTTTTACATTAATATTATAGACGTGTTTTTCTTGAGTTCAGGGCGTACAACCCATCCACCATGGGGCAACGACCATAATACATATCATTCAAAAATATTGAACAAACAAAGTTCTTTATTCTCAAATCATAACCTTCATGTTCCAAACAAGAAGATGAAATAATGTTTCTACTCAAAGATGGAACAAAATAACAATTATTGAGTTCTAAAACTAATCTCAAGGCAAATGCAATGGGTATGTGCCAACGACAAGACCAAAGAACTCTTGCTTTATTCCCCACGAAGATCCACTTCTCCTTTTGCCAAGTCTCTACTCTTTATCACCCCGCAACGAATTGCAAATGTGAGCAACCGAACCGGTATCATATACCCATGAGCTGAGTGAAGAAGTAGCAAGATTAATTTCTATAACATTAATACCAAGTGGAAACCACATTTCCATTCTTCTTATCTGCCAGTACTTTTCATGATTCCGTTTCCAATGCCCCGATTTCTTGCAATAGAAGCATTGGGTATCGTGTTGAGGGCCAACTTTAAGCTTCGAAGCTTAGTTTTGAGGCTCGCGATCTCATCTTGAGCCTTGCCCTTGCCCTTGCCCTTGCTCTTTCCGTTCCCCAGCCTTAGCCTTTCTCTTTTTGAAAGCGGTTGTTTTCGAACCATCATCACATGATTGGGTTTTTCTTAATGCTTTCCTCATGACCTTGAGCATCCCATGTAGCTCGGTTAGGCTCTTCTCCATGCTATTCATATGAAAATTCATAATGAATGGCTCAAAGCTCGAGGCGTAGAGGCGGAGAATAACATCTGTGGCCAAACCGAGGCTAAGGGAAACTCAAGTTTTTCCAATCTCCCAATGTAACCAATCATCTTGATCACATGAGGATCGACCGGATCGCCTTGACCGACTTACAAGCAAATAAAAGCTTTGAGATACCATACCTCTCAGCTCTTGCTTGATTCCCAAACATGCCCTTCAAGCCCACAATCATATTGTAAGCATCCTGGTCCTCATATTGCTTTTGGAGCTCGAGTCCATTGTGACTAGCATGAGACAGTGACCTCTCTGAAGCATTAACATGCTTTTCATATTCAACCCTCAAATTGCGAGCGACATTTTGGCCGGTTCATCAGAATTGGATTCTCTAGAACATAGTCCTTCTTTTCATGCTTGAGAACAATTCTCAGGTTGCGATACCAATCAACAAAATTAGTTCCATTCAGTTTTTCCCTTTCCAAAACCGATCTCAAAGCAAAACCAGGTGTAGCAGGAGTAGGAGAAGGTGCCATTGAACTACAACAAAAATATGCAAAGATTCTAAGCACTATGTTTATGTAAAACTTTTATTAAACTTTTTAATTAAAGACACTCCTATTTTATGTCCTTTTATAGACACATAGTGAGTATTCAAGATCCATATTCATTAAACACTAGTGAGCTTTGGCATCAACTGCTAGAAATTTAATGACATAGGTAAGCAACACCTTTGCTAATTACATCATATGTAACTCTTGTTTGTTGAGTATGAAAACAAGTAATGAATGCCTCCATCAACTTGACTCATGGCCAGTCAACTGCCCCAAGGGCTCACATGAGGAGGAGCACTTCCGTATTCGGTGCCAATTAAGAAACCTGCCTCATGTGTGTTTTCCTAGACACCAATTGTCTTGTATAGGTTCCTTCATTACTGAAATCAAATCCCAACCACTTATGTCCTCAAGCCCAAAACCGTTTTGATAGCTCGTTTAAATCGCCATTGTTATGCGTGATGTGTCCAACACATCCCTATCATCTATTGAGATAGCCATTGATATACTACTTTGGCAGTCATATCAATAACGATCTAAATTCTTGATAGGTGCAACAATTGGATGGACAATTTGATTTAAGATTTTTAACTATAAGGATGAACAAAGATTACTATGAACATAGCATCACATGCAATGAGCATAAAGAAAATAGCAAGGAAATAGCATGGAAAACACACATCCACAGAAAATCAAAATAAGCTGTGAAATAGCATGGCCCTTAGCATTAAGATCTCCATCATCATGCTTGGTTGTTCACCTAGCCACCTTGCTTGATTTGTTCACCTAGCCATCGTCTTCATCATTATGGATGCAACTCCTTACAACTTTTGATAATGAATTTTACATGAGGGTTTGAAGCATCACAAGTCGACACGCAGGTCGTTATACAATTTAAATAGCCTTATGGCTTAACACGGCACGCAGGCCATGTGGAAATTACATGCATCACATACACATAGGCCATACTATTTCACATAATTCCCTGCAAAAACGAGTTAAACAAAAGCAACCCTACGACTCAGGTCCGAGGCGGCGCCACGCAAGTGGGTCAAGGGCGCGCCCTTGAAATTTTTTAGAGGCATGTCTTCCGCCATGGGAAAACACCTCAAAATTTCCACGGATCAACCAGATTGACCCAATCCGATCTAATATAATTGGCTTGGTCCCATATGGATACGTTTGAAACCACGATGGCGGTAACCCGACCGGTAAGGGCAACGCGTCGTACCATGAACGGACTCACCCAAATCAATATTGAATCTGTTTGCGCTTACCATGGATCAACCAGATTGACCCAATCCAACTCGATCGATTGGCTTGGTCCCATATGGATACGTTTGAAACCACGATGGCGGTAACCCGACCGGTAAGGGTAACGTCGTACCATGAGCGGACTCACCCAAATCAAGATTGAGTCGGTTTGCACTTTCCTCAAACCCTAAATCGATCGATCTCATCGATGGTCGCCGTCACCAATTCATCACATGAACTGGCCGAACATGTAATAGATCCAATCTACTAATCTCACACATCATATGTGCAACATCCAGATCACAAAACTATACGAGATGGCTCTGATACCACTGAAGGGAAACACGGTATGCTACGCTAGCACAAAAAAAAAACTACAGCGCAACCAGAAAGCTACTCGCAAGAAGGGGATCATAGATAAGATTACCACTAGACGCGCAGTTGCGGAATCCTTCGCGCGTCGATGTAGTGGTTCGTCCTCGCCGCAGTCGTTGCGTCGATGTAGTGGATCGTCCTCCCGCGCCGCAGTCGCAGCAGCGTCACCGCAGTAGTCCACACGTCCAGAGATGGAACGCCGCGCGTCGTGTGTGCAAGCACCTAGTCGCTCGGCGAGGGCAGCGAGAGGAGGAGGCTAGGGTTTCAAGTGAATCAAACCTAAACCGTGGAAAGCACACCTGCGCCTCCCTCCTCCCTCCTTATATAGCCACGAGATGAAACCCTAAACCAGGGCCCACCAAAGATGCTAAGCCCACGAGGTTCATTAATTACGGATCCAATCCAAATTAATGCGTCCCACCCATTAAGTGTGTGACCTGCGAGTTCACATACGTTTGGACATGGATTCGGAAAACTCCTTTTCAATCCAATAGTTGGTAGCGGCTTCTTGCAAAGTATGCCAACTCCCAAACATCTTGTGATCAAATCGAATGTAGAACCTATCAAAAGAACTCATGTAATAATCCCTTTGCCAAGTATATGAAGATTGATCTCAAGGCGAGAAGCATGTCATCCTTTGATGATTCAATCCATCTCTCGTATCCGTGATATATTAATAAGTTGTGATTGACTCCTCAATCACGGCATGGCCATGCACTTTCTTAATCATATCACACGAGTGGCCTTGTCATATATCTCCGTTTCATTGGAGTGGCAAATTCCATCTTATCGCTCACTTCCCTCTCGCAGACGTTTCATAGTAAACATGAAAGCTACCTTTATAACTATCCGGTTAGGAAGTAGTGTTTGATAGCCCCAAGGAAAACTATTACACATGTAGGGAATATGACAATCTCAGGTCTAAGGATCATACATCTTCTAGGTATGAGATACACGATGACACATAAGAATGAAACATTCTCGCAAATGTCCCATAGCGGGTCTATCTAACCCATGTTCTTCAACATGGTCCACAATGTAGAGATGATATCTCCATATCCCATGATCTATGAAGCATGATCATCGATCACTACATGTGCTGATCTATTCATCGTAGTCCTATACGATGATATCCGATTAGAGATATTTATCGAATTACATCATTAAGTAAAGAGCTTCATAATCAAGTCACATACTTGTTGATCAATACAATGATATACATTCATTGGACCAATAATCATATTATTATTCATAAACATAGTCATGTTACAATCATCTAAATGATTGCCTCAAGGGCATAACACTAACAGGGCTAACCCGAAACCCAGCAAGCATGCCCGGTTTTTTTGCATGCTTTTCAAAGCATACTACCTAGACCCGCTACTCTATCACCTAGACCGCGATCCAATGGCCCTCCTTGATTCGAGTAGTGTCTAGCTAGCATCTGGTCCATTTCTTGTCTTCTAGGTTTGCCACGACACTGTCTCTGATCATCTTCTAGCGATCCTCGACCGTCTGGACCTCCAGCGCACCTAGCCTAGTCCCGATCATCCTTTGCCTCACCATGATCAAGATCCGATGTCCTGCAACCTTCAACAACAAGGAAACACATCATATAGCAATCTCCAAAAAGATATGCAGTGAATTTTGTCAAAAATTACAATTTAAAAATTCATCCTTGCTCATAAGGGCCAGTGCTACCGCTCTTAGGCCGATAGCACCACCCTACAGCCATAACAGAAGAGATGCTCTCTGGAATTTTCACACTGGCCAAAATGGCCAGTGCTACCGCTCAGCTGGTAGCACTGGGCTGCCATGGCCGGCAGAGCTGGCCTGACTGATACCCGAAAAACACCCTCTCGGGTTTATTATCCACACCGCTCTGGGGGCACCGGGCTACCATGGTCGGTAGCACCGAAAAATACAAACAGAGATCAAATTGCTTAAAATTTAGAATAGCGCTCAAAGCAAACTCAAACTCAGGTACCTAAAGCTTAATCACAGTCAATAACTCATCACAACTAAGGATAGACCTCCACATGGTCTTTCAAGAATGGGAAAAATCTTTTTTGAAATCTAGAAAATTAAGAGAAAATCTTAGAAAATTAAAATAAATATTCGAAAAGTTTAAAACATGAATTATTCTCTTAAAATTCATAGAAGTCAACAAAATAATTTTTATTCTTTTTTTCTTTATTTTTAGAAACAAAAATTCTAGGATTTCATAGGTCTGCTCAGATTTGACCTCATTGTGCTCGTTTGAGTGGATCTTGGTGCTGCCCTACCATAAAAGGAGAATAGGAGGCGGTGGGACAAGCCCTAGCTCTAGCCACCCATGCTGCCACCCTATCTCTATCCTGCCACGCCACTGTACGATGTCGCTGCTCCACATCGCTGGTCACTATTGACGCATCAAAGCATTGATCCCTTTGTTTTTTTGTTCCTCATCAATCAAGCATGTTTTTTGAGATAAGTTCATGTTTCCATGTGTAGGATGTCTTGAGGATTTTGGCGACATGGTTTGGGAGTTTCTGGTAGTGAGACAGTGCAGGGAATGTGAGGGGATCGTAAAGGATCACCACCTTCAATGTTTTCAACAAATCTTTAGGTCGTAGGTATAAACACTAGGATGATGTTACTTTTGTTGGCACTATAATGGTTATATTAGCGGTAGATGGAGTAGTTGGATAGCACCGGGAAGGTGAATAGTAGTTGTCAGGGATTGATAAATTGCGTTGTATATTTCTGGGGTTAGATTTGGGCATCTAATGCCTATTTCATAGCTTGGGTATATTATGAAAAGAGTAAATTTCACTTTGCATTACCTAACTTACCAATATTTCACAAAACATCAGGGTTTGGAATTCTTTCCACTTAACACCACCTATTGTTACCTCTTGTTGTAGATTGCACCAGGAAATCAATTTGGCACCTAGCTATGCTACGCCATGAGCTCACCACTCTCCATGAGCACCACCATGAGGTCATGATGCCAACGCTGCCAATATAGTAGGTGTCACATTGTATCTACACCATGAACTAGAGATGTCATTATGGCCGATGATGCACACACAACACCTAGATAGCTAGCATGAGTGCGGGAGCAATTGGCAGCATCACCTTTGGGCTTGGGCTATCATGCCTGAACAATGAGTAGGACCGCAATGGCCTCAACCCCACTAGGGTGATTAGTCTAGCAAGAACTACCTCCCAGAAATGGAGTAGAGATAACAACATTACAGGTGGCACCGCAGGCTTGGGAGGCAACACCGTGATATGCATCAACATCATGCCATTGCCACTAAGCTACTTGCCTAATATCTGTAGGTCGACCAAACACCATGTTGTTCGATCCAAATCAATTCACTGGTGCAATCTGCAAAAACATGTAAGAAAGGGTGGTGTTAAGTGAAAAGAAACGCATGTCATGGTGTTTTGTGAAACTTTGGTAAGATTAGGTGATGCAAAGTGAACTTTACTCTTATAAAAAATTTATTAATTGTAACATCCCAATTTTTCCATATTTGAATTTGTTTTATGTGATTTTGCATTTTATGAATTTTTAGAATTTTATTGCAATTTAAATCTTAATGTGGATTTTCCTCATGCAAAAAGGGTTTATTATGTTTATTGTTTAAGCGAAAATTTTTTAAATAATTTTATTTGAGTTCTATATGTTCTAAAGTATTTTATTTTTTGGATTTTTTTATTGTTTAAGTGAAAATTTTCTAAATTATTTTATTTGAGTTCTATATGTTCTAAAGTATTTTACAGAATTTAACGGGATTTTCCTGAATTTATTTGCTATTTTTTTGGAGCATATTTGGATTTCTATATTTATTTAAAAAGAAAAGTGTTTAAAATTCTGCAAATGCTTTTGGGCCCAAAGCACTATGTGCCAGCCCACCCTACCTAGGACTTGTGGCCCATTTCGGCCTAGCACCACAGCCCAGCTAGTCAGCCCACTTTGTTGGCCCATACCTATGTGAGACGCTGATAGTTGGGGCTCCGAGCTGGTCTCTGTGTGCTCACCATATTTTTGGCAATCTCATCTCTATTCTAGCCACGACAAGGACTCTTAGAGCAATATAAAGTGTGCCTCGAGTTCGCAAAGAGATGAGCAAACAAAGCCCTAGATTGGTTTTCCTCGAGCTGCTGTCGGTCATACGAAATCTAAAGTTTTCACAAAGCGCCACCACCGGAGAAAAGTCATCAATTAGCCACTGGCAGTGAGTCTCCAAGCTCTTGGACCCTATCACTGTGTTGGCCTCATCATGTTCTAGCAGGTGCACGCATGATCTCGTCGGGAGCGTGTCGAGAAGTCACCGTCGCCATGAAGCCCAAGCTACCGCCACTTTTCTTGCCATCGCCATCGCCAATCTCCGATGGTCGTGACACCCACATCAGTTTGGTCATCGCATCGAGAGCTTCAAGAAGAGACTACCTAAAGTTGCTGGAGTTGGTCGCAGTGACTATTGGGTCATGCGTGCTACTGCGGTGATGTGGACCACTAGGTGTGCGACGTGTGTCACCTAACATCAACATGTGTATGACATATGGGGCCAACATGTCAGTCTCTATAGGGTATTTTTCTAGAATATCAATTGAAAGACCATGTGGAGGTCTATACTTGTGTGTGATGAGTAATTGACGAGTTTTAAGCTTGGTTTGATTTGAATTGAATTGGATTTGAAGCAATTTGAGTGTTGGTTGCTCTTCTTAGTGCTATCGGCCTAGGGGTAGTAGCACCGGACCATTAAGAGCAATTACGATCGATTAATGATTTTGGGATAATCATTGAATATCTTTGTGGGTATTGCTATGTGAAAGGTTTTTCCTTGTCTTTGATGGTTGCAGGGCGACGGTGCTAGGTCATGGTGAGGAGGAGGATGACCGGGACTAGGCGAGGAGCGTCGTAGGTCCAAACGGTTGGGAGATCGCCGGAAGATGATCGAAGATGGAGTCCGGGCAAGTCGAGAAGACAAGGAAAGGAGATGATGCTAGCTAGATGCCGCATGGATCAATGAGGGCTATCAGATTCAGGTCTAGTTGATAGGTTAGCGGGTCTAGGTAGTATGCTTTGAAAACCGTGCAAGAAAACCCGATATGTGTGTGGGTTTTGGGTTAGCTCTTGCATGGCTGTGTGTGTGGGTTAATCCTAGCCCTTAGATGAGTGCTCTAGGGTTGAGGGACTCATCAAAGGGTGGTAGGTGGCCCAAGAGTAGTATAAATAGGGGTGGAGGGGTAGCCTCCTCCCCTTGAAGGTTTTTGAATGCTCCTTTGAGCTTTGCCCACATGAAAGTGAGGCTTTGTAACCTATCCTTCTAGAAATGAAAGTTTTATCCATCCAACTCTGAATTTATTTTCGCATTTACATTATGTCTTTACTTTACGCAATTTAAATTCAGCATTTACTTTCCATAATTACATTCTATAATTTACTTTCACGCAATTTGGATTTGCCTCCCCTCCTTCTAAATGCTGTTGATCTTGGATGTTTTGAGTGTGTTCATATGGTTTTACATCTCTTTTGCACTTTTGGATTGAGTAGAGAACATCTTTTCTTTCAAGTTCCAACTTTGTTCAGAACTTGTTCTTTGCGCAGCATTTAGTATTTGATTTCTATACAAATCTAAAAAAATCCTTTTTAAGTGATTCTTGTTGGAGGAGGTTCGGGACTATGATAACAAGCTTCAGAAAAAGTTTGGAGTTCACGTGTTGCACCGTTTGGGCGCCATGAGGTGAAAACCGAGCCTCAAACTTTCTGCTTGATGTTCTTGATTGACTGTGTTCTTCGATTTTTCCTGTTTTTTCTGTAACGTTTTTTGAGGAGAAATTTGGTGGAAATCTTCACGACTCTTATGCTCATAGGGAGAAAAATTCTCAAAATTTTGTGAGCTTCAGAAACCCACCAACCTGCTATTCAAATTGAGGATAATTTCTGGAAATTCTGCTTTGGCTTTTCTGAAAGTGACTTTTGTGATTTGAATTGATCTCCTTTCTAAATGCAAGAGTTGGATTGATTCCTCTTTATCTTGGACACTAGACAACCAGGATTGTGACTCAAAAATCCCCACATATTTTATGGTACTTATCCATGCAAGCTAGGGGTACACATAGTTGTCTAGTTTTTTGGGTTTTTCACGATTTCCTTTGAGCGATCTTGTCGAGGTTTTTGTTGGAGTATTTTGGGGGAAATTTTATTTCCGACCATTCACCCCCCCTCTGTTCGCCATCTCGATCCTTCAATTAGTACCAGAGCTGGTTCTGTTCTTTCTAGATCTTGTCCGGTCTCAAGAGTCATGGCGACGGACAAATATTCCACCAAGCCTCCCATCTTTAATGGAGTTGATTTTCCTTTTTGGAAGTCCCGGATGGAGTCATACATCACTGCCCAGGGCTACCTGATATGACAGAAGGTGAAACTCCCGTGTGAGGTTCCTGCTGATGAAAATGTCACGACCATCAATATGGTTGACGTTGAGGCGAATGCTAAGGCAAGGAACATTCTCATACAGGGTCTTAGATGCGGTGAGTATGATAGGATTTCTCACCTTCGCTCCGCTCACGAGATTTGGGTAACCTTCAATGCTTACCATGAGGGTTCTACTCAAATCAAGACTGCGAGGCAGGACCAGTTCAAGCGCGAGTGACAGTCTCGACGAGTGTTTTAGTCGGTTTACAAAGATCTTGAGCGACCTCCGAGCAGTTGGTTGCATATACCCTGACTCGGACAAAGCTCGGTATTTCTTGACCGCACTCGACCTTCGGGTTTTGGTGATGAAGGTGACCACCATCAAGGACACCACCGACTTATCGACTCTAACTCTTGACGGGCTTTATTCCCGCCTCAAGACTCATGAGATCGATGTCGTCTCTCGGAAGACAAAATCTCAGTCGATGGCTTTAGTCACCGATCCCAATGGATCTTATTCTGATTTTTCTGTCGGTCTCTCCCTCTCCACCCTTTGCGAGCTAAGCGATGACCAACTGGAAAAATTTTCAGAAAATGAGCTTGCTTTTCTTGCTCGCAAATTTTCTCATGCATACAAGAGGGTGAGAGAGAGGAAGAGAGGTGGCATGATCACCTGCTTCGAGTGTGGTGGCCCCAACCACATTGGGGCGAACTGTCCCAAGTTGGAGAAGGGCAAGAACGATGTTGGCGGTTCGGGCAAGAACGACTACACCAACAAGAACCGCAACAAGAAGCCTCCAGTTCGTGAACTGGCGCACGAGAAGAAGTACCGCAACTTCTCCAAGAACAAGAAGCTCTTCCACCACGTCCTCGACGCGCTTGACGACTTCAACATCTCCGACACGGAGACATAGAGCGACGAGGGTGAGGATGATCCGCAAGAGAAGAAAGGCGGCGACGACTTCTCCGGCATGTGCTTCATGGCCGACGTCAACGGCATCAGTGACTCCGAGCTGTACAGCGACACGGACGAGGTACCCTCCTATGACCAGCTCAATGAAGCTTTCTGCAAATTAGGAAAATTTCATGCTAGAGCTAGGTGTACGGAGCTTGAGAAAGAAGTAGGTACCTTTACTTGGGAGTTAGCTTCACTTAGATCTTCTCCCTCCCGAGTCACTGATGACTGTACTTTGTGTGATGCTTTGCTTGTGGAGTTAGAGAACCTAAGGACTGTGCATGATAGTGTGTTGTCTGAACTAGATAGTCTTAGGTTGAAGAATGCTAGCAATGAATCTGTTGATACTCCTTCTGTAGATTCTAGTTTTCTTCATGCTCACTCTACTCCCTATTGTGCTAATTGCCCTAAATTGCTTGCTGAAATTGATGCCATGAGCACTCGCCTTAAGAAGCTTTCTTCTAGAAATGATGAACTTGAATTGCATGCTTCTAAGGACCCAGTCAGCTCATGTGAGGGCTGTAAGCAACTAAAACTTGACAATGATGCTTTGAATGTCAAGTGTGATCAACTTGCTAAGGACTTACTAGATAAGTCACAAGAATGTTGCTTGCGATGTTCTATGATTGAGGGGGACTTGGATAAAATCCATGTCGAGCTTAGGAAGAAATTAGAAGACCAAGCTCATAGAATTAGAAATGTGTCTTGCGTTTCTTCTGAGGCCCTCAAGATTGAGGCAGCCGTGCTGAGGGAGAAAAATGCACGTGCTGAGAGATCTCATCTTTCTGGTTCTTCTTCTTCTTCCCCCTATTCTTCTTGTGCCTCTTTCTTTCAAGATTGCCAGTATCTTATGAGCACTCTCGAGAAGTTTGTAGGAGGCAAGAAGAAGCTCAATCTTATTCTAGACCAATCCAAGATTAGTAGATTTAATCAAGGTCTAGGATTTGATCCCTTGGAGCACGCTCAGGCGCATCCTCCCACCATTGTGAGCGGCTCCAAGAGTGGTGAGATTGTGATAGCTCCCAGAGTGAGCACCACCATGTTTAGTTCTACTGCGGTTGTCTATAGGACTTCTGACCAGAAGGGTGTTACTCCTGTTGCTTCTGTCTCTAGCAAGGCGAAGTACATATGCACCTTCTGTAAGAAGGATGGTCACCTAGTAGATTTCTGCTTCAGGCGCGCCAAGATCACTCGGCGTGAGCGTGTTGCTGCTCTTAGGGGTATTCAGGGTCATCCCCAGACTTTGGGTGCTCCTAATGTACACACTGCTTCTAGACAGTTTAGAGAGTCGCCTATTTTTGGGCAGCGTCCAGGACTCGGTTTTCATGCTGGTTCTTCGAGTTTTAGTCTTGGAGCTGTTCGTAGTCAGTCTTTCCGCCGTTCATTTGATATTCCTCGTTTTTCCCATCGAGGTAGATATCAGCGGCGTGAGGTCTTTTCTGGTAGGAGATTTAGGAAGCCTCACTGGGATGGTCTGGCTTGTGCACCACGGTGGGCTAACCAAGTTCCAGCTCCTAGATCATCCACTAGAGTTGCTACTGTTCATGTTAAGGTTAAACGGCAGAGAGACACTCGAGTCCAGTCTTCTTCTGTGGCTGGAACTTTGAGGCGTCGTGTGGTTCAATATTGGGTTCCCAAGTCTTCACTCTATCCCAGTACTGAGTCATCTTTCTCTCTTGTGTCTTGATCAGGTTCGTCGGATGGGGAAGGGAGATGTTTGGATTATCGACTCCGGTTGTTCTCGTCATATGACCGGAGATTCTCGATGGTTCTCTTCCCTAGTCCGAGCCCCCGGTGATGAGTTGATCACTTTCGGGGATGCTTCTTCAGGTAGAGTCATTGCTAAAGGTACCATCTGCATTAACCAAAATTTCATTCTTAAAGATGTTGCCTTAGTAAGTAAGCTGCAACACAATCTGCTCTCTGTTTCTCAACTTATCGATGACTCTTTCGAGGTAAGCTTCAAGAGTAATGCCTGTAGAATCTTTGATTCATCAGGAGAGTTAGTTTGCGGGATTTCTAGATTTGGGAGAGTCTTTCGTGCTGATTTTTCTGCTTCTTCTGGAGACTCTCTTCGAAGTTTGATTGCTTCTGAGTCCCGTGATCTCTTCTTCTGGCATAGGAGACTTGGTCACAATGGTTTTGATCATTTGACCCGAGTTATCAACCACGATCTCATTCGGGGTTTGCCCAAACTCAAGATGGTCAAAGACTTAGTTTGCTCTCCTTGCCGACATGGCAAGATGGTTGCTGCTTCTCATCCCCTAGTCACTATTGTGATGACTGATGCACCAGGACAGCTTTTACAAATGGACACTGTTGGTCCAGCTAGAGTGCAGTCAGTGGGTGGGAAGTGGTATGTTCTTGTCATTGTTGATGATTTTTCGAGGTACTCTTGGGTGTTTTTCATGTCCTCGAAGGATGAGACTTTTACCCATTTTAGGGGTTTGGTTCATAGGTTGTCTTTTGAGCTCCCTGGTGCCCTACGAGCTATACGCAGTGACAATGGCACGGAGTTCAAGAACTCCTATTTTGAGAGTTTTTGTGTGGAGTCTGGTTTAGAGCATCAGTTCTCCTCTCCCTACGTCCCTCAGCAAAATGGCGTAGTGGAAAGGAAGAACAGGACCCTGGTAGAAATGGCCAGGACGATGCTAGATGACTACATTACTCCTGGGAAGTTTTGGGCTGAGGCTATAGCTACTGCTTGCCATGTTTCTAATCGTGTATTCTTGAGAGCACATTTGCACCGCACTTCTTACGAGTTGAGGTATGGGCAAAAGCCCAGTGTTTCTCATTTTCGTGTGTTTGGTTGCAAGTGTTTTATTTTGAAGTCTGGTATCCTGGATAAGTTTGAGTCTCATTCTTCTGATGGTATCTTTCTGGGTTATTTGACTTCTTCTCGTAGTTATAGGGTCTGGACTTGCGATGCGCATAGGATCATAGAGACCTGTGAAGTGACCTTTGATGAGGCTAGCCACAGGCTAGACACGATATTTGAGCTCTTCTTCTTCCTCCGAGACCATCTTTGTAGAGGATGAGGATAATGGAGATGATGGTGTTCCACCTGATCCAGTCCCCTCTACACCTGAGGTGCCTCCAGTTTCCATTTCTGCTCCTCAGGAAGACCAGCCCTTGCCTTCTGACTCTCATTCAGCTAGTGGCTCTGCTCCTACCTCTTCTGTGCATGTGGTAGAGGCCACTTCTGCTTCTGGACCTCCCCGTCATATTCAGCGTTCTCATCCACCTGATCAGATCATCGGCGATCTGTTTGAGCGAGTCACTCACTCAAAATCAGGTTTGTCCTGTTTCTGCCTTCACTCTACCTTTGTTGCCTCGTTTGAGCCGAAAGATGTGACTCTTGCATTATCTGACGAGTCTTGGACTAATGCTATGCATGAGGAACTTGAAAACTTCGAGAGGAACAAAGTCTGGCAGCTTGTAGAACGTCCATCTGGTCATAATGTAATTGTGACCAAGTGGGTGTTCAAAAACAAGCAAAGTGATGATGGGGTTGTCATTCGCAACAAGGCTAGGCTAGTTGCACAGGGCTTTTCTCAGGTTGAGGGTCTTGACTTTGAGGAGACCTTTGCCCCTGTTGCTAGACTAGAGGCTATCAGGATCCTGCTTGCATTCTCTGCATCCCGAGGCTTCAAGCTCTATCAAATGGATGTCAAGAGTGCATTCCTCAATGGCTATATGGAGGAAGAGGTTTATGTCAAACAACCTCCAGGATTTGAGAACCCCAAGTTTTTGAATCATGTATACAAGCTTTCCAAAGTTTTGTATGGACTCAAGCAGGCCCCCAGAGCATGGTATGAGAGGCTCAAGTCTTATCTTCTCAGCCATGACTTCAAAATGCGCGTAGTAGACTAGACTCTGTTCATCAGACACCATGAGTCGCATTTTCTTCTCGTCCAGATTTATGTGGATGATATCATTTTTGGTGGTTCGTCTCATTCGCTTGTGTCTCAGTTTTTTGAGGTGATGAGCACAGAGTTTGAGATGAGTATGACGGGCGAGTTGAGCTACTTTCTTGGCTTCCAAATCAAGCAGACTCAGGAGGGTACTTTCTTGCATCAAGGCAAGTATACCCGTGATCTCCTGAGGCGCTTAGATATGTCTGATGGGAAGCCGGTGATGACTCCTATAGCCACCACTGCTGTCCTCGAGCCCGATGAGGATGGTGAGCCTGCTGATCAAAAGGAGTTTCGGAGCATGATCGGCTCCCTCTTGTACCTCACTGCTTCGAGGCCAGACATACATTTCGCTGTGTGTCTGTGCGCTCGATTTCAAGCTTCTCCTCGCGCCTCTCACCGCTAGGTGGTCAAGCGCATCTTCAGGTACCTTCGTGCTACCACTGATTATGGTATTTGGTACTCTTCTTCTTCTTGTCTATCTCTTAGATCCTTTTCCGATGCCGACTTTGCTGGCTGTAGGATAGATAGGAAGATCACTTCTGTCACTTTCCAATTCATTGGCACTTCTCTTGTTTCTTGGTCATCTAGGAAGTAGTCCGGAGTTGCACAGTCCACCGCTGAGGCTGAGTATGTTGCTGCAGCTAGTTGCTGTAGCCAGGTTCTCTGGATGAGATCGACCTTGCGGGACTTTGGGTTAGATATATAGAGTGTGCCACTTTTCTGTGACAACACTTCTGCTATTTGCATTGCTAAAAACCCAGTGCAGCATTCCCGGACCAAACACATTGATATTAGATATCACTTCCTTAGAGACCATGTAGAGAAGGGGGATATCGTGCTTGAGCTTGTAGAGAGTGACCTTGATTAGCGATATCTTCACCAAGCCTTTGGATAGCTCCAGGTTTGTTGCCCTGAGGAGTGAGCTTGGGTTCGTGTGCCCTTACGGCCTTCTGTGAGGGGGAGCTGGCTTGTATATTATGTATTATATTATTTTTCTTCCGGTCCTTTTTTCTTTTGTTTTGTTCTGGGTGCTATGGGTTTTTCTCTTTAGAGTTCTGAGTTCACTTCACCTAGACTTCTGGCATGCTTCGGCATCAACCTCTCATCTTATGCTTCAGGATGCTATTCTTTTCTTCTTCTTGGTTGAGCTCACTCACAGACTTATAGGTCTAGCAGGTGTTGAGCCTCCTGGGTAGACAGGGTCTGTGTTTGCTCCTGTGTTAGAGTTCAAGAGTTAGCTGTCCTTTGTCAGTAATTGGGGAAGATGAGAGCGAGTTTGAGCCTAGTGTTCTCTACTATCTTTCCTAACTCTATAGACATTCAGTTTGCAATTTTTCAATCTTTCTCTCCTCTTTTGTGAATTTTTGGCTTCAATTGAGTTCATTTGGTTTTTTCTATGCCTAACTCTGCTAATAACTCAATTTGTGCTTAAAATTGACTCACATGTTGAGGGGGAGTTTGAAAATCTGTTCATGCATTGCATTTTCTTTTGTTTTATGAGCTTTGTCTATTATGCAATTGATTCAATCTTCATGTAATGCACCTTGCTACATCTTCGAAGAAAATCACTAGCTTAGGTCTATTCAAGTTCATCTATCATACTAAGCTTGTTAAAATCCGAAAATTGAAAATCTTAAATGAAAAACATGTTGCTTTTTCTTGTTAAGTTTCTTCTCTAGAGGTTTTTACCATGAATTGTGAATTTATGGAGTTCTCTAGAGTCCCTATAGCAACTTGGGTGAAACTTGCTTGATCCATATTTTAGTCCTTCAAAATTGCTCATATGTGGTAAATTAAGAAAAATTTGACTCTCTTTTGTGCAAAATTGAACTCAACACTATATATTCTCGAGACTGTCTCCCATTGCACTTAGGGTGAACTTGGAATATATCGTGTATGACCAAGATCATTCTCTTAAGAGTTACTCTTGGGGTGATCGAACATGGCTTGAGTCAATCATTAAGAAATGCAAATAACAAAAACATAAGTGGGTAAAGAATGCAAATAATGTCAAACATTTGCACCCCGCTATGTCTTTCAAAATATCAAAGAAGAAGAATTTGCATGAATTGAAAAATGAGCTCGAAGGACTCTATATGCACTTCAAGATTCCCCAAAGTGTTGAGTAGGTTGAACTCTAGGTTTTCCATTTGATCCTATGAGTGGTGTTTGCTTCTAGCTTTGAAACTTTTGCTAAGTTTTGCACTTGTTCAAATCTTGCTAAAATAAAATCTTGTAAACAAAGCTTGTGAGCAAAATGAATTTGTTCTTGGAGACATCCTAGTTCAGTCATTTTCTAAATTGACTAGCTTGGTGTCATATCTTGCATTTATGATCACTTGGATAATTCTCAAAGCTCACTTAGGATGCATTTCATGCATACATATATAAAGGGGGAGAATAAAAAAAATTCTTGATGCCTATATTGCCAAAAGGGGGAGAAAATGTAGAAAAGTCATCTTCAAAGGAAAAATGTTAATCCACTTTGGTTCTTATGATCTTTGTGACAATTGCAAAATTTTATGATCATAAGCATATTCGAGTGTTCCTTGTGAGTTTTATTGGATCTTTTAGAGCTTTTGTTGAAAACTTGCTCTCTTTAAAGTTTAGCTCTAAAATCCCTTTTCTGCCAACTTGGTCATGATCTTATTTCCTTATTCTGGACCAAGTTTGGCTTTGCATTCAAATTGCTTTCTTCTCTCTTATTCAAACTCAAAACTTATGCCTTTTCATGTGTTTGTCAATATACTCATCAAGGGGGAGATTGAAAGACCATGTGGAGGTCTATCCTTGTGTGTCATGAGTAATTGACGAGTTTTGAGCTTGGTTTGATTTGAATTGAATTGGATTTGAAGCAATTTGAGTGTTGGTTGCTCTTCTTAGTGCTATCGGCCTAGGGGTAGTAGCACCGGACCATTGAGAGTAATTATGATCGATTAATGATTTTGGGATAATCATTGAATATCTTTGTGGGCATTGCTATGTGAAAGGTTTTTCCTTGTCTTTGACGGTTGCAGGGCGACGGTGCTAGGTCATGGTGAGGCGGAGGATGACCGGGACTAGGCGAGGAGCGTCGGAGGTCCAGACGGTTGGGAGATCACCGGAAGATGATCGAAGATGGAGTCTGGGCAAGTCAAGAAGACAAGGAAAGGAGATGATGCTAGCTAGATGCCGCGTGGATCAATGAGGGCCGTCGGATTAAGGTCTAGTTGATAGGTTAGCGGGTCTAGGTAGTATGCTTTGAAAACCGTGCAAGAAAACTCGGTATGTGTGTGGGTTTTGGGTTAGCCCTTGCATGGCTGTGTGTGTGGGTTAATCCTGGCCCTTAGATGAGTGCTCTAGGGTTGAGGGACTCATCCAAGGGTGGTAGGTGGCCCAAGAGTAGAATAAATAAGGGTGGAGGGGTAGCCTTCTCCCCTTGAAGGTTTTTGATGTTTTTGAATGCTCATTTGAGCTTTGCACACATGAAAGTGAGGCTTTGTAACCTATCCTTCCAGAAATGAAAGTTTTATCCATCCAACTCTGAATTTTTTTTGCGCATTTACATTATGTCTTTACTTTATGCAATTTAAATTCAGCATTTACTTTCCATAATTACATTCTATGAATTTACTTTCACGCAATTTGGATTTGCATCCCCTCCTTCTAAATGATGTTGATCTTGGATGTTTTGAGTTTGTTCATATGGTTTTACATCTCTTTTGCACTCTTGGATTGAGTATAGAACATCTTTTCTTTCAAGTTCCAACTTTGTTCAGAACTTGTTCTTTGCGCAGCATTTAGTATTTGATTTTTATAAAAACCTTGAAAAATCCTTTTTAAGTGATTCTTATTGTAGGAGGTTCAGGACTCCGATATCCAGCTTCAGAAAAAGTTTGGAGTTCACTTGTTGCACCGTTTGGGCTCTATGAGGTGAAAACCGAGCCCCAAACTTTCTGCTCGAAGTTCTTGACTAACTGTGTTCTTCGATTTTTCCTGTTTTTTTTGTAAGGCTTTTTGAGGATAAATTTTGTGGAGTTCTTCACGACTCTTCTGCTCATGGGGAGAAAAATTCTCAAAATTTTGTGAGCTGCAGAAACCCACCAACCTCCTGTTCAAATTGAGGACAATTTCTGGAAATTCTGCTTTTTCTTTTCTGAAAGTGACTTTTGTGATTTGAATTGATCTCCTTTCTAATTGCAAGAGTTTGATTGATTCCTCTTTATCTTGGACACTAGACAACCAGGATTGTGACTCAAAAATCTCCACATATTTTATGGTACTTATCCATGCAAGCTATGGGTACACATAGTTGTCTAGTTTTCGGTTTTTTCACGATTTCCTTTGAGCGATCTTGTCGAGGTTTTTGTTAGAGTATTTTGGGGGAAAATTTATTTGCGACCATTCAACCCCCTCTGTTCGCCATCTCGATCCTTCATCAATATTTTTAATTTAAAATACCTGGGCCCACTTGTTAGAGAATATTTTTGGAATATTCTGTTTCTTTTTCTTTTTCCGATTTATTTGTCTAATGGATATTTCGAGAGTCCGTTAACCTTCATATGAACTCTGATTTAGCCCATTCAAATTTATAAATTTGTTTAAATTCAAGCTAGACCATTTGGTTAATTTTATTTGATTTTTAGAGTTGGTCTTATCTTTGATTTATATTTATTTTACTTTTTCACCGTTCATTTCACATAAACATTGAACTGCTGGGAGCGTACAAAGTTGGAGAGTTGACTCAAGTCCAATGTCTAGATCAAGAGTTGTTCAAAGGCAAGTTGTGCTTTGATCATGTTGAACCAAGTTTTACAAATACTATTTTATTTTAATCTATTGCATGTTATTTCAAGTTGTACTATTTTTAAAATAATTTGGGAATTAGTTATTTAGCCTATTTGAATTATACCTATTTTCTCATTTGCTATGCCATATTTATTTGTAATCCTAGGATGGATAATTATTAGTTGGTTGCTAGTTTATGCCAACGTGGATTGCTTAGAATGTGCTTAGTATGCTTAACCATGCCACGAATAAATGATATATTTTGGAAGTGCAAATTCAAATTTGACTAATTATATATGGAAGTTGTTTATAAAAAGGGTGTGTGATGTGTTGTCACACAATGCTGTTAAATTGTTAATGGCATGTGTTGCGCGATAATCACTTTGGTGGAAAATGATGAAGCGCTTATACTCCAGCTTGTCGCCCCATTACGAGAAACCCCTACATACATTAGAGAGATGCCATTGAGTCAAAAAAATGAACGTAGTTAAATTTAGAAAGTGTTAGGTAAGAGTAGTGCACTTACTTCTCCAAAGCAGGCTTGATAACTCAGAGCGAGCACGAGTAGAACCTAATGGTTGCTTATTAAATGGTATATAGTGCAAGGAAATAAGTTCACATATGGTTTAAGTGCGTACAAGTAATTGAAGAGTAAAGCACTACTTACGCCTCGTGGTACGGGAATAGAATGAAGTCCTTCTTCGACTCAGCATGCAATGCCCCCTTGATGTAGCCGGCAACGAACTCAGATTGAAGCCTAGCCACGGTCGCAGACACAAGCTCAGGGTCAACGAACCCAACTGGGTGTTGACTCGTCATGGCTCGCTACCTCATTGCCCTGCAACTCGTGTTGAATGTTAAAAAACTTAATGCAAAATCCTATAAAAGTCATATGCACATTTAGTATGGTGTGATACCCATAGCATCTAGGATCATACAGTAGAAATATCGATGGCTATCAGTTGGTACAAATGAAACAGATCCTCAAAACTGACTAGGAATGTCCCATGCTCGTCGCGGTGGAAATGTCACCTTATATACCTCACATTGAAGTCAACACGATGCTCTGCCTCATTCACCCTGTCAATGTACCATCCATAGAGCATGCGAGTCCACTTGCCTAGAGCATTCAATTGGCTGGTAGACAAACAGGGTTGTCCATGTACAAAGCCCTTAAAATCTTGAGGGGCTTCTACCGACTTTCCTTTATGGGTAGAAGGAGTCTCCAAGGTCAGAACAACAGGCTTTCCTTGTATTTGAGTGGCACTGTGGCCACTGTCAGCTTTGTCTTCTTGATAGAAGGAGTCTCTAAGGCCTCCTGTGGTTCTTTGGCTGTCATGCTAGTCCTTTTGCGCGCCAGCTCTGCACTCTTCGTAGGACTCATCATGGTGGTGGGAGCAGGAGCAGGCGTAGGAGTAGGAACCTACGAAGCACATGCATATGTAACGTGTTGCAATACTGGAATGATCGAGAAGACACGGGGGATTTTTACCTTGACTAGTACGACACCCGTCGTGGGCCACTTGATGAACGAAATCCGTGCTTGCCCAAGAGTGGTGATATCTTCGTGCTTGGCGAACTCCAGGACATAAGATAAGAAGCCTTCGTGGACATAGTTGACCTGCACCCTCATGTAGCCCTTCCCCAAATGCTGACCATGCACCGTGTCAGCTCCTTGCATGGAAATGCAACCCCGCATGCAACCTCAATGTGAAATCCATCTTCCATCATGGTGAGCTGGCATTTGGTAGGCGCCTACAAGAAGTGCGCAACTTGATCGAAAACATTGTAGGAGTTACCCTCGTACTTTTCAAAGAGGAAAAATTAATTATTACCTTCAACTAGGGACCGAACTGATTATTTTTAGAACCGAAGCTGCTGGGGCGGGGCACAAGCCTTTCTACGTGAGGTGAGGCCATCTAACTCTGACTCTAGGAGATCATCGCCATCATCTCGGCCATCACGTGCTCCTCACGTGCCAGCATCTCCTCCTTGATATCCTCCCTCAGCTGCTCCCTCAGTGTGTCCTTGAGGCGCTCTACACGTGCCTCCTATGATCTTGATCTGGCACTAGCAGCGTCCTCTTGGATGAATGACCTCTTCATATGCCCCGCCCCTGTGGCAAGGACCCAACCCTTATGAAAGGGCTTCCCAATCGCTGAAGACAGGATGTCCTTTGACCCTCGACTCTGAAAGGTCCCCTAGTCTTTCTGCTGGCTTACCCTTGCAAGAAGCAAGTACAAATTAGTTCTAACATACAACGGGAAGGGTCAACTGCAATGTGCTAAGTTAGATGACTTACAATGGTTGAGACGGCGAGTGCGGTCGTGGAGTTTGGAACTACTAGTTTACCGTTAGAGGTTTTCTTAGTCCTCGCTAAGACCCAGTTGCGTGCCCACTCCTCACATATGTGGGAGTACGGCATCGCCGTCCCGGAGTTCACGCACTCCTCGGCTAGTCGTGGCCACTATGCTTTCTTCCCTTCGCAGCTGTCGGAACTAAGGTGGTGCGCGTGAGTGTTCTACCTGTGGATAGCGATGTTCTTCTCTCTCAGCTTCTCCGCCTCGGGCGTACTCTTCGTCCTCGTGAACTCGTCCCAAACATCGGGAGTCACGAATGGATACCTCTCGAATGGAGTACATCCTTTCAGCTCGTACTCACCGTTCATGAGGACCCTGAAGTGCCTCAAAGCCACACCTATCCTCTTCAAGGTGTACTGCCTCGCATTGGTTTCATCTTCCTGTTGTATAATCTATTTGCCCTTAACCTAGTTACATAGCCGATTCTTCTGCTCGGTGCTGACTTCCTTCCTCTAGTCCTTACCGTGATCGGCACTCTCTCCCTCACCAATTGGCCGAGGAAAGACCGGTAGCACACCTTGTACTTGGGAGGACACGTGCAAACCCCCTAGCATTGAAGTTGAGAACCTACGACATTCTCCCTGTGGCCCCATTATTCGGTCCTTGGGCCTTCCTCACCTTACTTGGCCCCTAGACATTTGGAACCGTGCTCAGCCCCTCAGCGGCACCTTCTATTCTATTTGGCGATGAGCCGATGCTCTCTACTTGCAACATGTCGAGTATTTTTATCTGACATGGTCATATATTTGACTTGAGAGAAAGCAATTCATAGCTATTATATGGACTTGATAATGAATCATGTAAAGCGATAGATTAATGGATAATTCATAGCATATAATTGTTCTAGCATATTGTAGTAGAGTAACAGATGAACGAATGATCTTCAAGAAAAATCGATCTATTGACCAACTAAGTATGTACCATCTATAACTCCTATAGTCTACATAGGTTAGGTCCTAATCCCATTCCAGTATGTGTGGTTCAGGCAAGTTCCTAAGCTGTTGTACAACTTCAGAGAAAATTTTGACAGCATCTCCCCGGTGTTCTCCAGATACACGTCTCAACAACAGGTCAAGAGGGGTGTGTATCTGGAGAACACCAGGGAGATTCTACCAAAATCTACTCTGGAGATGCACAACAGCTAAAGAACTTGCCCGAACCACATATCCTCGAACTGTTCAAAAGACGTGGACAATTCGAGACTACTTGCTTATAAATATGCCATTTGAACATATTTATAAACAAACACCCTCGAACGGTAGACGTAGTGATGGGGACGGTGGCCCGATCTTTCGGCAAGTAGTACTAAATCGATTGGTGGAGAACTAGACGTTGACGATCCGGCTTCCAATCATAACTAATTGGAACCCTGCAATCGTTACACCATGGCTCCTTTGGTTATCAACCACGCACAAACACGGTTGATCTTGCCAAGAAGACTTATCCATGCATGCGAATCGAGAACACAAGCAAGAATGTAGAATATAAAATCTAAAATTACGAATAATATTAAGCACATGAGTTGGAGTTCCACAGACCGATGAACAGCGAAAAACTGACAAAGTGTCTAGTTGTAATCTAAATAAAAATCCATCTATTCTAGCGATGGCTACTGAATATATATAAGGAAGAGGGCAAGGGAGGCGGCCAAGGGGTTGGCCGTGCAACCCTAGGTCGTACAAGGCCTTTGGACCCATGTGGAGGTGTCGCAGCACCTAGCAGTTTCTGTATGTCAAATAGTTTTGATGATTCCTGTTGATCTAGAAGGAATTTGAATGTGAAACCACTTCCGTTAGAAAGCCCTCATCGTGGGCTTCTCCATAGAGTCCAAGAACGCCTCAATCAGACTTCGTATGACCCAGATATAGTCGTTTTATTGACATGTTGTCATGAGACTCCGAACCGAATTTGGAGTCCGACTTGAGCTCGACTTTGAGTCCAAGTAGACTTAAACTTCGAAGGATGATGTTTAGGTAAGCTTGGGATGCTTCTCTCATATTCCTAAGCAACAATACATCACAAGAATTTAGTAGCAACCCATCCAAGAAAATATGAACAGCGAGGAACGAGTTCTCCTGGTGGTTTAATTGTCGCGCACATGCTCTTGTAATTGGTCCTTGTATATCTTGAGGAGTCGTGTTGCACGTATCCAAAGGAGTGATGTCCTCATCACGTAGGTTATGCAACCTAGACTCTAACATTCATCTTATGAAAGCAACAGTAATGGCATGTAAAGTAAAAACCATTTTAAGAACAGTAATAGAACAAACGGTCAAACAATGATTGAAGAAATATGTGACTTGATAACTGATTGTATTGAATTAAGCATCTATGTCAGTTCTCTATGTGAACCGATTGCATTTACTTAATAATCTTTGTCGGTTATGTACATGAACTGATTGAATTAACTTAAGAATCTGTGTCGGTTCTGTATGTTTACTGATACAAATAGCATATTATCACTATCGGTTTTAAGTAAAAACCGATACCATTGAGAACACATATCACTATCGGTTTTAAAAAACCAATACAAGTAGTATGTTCTCACTGTCAGTTTTAATTACAAACCGATACAAATGAAAAATCTATCACAATTGGTTTCAAATAAAACCCGATACAAATAGAAAGCTTATCTGTGTCTGTTTCATGTATAGACCGATTGAAATAACTTAGAATCTGTGTCGGTTTCATGTATAAACCGATTGTAAGTTCAAGGATGCTGACTAGAGGGGGTGAATATGCGGTTTAAAAAATTCTTCTCTAAAGATCACTATAGTCAAAACCTAGAATTAATGCGGAAGCTTAAATCAAACGGTTTTGACAATTAAGGCCTAAATCCTCTAGGCTCACTATGTGCACTAACAATCTAAGACTAAATCAATGTTTGCAATCCTAGGTTGACAAGCAAGCAATTTAATTCTAGGAATGTAAATTGCAAGAATGTAAATGAGCAATAATAGAAAGCAAACCAAGAGATTGACACACAATCTTTTTACGGTGGTGTTCGAAGACTTGCCGGTCTCCCCTAATCCATATTGAGGTAAGTCCAAACGAATTGGACCGGCTCCACGAATTAAGCTAGGCACCTCGATTCAACTAGCGGTAGCTCTTTTCCCCTCTAGGTAGGTGAGCTCCAACCTTCACAACTCGTGGGACCTTTGTAACACTCCGGCACTACGCGTGCCTTGAATGTCACGCCAACAACCTACTACTCTAATATTTTAGCAAACCCAATTAAAATGTCAGCAACAACATTGTTGCCATTTGGGACACAAGACAACTCCCCTTACGTATTACAACAAGGAATGACATTGAACAACATAACAACAATAACATATAGCCATTTTATATGACAATTTCAGCAAGCACCTAATTTTAACTTTAGACAATAAATACCAACTACAAGTTATAAACAAGGATTGGAAATAGAAACAATAACGACCTCAACCACAATAATAACCATGTACACTACTTTATTTGGAACCCATTCATGCATCAAAGATACAACAGTACCTTCAACTTACATTCGACAAGGCTACCAATGAAGAGCATAAAAAAGTTATAATGACACACCACAAACATAATTTAACCAAACCGATTAAATCCATACAAGATTATATCTACTAAATTATTTCATGACTGAGTCTGCCTATTTATTCAAAAGCTAAGCATGCTTAAAGTGCTAAATAACATCATGAGGGTAGATTGGTGATAAGTGTCGTGTCTGTTCTATTTCCCATCCCATCATGTCGGCTTCAAAGTACCTAAAACATTAAGCAAACAAGCGTGAGTCCAAGACTCAACAAAGTGCATCATACAACAATAACAACATATGAAAATAACCATTGAATAAAATACATCATATCATGTTATCTATACATAAAGGAGAACTCATCAATTTAAATCTCTTCATCCACTTCATTCATGCAATGCATCATGCTTTATGATCAAATGCATCTCTTTTTCTCTTTGCTTATACTGGTATAGCTGAGTGCACACCCGTCGGTATTGCATTCTCCCTTCCATCCCAGTGGAGGGGCCTACAAAGTAGGTCTTTCTCCCATCCACATCCTGTGGAGGGGCCTACCGTAGTAGGACTTTCGTGCCCACCACAAGTGGGTCACAGAGGCCCTCATGGGTCACCTCTCCAATCATGTATGCACATATGCAAATGACATTAATAATGTGCAAGTTGCATTTTTTCCAATAATAACAAAACCATAAACATAAACATTATCATTGTCCCAAACATAATCATGCGTAAAAACAATGGTAATGTGGCATATCAAACATTTAGGCTAGCTCGGTAGCAATCCTCATTTGAACTTCGATCCAACTATAACCATCAACATATTCTATGCACTTGCCTTTACCCACGAGGAGCAAAGTGGCATGAAGTTGAGACTACTCCCGAAGTCACACCTCCTGAAATAAATTGCATATATCTCAAAACAATACAATCACAGCATAGATAACAAACATAGCGACGTCGAACCAACCACAACCCCAATTTTTAACTTTCACAAACAACGGAGAAAACCACACCTTTGCTGTCCCGTTGGTCTAAAGGCTATAAATCCTACCCCAAGAGCCCAAACAAAGGGAACCAAGAACTATATAAAAACTATACAAGAATAGCTACAATATTCTAGTTACCCACCATTTTTAATGACTACATCAAAACCCCCGAATTCAACCCAGAAAACCGATCTGTCATCAACCTGGATAGCAGCCTTCATAATTTCGTAACTATTTTTATACAACTCCAAATTAATCAAAATATGATATTTTTGAAATCTACAGGAAATTTACTAGCTATCTCCAGAAATTGAAATAATTTAGTTCGGCTTCTAATTAGCCCTAATTTGCTAATTACCGCGGCTGCTGCTAATAAGCACAAATTCAGGACAGCAGTGCTTCAAAAGGACATAACTTTTAAACCACTTAACCAAAATTCGTGTTCTTGGTCTCTAATTAAACTTAAGACAACGATATACAACTTTAACAACAGGCAACCCCTATGAAAATGACCACAACTATTTTGAAACTTAGATATAAAATCACAACCAACGCTGCTCAAGTCCAAAACTGACACAGATCTAAAATTTTGCCCAATCCCCACCAATCGCAGCACTGAAACTAAGAACCGTAACATGAACTTCCTAGAATACCAGCACCAAACCCACCCTCAAAGATCTAGAAAAATTATACCTTTTCCCAAGAATGGCTAGATCTCGCCACCGTGAGCCTCTCCCTTGAATCTCCGGGGCTGGGGAAGAGCAGGAGAGATGATACGACAACGGCTCGATCTTTCGATAGGTTATACTTTTGCGAAACAGAGATATTCGTGTTCCAAGGGCCTCCAATCAGCGAAGATTGAAACTTTGCAATCGCTCCACCCACGGACCTGTCGTATCAACCGTGCTCACGCCCGGATGACCTAACCACGAAGGTTAATTCCTGCACGCAGTAGAAGAAATGAGCAAGAAAGAGAAAGAAAGCAATCTGAAAATTCAAAACGATCAAAGTTGAGGTTATCTCTTTCACCAGACCAGGTCTTGCGACACTACTCCGATGAACAAGTGTTTCACTCGCAATGGAGAACAAACTTAGCAAAATAACCTGACCTAATCTGATGACAGTGGCTTGTTTTAATGATGTGGAAAGGGAGAGCAGCTGTGGCCTGGGAGGGGGTGTGCTAGGGTTGCCTCGCACGTCCACAATCTGGGCTTGGACCCTCTGTCGAGATACAAGGCTGGTGGCCCAAAGAAAAGGTGGCGCAGCTCCTTCCAAAAAATAGTAGACACTTGTTACGACTATTTGGAATCCTTACCGACTCAATTTGGAGGTGAGGTTAGATCCATTGGAAATATCTTGAAATAACCTTTCAATAGAGTGCTTATACACCTTGGACTGAGGCCGTATGAGAATGTTATGGCCTTTTGAATCCTAGGCTATCAGGCTGACTCCAACTCGAATTACAGCCCGAAATATCTTGCTCTCCTAATTGAGGATGGAGACTTGGTGTTGCATCTTCACCAATATTCCATTTAACAAAAAATCACGATGTCCATTAGGTAGCATACCATCCCTATTAAAATAATTATGAATAGCGAGGAACGAGCTCACCTTATGATTTAATTGACGAGCACGAGCTCGTGTCATTGGACCTTGAAGTGGTGAAATATGAGGAACAGCGGGTGTAGTGTGTGTATCCAAGGAATGGATGTCCTCCTCATCCTCTCCCTCTAAAATTGGAGTCGTCCTCGACTCAAGCTCATCTTCTTCTCCCACATACGGCTTTAAATCTGAAATATTAAATGTGGCACTAACCCTAAAATCTGCAGGCAACTCAAGCTTATAGGCATTGTCAAGCACTTTGAAAGGACCATCAGCTCGAGGCATTAATTTAGACTTTCTCAACTTGAGAAATCTATCTTTATGCAAATGTAACCAAACAAGATCACCAGGTTCAAAGGTTAAATGTTTTCAACCCTGGCTACCATAAACTCTATATTTCTCATTCATCTTTTCAATATTTTCTTTGACCAATTCAAGCATTTTTAGAACCAATTTAGCTCATTTGTTAGCATCAAAATTAGATTTTTCAGAAGTAGGTAAAGGTAGTAAATCAATAGGAGCAAGTGGATTAAACCCATATACTACCTGAAATGGACTTACCTTGGTGGTGGAGTGTACTTACCTGTTGTACGCAAACTCAATATGAGGTAGACACTCTTCCCACATCTTCAAATTCTTCTTTAGTACAGCCCGTAGAATAGTTGACAATGTGCGATTGACAACCTTCGTCTGTCCGTCGGTTTGGGGATGACAAGTAGTAGAGAAAAGTAGCTTTGTCCCCAATTTATTCCATAAGCTTCTCCAAAAATGACTCAAAAACTTCGTGTCACGATCTGAAACAATGGTATTGGGTACGCCGTGTAAACGAACTATCTCCCTGAAAAATAATTCATCAACATTTGTAGCATCGTCGCTCTTATGGCAAGGTATAAAATGTGACATTTTAGACAAATGATCAATCACCACAAATATATTATCCCTCCCCCTCTTAGTCCTAGGCAATCCTAATACAAAATCCATTGAAATATCGTCCCACAAAACACTAGTAATAGGAAGAGGCATATAAAGATCATTTGGGTTCAAACCGGACTTTGCTTTATTGCAAGTAGTGCATCATGACACATAACACTCGACGTCGCGTGAACGACCATGTGGAGGTCCATCCAAGTTTGTGATGAGTATTTGACTTTATGTTATCTAGGATAGATTAGATTTGAGTTTGTATTTAAAATGGATTTCAAGTTGGAAGTATTTTTGTGCTGGCATGATAGGTTACGCCAGACTAAGTTTAATCGGTTTCATGTTTGCGCCGAACCAAATGTTGCATGAGTTGCATTTGCGCCGGACCAGGGTAGAAATGATTTTCCTTTTGTGCCGGACAAAGGGAAATGAGAAACAGAGAGTTTCCCATTTGCGCAGGACCAAGGGAAGAGGGAAACAGAGAGTTTCCCATTTGTGCCGGACTGATTTTTTCGCGCCGGACAAAGTCTCAGTGAGTTTCACGTTTATGCGGACCGGTTTTGACAGCCGGAAGTAATTAGCATTTTTGAAAAAATTTCCTTGATCACACAATTGTTTGGTCTAAATGAAAGTTGTAGATAATTTCAAGATGCATCTTTGTCATATTGACAAGTTTTTCATTTGAGCAACAGAAAAAATCATATAAAATGGGGAAGGTTAACAGAGAATTTCGCATTGGCGGCGGACCAGTTTCGACAGCGTGCAGTAATATACCTTTTTGAAGGTCTTCCCTTCACAAAAAATTATGTGTTCTACATGAAAGTTTTAGAGAATTTCGACATGCAACATTTTCATGTTGACAAGTTTTTCATTTGAGCAAAATAAAAAAATCATAAAAATTGAGAAGATTACAATTGTATTGAAAACAGGATGTTTGCATTTGGTTGAAGTGTTTTGGTCCGTTTTGGTCTGTTCTAACCCCAATTCGTGATCGAATTGATGCGCTGGGTTCATGGTGGAACCAATAAAGGTTTTCTTGTCTTTGTGGATGTAGGACTTCATTTGGTGGTCATGATGAGGCGAACGGAGGCTGGAACTAGGCCTGAGATGGCCGGAGGTTCATGTTGGCCGGATGTTTGCCGGAAGATGGTCGGAGATGAAGTCGATGCAGTCCAAAGAGACAAGAGATCAGTGGAGAAGCTAGCTTATTACTACTTGGATCAAGGAGAGTTGTTGGGTTGCAGTTCTGGAAGATAGAGTAGTGGATAAGTGTAGCTTGCTTTGAAATATGTGCAAAATCTTGTATGCTAGTGGGTTTCGGGTTTACCTGAGAGTAGTTGAGAGTGGTTAAGAGTGACAGTATGGGATCAAATCCTGGATCTTGGAAGTTGGCTTAGGATTGAAGCAAGACATCCAAGGGTGGGAAGTGATCCCAGGACACTATAAATAGAAGGGAAGGGACAGCCTCCCCTGGGTTGAAGGTTTTTGAGTTTTTTTATGCTCCTTTGAGCTTTGCCCACATGATTGTAACCTCTCCTTCCAGAAATGAAATGTTCTTCATTTATGCTCATGTTTCATTTTCTTTACGATTTACATCACACATTTAAATTACGCAATTTAAATTCCGCATTTACTTTCTTGCAATTTACATTTACGCAATTTGGATTTGCCTCCCCTCCTAATTGCTTACGAATATTTTTGCTGAGGTTTATGATTGATTCTTTCTTGAAATCATGTTTCAATCATCTAGGCTATCCACGCGTTCTTGTTGCAAGAAGTTGATCTTTTGCGTTCTTGAATGCTTGATCTTGTAGATTGAGTATACTTGAGTTTCTTTGTGTTATGTTGCTTACTGAGACGTGTGGGAAGTCATTCAAGATCACTTTGATCATCAAAACCCCACGAGTAAGCCTTGATCAAAGTTTTTTCGATTTTTGATGAAACTTGGTGCGTTCTTCCTTCCCAGGCAAAAAGGTCAGAACTTTGATGTCAATCCCTTGGATTGAAGATTGGAATAAGTTCCTGACATCCCGAGGACCTTATCTACCAAGTTTCATTGAGTTTGGAAAAATTGATCAAAGAATTCATCAATTTTCCTTTTTGAACCCGTGCTGAAAACGCTATTCATATGCCTAATATTACTGTAGCTATAGTAGGCCGGTAGTACCGGCCCCAGAGTGCGGTAGCACCGGCCTCAGGCTGATTTTTGTGAAAATTGACCCTTTCTCTTTCGTTTGATATTTAAGGGTTTTGGCTTGGTTTGTTTGGGTGAAAATCTGCTGTTGTGATCTTCCTTAGGGAATATATTTTAATTTAGGATCGTTCACCCCTCTCTGATCGCCATCTTGATCTTTCAATTGGTATCAGACCCGGTTTTGCTCTTTCATAGATCTTGACCGATCTCAAAAGCCATGGCGATGGACAAGTATTCCACCAAGCCTCCTATTTTCTCTGGATTTGATTTTTCTTTTTGGAAATATCGAATGGAGTCATACATCACTGCCCAAGTCTTCCTGATATGGCAGTAGGTGAAACTCCTGTATGAGGTTCCTGCTGATGAAAACGTCACGGCCGGCAATATGGCTGACGTTGAGGCAAATGCTAAGGCAAGGAACATTCTCATACAGGGTCTTAGCCGCAGTGAGTATGATAGGATTTCTCACATTCGTTCTGCTCACGAGATTTGGGTGACCTTCGATGCTTACCATGTGGGCACTACCCAAATCAAGATGATTCAATAGTACCAATTCAAGTGTGAGTACAACAAGTTTGAACAACACGCTGGTGAGAGTCTTAACGAGTGCTTTGATCGGTTTACAAAGCTTTTGAGTGACCTCCGAGCAGTCGGTTGCATATACCCTGACTAGGATAATGCTCGACATTTCTTAACCGCACTCGATCTTCGAGTTTGTGAAATGAAGGTGACTACCATCAAGGACTCCACTGATTTGTCGACCTTGACTCTTGATGGGTTGTATTCCCGTCTCAAGACTCATGAGATTGACATCGTCTCTCGTAGTACGAGATCTCAGTCGATGGCTCTGGTCACCGATCCCATCGGGTCTTCCTTCGGACCCTCTCTTGATTTTTCTTCTGGTTTCTCTCTCTGCTCTTTGCGATGTAAGCGATGAAGTTCTGGAACGATTTCCAAAAAATGAGCTTGCACTTGTCGCTCGTAAATTTACTAACATTTACAAGAGGGTGAGAGAGAGGAAGAGAGGGGGCAAGATCATTTGCTTCGAGTGTGGTGGCCCCAACCACGTTCGAGCAAACTGCCCACGGTTGGAGAAGGTCAAAAACGAACAAGGCGGTTCGAGCAAGAATGACTACACCGACAAGAACCGCAACAAGAAGGCACCAGCTCGTGAGTCGGCGAAGAAGAAGTACCGCAACTTTGCTAAGAACAAGAAGCTCTTTCATCGGGTCCTCGCCGCTGGACGACATCGAGCTCTCCGACACGGAGAACTGGAGCGATGCAAGTGAGGACGATTCGCAAGAGAATGTGAAGGGTAGCGACGACTTCTTCGGGATGTGCTTCATGGCAGGCGCCATTGAAGTAAGCGACTCTGAGCTGTACAGCGACACGGATGAGGTACCCACCTACGATGAGTTAAATGATGCCTTCTGTAAATTAGGCAAGTTTCATGGTAAGGCTAGGTCGAGGTGCTCTGAGTTAGAGAAGGAGGTAGATAGCTTGTCTCGGGAGTTAGCTTCACTTAAATCATGTTCCTCCCGAGACTCTGATAGTTGTACACTCTGTGATGCTTTGCTTGTGGAGCTGGAGAACCTAAGGACTTTGCATAATAGTGTGCTTATTGATCTTGAGAATCTGAGGTCGAAGAATGCTAGTTCTGTTACTATTGATATTCCTGCTGATGCTAGTTTTTCTCATGCTCACACAAATGCTTCTTGTAATAATTGCCCTAAATTGCTTACTGAAATTGATGCCATGAGCTCGCACCTTAGAAAGCTTTCTGCTAGAAATGATGAACTTGAATTGTATGCTTCTAAGGACCCAGTCAGCTCATGTGAGGGTTGTAGGCAACTAAAGCTTGACAATGATGGTTTGAATGTCAAGTGTGATCAACTTGCTAAGGGCTTACTAGTTAAGTCACACATTGGTTGCCTACTGTGTGTTGGGGTTAAGGATGATATGGATAAAATCCATATCGAACTTAGGAAGAAGTTAGAAGACCAAGTCCATAGGATTAGAAATGCGTCGTGCGTTTCTTGTGAGGCCCTCAAGATTGAGACAGCCGTGTTGAGGGAGAAAAATGCACGTGCTGAGAGCTCATCTTTCTGGTTCTTCTTCCTCTTCTTCCCCCTGTTCTTCTTGTGCCTCTTTCTTCCGAGATTGCCAGTATCTCATGAGCACTCTCGAGAAGTTTGTTGGAAGCAAGAAGAAGCTCAATCTTATTCTAGACCAATCCAAGATTAGTAGATTTAATCAAGGTCTAGGATTTGATCCCTTGGAGTACGCTCGGGCGCATCCTCACACCATTGTGCACGGCTCCAAGTGTGGTGAGATTGTGGTAGCTCCCAGAGTTAGTACCACCGTGTTTAGGTCTGCTGAGGTTGTCCATAGGACTTCCGATCAGAAGGGTGTTACTCCTGTTGCTTCTGCCTCTAGCAAGGCGAAGTACACATGCACCTTTGTAAGAAGGATGGTCACCTAGTAGATTTTTGCTTCAGGCGCACCAAGAACACTTGGCGTGAGCGTGTTGCTGCTCTTAGGGGTATTCAGGGTCATCCCCAGACTATGAGTGCTCCTAAGGTACACACTGCTTCTAGACAGGTTAGAGAGTCGCCTGTTTTTGGGCAGCGACTAGGACTCAGTTTTCATGCTGTTTCTTCGAGTATTAGTCCTGGAGCCGCTCGTGGTCAGTCTTTTCACCGTCCTCTTGATATTCCTAGTTTTTCTCATCGAGGTACATATCAATGGCATGAGGTGTTTTATGGTAGGAGTTTTAGGCAGCCTCACTGGGGTGGTCCGGCCTTTGCACCACGGCGGGCTAACCCAGTTCCAGCTCCTAGATCAGCTACTAGAGTTGCTACTGATCGTGTTAGGGTTAAACATCAGAGAGACACTCGACTCTAGTCTTCTCCTGTGGCTGGTAATTTGAGGCGTCGTGTGGTTCAGTATTGGGTTCCCAAGTCTTCACTCTATCCAAGTACTGAGTCATCTTTCTCTCTTGTGTCTTGATCAGGTTCGTCGGATGGGGAAGGGAGATGTTTGGATTGTCGATTCCGGTTGTTCTCGTCATATGACCGGAGATTCTCGATGGTTCTCTTCCCTAGTCCGAGCCCCCGATGATGAGTTGATCACTTTCGGGGATGCTTCTTCAGGTAGAGTCATTGCTAAAGGTACCATCTGCATTAATGACAGTTTCATTCTTAAATATGTTACCTTAATGAGTAAGCTGCAATACAATTTACTTTCTATTTCTCAGCTTATTGATGACTCTTTCGAGGTGAGTTTCAAGAGTAGCACCTGTAGAATCCTCGATTCTTCAGGAGTGTTAGTTTGCGGGATTTCTAAATATGGGAATCTTTAGTGCTGATTTTTCTGCTTCTTCTAGAGACTCTCTTCGTTGTTTGATTGCTTCAGAGTCCCGTTATCTCTCCTTCTAGCATAGGAGACTTGGTCACATTGGATTTAATCATTTGACCTGAGTTAGCAGTCACGACCTCATTCGTGGTTTGCCTAAACTCAAAATGGTCAAAAACTTAGTTTGCTCTCCTTGCCGACATGGCAAGATGGTTGCTGCTTCTCATCCCCCAGTCACTGTTGTGATGACTGATGCACGAGGACAGCTTTTACATATAGACACTGTTGGTCCAGCTAGAGTGCAGTCAGTAGGTGGGAAGTGGTATATTCTTGTTATTGTTGATGATTTTTCGAGGTACTCTTGGGTGTTTTTCATGTCCTCGAAGGATGAGATTTTTACCCATTTTAGGGGTTTGGTTCATAGGTTGTCTTTTGAGCTCCCTAGTGCCCTACGAGCTATACGCAGTGACAATGGCACAGAGTTCAAGAACTCCTATTTTGAGAGTTTCTGTGTAGAGTCTGGTTTAGATCATCAGTTCTCCTCTCCCTACGTCCCTCAGCAAAATGGCGTAGTGGAAAGGAAGAACAAGACCCTGGTAGAGATGGCCAGGACGATGCTAGACGAGTACACTACTCCTAGGAAGATTTGGGATGAGGCTATAGTTACTGCTTGCCATGTTTCTAATCATGTATTCTTGAGAGCTAATTTGCACCGCCCTTCTTACGAGTTGAGGTATGGGCGAAAGCCCAGTGTTTCTCATTTTCGTGTGTTTGGTTGCAAGTGTTTTATTTTGAAGTTTGGTAACCAAGATAAGTTTGAGTCTTGTTCTTCTGATGGTATCTTTCTGGGTTATTCGACTTCTTCTCGTAGCTATAGGGTCTGGAGTTGCGATGTGCATAGGATCATAGAGACCTATGAAGTGACCTTTGATGAGGCTAGCCCATGAGCTATACCTGACATTTCAGGCTCTTCTTCTTCCTCCGAGACTATCTTTGTAGAGGATGAGGATGATGGAGATGATGGTGTTCCACCTGATCCAGTCCCCTCTACACCTGAGGTGCCTCCTATTTCCATTTCTGCACCTCAGGAAGGCCAACCCTTGCCTTCTGACTCTCATGCAGCTAGTGGCTCTGTTCCTACCTCTTCTGTGCATGAGGTAGAGGCCACTTCTGCTTCTGGACCTCCTTGTCATATTCAGCATTCTCATCCACCTGATCAGATCATCAGTGATTTGTTTGAGCGAGTCACTCGCTCAAAATCAGGTTTGTCCAGTTTTTGCCTTCACTTTGCCTTTGTTGCCTCGTTTGAGCCGAAGGATCTGACGAGTCTTGGACTAATGCTATGCATGAGGAACTTGAAAACTTCGAGAGGAATAAAGTCTGGTAGCTTGTAGAATGTCCATCTGGTCATAATGTCATTGGGACCAAGTGGGTGTTCAAAAACAAGCAGAGTGAGGATGGGGTTGTCATTCGCAACAAGGCTAGGCTAGTTGCATAGGGCTTTTCTCAGGTTGAGGTTCTTGACTTTGAGGAGACTTTTGCCCCTGTAGCTAGACTAGAGGCTATCAGGATCTTGCTTGCATTCTCTGCTTCCCGAGGCTTCAAGCTCTATCAAATAGATGTCAAGAGTGCATTTCCTCAATGGCTATATTGAGGAAGAGGTTTATGTCAGACAACCTCCAGGATTTGAGAACCCCAAGTTTTCGAGTCATGTATACAACCTTTCCAAAACTTTGTATGGATTCAAGCAGGCCCCCAAAGCGTGGTATGAGATGTTCAAGTCTTATCTTCTCAGCCATGACTTCAAGATGGGCGTAGTAGACAAGACTCTGTTCATCAGACACCATGAGTCACATTTTCTTCTCGTCCAGATTTATGTGGACGATATCATTTTTGATGGCTCATCTCATTCGCTTGTGTCTCAGTTTTCTAAAGTGATGAGCACAGAGTTTGAGATGAGTATGATGGGCGAGTTGAGCTACTTTCTTGGCTTCCAAATTAAGCAGACTCGGGAGGGTACTTTCCTACACCAAGGTAAGTACACTCGGGACCTCCTGAGGCGGTTTGATATGTCTGATGTTAAGCCGGTGATGACTCCTATGGCCACCACTGCTGTCCTCGAGCCTGACAAGGAATGTGAGCCTGCTGATCAGAAGGAGTCCAGAGTATGATTGTCTCCCTCCTGTATCTCACTGCTTCGAGGCCGGACATACATTTCACTGTGTGTCTGTGCGCTCGATTTCAGGCTTCTCCTCGTGCTTCTCACTGCCTGGCGGTGAAGCGCATCTTCAGGTACCTTCGTGCTACCACTGATTATGGTATTTTGTACTCTTCCTCTTCTTGTCTGTCTCTTAGAGCCTTTTTCGATGCCGACTTTGCTGGCCGTAGGATAGATAGGAAGAGCACTTCTGGCACTTACCAATTCATTGGCACTTCTCTTGTTTCTTGGTCGTTTAGGAAGCAGTCCGGAGTTGCACAGTCCACCGCTGAGGCCGAGTATGTTACTGCAGCGAGTTGCTGTAGCCAGGTGCTATGGATGAGATCGACCTTGCGGGACTTTAGGTTAGAGATAGAGAGTGTGCCACTTTTCTGTGACAACACTTCGGCTATTTGCATTGCGAAAAACCCAGTGCACCATTCCCAGACCAAGGACATTGATATTAGATATCACTTCCTTAGAGACCATGTGGAGAAGGGTGATATCGCGCTTCAGTTCATAGAGAGTGATCTTCAGTTAGTTGATATCTTCACCAAGCCTTTGGATAGCTCCAGATTTGTTGCTTTGAGGAGTGAGCTTGGAGTCGTGAGCCCTTACGGCCAATCGTGAGGGGGAGCTGGTTTGTATGTTATGTATAATATATTCTCTTCCAGTTTTTCTCTCCTTTGTGTTTCTTCTGGGTGTTTTTGGGCTTATCTTCTTGAGTTGAGTTCACTCACTTAGACTTCTGGCATGCTTTGAATGGATCTCTTATCTTGTGCTTTAGGTTGCTATCATGCGTGATTAGCTGTTCTATCTTCTCTCTAGGTTGAGTTCCCTAATAGTCTTATAAGTCTAGCAGGTGTTGGGCCTCCTGGGTAGACAGGGTCTGTGTGCACTCCTCAGTTAGGATTTAGAGTCAGCTTCCCTATGTTAGTCACTGGGGAAGATAAGAGCGAGTCTGTGCCGTAGTGAGTCTCTTCTATCTTTTCTATGCTCAATAGCCACCCAGTTTGCAGTTTTCTCGACTTCTCCTCATTCTGTTTTTCTAGTTGTTATTGAGTTCATTTGGGTTTTCTTTATGCCTAATCTTGATAATAACTCAACTTTAGCCATATTTGAGCTTAAAATTGATTCATTTGTTGAGGGGGAGTTTGGGAATCTGTTCATGCATTGCATTTAGATTGCATTTTCTGTTTTATGAGCTTTGTCTATTAAGCAATTGACTCAATATTCATGAAATACATCATGCTATATCTTTTGAAGAAAATCACTAGCTTAGATATGTCCAAGTTCATTTATCATGCTAAGCTTAATTGAAATCTGAAAAACTTGAAAGCTTTAAATGAAAACTTGATGAAACATGTTGCTTTTACTTACTAAGTTTCTTCTCTAAGGGCTTTTACCATGAATTGTGAAATTTTGGATTTCTCTAGAGTCCACATAGCAACTTGGGTGAAATTTGGTTGATCCACATTTGAGTCCTTCAGAATTGCTCATATGTGCTAAATTGAAATCAAGAAAACTTTGACTCTTTTGTGCAAAATTGATCTCAACACTTTATATTCACGAGACTGCTTCCCATTGCATTTGGGATGAACTTGGAATATATTGTGTATGACCAAGATAATTCTCTTAAGAGTTACTCTTGAGATGATAAAAAATGGCTTGAGTCAATCAATAAAAAAAATGCAAATATCAAACACATAAGTGGGTAAAAAATGCAAATAATGTCCTACATTTGCACCCCACTATGTTTCTTAAAGAAAATTTGCATAAATTGAAAAATGAGCTCGAAGGACCTTATATGTACTTCAAAATTCCCCAAAGTGTTGAGTAGGTTGAACTCTAGGTTTTCTATTTGATCCTTGAGTGGTTTTGCTTCTAGCTTTGAAACTTTACTAAGTTTTGCACTTGTCAAATCTTGCTAAAAATGACACATTTTCAAAACTTAGCTTATGAGCAAAATTTGTTATTTGCACTTGGACATGTCTTAGTTTAGTTATAATCTGAGATTGATAAGTTTGGTGTCATATCCTGTCATTACGATCAATTGGATAATCTTCAAAGCTCCCTTAGGTTGCATTTCATGCATACATAAAAAGTGGGAGAAAATTCCATTTTGATGGCAATATTGCCAAAAGGGAGAGAAAACGTAGAAAAGGCATCATTAAAAATGTGAAAGCTTATTTGGTTCTTATGATCTTTGTAAAATTTTGCTAATTCTTATGGATCATAATAACATAATCACATTTGGCACATATGATTGGATTTTAGAGCTTTTTGTGGAAAACTTGCTCTCTCCTTGATTTAGCTCTAAAATATGTCTTACCAACATGGTCATGTTCTCAGTCTATTCTCTTTGGACCATGTGTGGTTTTGCAATCAAATTGCTTTCTTCTTCTCTTACTCAAACTCAAATTTATGCCTTTTGTGTGGTTTGTTAATATACTCATCAAGGGGGAGATTGAAGGAACATGTGGAGGTCCATCCATGTTTGTGATGAGTATTTGACTTTATGTGATCTAGGATAGCTTAGATTTGAGTTTGGGTTTAAAATGGATTTCAAGTTGGAAGTATTTTTGTGCCGGCATGATAGGTTACGCCAGACCAAGTTTAATCGGTTTCATGTTTGCGCCAGACCAAATGTTGCATGAGTTGCATTTGCGCTGGACGGGGGTAGAAATGATTTTCCTTTTGCGTTGGACCAAGGGAAATGAGAAACAAAGAGTTTCCCATTTGCGCCGAACCAAGGGAAATGAGAAACAGACAGTTTCCCATTTGCGTCGGTCCAAGGGAAGAGGGAAACAGAGAGTTTCCCATTTGCGTCGGACTGATTTTTTCGTGCCAGACCAAGTCTCAGTGAGTTTCACGTTTACGCCGGACCGGTTTTGACAGCTGGCAGTAATTAGCATTTTTGAAGGTCTTACCTTGCTCAAAACATTATTTGAAGACGCATCTTTTGCAAGTTTACAAGTTTTTCATTTGAGCAATAGAAAAAATCATAGAAAATTGCGAAGATTAACAGAGAACTTCACGTTTGTGGCGGACCAGTTTTGACAGCATGTAGTAATATGCCTTTTTGAAAGTTTTCCCCTGCTCAAAAAATTATCCGTTCTACAGGAACATTGTAGAGAATTTCAAAACGCAACTTTTTTATGTTGATACGTTTTTCATTTGAGCAACATAAAAAATCATAAAAAATTGAGAAGATTACTGCTGTATTGAAAACAGGATGTTTGCATTTGGTTGGAGTGTTTTGGTCTGTTTTGGTCTGTTCTAACCCCAATTCGTGATCGAATTGATGCGCTGGTTTCATGGTGGAACCAAGAAATGTTTTCTTGTCTTTGTGGATGTAGGACTTCATTTGGTGGTTTCGATTGGGGAGGAGAAGACATTGGCAATCCGACTACACCGTCCCCAGACGATGCGCCTTAGCAATCATTACACCGACTCCCGAAGTTGTTATTGATCTTACTGGTGCACGATCAACCTGACCACGAAGGCCTTTGTGCCTGCAAGCAATCGAAGAAAATGCAAGAACAAGATGAACAAGCAACTGAAATTAGAATTGAAACCACGAGTTCAATCAGAATCACAAAAGAGGGGTTTTCGAAGACGAGTAATTCGGGCGGTTTAGCCAACACGCGCGATTACAAGAAGTAGAAACTGCTATCTTTAATCTAAAAGAAATCCCACCATCTAATGGCAGCGGCTGGCTGTTTATATTGTGGAGAGGCATCTAGGAACCCTAGGATGCAGCCTTAAGTGGGCTTTCCTTGTTATAAGGCCAAAGGCCCATTTTTGGTTCGGACTGAAAAAATAGCGCTGCTTGTTTGGACGATTCCCGTCGACTCAGAAGGAGTTTGGATATCATTCCAGATCCGTTGGAAAGTAGACTTGATAAGCTTTCAGTGCAGTATAAGAACGCCCAAAAAGGAGTCCGGATGTAGTCAGTGCGGACAAAACAAGTCAGCTCTGTCCTGGAGTCGAATCTGAACCCAACTCGTGCACTTCTCTTCTATCCTTCATCTTGGTTGGTTCATCACCCAAGTTCCTGAGGCAAAGTACATCATGACAAGAATTAAATAGCATTCCATCCATTAAAATATTCGTATGAAGCTCGAGGAATGCATTCACCTGGTAATTGAGTTGACGTGCGCGAGCTCGAGTAATCGGTCCTTGTATTACAGCAGCGGGGACCGATTGATGTGTAGGTGATGGATTTGCAGGTGTGGCTATATGCATAGAAGTGATGTCCTCATCAGCTGGAACTAGGCATGGGATGGTCGAAGGTTCAAGTTGGCCGGATATTCGCTGGAAGATGGCCGGAGATGAAGTCGGTGCAGTTCCAAGAGACAAGAGATTAGTGGAGAAGCTAGCTTATCAATACTTGGATCAGGGAGAGCTGTTGGGTTGTAGTTCTGGAAGATAGAGTAGTGGATAAGTGTAGCTTGCTTTGAAATATGTGCAAAATCCTGTATGGTAGTGGGTTTCGAGTTTACCTGAGAGTTGTTGAGAGTGGTTGAGAGTGACAGTGTGGGATCAAATCCTGGCTCTTGGAAGTTGGCTTAGGATTGAAGCAAGACATCCAAGGGTGGGAATTGATCCCAGGACACTATAAATAGAGGGGAAGGGGCAGCCTCCCCTGGGTTGAAGGTTTTTGATGCTCCTTTGAGCTTTGCCCACATGAATGTGAGGCTTTGTAACCTCTCCTTCCAGAAATCAAATGTTCTTCATTTATTCTCATGTTTCATTTTCTTTACGCATTTACATCACGCATTTAAATTATGCAATTTAAATTCCGCATTTACTTTCTTGCAATTTACATTTACGCAAATTGGATTTGCCTCCCCTCCTTCTAATTGCTTACGAATCTTTTTTCTGATGTTTATGATTGATTCTTTCTTGAAATCATGTTTCAATCATCTAGGCTAAGCATGCGTTCTTGTTGCAAGAAGTTGATCTTTTGCATTCTTGAATGCTTGATCTTGTAGATTGAGTATCCTTGAGTTTCTTTGTGTTCTCTTGCTTGCTGGGAAGTGTGGGAAGTCATTCAAGATCACTTTGATCATTACAACCCCACGAGCAAGCCTTGATCGAAGTTCTTTTGATTTTTGTCAAAACATGGCGTTCTTCCTTCCTGGGCAAAAAGGTTAGAACTTTGACGTCAATCCCTTGGATTGAAGGTTGGAATAAGTTCCTGACATCCTGAGGACCTTATCTACCAAGTTTCATTGAGTTTGGATCAATAGATCAAAAGATTCATCAATTTTCCTTTTGAACCCGTGATGAAAATGCTGACGATATGCCTAATATTACTGTAGCTACAGTAATGTGGTAGTACCGGCCCCAGAGTGTGGTAGCACCGGCCTCAAGGTGATTTTTGTGAAAATTGACCCTTTCACTTTCATTTGATATTTAATGGTTTTGGCTTGGTTTCTTTGGGTGAAAATCTGATTTTGTGATCTTCCTTAGGGAATATATTTTAATTTGGGATCATTCACCCCCCCTCTGATCGCCATCTCAGTCTTTCATTGCGCCTCATCTTGGCCAAAAGAAATGTGCAGCAAGTACATCTTCTGATAAGACCATGATGGCCCAGCAAGCCATGCTTCTATCTCAAGCCAAGACAAGGGCCCAACAACTTCTGAATCAACGGGAATCGTCAAATCAATATGACGAACAGAATCTGCCAGGTACTGCGCCACCTCCACTTGGGCCCAAAGGCCTTGTACGACCTAGGGTTTCACGGCCACCCCCTTGGCCACCTCCATTGCCCTCTTCCTCATATATATTCAGTAGCCGTCGCTAGAATAGATGGGTTTTCCTTAGATTACAACTAGACACTTTGTCAGTTTTTCGTCGTTCATCGGTTTATGAAACCCCAACTCGTATGCTTAATATTACTCGCAATTTCAAATTGCATCTTCTACGTTCTTGCTTGTGTTCTCGATTCGCATGCAGGGATAAGCCTTCTTGGCGAGGTCAACCATATTTGTGCGTGGTTGATAACCAACGGAGCCGTGGTGTAGCGATAAGCCCTAGATAGGTTACGAGCCGCCCATCAAGTGGTATCAGAGCTTCGGTTGCCCGATAGGTAATTCTTGTATCCCCACTTTTGTTTTACCATCGTCCTAGAGTCCAGAAAAAAAAATTGCCCCACAAAAAGTTCTTCATCGGTTCCGCTGTCCTACAACCCCTTGTGCCTTTGCAATTTTCGTTTTTTAGTTTCGCTTGCTGAGTTTATGTCCATCGTCGTCGTCATGTTGCTGGTTGGAGGTTGTGATCCTAGTTTCTAATGGTCCTTTTCCGTTGCTCTAGTTCTTGTTTTGCACCATTAGTCATCCCACCACCGCCAACCCTAAAACCGAACTGTTTGCCATTGCCGCCGCTCTTATATTTTTTGCTCCGCAAGCCCTAGATAGGTTGCGAGCCGCCTTGTACCAATCACCCGGCACTATTGGTCACCCTTGTTCACCTGCGATCCTATTGCTATTTTAGCCCTAACCGGAATAAAGAAGTGAAGTCGCAGGCAATTGTGCAGTGTTCAGTAAAACTGGCATAACTTTTGCATACGAACTCCGATTGGAGCGTACTTTTTTTTGTTTCGAAGAGGACAACGACGCGCATCTGAAAAGTTTATAGGTCAACAAGCTATCCTTAATCCTCAAAATTGTCTCCTAAGACTGCATTCCGAGCCCTGGAATGTTCCTTTGCTATTTTTGCCAATTTTTCGGTCATCTGTTTAACGTCTTCTCTTGTTCCAAAACGTGAGATTTTTTGTTTTCCCTTTGAGTTAACAGAAAGAAAAACAAAAGGCAAGTGCAAAAAAAAGAGCCGCACTGAAAAAAAATAAAAAAAAAGAAGCAAAAAGAGGGAAAGAGAAGCTGATAATCAGAATTGCTTGCATCTTTTGAGTCCTATGTGCTTTGATATATCCCTTGCTAGGTTGAACTAGTTCTAGGAACACGTTTAGGCCAGCAACTGTGACAAGTACGTTGGACATTTATTCAGCTTGCTAATCTGATTTCGATTTTGCTTATTCCTTGCTACTAAATATTACCTTACGAGCTCCACATACTTCTTATCAGTTTAGGTTCTCCTTGCAATCGCTTCGCTCACGCCCGCACGGTATCACGAACCAGCCACCGGTTGTACCACCTGCTGCTTTGGTAAGAACATTTGTAAGGGTGTGGTAAGACGCGTGAGAGTTTGTAATCCCACTGTCCAGTACCTAGTAGTTGATAGGGATAATACTTTGTGCTATCTTCTGTTCTCTACTAACAATTACAGGGGAACATGTGGATCAGGATAGTAACCAATGTGTTCTTCATAATGAGCTCCGAGAGATGCTGTGAGAGATGAACGAGATTATGAACAAGCTAATTCAAAACATGGAGAATGCACTTGACAGAAAAGAGCATAAGCACCAACCAAACTTTAATTCATATCCTTCTGCTGGTAAAGGTAAGAATTTTCCAGTTCTTCCTTCTTATAATGGATTTGATGTTGATGCTTATATTGATTGAGAAATAGAGGTAGATAAAATTCTTTCGCAATGTAACCTCTGTAATAAACAAAAAATTAAAGTTGTCGCTAGTGCTTTAACTCTCTGTGCATCAATTTGGTGGAACGATTTTTGTACTTATAAGCCAGTACCACAAACATGGAAACGTATGAAACGACTTATGAGAGATGAATTTGTTCCTGCTTATCATTCTAAAAAGTTACTTTATGAATTGCAATGTCTACAACAATGTGATAAAACTGTCAAGTCATATTACGAGGAATTAGAAACTTTGTTATTGCGTTGTGGTTTAGATGAATCTGAAGAAGCTAAGGAAATAAAATTCTTAATGGACTTGATATGAAAATTCAGGGTATTCTTGTTGATAAAGAATATAGCTCTCTCTCTAGTTTATTTAATCTTGCTTGTGAGATTGAAAATCAAATTGAACATGAAAGACATCTTGCTGAAATTAATGTCTATAATTGCCAAAGTGAAGAATTTTCTTTGAAAGAACAGTATCTTGTCGAGTTTCCACTTGCTACTAACTTTTCACAGAACATTGAGAACAAGAACGAGAAGGAAAACACGCAAGAGAAGAAGGGACAGGAGATACTTGCTATCCCATCCATGCCTCCACTAGTGAATGAACATGTCAGTTTTATTTCTAATCTAAACACGTGTGCTGAAAATAATAATGTTATTCACCTTGCTAATGAAAAGGATGAGATTAAACTGTTGCCTTCCTTGAATACTTTGGGTTACATTGAATTTTGATGTCATATGTGATCTCAATTGTTTAGAGAAGAGATTTTCTATACCAGCTAATTTGTCATGGTCATCCAGTGTTAGTTTTCATGCTATTGGCAAATATAATGATAAACAAAAGTACATGGTGCATCGAGTTTATATTTGTACCATTTTGAAATCTTTTTTTAATGTGCCATTCTATCAACAACCAAAGAATATGTTGCTTTCTTTGCCGCCTCTTGTTACTAACCTTTTGCAGGCCAATGAGCTTGAGTCGAGGACGACTCAAAATCAAGAAGGGGAGGATGATAAGACCATGACGGCCCAGCAAGTCATGCTTCTATCTCAAGCCAAGACAAGGGCCCAACAAATTCTGATGCTCCAATCCCAGCCCAAGATCAAGCCCAATTCATTCACGAGTCCAGTTCGGCCCCCAGGATAGCATGTCAATAAAACAACCATATCTAGGTCATTAAAAGTCCAATTGAGGTGTTCTTGGACTCTACGGAGAAGCCCACGACGAGAGCTTTCTAACGGAGGTGGTTTCAGGTCCAAACACCTTCTGGATCAACGGGAATCATCAAATCAATATGACGAACAAAATTTGTCAGGTGCTGCGCCACCTCCACTTGGGCCCAAAGGCCTTGTACGACCTAGGGTTTCACAGCCACCCCCTTGGCCACCTCCTTGCCCTCTTACTCATATATATTCAGTAGCCGTCGCTAGAATAGATGGGATTTGCTTAGATTACAACTAGACACTTTGTCAGTTTTTCGCCATTCATCAGTTTGTGGAACCCCAACTCGTATGCTTAATATTATTCGCAATTTCAGATTGCATCTTCTACGTTTTTGCTTGTGTTCTCGATTCGCATGCAGGGATAAGCCTTCTTGGCGAGGTCAACCGTGTTTGTGCGTGGTTGATAACCAATGGAGCCGTGGTGTAGCGATTGTAGGGTTCGAATCAGTTCTGATTGGGAGCCAGATCGTCAACGTTGAGTTCTCCACCAATCGACTTACTATTACCTGTCAGAAGATCGGGCCACCGATCCCATCATCCTCCGTCTTCTCCACCCCAAAAATGTCCCATCAAAACACCTCCATGCGCTTCCTGCAAAAACAAAAAAATGAATAGAGCTAACTGGAACACATAGCTTGTTAGCACGATACAACAATCCATCATTCAGCACATATTTATTCCATGTTCTTCCTTCTCTACAATTCATATAAACATCCTTAAAATCCAAATCATTAGCATATAATTCTTTTATTGTTTCTAAGCCAAAAATGTTATGATCAAGTTGTGATAACAAAGTATATCTTCGAGACTACGCATCGGCAATTACATTGTCCTTACCTTTCTTGTGCAATGATATATGGAAACGACTCTATGAACTCAACCCATTTAGCATGTTGTTCATTTAGTTTAGCTTGACTTCTAATATATTTCAAAGATTCATGATTGGAATGAATAACAAATTCTTTGGGCCAAAGGTAGTGTTGCCACGTTTCTAACACACACACTAAAGCATACATTTCTTTGTCATATGTAGAATAATTCACAGCAGGCCCATTCAATTTCTCACTAAAATATGCAACAGGTTTACCTTCTTATAGCAATACTCCTCCTATTCCAATCCCACTAGCATCACACTCAACTCAAAAGTTTTACCGAAGTCTGGAAGCTGAAACAGAGGGGCATTGGTAAGCTTCTCCTTTAGTACCCTAAAAGCATGTTCTTGTGCTGGTCCCCAATGAAAAGGGACACCCTTCTTTGTCAACTCATTCAGCGAGGCAGCAATGGTGCTGAAATCTTTCACGAAACGCCTATAGAACCCTACAAAACCATGAAAACTTCTCACCTGTGTGACTGTCTCAGGGGTCGGCCAGCTCTTGATGGCTTCAATTTTTACTTCATCCACTTCAATTCCCTGTGGAGTAACAACATAGCCAAGAAAAGAGACTCGATCCGTGCAAAATGTGCATTTCTCAAGATTACCAAATAAACGTGCATCTCTCAAAACATTAAAAACAACACGTAAATGTTCCATGTGTTCTCTGTGTGACTTGCTATAGATCAAAATATCATCAAAATAAACCACCACAAATTTTCCAATGAAAACAAGTAAAACTTCGTTCATTAGCCGCATGAAAGTGCTAGGTCCGTTAGTTAACCCAAAAGGCATTACTAACCACTCATATAATCCGAACTTAGTTTTGAAAGCTGTTTTCCATTCATCTCCCAACTTCATTCTAATTTGGTGGTATCCACTTCACAAGTCTACCTTACAAAAAATGATAGAACCACTTAACTCATCAAGCATGTCGTCTAACCAAGGAATAGGATGAAGATACCTTATTGTGATATTATTAATGACTCTACAATCTACGCACATTCGCCAATTGTCGTCTTTCTTAGGAACCAAAATAACAGGAACGGCACAAGCACTAGGCTCGTTCGTACAAACCCTCGGTCCAATAAGTCTTGGACTTGGTGCTCAATTTCCTTAGTCTCTTCGTGGTTGGTTTGGTAAGGCGCATGGTTTGGCAAAGTCGCTCCCGGAATTAGGTCAATTTGATGCTCAATTCCTCTCATAGGTGGTAGCCCTGGGGGAAACTCATCTGAAAATACATCCTCATACGCCTGTAAAAGGTTAGTGATAGTAGGAGGCAAGGAGCTAGGCAATTTATCAAGGAAAAAATAAGCCTCTTTGCAAACCAAAGCATAGCAAACCGAGGTAGAGACATCAAGATCAAGTAAATCATATTTTGTAGCAAGCATGTTAGCACCCTTCAATTTAATTCGCTTTTTCTTAACACTAGGTGCTTCCTTTTCCTTTTTAGGTTGGAAAACTTCTTTAGGTACAATCTGATTTTCAGTTTTAGTATCATTCGCCTTACGTTCTTTTTCAGCTCTTTCTAACACATCTTTCAAAATTGCTGCAGGGGTCATTGGAATTAATTCAACGGTTCTTCCCTTATGTGTGAAAGTGTATTTATTGCTTCTACCATGGTGTAAAGCATCAGTACCATATTGCCAAGGCCTACCTAAAAGCAAAGAACAAGCTTGCATAGGCACTATATCAAAATCTGCATGATCATGTTAGGTACCAATTGAAAAATGCACTCTGACAATCTTATTTACATTCAACTTACCGCAAGCGTTGAATCATTGAATGTAATATGGCTGTGGGTGCTTCTACATGGTCAAACTAAGCTTCTCGACCAACTCAGTGCTAGCAAGGTTGTTGCAACTACCTCCATCGATGATGACGCGACATGATCTTTCCTTCACAACAAACTTTGATTGGAACAAAGTGTGGTGCTGATTTTGCTCCGCTCTCTCCATTTGAGCACTAAGTACTCATTGTGCTACAATGGTCATGTACCTCTCGAAAGCTTCAGCTCCAAATCTGTCCACTCCATCATCATCGCTACCCGTCTCATGTTCGTCACCTGCAGGGTTAGTCGAAACAAGAGCCAAATTTTCGTCATCAATATCACTAGCACTAGTATACTCACTGTCATCTTTGGCAATGAGAGCCCGCTGATTTGGACAGTCTTTCATCACATGACCCCATCCCTTGCAGCGATAGCACTGTCTGTCACGTGTCCTACCCGTGGAAGCAACCGATGACGTGCTCTTTATCGGTGCTTGCACCGTCGCTGATTTGCTTGCTACAGGAGCACGTGGTTGTGGTGTGGAATCAACGGAACGTGCACAGAAAGAAGATGAAGTAGAGCGACCAACAGAAGGTGCCGCAGGTGGTGCCCTAGGTGTGGCCCGAGTTGAGGAAATCCTCCGAAAGTAACTCCTCGTGATTGAGCTTGTCATCCCTGTACTTCCCTTTCAGCTTTGCAAGCAAGATGAAACAAATGAGTGATATTATGATAATCTTGATAATACTCTTCTACGGACTTATTACCTTGGTTCAAGCGGTGTAATTTATTCAATAAATCTCTAGCATAATATGAGGGTACAAACCTAACACGCATGCATTCTTTCAAACCATTCCAAGTGGTAGGGACATTATCTGTTTATTTAATTTCATGCCACCAATATGATACAAAGTTAGTAAATTCACTAGTGGCAAGTCTTATTCTATGTTCTTCCGGGACTTCAAAGCATGAAAATTTTTTGATCCACAGATAGCTCCCATTCTAAATATTCATCCGGATTATAATTACCCGCAAAAGATGGCATGGTAAACTTAACTTTAGAAAATGCATCATTAATATTACCATGATGTCGATTAGCATTAGCATTGTTACCTCCCATACCATGACGATTACATCGAAGAGGATCACGAAAATGGGCATTCTGTTCAGTACCACGATCATATATATTGCTGACATTTTCTTCACCTTCATCATCCTCTATGTCGTCGGTGGGGAATGCTTCTTCATCTCTAGGTGCAGCAAGATTGCCCACCCTTTGACCTCCATTGGGAGGTGCAGGACCTATAGGTGGAGGCGGCTGCCTCCCAAGGTACTCCATTCTTGTGACGAGGTTGGCAATGCTTCGCTCGATTTGCTCCATCCTATGTTCATTGTCTTGAGCAAGTTTGGTGAGATTTGCGTCGATGCCTCTCAACACGCTTTGATGATCCTCCACGTACTTCATGAGCTCAATTTTTGTAATACATTCGTCACCATCCGGAATTTCATTATGTGATCCTGTCATTGTTAGTAGAAGACAAGAAAAAGAAAAAACACGAAGTATATATTCTTCCTATCAACTACTAGGTGGTGGACAATTGTTAAAGATCACTCTCGCTCAAGCTTCTTACCAAGCTCTTGTAAGTTTCTTACCTACTGCGACAGGCAGTGCAATCCGGTAGGCTGGTTCGTGACAATTGGTGACAGTGATGGAGCTAGCGATTGCAAAGTAAATCTGTAACTGAGTTGGAAGTAAAGTGAAGCTCGGAAGGCTATGTATATGTAGCAAGGATTACCACTAATTCAATTCATAAATTGCAAGACTGAAGAGTAGTCCCAAGCTAGTCTGTGCTGCCGACTTAAACTCATCTCGGACCTAGTTCAAGCAAAATGAAGCACAAAATTATGCAAAGGACACAAAGGATGCTTCTAAATTTTTTTAGTGCGGCTTTTGAATTTTTCTTTGCACTTGCCTTTTTCCTTTCCTCGCTTCCCTCTTTTTTTGTTTGGAGCAGCTCTTCTTTTTTTCTTGTATTCACCTTTGCCTCTCTTTTTTAACTTAAAGGTATACCTCTCAGTCAAGTAGCTTTGGACAACAAAGCAAAAATTGCACAGGTTTACCTCTCCAAAATCTCATGTTTTGGAGAAAGGGAAAACGTTAAACAAATGACTGAAAGAAATGGCAGAAACAGCACAGTAAACTTTTGGAGCCTGGAAGTCACTCTTAGAGGTCGATTTTGAGGGTCAAAAATTGCATAGGTCTAAAGATGTGTGGTTTTTTCACATGCACCTTGTTGTCCTCTTCGAAACAAAAAAATGTATGCCCCAATAGGAGTTCGTATGCAAAAGTTATGCCTGTTTTATTGAGTACTACGCAATCTAGACCTTGACTCGACTAGAACCGATGAACACGACAACTCGGCAGGGAACAAAATTTAGAAAAGAAAAACTGAATGTGAAATTGCAGGCACAAAGTGTTTTGGACAGGGATAAAAATGATGAAGAAATATTTTTTTTGTGGGGCAATTTTCTGGACTCTAAGACGAAGAACATAATTAATCTAAAGGGGAAAAGTGCTAATACCTAACGGTCAACGCAGCTCTAATACCACTTGATGTGACAATGCCCGATCTTTTGATAGGTTCTACTTTTGCGGAATGGAGACGTTCGCATTCCAAGGGCTTCCAATCAGCGAAGATTGAATCCTTGCAATCGCTACACCCACGCACTTGTCGTTATCAACTATGTTCACGCCCGGATGACCTAACCACGAAGGTTAATTCGTGCACGTAGTAGAAGAAATGAGTAAGAAGGAGAAAGAAAGCAATCTAACAATTCAAAACAATCAAAGTTGAGGTTATCTCTTTCACCAAACCAGGTATTGCGACACTACTCCGATGAACAAGTGTTTCACATGCAATGGAGAACGAACTTAGCAAAATAACCTGACCTAATCTGATGACGGCGGCTTGTTTTAATGTGGAAAGGGAGAGGGCAACCGCGACCAGGGAGGGGCGTGCTAGGGTTGCCTCCCACATCCACAACCTGGGCTTGGACCCTCTGTCGAGATACAAGGCCCGTGGCCCAAACAAAAGGTGGCGCAGCTCCTTCTAAAAAATAGCAGCCAATTGTTATGAATATTTGAATGCCTTCCTGACACAATTTGGAGGTTAGGTTAGATCCATTGGAGAGATCTTGAAATAACCTTTCAATAGAGTACTTATACACCTCCGACTGAGGTCGTATGAGAAAGTTATGGCTGTTTAAATCCAAGGCTGTTAGGCTGACTCCAACTCGAATTGCAGCCCGACATATCTTGCTCTCCGAATTGAGGATGGAGATTTGTCGTGCCATCTTCACCAATATTCCTAAGTAACAACAAATCACAATGTCCATTAAGTAGCATACCATCCCTATTAAAATAATTACGAGCAGCGAGGAACGAGCTCACCTTTTGATTTAATTGACGAGCACGAGCTCGTGTCATTAGACCTTGAAGTGGTGAAACATGAGGAACAGCGGGTGTAGTGTGTGTATCCAAGGAATGGATGTCCTCATCAAGAGATCCAAGAGGTGGTATACAGAGGGGAGAACAAAGAGGGGAGGCGCACACCAGGGAAGGGATGACTCACCACAGGAAGGGGGAGGGGGTGCACCAAAGAAACAGCAGGGAGGGGCACACCCAAGAAAATAGCAGGGAGGGGAAGGCGGCTGCAGATGGGGGCACACAGGGGGATGGCTGCGCTTGGGAGGTCTTTGGGGGAAGGGTTTGGAGGCGCAAGGAGGTGGTCGGAGGGCTGGGCTAGGGTTAGGTCAAGGATTCTCCTTCCACCTGGGCCCAAAACAACCACAGTTGGCCCAAAAACAGGTTTGCTAGACCCCAAAAACAGCACACACACCCACAACAGTTCTCTTTTGTACGCCACCCACAGCACGACCCCCTCATTCAACAATTTTACCAAATCAATATCATTTCCCGGCAGTTTCTGTCTCGAGATTAGCAAAGGCATCATGATATACTTTCGCTTCATTTACAATAAAGGAGGGAGATTATAGATACACAATAGAACTGCCCAGGTGCTGTGACAACTGCTCATGTTACGAAACGGATTCATTCCATCGGTACTCCATCCAAATCTTATGTTCCTCATCTCGGCACCAAACTCCTCATGTTTCCAATCGATGTTTCTCCATTGAGTCGAATCAGCGGGGTGTCTCAGCTTGCCATTTTCCTTTCGAGATTCATAACACCAACGCAACAATTTTGCCTCTTTGGATTTGCAAACAACAGCTCTTTGGATTTGCAAACAACAATCTTGGCCGGTACCCCTTTAATGACCTCTTCACCGTCGTCTCCCTGGCTCTTACACTTCTTATCATTACGCTTCTCCTTTTGTTTGTACCGGCGTACACCGTAAACTGGACAAACATGCAGTTCCTTATGCATGTTACGGTACAAGATGCAATCATTCAGACATGCATTTATCCTTTCTATTTCCATTCCCATAGGACATAGTAGCTTCTTCGCTTCATAAATACTTGCTGGCAACTCGTTTCCCTCCAGAAGCACATCCGATAGAAGAACTAAAAGTGCATTGAAACTTGTATCTGTCCAACGGTGTTTTGCCTTCAGTTCGAACAATGCAAGGATCGAACCTAACTTGGTGTATTCCACTTTGCAACCCGAGAACAGCGGTTTGACATTGTCTTCCATCAAGCTTTTAAACTTTTCAATCTCTCTTTTCGTGTAATTTCCCTCCACTTCCCGCAACATTTGCTCTAAATTGTCGTCCTCGAATATATCACACTGCAACTCGTCATCGGGTTCCACCATGTCTTCGTTTCATACCGAAAGGGTACTTACTACTTATCACCCCGTGATGGATCCAACACGTGTTCAATTTGAGTTGAGTTGTTAAATCTCCTGAGATTGGTGCAATCAATGTAAGGACAATATAAGAAGTTTACACCCCTTTTCGCCATGAAGACTTTTGTAATTTTTTTGAACTCCTTAACACCCCTCTGAAATTCAAGACTCACAAAACTTTTCCGATACATCCATTCTTCACGGTCCATTTGCAATTAAACTACGCACAAAACTGGAGCGACAGCTAGCTAGCTATTTCAAATACTGAGACATCATTTCAATATTACCTTCGCAAAATACCGGATGGGTTCCAAGATATATATATATATATATATAGGAAGCCTTTTCTGTACTCCCAGGAGTACATACTCGCACCTCTAATATACCACTTAAATGAATGCTTTATACATATTTATCACTTTCGGTATACTCCAATAATAATTCTAATATACTACAATGCGACATGGTTGAAAAGTTTCATCAGAGCATTTTATTTTTTTGCTACATACCCTTTTCCATATGTAAAACGAATATATAAACAAATTATGCTATAAATGGTGGACTTTAATGAAATTTTTCATGGAACTCACTTTGAAGTATCTTATAATCAGTATTAGATTATACTCAAAAAGATAAAGAGGTATAACAACATCATTTAAACAGCATACTAGAGGTGGGAGTACGTACACCCAGGAGTATGGAATCATTTTCATATATATATATATATATATATATATATATATATATAATTTTACTCCCGATACCTTCATCCCTTGTTAAGAGGTTTCAATTCCCTAGTTAGGAGACATACATTTAAAACATCTACACATATATCAAATTATCTAATTGATGTAGTAGCATGCAAATCTTATGACTTCAATGAAACAAAATAAGGGTGCAAGCTTTAACAAAGTTGACGAATTGAATGATCTTAATGAAACATCTGTCTGTTGACCAACTAAGTAGTACCAGGCCCTAATCCCATTCAAGGAAATGTGGTTCGGGCAAGCTCCTAAGCCGTTGTACAACCCAGAGAAAATTTAGGCAGCATCTCCCCACTGTTCTCCAAATACACATCTCGACAACAGGTTAAGAGCGGTGTGTATCCAGAGAACACTATGGAGATGATACCGAAAACTTCTCTAGAGTTGTACAATAGCACAGGAACTTGCCCGAACCACATTTTCTCAAATTGTCCAAACAAACGTGGACAATTCGAGAGTGCTTATAAATATGCCATTTCAGCATATTTATAAACAAGCACCCTCGAACGGGAGATGTAGGTTTCGCAACCTAAAATCTAACATTCATCATATGACAGACGGTTTAATTCCAAATTAACATGAGAGTACTACAAAGATAATTAAATAGGTGCTTGTCAAATAAAGGGTGTGAAATATGATAGGATACACACAATTCCAGTGCAACCTAAAATCTCTTTGCAACATATCAAAATTACCTAGTGCAAAATTGAAGGGGTTTGAAGGAATTACCTCGAGGATTTCAAAATTTCTCACCCAAGTATTGCTTCCAAAAAGAATTTGTGGTGTTTTTTTAGGTGGCGGAGGTGTTTTTAGCCTCTGAAACAACAACACAGGAGAGTTCAACCCGAGGGTATAAATAACCTAGTGAGGTACATCACAATCGGTTCTCAGGTTAGAAGCGATTGTGATGTAGCACTGGGCACATCACAATCTATTCTAAAATTAGAATTGGTTGTGATGCTGAAAGTGCATCTAGGCACTTATGTTATTTTGGTGATTAATGACAAACGCACATAATGACAATCTATGTAATTAAGTAAATGCTTAACTTAGTGCTTAACAAATGACAAACCTCTAATATGATTATATTGGTATGAGACTAACTTGTTATTGCCTAGTTGAGTATCAGTCTCATCTATTTAGAGGAAAATCAAGTGGGATGGTTAAGCAAAGATAAGGTATGCAATTTTGGTATCTCTTCTATATTTGTTATTGCATTCCTTTTGTGCAAATGCATAGTGAACTCCAAGTAGCATGTTGATTATATATATGAACATTAGTTCAGGTCATATTTATTTGTGCATATATATTCATTTGAGTTCATTATGTGCTTTGTTTTTAGTATGCATGTATTAACTAGAGATAAACTTCATATTGCTATAGATTGACTTGGTGCATGCATGTTTTAGTTGTATATCTTCTCATGCAATTCTCTTAGTGAAGTTTAATCTAGTGTTGGATCACATATTTACTCTTATTCCAAATATTATTTGCACATGTACAATTCGTGTACATTCTATCATGTGCTTCATTTAAGTAAAGACTGTGATCCTTGCCATGATTTAATTGATTCATCATATTGACAATTATCTCTCTAGTGCATATAGATCAATTACATATTCATCATGATGTACTTAGTAGAGAACATTTCTTATGTCAAGTGTTTCCATTTATGTTGTGCTTCCTTATATGAAACACTTGTTGTAATCAATTGTTCACAAATATCAGCTTGTTTATATCTATTGAGCTTTTGGGACTAATGTCTATCATAAGTGGATTGGAAAGACTTAGGTCCTGTATGTATATGATGACCAAGGTATCTTGCAGGATGATCGTTAAGCCAAGGTCAACAAGACGGCGGTGTCACCAAGAGCTGAGGACTAAGTCAAGATCAACATGGCGTGGAGATCGTCAGAGAGGATGATCAAGTCAAGGTTGATAGGACGAGAGTCTCATGAGGTGAATCGAGACGAGTTGGACAAGGCGAAGATGTCATCAATTATATGGTGAAAGTCTTCATGCATCGACATTAAGAAAGAAGACGGCAAGTGACTATTTCTAGACTTATATTATCTTTGATTTAATTTAAGTCTAAGGATTGCCGTACTATTAAGAGAGATGCGATGTCGAATGACTTTTATATGAGTCAAGTGCTCAAGTGATCCATCTTTGTGAAACTTAGAAAGACAGTGGTGTTGGTGGTGCTGGAAAGTGAGGGTTGTAGGTCTCCCTTGGATTCTTTGTGGAATCTGGGTTTATCCTTTGAGTTTTGGGTAGTGAGACCTTGTTGGTTGTGTAGCCCTCGTTCTTAGCTTTCGGTAGAGTCCAAGATCTCTGATATCGGTGTCCGGAGTCAAAGGTTGTGCTCGTTTTCGACGGGCTGCTCAGTGCTGTTCGGACAATCCGGAGTATCCGGACAATTGGTCCGGACACTCCGGGTTGACACCCTCGGTGGCTGCTCTCAGTCAATCCGGAGTATCCGGTGTGAAGTCCGGACACTCCGGGTTGAATTAGTCCGGAGTGTCCGGGGTATTCATCCGGAGTCTCCGGGTTGTGCGCAGCTATCTCCAACGGCTAGTTTTTGGGGGTGCTCTATTTATAGCCCCATCCTCTCTCATATTGAAGGGGCTTTTACCCTGTCGATTAGAGGTGCTATACCCTTGTTCTTGAGCCCCCAAAACACCTCTTTACCCTTAGATCTAAGTGATCCCTTTGGTGAGAAGGGTTGGGAAGAGTTTGAGAAGTGAGGTGCTAGGTTGAGTGAGTTTTGAGTTGATTGAGCACTTGATTTCATCTCCAAGCTTGTTCTTCGATAGCATTTGTTACTCTTGGAGGTTGAGGACTCCTAGACGGCTAGTAGGTCACCTACGAGCCACCGAAGCTTTGTGTGGTTGGCCATGGGAAGTTTGTGAAGGCCGGTTCCGCCTCCGTAAGGGAATGAATCAATGGAGTGAAGACCGGTGAGTGCATTTGTGCAACACCGGGAGGAAGAGGGTTGAAAGAGACCCCGGCTCAAGTGTGACCGAGCCGCCTCAACGGAGACGTAGGATCCCCTCAAGGATCCGAACTTCGGGTGAAAAATCATCATCTCTAAGTTTGCTTCTTACTCTTGCTTTAGTATTTGATTTTGAATCTTGAAATTGCCCGATCTACTCTATTGTTGTGTTTGGCTCTAGATCTACATCATCCCCAGGTACCTGATAGCATTTAGATCTTTTGTATTCAAGTAGATTGTTGAAAAATTGCAGGGATTTAAAATCTCATTTCGAGGTCTTAAATCCGGAGTATCCGGACTCCTGAACCCGGATAGTCCGGACATTTCGGAGTATCCGGAGATAAGTCCCGGACACTCCGGTCTCAGTCCCTCGGGTCCAATCCGGAGTATCCGGACTCCTGACCCCGGACAGTCCGGACATATCGGAGTATCCGGATAAAAGTCCCGGACACTCCGGACTTAGACCCTCGGGAGATTTTATTTAGCTGTAAATTTTTTATTCCGCTGCAATTTAGTTTGAAATATTTTAATTCGCCTATTCACCCCCCTCTAGGCGACATCCACTGTCCTTTCAATGCCTACATCTCGACGCTCAAGCTACTAATGTTTTATTTTGTGTTGTGAGCGATGAAATTTTTGATAGACTATGCAATCTCAAGAGCGCTCATGAAATGTGGATAAAGCTTCAAGAACTATTTGAATCATCCACTTCTATTAAGGATTGCACTAAGGAAGAGATGTCGGGAGATGAAACATCAAGCTCAACCTCAAGCTCAGGTGATGAAGAACCGACATCTCCATCAACCTCAATCTCCGCCTCAAGTGACGATGAAGATGCTCTTCCATCACAAATCCGTTGCTTCATGGCGAAAGGTAAGAATGAGGTAAGTGACGATGATGATGATGATGAGCTCACTTATAATGAACTTATGAATTTGCTAGAGGAGCTCAATAAATGTCTTGGAAAGGAGAAAAAGAAATATAAAATTTTGAAGCTTGAACATGAATCACATCAAAATGATTATAATATGCTTCAAGAAAATCATGAATCCTTCCTTCTCAAAGAAACTCATAAGCCTAAGGTGGACATAGGAATCTCATGTGATTTAATTGATGAAATGTATTGCTTAAATGTTAATCCTAATATTTCATCAAAAATTGACATATCCACCTCCTGCAATGATTTACCTTGTTGCTCAAATTCAAATGTTTCCACTTCCTCTATGCATATTGAGACTAATCTTGTAGAGGAAAACAATGAGCTCAAGGCCAAAGTCATTAGATTAGAAAATGACTTGAGGAAGTGCGTAAAGGGTAAAGCCATCCTCGACGAGATCTTGAGCAAGCCAAGGGCGCCTCAAGATAAGCAAGGACTCGGCTACATCTCCAAGAGGGAGACTAGCAAGACAAGGCACAACGAAAGACATTCGAAGATCATCAAGTGCTTTGCTTGCAACAAGAAGGGACACTTCACCTCCGTATGCCCTAATAAAGTGGAGATCAAGCCACAACCATCAACAATGAGGCAAACTGACAAAGAGCAAGTCAAGAAAAAAAGACGCTCAAAGCCTACTTGCTACAATTGTCGGAAAAAGGGGCACATCGGTAAGGATTGTCCCAAAGGTATTACTCCTAAGTCTATTATTGTCAATGATCATTATTTGCTTAGGAAGGACAAAAATTGCAATGTGTTTGCCAAGTTTGTCGATTCTCCCAAGTATTTGCAAAATTATGATATTCAATTGCTTAGGAGAAATGAATCTAGAAATGTGTTTGCTCAAAATGCTAGACTTCCTAAGACCAAGAAAAATCATGTTGATCATGTGCTTAGGAAAAATAACAATAGCAAAACGTTTGCTAGATATACTAGATCTTCTAAGCCAGTGCATAATTTTAATAATCATATGCTTAGAAGAGATCAAACTAGAAATAGTTTTGCAAAGTATCATTGTCCTCCTAAGCCTTGTTATAAAAATGCCAATCAATTGCCTAGGAGGAATAATTATCGCAAACCCATTGCTAGTCATCTTAGTTCACCTAAGACTATAAATATTAGGGCCATATGGGTTCCTAAATCACTTGTGACTAACATTCATGGATCCAACAAAAGTTGGGTACCAAAAAGTGCCTAAAAGAATTGTAGGTGCTTGGAGATGCATTGAAAGTTTTGGCTCGATCAAGAGAATGATTCCATCATGTGCAAAAAGGAGTCAAGCTTGAAAACATTCACTTCAATCATGAACCAATGCCATGTCGGGTAACAAGTATTTAAATTGATTCTTATAGCTTCTAGCCTTGTGTAGGTTAAGCTACGTTATTAATGAAAATCAATTTAAATTGCTTGCTTATGATTCTTGCTCATGCTTGATTAATTGTTTTGATTTAAATCTTGAGCAAGTTTGGGGTAGTGGCACATTAAGGGGGAGTGTTAATTCATATCCATGCATATTACATCTCTACATGTGCCCATATTTATATAAGTGCTAATATATATTTTCAAAATCAAGCCATTTAGCCAAAAGTCAAAATTTTGTATACCATTAGTATTCTTGTGAAAAACTAGTTGCAAAATGTATACAAATATATTTGAAATGTTTTTCAAAGGTTTTGGCTTCACAAAACCTATTTTGAAAAGAAAATGAGTTTCATGATCAAAATCTAGATAGTAGTATCTTGTTTTGGATTTAAACTTATAATTTTCATAGAATTAAATGTAAAATGAATTTAAAAGTAATTCCAAAACGAAAATCCTAGAGTTGGTCATTCTTAACAATTCTTGTGTTCAAAAGACCAACCTAACGAAAGTTATTCGATTTTGAAACTCGCCGAAAAACTATATTTGACCCATAATAGTCATATTATTGCACTTAGTGAGTTTCTCCGTTTGGACCGGATCTTGTGTAGTATCTTGGTTCAAAATGGTATCTTAGACTCATACACAAAATTCAAATCTCTATATCTTATCCCTTGCTTCATTTGCGTTTTTGTATTGTTGGATTTTGGGTTTGCCTCTCTTTTGTTTCTTCAAAAGGACTATTTAGGTCAAAAGTCAAAATTCATATTTAAAATACCCAAATTTGTGAAGAGCTTTATAAAAGTATTCTATTATGTATCTCAATGTTTTACAAGCTCTCAAAATGAAAATATATTGAAATCAATTTTAGCCCGAAAAGTTTTTGGTTTGAGCTAAAATAGCTTATTTAAGCATATTGCTCAAATCTTAGCATTCAAGTTGGATTTTATTATAAATATTGGCTAGAAACCATCTTGATAATCAATTCTAAGCCATGGAAATTGAAATTGCATGAAATCCAAATTGAGTTGTATTTTGAGGCTATGAAAAACTATTTCCTATTTAACTTGCTTCAAAAAGGGATAAAAGCAAAATATTTGTTTAAAATGCAAAATCTTATGAAAATAGTCTTCTAAAATGTTTTCAAATGCATTTCAAATGTTTTCAAGTATCTAACCCTTGGCTAGAAGCTAAAAGTCAAACTTTGGCCTCAAATGGATCTTATATGATCTTGTTTTTGAATTAAATGAAATATTTTTATAAGTTAAAATCTATTGAGTTTTTGAAAAAGTGGTCAATACAAAACTCATAGGGTTGGTCATTTTAAGCATTTCTGTAGTTCAAAGTTTTTCCAAACGACCAACCGTTCAAAAGTTATAGCTATTTGAATTTGGCCAAAATCATCCATTTGACCCAAAATGACCCGTTGTTGCATTTTTTGGATTTCGCTATTTGAATTGGATTTATTTGTATATCATGGATTGAAATAGTATTTCTAACTCATACAAAGCTATGAAAGTTCAAATCTCCATAAATTTCAATCCGGAATGCATTTTGAGCATTTGGTTAAAATTCAATTTTTTTCAAACCTACAAAGCGCATTTTGCCATATCTTTTGAACGAAAATTCCTTTTAATGAAATTCTTTTTTTGAAACCTTATAAATAGTCCAATTCTTATTTCTGGAAAGTTTCAAACCATTTTGACTCAATTTGAAAAAGTTTTGACTTTTCTTCTCTTTGAGTAAAAAATCATGCATACAAAGCAAAATTTGGCATATCTTTTGATTGGAGACTCCTTTTTGGAAAATTCTTTTTGGAAAAGATTCTTGGGAGTCTAAAGAATGTTTCTGCACAATTTCAAAAAATTTCAACTTAATTTGAAATAGTTATGGCTTTTTCTCTCTTTTGATCTTATTTGGCATACTCTCGCATTAAGTTGGATTTTACGATTTGAATGGATTTGATTATGAAAATAGGCTTATAAACATCTCTCTAACTCATATCAAGCCACATAAGTGCACATTTCCATTCAAAACTCATTTGGTTGCCCTTTTGAGGAATTGATGAAGATTTTTATCCTTTATGTGTTTCAAATGCAAATTTCACCACATTTCTCAAAGTAAAATTGATTTATTGAAAATTTTTATTGGAAAACCATCTCTTGAATATGGAGTTCATATCTGAAAATTTTCAAATTTATTTGAACTCATTTGCAAAAATGTTGACTTCTTTTGACTTAGTGTCAAAATCAAAACTCCAATGCCCATTTTGATCTAATTTTTTATTGGAGGGCGATATTTGAGAAATTCTTTTGGAGAAATCTCTTGGATGTCCATGGAACATTTATGCAAAATCTCATGGCTATTGGACTTCATTTGATCAAGATTTGACCCAAATTCAAAATGTTGAGTTTGCTAAAATTTCAGGTTTAGGCTGATTGTAGGGTTGTTTTGTGATTTTTGTATCTTCAAATGGGTTTATAATCAGAGAAAAGTATTATAACATATTTTGATCCTCTATATTTGTACTTCATTTTATAATTTTTTCAGAATTTATGAACCTTGTTTGAACCTTCTTTCTGCCCTATCAAAAAGCTTAAATGGATTGTCAAAACTGAATTTTTCAGCATATTACACTTTTAAAATCTTGCATACCTTTAAGATGATTTGAGTATTTCCTTGTGATGAAAACTAAGGTAACTCAATTTATTGCTCCATGATTCATCTAAAATTATGTGGGAGCTCATTTGCTATTGTTTTCATCCTCAGGACCATTTCAAAGCGAGATTTCTTTTCCCGAAACCTTCGGTTCAGCATTCACTATTTTCAAGTTTTTGGGGATGAAGCTGAACAACCCGGAGTATCCGGTTGATCTATCCGGATTATCCGGACACTCCGGATCAAAAACACCGGAGTATCCGGGTTGTACTCCTCGGCCCAAATACTTAAATTGACATCTATACTTTCTTGCAATCTCTTGTTCATACCATTCTTTGGGGTTTCTCCATTGCTCAACTGAATTTTCTGTCTTCATAACCCTCGAAGAGAATTTCGAGAGGGATCTGTTCCGCGTTGATGATTTTTGCATTTGAGCAATAGTTTAAAAGCTATAATCGATTTTGTGCTGCTATTTGCATCTTTTTGAGATTTTAAGAGTTTTAAATTGGAATCTTGGCAAGCCTTTCAAGATGAAAACCAAGTGAACTTATTAATTGCTCCAGGCTTCAAAATGGAGTATATCTATTTAAGTTTTCATTCCAATGAATGTGCATCTTTTGGCTAAGTTATTCTGGAAATTGGATTTAATTGTAACTTAGCCTCAAAATGTTTCCTCTCTTGCATAACTCGGAGTTTATTATGGAAAAGAGAAAATTTCCCTTGTAAGCTCAAGAGTGAGGTTGAATGTGTTTTACCCATTGTCTCTCTTACAAGTGGATGTCAAGATCAAATTTGAATGAGTTTCAAATATTTTCATTGTAAAGTGGTGTAATAAAATCTTTAATTGATATCTTGAGTTTCTTTGCATGCAAAGAGTATTGTCTTGTATATCATATATATCATGCATGTTGTACTTAGACATTATCAAACTAACTTGGGTCAAATTAAAAGATATTTGTTCCCAGAAATCGTGCTTGTCTATTGATGTTCAAGGTATTGGAAAAGGGGTCATCTTCGATGGTGGGATGAAGGAAATGGAGAGGAGCTCCATAGTCCGAGGGATCTAAGGCCGGGCGCGGTGATCATGACCGATTTGAACATGCGGTGGACAAGAATCGACAAAGGGACGTGTTTCTTTTTTGACCATATTCAATAATGTCTGTGCACACCATTATGCTAAATTGTGTCATTCTAAATGGTGTTGTATCTTTCAATTGGTATCATTAATTGGTATCCTTCGAGAGGTATCCTCTAATCCTAAATTGTTTTGAAGTGTCATCTGACTTGCATTTGGCATTATCAAGAAGTAAAAGGTACATATGGGTGACACATTGCAAAGAGGTATACCCTTGATAAGTTTATGAAATTCTTGATCATGAAAGTGCATCTTACTTATACAATTTTGATTCATGATCTTGTATACATCTTGTGATCATATAAGCAATTCCTTCTTGTGTAATCTTCTTTATATGATCTTGATTGTTAGAATTTAATTTGATCATGAGCATGTGCTTAAATTATATAAATTTGCTATATGATCTTGATGTTTAAAGAATAAATCTTCTCTATGTGAAATCATATTCATGTGTCATGTTTAAGCATCACTTATATCCTGTGAATCATGACTACTTTAAATTTGTATAATTAGAAAAATCTATTACCTAAATCTTGGAAATAATTGGTATCATATCTTGCCTAGATTTAGGGGGAGCTTAATATTATTGTCCTATTACTAGCTCCTTATTTTTATTTTTTTCCCTAATCTTTTTATTGAGTGTGCAATCGAAGGGGAGAACATATAAGCACCTTTTTGGGATTAATGACAAAAGGGGGAGAATTTATGGATTTACCAATTGTCCCCTAATCGATTGACAAAAAGCGATGATTTGTAAGTATGATCTCTTATTGTTTCTTCATGCTTGTTTTAATGCTAAATATCTTAATATTGTCATTTGGTGCAATTGATAATTGGTTTGTCATAAATCACCAAAAAGGGGGAGATTGAAAGTGCATCTAGGCACTTATGTTATTTTGGTGATTAATGACAAACGCACATAATGACAATCTATGTAATTAAGTAAATGCTTAACTTAGTGCTTAACAAATGACAAAACTCTAATATGATTATATTGGTATGAGACTAACTTGTTATTGCCTAGTTGAGTATCAGTCTCATCTATTTAGAGGAAAATCAAGTAGGATGGTTAAGCAAAGATAAGGTATGCAATTTTGGTATCTCTTCTATATTTGTTATTGCATTCCTTTCGTGCAAATGCATAGTGAACTCCAAGTAGCATGTTGATTATATATATGAACATTGGTTCATGTCATATTTATTTGTGCATATATATTCATTTGAGTTCATTATGTGCTTTGTTTTTAGTATGCATGTATTAACTAGAGTTAAACTTCATATTGCTATTGATTGACTTGGTGCATGCATGTTTTAGTTGTATATCTTCTCATGCAATTCTCTTAGTGAAGTTTAATCTAGTGTTGGATCACATATTTACTCTTATTCCAAATATTATTTGCACATGTACAATTCGTGTACATTCTATCATATGCTTCATTTAAGTAAAAACTGTGATCCTTGCCATGATTTAATTGATTCATCATATTGGCAATTATCTCTCTAATGCATATAGATCAATTACATATTCATCATGATGTACTTAGTAGAGAACATTTCTTATGTCAAGTGTTTCCATTTATGTTGTGCTTCCTTATATGAAACACTTGTTGTAATCAATTGTTCACAAATATCAACTTGTTTATATCTATTGAGATTTTGGGACTAATGTCTATCATAAGTGGATTGGAAAGACTTAGGTCCCGTATGTGTATGATGACCAAGGTATCTTGGAGGATGATCGTTAAGCCAAGGTCAACAAGACGGCGGTGTCACCAAGAGTTGAGGACTAAGTCAAGGTCGACTTGGCGTGGAGATCGTTAGAGAGGATGATCAAGTAAAGGTTGATAGGACGAGAGTCTCATGAGGTGAATCGAGTCGAGTTGGACAAGGCGAAGATGTCATTAATTATATGGTGAAAGTCTTCATGCATCGACATTAAGAAAGAAGACGGCAAGTGACTATTTCTAGACTTATATTATCTTTGATTTAATTTGAGTCTAAGGATTGCCGTACTATTAAGAGGGATGCGATGTCGAATGACTTTTATATGTGTCAAGTGCTCAAGTGATCCATCCTTGTGAAACTTAGAAAGAGAGTGGTGTTGGTGGTGCCGGAAAGTGAGGGTTGTAGGTCTCCCTTGGATTCTTTGTAAAATCTGTGTTTATCCTTTGAGTTTTGGGTAGTGAGACCTTATTGGTTGTGTAGCCCTCGTTCTTAGCTTTCGGTAGAGTCCAAGTTCTCTGATATCGGAGTCCGGAGTCGAAAGTTATGCTCGTTTTCGTCGGACTGCTCAGTGCTGTTCGGACAATCCGGAGTATCCGGACATTCGGTCCGGACACTCCGGGTTGACACCCTCGGTGGCTCCTCTCAGTCAATCCGGAGTATCCGGTGTTAAGTCCGGACACTCCGGGTTGAATTAGTCCGGAGTGTCCCGGATTAGTCCGGAGTGTCCGGGGTATTCATCCGGAGTCTCCGGGTTGTGCGCAGCTGTCTCCAACGGCTAGTTTTTGGGGGGGCTATATTTATAGCCCCATCCTCCCTCATTTTGAAGGGGCTTTTACCGTGTTGATTAGAGGTGCTATACCCTTGTTCTTGAGCCCCCAAAACACCTCTTTACCCTTAGATCTAAGTGATCCCCTTGGTGAGAAGGGTTGGGAGGAGTTTGAGAAGTGAGGTGCTAGGTTGAGTGAGTTTTGAGTTGATTGAGCACTTGATTTCATCTCCAAGCTTGTTCTTCGTGAGCATTTGTTACTCTTGGAGGTTGAGGACTCCTAGACGGCTAGGAGGTCGCCTACGAGCCACCGAAGCTTTGTGTGGTTGGCCGTCGGAAGTTTGTGAAGGCCGGTTCCTCCTCCGTAAGGGAAGGAATCAAAGGAGTAAAGACTGGCGAGTGCATTTGTGCAACACCAGGAGGAAGAGGGTTGAAAGAGACCCCAGCTCAAGTGCGACCGAGCCGCCTCAACGGAGACGTAGGATCCCCTCAAGGATCCGAACTTCGGGTGAAAAATCATCGTCTCTAAGTTTGCTTCTTACTCTTGCTTTAGTATTTGATTTTGAATCCTGAAATTGCCCGATCTACTCTATTGTTGTGTTTGGCTCTAGATCTACATCATCCCAGGTACCTGATAGCATTTAGATCTTTTGTATTCAAGTAGATTGTTGAAAAATTGCAGGGATTTAAAATCTCATTTCGAGGTCTTAAATCCGGAGTATCCGGACTCCTGAACCCGGATAGTCCGAACATTTCGGAGTATCCGGAGATAAGTCCCGGACACTCCGACCTCAGTCCCTCGGGTCCAATCCGGAGTATCCGGACTCCTGTCCCCGGACAGTCTGGACAAATCGGAGTATCCGGATAAAAGTCCCGGACACTCCGGACTTAGACCCTCGGGAGATTTTATTTAGCTGCAAATTTTTTTATTCCGCTGCAATTTAGTTTGAAATATTTTAATTCGCCTATTCACCCCCCCTCTAGGCGACATCCCCTGTCCTTTCAGATGTGCCATACACATCACATTCGGTTCTTACATATGAAGCGATTCTGATGTGGACATGCACATCACAATCGGTTCTCATCTATGAACCGATTGTGATGTATGAATGCACATCACAATCGGTTCTTTTGTTAGAACCGATTATGATGTGCCCAGTGCTACATCACAATCGCTTCTAACATGAGAACCGATTGTGATTATTACTAACACCCTCTCCTAGGCCACCTATCACAATCGATTTTTCCTAAAAACTTAAGAACCGACCTAGATGAAGCGATAGTGATGTACCATTCTGTAGTAGTGGTTATGGAAGTCTTGGCTTGGTAAATTAAAGACTTAACCTTTCAAGCCTTTGGAATGAGTCTAACATGCAACCACATGTCTAGTACGGGACTGACCTAACTAAGTATGATTACCGATGTCTTAACATGTGATATCTTAAGTGGATGATCACACGGGGGTGTGGTTATGGGGAGGATATGGTGTACTGTGGTCTCACATCGATCCAACGTTCTATCGGTGCTATACTTCAACTCTTGTGAGGGAAGGATAGTCAGTGTTGGGATAAAGATTATCCAAAAGGTTTTGTTATGATCGCTCAATCGCATAATTATGTATGGTGAGTCACGACAGACATGGTGAGTTGATTGTATCTAGTGGGTAAAGTGCATAACCTCTGCAGAGTGTAAATCTATTTGGATAGGCGTGTCTGTGGTTATGGACAATGCTCGAGAATTACAATCAAGGGGTATATTTTATAAAATGAAACTTGGAAAGGGAGGCATTGTGCCATTGGAAAGTTTGGAAGATGTTGGGCCTTAGTGCCATGTTTATTTGATAATAACTACAAATTAATTATTATTGTTATTCGTTTTACTATCATTTCAATCAAATTATTGTATTCATTTGTAAATGCTACTTTACTGCAAAATAGCCATGTCAGCCTTTCATTTGGAATAACTATGTTAGAGTTGCATTCTGTGCACGACTTGTTGAGTGCTTTAAGAACTCACTCTTGCTAAACAACAAAATCATCAGTTGAAGAGGAGTCTACACTAGCTTTGGAGGAGTACCAGGAGACGAACATCTTGGGTGCGAGCCTTGTTAGTTACCTATGGTTTACTGAGGGGTTTATCTATGTTTTCTTTCTGTTGTAGTTTATTTTAATATTCATAGTGCAACAGTCAGTGATATACAACAATATCACAGACGGTTTTATACTAAAACCTTTAGTGATGACTCCTGTAGCTATCACAGATGGTTTTAAACTAAAACCGTCTGTCATATCAAGTATTATCCGAGACGGTTTTATTATAAACCATCTATGATAGCTACAGGAGTCATCACTGACGGTTTTATACTAAAACCGTCTGGGATTCTATGTATATCACTAACGGTTTATGAATAGAACCGTCTGTGATATTCCCTAGCGATATATAATACAAAGCCCCTTGGCACTTAGTGCTTTTTAGGGTTTCGGGATCTATCTTTGAGGTGGCTATGGCTGTGAGGCGATATGGTGAAAAAAGATAATTGATTTTGAACGGTGATTGTAGATCCATTTGATTTTAATGATCTAAGGTTAGCAATGGGTTCTAATTGCATTATATTCAATATCTAGCTTGGTAAGATGAGAGTTTGAAGATTGTTTAGATCTAGCTTGTAGATCCATGTATTCTTGGTGATCTAAGGTTAGTAATGGGTTCTAATTGCATTATATTCAAGATCTAGCTTGGTAAGGAGAGAATTTGAAGATTGTTTAGATATAGCTTGTAGATCCATGTGTTCTTAGTGATCTACGGTTAGTAATTGGTTCTAATTGCATTATATTCAAGATCTAGCTTGGTAAGGAGAGAATATGAAGATTGTTTAGATCTAGCTTGTAGTTCAATGTGTTCTTGGTGATCTGAGGTTAGTAATTGGTTATAACTACATTATTATATTTAAGATTTAGCTTGCTAGTTAGGTGAAGAGAGAATTTGAAGTTTGTGTTTAGATCTAGCTTGTAGATCCATTTGTTCTTTGTGATCTAAGGTATTAATTGGTTATGTAATTGCATTACATTCAAGAAGTAGCTAGCAGTGCATAATTTAAGAATGTGTGCATGGCACAACTAGTGTTCTTCAACATTTAACACTGAATTTATATGCGTGGCGTAGATGGACCGAAGCTGGATGTACGTTGAGAACCGAGCGAGTGCTGAGTACATTAATGGTGTCTCCGCTTTTAGAAGAGCTATAGAGGAGGATATGTTTAATAAGATGTTGCAGTTTATGTCTTGTCTGTGTATCGACTGGGAGAATCTAAAGATATTTTAAAACTCAGCACAGATCAAAGCACACTTGATTTTGAGGGGTTTCAAAAGGTGGTATACATGTTGGACCAGTCACGGTGAAGAGTAGAATATACAAGAAGCACATAGTATTAGCATAGTCGACGACGTCAACGATGTACCAGATGATCATATCGATTGTGCTTCCGATGAGGATAGGTTGTAGGATGATAATCTGGATCAGATGATTCACGACGCAGAAGGGAACCATGATGACAGAGAATATGGTAAATTCTAGGGCTTGATGGAAGACTCGGAGAAACCTTTCTTCTTGGGCTGCAAGTAGAAATACACAAGGTTGTCATCCGTGCTTGAAGTGCTGAAATTGAAGGCAAGCAACGGTTGGTCTGACAAGATTTTCATAGCGCTGTTACGTCTATTGGCGGACATGCTTCCAGAGGGAAACGAGTTGCCGACAACCACCTACAAAGTTAAGAAGGTTATTTATCCCTTGGGAATGGAAGTAGAAAGAATACATGCATGTCCGAACGACTGTATCCTCTATCGCAAAGAGTAAACTTACATGTGTGTCCGGTGTGCAATGCATCTCAGTACAAGTGTAAGAGTCATTCAGATGATGACGGCGAGGGCATTGAGGTGAAGAAAGGACATCCTACTAAGGTGGCATGGTATCTACTTATAATTCCCTGTTTGAAGCGTTTGTTTGCGAACCCAAAGGAGGCAAAACTGTTGCGTTGGCACTCGGCGGAGCGTAAGAACGATGGAATGATAAGTCACCCTACTGATTCCACTCAGTGGAGAAACACCGATAGGAGGTTTCTAGAATTCGATGTGGATCCGAGGAATATAAGGTTTGGATTGAGTACAGATGGAATGAATCCTTTTGGTAACATGAGTAGCCGGCATAGCACTTGGTCCGTGAATCTTTGTATCTACAACATTTCTCCTTGGTTATCTATGAAGCGAAAGTATATTTTATTGTCTATACTTATCCAAGGACCAAAACAACCTAAGAACGATATTGATGTGTAGCTAGCACCATTGGTGGAAGATCTGAAAACACTGTGGGTTCCCTAGGTACACGTGTTGGATGTGTACAAATGAGAGTACTTGAATTTGCACTGCTTGTTGTTTTGCACCATAAATGATTACCCTATCGTTGGTAACCTATCGGGCCAGAGTACGAAAGAAACCAAAGCCTGCACTCACTCCTTAGATGACACCGAGAGTGGATGAGGAGGACATCACTACTACGAATATGATCATATTTGGTTGTGCCAACTCCAACACGTCATCCACGGACCAAGAAGAGAGAGAGATCAAATCCATCACGTTCTGGAATCCAATTCGGCCTCCTGGGAAAGCACCGACTTCAAATATGAATAACTTTTGCATACGGATTATGATTTGGGTGATCATGGACTTGATCGAAAGATTACAACGAGATCTTTCGAATGGATCTAATTCTAGCTCTAGATTCATCATAGATCAATCAGAATCATCAAAACAATACACTACAATACTGTTTTGGGCTGTTTCGGGCCTTGTAAGCTTGTGTGGGCCCAAGCCCAAGTTGTGTGTGCCCCCTGGCTGCACACAACCCTAGGACATCCCTTTCACGTCCATCCCTCTTATAAACTCAGTAGCCGCCACTTTAGACAGTCGGGTTTTGTTTGATTAGTTTAGCCAAGTGCAAACTTTGTGTCTTCGAGTTGTGCTCGACAGCCACCTTGTCAAGACATTCAATAGAACCCCACCTTGATTTTGCCTTCAATTCTTATTCGCAATTTCAAATTGCTTTTACTATTGTTCTTGCTTGTTCTTTGATTGCTTGCAGGAATTGAACCTCGTGTTCAGGTTGATCGTGCCCACGGCAAGATCAATAACACTCCGGAGTTGGTTTAGCGATTGCTAAAGAGCATCGTCGTTGTACGTTGTAGTCGGATCATCAAAGTCGGTTCCACCAAATCGATAGTTATCGCTCTCATCGAAAGATCGGAACACAACATCACATCAGGTGGTATCAGAGCGCCAAGTTGCTCGGTGAGAGATCCAGTACCTTAGATTAGTTTTTGTTTTCTGTCCTAAATTGAAAATTACACCACAAAAATTGAACCTTTAGATTCAATCTGGTATTTTAGTGAGTTTTGTTAGGTTTTGATCCATTAGAGTCCTTGTTTTAGTTGCTGATCGTTTCTCCTTCGCGTAGCTTTTTTTCAATCTGTCCAGTACTTTGTTTTATTCATCAATTTCTCATACGAGCTCGGATTCTAGTGTTTTTGCACTTTCCTAAAACCTGGGAACAATCTCTTCAAAAACCTAGTTGTGCATGGACTCTAATTCTTGAGCCAAACCTGTTTAATCTAGATGTCAAAGTTGTGGAAGCAAGTTGCACTTTCAATCCAGATCGGTTCGATATTTTGATCATAATTCTCACATCCAGACTCCGATTGGGAAGTTTTAATACTTCCCTGAATCCTTGAAGAGTCCTCTACAAAAACGTTTTTGGGTGTCCTTTGTGATTCAGACTCCTTCAAACCGAATTTGATTCGGATTCGGAATCGGTCTCGCAGACTGAAATTGGGGGTATTCTGTGGTGTTCGGTTTTGGAGCCATAACTTTCACACCCGATCTCCAAATTGCATATTCTTGTACTCTTTTGAAAGCTGTGGACATAAGTTTCAATTCTTCCCATAGTGAACCTTCTAAATTCGGTCGTTTTGAAACTCTAATCTAGGCGACAAATCTGCTGCCCTAGAAACATTGAATTTGGGTATCTTGCTTCAATTCGTGTTCTAGCTTTGTTCCTTTGAGTTGGTTGAGTCCAGTAGCATCCACAATCCATAAAACCCAAAAAATATCAGTACACATACCTTTGGGAACCAATTCATCCTTTGCGAATACTTTGATCCCAATTGAGACTAGCTATTTGATATTGCTTAGGGCTGTTCATATTGATACATTGCATAATCTTTAATTATCATATCATACTATCTTGTGACATCGAGTTAGGGATTCCAAAACTTTGTTCATAGTAGTGTTGGCCGAAAGTCACTTAAAGAAAGAAAAGAGAAAGAAAGCCAAAAGGCAAAAAAAAGAGAAGAAAAAAAGAAAATAGTGTCTGATCGCACTACATTGAGCAAAACCCTAATTTGTGTTCATTATTTCAGATTGTGCAATTGTATTAATTGTTGAGCAATCTTGTTCCCTTTTTACATTTTTAAAGCAATGAGCTAGCGTCTCTCTACGACTTGTGCAATAGAGCTTTTGGTGCCTCACTTATATTTTATAGCTCATTTGTTGATTGCATAAGTACTATCATCTTTGCGCGTGAGATGCCTTGAAATTCGCTTATATCTTTGAGATCGGCAACTAGGACTTGTGAATTCTAGTTTGGGTCATTACTTATCATTACAATAACTAGAATTATCAGATTGCATAGGAAATAAGTATAGCCTACCTAGCTCCACATATTCTACTCGTAAGTTTGTTCGGTCCCTTGGCAATCGCTTTATCCAAGCTTCGGAGAACTTTTGACACTGCCAACGGCTGACAACTCCTGCTGCACGGTAAGAACTTGTAAGAGCTTTGGTTAAGGCTTGAGAGTTCAGTGACTTTTCTCCACTTCCTAGTAGTTGATAGGAAATTACATAAACCTTTGTGTTTCCCTTTTTGCTACTAACCATGTCAGGTGCCAAGAGTTCACTGCATCATTCTCCACGCACGAAGGGCAATGTACGACTCACTAATAAGCGAATGTCGCTGCAAGAAGACCATCTCTGGTCCATCGAGGCTGCTCAGGGAGTTGCTAACACTACCCTTGCTACTATTTTGTCTAGACTTGATATGCTTGTAGCTGCTGCTCCTGGAACTTCCAGTCCTCCGTCTCGTCTCCTAAGCAACAACTATGGTGTACTACGTGCAGAACGGGTTCCCTTTGCTGCCTGGCTTCCCAAAGATGGACCCGCCTCGGTCGCCCCACCACACATCGCCACGGGTTCATCAACTGATGATGAACAAGGTAAAATCAAGTTTGAATTGCCTCCTTTTGGTGGAAAGTTCGATCCTGATACATATATTAATTGGGAGATTGCGGTAGACAAAGAATTTGCAAACTATGACTTATCTGAAAACCAAAAGATTAGTGCCGTAGTTCAAGTGTTAACGTCAGGTGCAATATATTGGTGGAAGCATATATCTAGACATGATAAAAAACCTAAAACTTGGAATGCCATGAAAAGACTTATGAGAAATTATTATGTTCCTGAATATGATGGTGATTATTTGCTTACTAAACTTCAACGCTTAAAACAAGGTTCTAAAACTGTTATAGAATACTTTCACGATTTGCAAAATTGTTTGTTGCGTTGTGGTTTAAAAGAATGTGAAGAAGCTACTGAGATTAGGTTCATACGTGGACTTAATCATGAAATTGAAGATGTTCTTGTTGGTGAAACATATAGTTGTCTTTCAGAATTGATTAAATGTGCTTGTAGAGCTGAAAACATGCTTGCTGAATCTTTAAAAGAGCCTTTAGCTTCATTTGAGGTGCCCATTGTTGCACCTTCTATTGTAGCTAACATTTTGCAGAAAAGTGAGCACCATCGTGAGAAAGATGAAGAAGAAAATATGCAGAACGAGGAGATATTTGCTGCTCCATACGTATGTGAAAAGTTGGAAATTGAAGTTGCACTGTCGGGACCCAAATTTGCAAATCCGGACCCTCTGTCTATATCGCACTAGTCCAGGATCACGCTAGTGCACACAGGCTCAACATGGATGCTATCACAGTCATACACAGCGGAATATAGCATAACTTCAATAATTAATAATAACTGTTATCTTACATGATTATTGCACACAGGGCTTAACTAAGAAATAGCAATTAAGCAGCAGCAGAAATAAAGTAAACGTAGCAGCTCCCCAGTTCACCACAGACAACTGACGAGGCTCGAACCCTAAGCATTCGCATCTAGATAATCCTCCTCCACGAAAGGCGTAGATTCTTCTTCTTCTGAAGTTGTTGTTGTTGGGGTGAGTAAATAATGCACTCAACAATTGTGCACAGTAATGCAAGTCTAATATTCTACATGCTTGGCTTATTCCAAGGAAGGCTAACATGGCTATTTTGCAATAAAGCGGCATTTAACAAGAATACAGAAAATAGTTTAAAAAACAGTAAAACAAATAACGGTAATTAGTAGATTCTGTATTACAAGTAAATCAGATTTTCACTCCTAATCAAGTTCCATTTACTCCGTGGCAACCCTACCATCCCATCTAGTTTTCATTTGAATAAAGTCTAACCCTTAACTGTAATTCCCGAGCATTGCCCAATACCGTGAGCACGGCTATTCGAATAGATTGTACACTCTACAGAGGTTATGCACTTTACCCGCACGATACAACCAAACACCACCAAGGCGAGTGATCATAACAAAGCCTTTACAATGCTACACCTAGATCCAGTACTGCTCGCTAAGGTTTCAACACTGAAGGGTTAAACCACCACAACAGGCCCCCCTCTTGCGCCATGTGAGTTATACCGTAAACCTGGGACTCACTATTCACCACGACAGTACCGAAATCTAGGCTTCACAAATTATTCAGCTAGGCTGTCCCATTCCAAACATGTGGTTGCAAGAAAGACTCAGGTCAAAGGCTTTCAAGGTTAAGTCCTTAAAGTGATTTAGGCAAGACTTCCACATACCCCAGCCAATCCTGGCCCACCTTGGCACACTGCCCCTTGCCACTTGCCCCAATATAAATCATTACCACCCCAGTTGATTACCAAGCACCACGTGCCACCAACATTTCAATCTAGTTGTGTGACCTCCTCGCCACGACAACTTGATATCACTGTGTGACAACACAAGCATGACTCACCAATTCATAAACATTGTTCCATATTCCATTAGTCAAGATTAAGTATCAACATTCGGATACATGTGATGATATGGCATGGCTAAGCAATCTACGACGGTCTAACTAGCCCATGTTGATTATCAATATTAACCAACTATTAATTAACCATCCTAGGGTAACAACAAGATCATGGCATATAATTGACAAGGTGGTATTAATGCAAATAGGCATATTATCTATTTCCTAGATTAATTGAAATCATTTATCCACATAAAATATCATGCATAAATTTAAGAGACAAAATAGCAATTTTGTGAAATCTGGTGCAACATGGTCAAAGCACAACTTGCCTTGGAGTAGGTGCTGGTCTTGCTCTGAGCTTGGGTCTTGAAGCGACGAATCTTCCTCCGGATCACCGAGCAGTTCAACGTCTACGCGAAATGATGCTAAAATATCAAATAAACACCAAAATAGAGAGCAAAAAAATTCCAAAAATAAAATAAAATTCACAAATTAATAGACCTTGATTTTACAAATTCTTAGAAATTTGAACCACTCAAATCCAAGTTAAAATGCAAAAGATATGGCTTTTTAAAATTTTAATAAACACTGAAAATACAGAAATTAGAATTTCCAATTTTCCTGAATTATTTTTATACAGAAAACTCGTTTTATTGCGCAAGCGACACGTGGACCAATCATTGGCTAACACGCGGCTCGGTCCACGGACCTCCTTCTGGTCCACCGTGAACCCGGCGCACGGTGCTTCGGTTTCCACACCGACACGCGTCGCACATCCGCTAGATGATCCAACGGCTACCGCACTACGCACACGTGGCTCAATCCCGAATGTCTATTCAAATCTAACGGCCAAAGCTTTACCCGAGCGTAACACTGTTGATGAAGCGACGTGGCACGATCGCGGCGGTTCGACGAGGATCCAACGGTCGACGAAGCGTCCCGACATGGATGGCGGCGCGGTGGCGGACTTTCACTGGAGTGGAGGAAGATGACCACCCAGATGGCATTTCAGCGCAACTCCGGCGTGAAGAAGTGGCAGCTTCGATGCGTCTTGGAACGTGGAGTCCGGATCTGGAACCCGTGCGGGGAACGGCGGCTTGATGGCGAAAAAACTAGCGGCTGCGCTACGGGAAACTACGGCGAGCTCCTGAGCAACAACGGCGGTGAAACTGGCAAAGAGGCTAGACTGGCAGACGCGCAATGGGATGGCGATCATCGGGGTGCAATCCGCGCTTTAAATAGCCTCAGCGAGCACCTAGAAAAGGCAACCCTAAATCACGCGACGGCGGCGGCTATACGGCGGCGGATTCGGAAACCGAATCGGAGACGATGAGCGAGGACCATTCGATCTGCTATGAATGGCTACGATTGCATCCCAGCCGATTTGATCCGATCCGCACCTTCCAAATCCAACGGATGCGATCTAACCTTTCCAAAACAAAGCGATGCGATCTCGGACGCACGATCCCGATCCAACGGCTCGCAGGCGTTAGGGTTTCTAGCTTCATCTTCAAATCATCTGCGTTCCTTCTCGATCCGACGGTCGACGCGGCACTTGGTGACGCAGCTTGATGAAGACCCAGCGATGATGATCCAACGGCTGGAGGTGACCCTAATCGGGACAGGCCGAACGGGCCTCAACGCGCACAGTGCTGGGTTCCGGCCCAATACTGTTCATATCGATCTTAAACTGGTTTTTTATTTAAAATTATTATAGAAATTAGTTTAATCAGTTTTAAGCAATTAAAATATCAGGAAAAATCCCAAAAAATTCTCATAAATACTTTGAGTCATTTTGAACTTAAATAAAACATTTTGGCAAAACTTTATATTAGTTTCATCCATATATAATTAGTTTTCACCTAAGGTTCAATATACTTAATTAAAGTAAATTCAAATAAATTCCAGAAAAACATAAAATGCCCAAATAATGAGAGAATAACATTATGAGCAAAATTTGGGATATTACAAACCTCCCTCCTTAACAGAATTTTGACCCCGAGATTCAAGGCTGACTTGGGAATAGGTTTGGGAATTTCGACTTCGGATCCTCCTCTCGCTCCCAGGTTGCTTCATTTTCTGAATGCTTACTCCACTGAACTCTGCAAAAGTGAATAGACTTGTTTCTGGTTCTGCGATCCATGACATCCAAAATTTTTATCGGGTGCTCCTTGTAGGTTAGATCCTTCTGCAGTTCAATTGTTTCCAATGGCATCTGCTCCTCTGGCACTCGAAGACACTTCTTAAGCTGTGACACATGGAACACGTCGTACACACCTGCCAAAGATGGCAGCAATTTCAACTTATATGCTAGCTCTCCTCGACGACTCAAAATCTTGAATGGTCCAACATATCTTGGAGCAAGCTTTCCTTTGGTGTGAAATCTTTTAACAACCCTCAGAGGGGTAACCCTAAGATACACAAAATCCTCTGGCTCAAAATTCAAATCATGACGTCGATTGTCAGCTTAGCTCTTTTGCCTTGACTACGCGATTTTCAATCTCTCTCTTATCATAGCCACTTGTTCCTCAGCTTCCTTGAGTATATCTGGTCCGAATACCAATTGCTCTCCTGTCTCGTTCCAATTTAACGGAATACGACAAGCACGACCATACCGAGCCTCAAATGGCGACATCTGCAAGCTAGCCTGATAGCTGTTATTGTTACTGAACTCTGCATACGACAGACATTTGTCCCACGAAGCCGTATAAGCTAATGCACAAACTCTTAACATGTCCTCAAGAATCTGATTCACCCTTTCTGTTTGACCATCTGTCTGCGGGTGATACGCTGTACTGAAATTTAATCGAGTTCCCATGGCTCCATGTAGCTTATCCCAAAACCTCGAGGTAAATTGGGTACCTCTATCGGACACTATCTTTTTAGGTACACCATGCAAACACACAATTCTGGCCATGTACAACTCTGCTAATCGATCTCTTGAGTAAGTCGTTTTAACTGGTATGAACTGAGCAACTTTGGTCAATCGGTCCACAATGACCCATATAGAATCATACCCATTTTGAGTTCTTGGCAAACAGGTGATAAAATCCATACCAATTTCTTCCCATTTCCACTCTGGAATTTTTAATGGTTGCAGCAAACCTGCTGGTCTCTGGTGTATAGCCTTAACTCTTTTGCATACATCACACGAGGCAACATACTCAGCAACTTCACGCTTCATCTTAGGCCACCAAAATCTCTCTTTTAGGTCTTGATACATCTTAGCGCTTCTTGGATGAATTGAATACTTGGAATCGTGCGCCTCTTCTAAGATCAACTGCTTAAGCTCTGATTTGTTTGGCACACAAATTCGCCCCTTAAACCACATGGTACCTTGATCATCCATCGAAAAATCTGAGGCTAAACCTTCATCCTTTTAGATTTGATTCGGTTGATTTTCTCGTCATCCTTTTGTCCTTCCCGAATCTGATCCTCAAGCGTCGTCTTCACTTCCAATGCAGCTACGAATCCTTCTGGAACCATTTCCAGCTTTAACTTCTGAAACTCCTTACACAACTCCGACTGATCTTCTTGTACCATCATATTTGCAATGTGGCTTTTACGACTCAAAGCATCAGCCACTACATTAGCCTTTCCCGGATCGTAGTGGATTCCAACATTATAATCCTTTATCAGTTCCAACCACCTCCTTTGCCTCATGTTAAGATCTGACTGAGTGAAAATATATTTTAAGCTCTTGTGGTCCGTATATACCTCGCATCTATTACCAATGAGATAATGACGCCACAATTTCAAGGCATGCACTACGGCAGTACTACTTTACCATTCTGCATCAATACGCATCCAAGACCTTGTCTCGACGCATCGCAGTATATATCAAAACCACTCTGGACATCAGGTAATACTAGCACTGGGGCTATCGTCAAACGCTTCTTTAATTCCTCAAAGCTCTTCTCACACTCTGGCGTCCACGCAAACTTCTTTTCCTTTTTTAGCAATTGCGTGAGAGGTCTCGCAATTGTTGAGAATCCTTCTATAAACCGTCGGTAGTAACCTGCCATTCCTAGGAAACTACGCACCTGGAAAACAGACTTCGGCTGCTCCCAGTGCAGAACTGTCTCCACCTTGCTCGGGTCCACTGCCACTCCTTTCGCTGTCATTACATGACCAAGAAATTCAACCTTCTCCTTCCAAAAATCACACTTGCTGAACTTAGCGTACAACTGTTGTTCTCGCAACCTTTCTAAAACCAACCTCAAATGTTCAGCATTCTCTTCTTCTATCTTCGAGTAAACCAGGATATCGTCTATAAAGACAACAACAAACTTATCCAGATACTCCATGAAAACCATATTCATCATATTCATGAAATATGCCGGCGCATTGGTCAATCCGAATGACATGACTGTAAACTCATAATGTACATATCTCGTCGAGAATGCGGTCTTCGGGACATCTTCTGGTCGAATCTTCAGTTGATGATATCCTGAACGAAGGTCTATCTTAGGGAAAACTCCTGCTCCTCTCAACTGATCAAATAAGCCGTCGATTCTTGGCAACGGGTACTTGTTCTTGATCGTTACTTCATTAAGTGCACGATAGTCGATACACATCCTTAGACTTCCGTCCTTCTTCCTAACAAACAATACTGGCGCACCCCATGGCGATGAGCTTGGTCTGACAAAACCTTTCTCTAACAGCTCCTCAATCTGCTTCTTCATTTCCACCAATTCATCAGTAGGCATCCGATAGGGTCGTTTTGCTATCGGTGCTGTTCCTGGTGCTAACTCGATGACGAATTCGGTATCACGGTCTGGTGGCATACTCGGTAATTCTTCTGGAAATACATCTGTATATTCTCTGACTATTGGTACATCCTCTATGCTGGTGGCTTTCACGCTATTGACCATTAACTTACCATCACGAACTGATGTCGCTTGAAATTCCACCTTCTCTCCTTTAGGGCTCTCGATTGATACGACCCTTTGACCACAATCCAATATCGTCTTATGCTTGGACAACCAATCCATTCCAAGAATAACGTCTAGGGTTTGGGTATCCAAAATGATTAGTTTCGCTAGGAACTCTACCCCATTAATTAGTAACTTAACTCCCAAGCACCCAAGGCTAGATCTTAACTCAGATCCTGGTGCTTGGACTAGCATCACACATTTAAGATTTTTCACACTCATACCATTTTCAGTTGCAAAAGCTTGAGAAACAAATGAATGCGAAGCTCCAGAATTGAATAAAACTGTTGTAGGTACTGAGTTTACCAAAAACTTACCCAGCACGACGTTTGATGCTTCTTGGGCTCCATCTGTGGTGATATGGTTGACTCTGCCCCAAATAGTAGCTTGAGGCATCGCTCCTGCCTGTCCAGCTCCCCGGTTCGCTCCTGACATTGGTGCCTTAGCAGGTGTCGTTCCAAGGTTGAAACGCACTGGCGTGATACCTCCTTTCTAGAGAAATCTATTAGCATAGTGCCCACTCGTTAAAGCGTAGCACCTTCGGCGGCCATTCTGCACTCCTCCTTGAGCATTGTTACCCTGAGCGGGCGTCTGATAAGTCTGTCCTGGTGGTCGCGGCGCAGGTGTTGCTGGTTTGTTAACAGGTTGCGGTTGGAACCTAGCAAACTGTTGCGGTGTCATCCTCATTCGTAGGTGGTTAGGGCGTCCACCTTGGTTGGTCATCAAGCACTTGAGATTCTCCCCAAGCTCCTTGCGCTTATCCTCCATAATCAAAGCCTTGTTTACCAATTCTTGAAAATCTAGAAAAGTGTGGGTAATTAGCCCAACCTGCAGCCCTGAGTTTAGTCCCTTCATGAAGCGGGACTGCCTGGCCTTGTCCGTTGCTACGTCTTCAGGAGCATAGCGAGCTAACTGCGTGAATTTATTCAAGTAATCAGCCACCGATTGGCCTCCTTGCTTAAGCGCCCTGAGTTCTTCCTTTTTCAGGTCCATCATCCCTTCCGGTACATGATACTGGCGGAAGTCCGTTGCAAACTCTTCCCATGTGACTTCCATGGGTGCCTCATGAGCGGCACAATAGTTCTCCCACCATTCTGCAGATGTTCCCTCTAGCTGATGGGATGCGTAAAGAACCTTCTCATGGCCTTCACATTGAGTGATGTACAGCTTCCTCTGAATGGTTCTCAGCCAATCATCCGCTTCCAAGGGGTTGACATTGCACGAGAATCTTTGGCGGGTCCTCATGAAGTCCGTCAACTTGGAGTAAGGACGAGGCCCGCCATTGTTGTTCTGGGCAGCGGGGTTGTTGACTGCGGCCATATTGGTCATCTGCTGCATCATTGTCTGCATCAACTGAGTTTGCGCAGCGAGAAAAGCTCCCAAGTTCTGCATATCCACTAGCGGTTCTTGTTGCGGTGGTGCTCCTTCGTTGGGGTTGTTGCCTGAGCACAGACCACTTCCTGAAGCTCCATTGTTGCAGCAGGTGTTCACCATCTGCTGATTGCTTCTTGGGTTAGGAAAGATAGATGTAGCATAGATAAGATGTAAGAATTTCTAAGGCGGGGGAAACAGGTTAACCCAACTTAAATATTTTATTCATACTTGGTATGGTTGCTTACACAGCTTATGGGCCTTGCAACACATACTGCACACCCAGCAAACAATTAAGAACCAAACTAAACACACAACCTTAACATCTATGAAAGGGTAAAAACTAGCTTAAGACGTGACTCAACACTCGAGTCTCAACAAAACTCCAAAACACTCACTCATCCAGCCACCCTGGCTGAGACTGACCTGGTGCATACATCAGTGGGTGGGCTGGCATGGGTGTGAACCTATCCTGGTGACCCTCTGCTGGCTCCTCAGGCTCCCACTCACGCTCCTCTGGATCTTCTTCTTCTTCTTCAGCGACCCCATCTGGCTCCTGAACGACCTGGTGTACCACCTCCTAGGCTACCTGCAAGGCCTCCTCCAGCTCGCTGATGACTCTGGCTGCTGCGTCACGGGTCTTCTGAAGCTGTCGCTCGGTCACCCTCAGCGCCTCGTACATTGTCTCCAGCTCCTGAGCAGTGTCCCTCATGTGCTCCTCCGGGGCAGTGGCGAACTCAGCAAGGTGTACTGCAGTAGCACACTCCCCCTCCACGATCCATCGACGCTGGCACGCTTGGACTGTCGGGTGAAGCTGGAACACGGTGTCGCGAAGCTCGTAGGCGTAGTCATGCAGATCCGTCGAAGAGCAAGTCTGGCAGCCTCCTGAATTCCAGCCTCGTACGTGAACCTCCGGGCAGTGATGTGGATCGGTCTGGTGGTCTCGTCGCACTCTCGAGCGAAGATGGTCAGCTTGTAGAAGAACCCCCGATGCACACCGTTGACGTTCCAGTTGCTTGCTCGGAAGAGTGGACAATCGAAGCCTCCAATCACTTGAAGAACTCTCCACAGCTCCATGGCATAGCCACCCCTGCCTCGCCTCGAAGGACTGGAAGATCGGCATTTATTCAAAACAAACTTTGAATAAGATCTCCACTCGAAACGACAACGAAAAGAAGGTAATTTTAGCAAGGATGAGAGTAGAAGAATGAGATAAGCCAAGAGCTTCTTATTAGTAAAATTTATCTTTTTCTTTAGAAAATAGTTTTGGGCAAACCAAACTACCTAGGGCCAAACCTATGGTCAACATGGCTCTGATACCACCTCTGTCGGGACCCGAATTTGCAAATCTGGACCCTCTGTGTATATCGCACTAGTCCAGGATCACGCTAGTGCACACAGGCTCAACATAGATGCTATCACAGTCATACACAGCGGAATATAGCATAACTTCAATAATTAATAATAACTGTTGTCTTACATGCTTATTGCCACACAAGGCTTAACTAAGAAATAGCAATTAAGCAGCAGCGAAAATAGCTAGGCTGTCCCATTCCAGACATGTGGTTCCAAACAGACTCAGGTCAAAGGCTTGCAAGGTTAAGTCCTTAAAGTGATTAATGCAAGACTTCCACACACCCCTGCCAATCCTGGCCCAACTTGGCACACTGCCCCTTGCCACTTGCCCCAATCTAAATCATTTCCACCCCAGTTGATTACCAAGCACCACGTGCCACAAACATTTCAATCTAGTTGTGTGACCTCCTCGCCACGACAACTTGATATCACTGTGTGACAACACGTGACACACCAATTCATAAACATTGTTCCGTATTCCATTAGTCAAGATTAAGTATCAACATTCGGACACATGTGATGACGTGGCATGGCTAAGCAATCTACGACAGTCTAACTAGCCCATGTTGATTATCGATATTAACTAACTATTAATTAACCATTCTAGGGTAACAACAAGATCATGGCATATAATTGACAAGGTGTTCATAATGCAAATAGGCATATTATCTATTTCCCAGATTAATTGAAATCATTTATCCACATAAAATATCATGCATAAATTTAAGAGACAAAATAGCAATTTTGTGAAATCAGGTGCAACATGGTCAAAGCACAACTTGCCTTGGAGTAGGTGCTGGTCTTGCTCTGAGCTTGGGTGTTGAAGCGACGAATCTTCCTCCGGATCACCGAGCAGTTCAACGTCTACGCGAAACGATGCCAAAATAGCAAATAAACACCAAAATAGAGAGCAAAAAAGTTGCGAAAAATAAAATAAAATTCACCAATAAATATATCTTGATTTTAAAAAATTTTAGAAATTTGAATCACTCAAATCCATGTTAAAATGCAAAAGATATGGCCTTTTGAAGTTTGAATAAATATTGAAAATACAGAAATTAGAATTTCCAATATTCCCGAATTATTTTTATACAGAAAACTCGTTTTATTGCGCAAGCGACACGTGGACCAATCACTGGCTGACACACGGCTCGGTCCACGAACCTCCTTCTGGTCCACCGTGAACCCGGCGCACCACGCTTCAGTTTCCACACCGACACGCGTCGCACATCCGCGAGATGATCCAACGGCTACCGCACTATGCACACGTGGCTCAATCTTGAACGTCTATTCAAATCTAACGGCCAGAGATTTACCCGAGCGAAACACTGTTAATGAAGTGACGTGGCACGATCGCGGCGGTTCGACAAGGGTCCAACGGTCGACGAAGCTTCCCGATGTGGATGGCGGCGCGGCGGCGGACTTTCACCGGAGCGGAGGAAGACGACCACCTAGACGGCGTTTCAGCGCAACTCTGGTGTGAAGAAGTGGCAGCTTCGATGCGTCTTGGAACGTGGAGTCTAGATCAGGAACCCGTGCTACGGTAAACTACGGCGATTTCCTGAGCAACAACGGGGGCGAAACTGGCGAAGAGGCTAGATTGGCAAACGCGCACTAGGATGGCGATCATCGGGGTGCGGTCCGCGCTTTAAATAGCCTCAGCGAGCGCCCAGAAAAGGCCACCCTAAATCACGCGGCGGTGGCTATACGGCGGCGGATTGGGAAACCGAACCGAAGACGTTGAGCGAGGACCGTTCGATCTGCGATGAACGGCTACGATTGCATCCCAGCCGATTTGATCCGATCCGCACCTTCCAAATCCAACGGATGCGATCTATCCTTTCCAAAACAACGCGATGCGATCTCGGACGCATGATCCCGATCCAACGGCTCGCAGGTGTTAGGGTTTCCAGCTTCATCTTCAAATCATCTGCGTTCCTTCTCGTCCGACGCGGTCGGCGCGGCGCGGTGACGCGACTTAATGAAGACCCAGCGATGATGACCCAATTGCTGGCGGTAACCCTAGCAAGGACAGCCGAGCGGGCATAGCGCGTCTGATCTTGGGCTCCGCCCATCTTTATTCATATCGATTTTATACTGGTTTTTGATTTAAAATAATTACAGAAATTAGTTTAATCAGTTTTAAGCAATTAAAATATCAGGAAAAATCTCAAAAAATTCTCATAAATACTTTGAGACATTTTAAACTTAAATAAGACATTTTGCAAAACTTTATATTAGTTTCATCCATATATAATTAGTTTTCACCAAAGGTTCAATATACTTAATTAAAGTAAATTCAAATAAATTCCAGAAAAACATAAAATGCACAAATAATGAGAGAATAACATTATGAGCAAATTTTGGGATGTTACATGCACCTACAACAACTGAGAATGATTTACAAGGTAATGTAAAATATATGGACTGTATACTTGATGAAAATCATTTTGAAGAGATATAACTGTCCTTGAATCATGCTATAGTAGAGCAACTATTAATGGAACCCATTGCGGCGGCTATTTCTGGTGGTAAAGAAGAGTTGTGTGATAATGCTTCACTTATATCCACGCCACAACTAGTGAATGAACATGAAAAATTTATATTTGAACTAAACACTTACGCTGAACACAAACATGTTATTCACATTGCCAATGAAGAAGATGAGCTTAAATTGATGTCTTCTTTAGATACTTTAGGTTACATTGAATTTCATGTTCTGTGTGATCTGGATAATTTTAAGGAGAAGATTTTTGTACATTCTGATTTGCCATGGTTATCACGAAATATTTTCCATGTTGTTGGCAAACATAATGATAAAGGAGAATACAAAGTGCATAGATTATACATTTGTTCAGATCTAAGACCTCCACATACTATGCAACAATGTGATCAATTTGATAATTCTAATATCATATCAAGTACCCCTACTGTCGATTATAATCTATATGATAGTTTTCGAGAAAGGGAGTGTTTGGGTGATTGTGATTCACGAGCCATTGATTTGATCACAAAAGATATGCATGTTGCTTTGCTCTTTCTCGCTACTAACATTTTGCAGGAGAATGTGATGGAGTCGAGGACAACTCCAATTCAAGAAATTGAGAATGATGAGACCATGTTCGTCCTTGATATGATCAACGCTATATCAATTTGGCGACACTTCATGGCATCCTCTACATCATCTACATCTACTAGGATGGCTTTCCTTCACGGAGGAGAGGAAGCATCAAAGAGTGCAAGCTTTCAACATGCCTTTATATGCTAGGAAGAAATATTGAGCTATGTGGATGATTTTCAGATGAGAATATTTTTTGTTGAGGACAAGCTAAAAGCTGAGCATGAGTCGAGGACGACTCAAATTCAAGAAAGGGAGGATGATGAGGACATCACTACTACGGATATGACCACATTTGGTTGTGCCAACTCCAACACGTCATCCACGGGCCAAGAAGAGAGAGAGATCAAATCCATCACGTTCTGGAATCCAATTCGGCTTCCTAGGACAGCACCGACTTCAAATATGAATAACTTTTGTATACGGACTCCGATTTGAGTGATCTTGGACATGATTCAAAGATTACAACGAGATATTTCCAATGGATCTAATTCCAGCACCAGATTCATCGTACATCAATCGGAGTCATCAAAACAATACACTATAATACTTTTTTGGGCTGTTTTGGGCCTTGTAAGCGTGTGGGGGCCCAAGCCCAAGTTGTGTGTGCCCCCTAACTGAACACAACCCTAGGATGTCCCTCTCATGTCCATACCTCTTATAAACTCAGTAGCCGCCGCTTTAGACACTCGGGCTTTGTTTGATTAGTTTAGCCAAGTGCAAACTTTGTGTCTTCGAGTTGTGCTGGACAGCCACCTTGTCAAGACATTCAATAGAACCCCATCTTGATTTTGCCTTCAATTCTTATTCGCAATTTCATATTGCTTTTACTATTGTTCTTGCTTGTTCTTCGGTTGCTTACAGGAATTGAACCTTGTGTTCAGGTTGATCGTGCCCACGGCAAGATTAATAACACTCCGGAGTTGGTTTAGCGATTGCTAAGGCGCATCATCGTCGTACGTTGTAGTCGGATCGTCAAAGTCGGTTCCACCAAATCGATAGTTATCGCTCTCATCGAAAGATTGGGACACAACCTTCACATCAGAGAATGTGTGGCTGAATCACTCGTGCAAAACCGTGTACATGCGTCACTGTAGGTTCCTTCGGAGGAATCACCCGTACCGCAAGATGAAGAAACAATTCGACAGAAGGAACGAAGACGGTTCAACTCCAAGGCCTTTAAGTAGGAAAGATGTTCATGACATTGTTATGGATTTTGATGTTGTGCATGGAAAGAGACGTAAATCAAGGACCCGTGAGAAAAGCATGTGGAAGAAGAGATCAATATTTTGGCACCTACCTTACTGGGAGCACCTAGAAGTTCGGCATTGCATCGACGTCATGCATGTAGAGAAGAATGTTTGTGATAGCTTGATTGGTATCTTACTAAACATTATGGCAAAATAAAGGATGGTATCAACGCACGACTTGACTTGGTCGATATGGGCATAAGATATGAGTTAGCACCGAAAGAGATCGATAAAGGCCGAACGTACTATAAACCTGCTTGTTACATTTTGTCCAAGGTCAAGAGAACTGAACTGTGCCAGTACTTGCATGGTGTGAAAGTTCCATTCGGTTACTCCTCCAACATGAAGAGACTTGTTTCGATGCAAGATTTGAAATTAACCAGCATAAAGTCTCATGATTTTCATGTGCTGATGACACAAATGCTCCCTGTCACAATTAGAAGTATTTTACCGGTCAAGGTCCGTGAGACAATCATGAGGCTATGTTATTTCTTTAACACAATTTCTCAGAAGGTCATCGATCCCGAAGCACTAGATGCTCTGCAGGCTGAGGTGGTGATGACTCTATGTAATCTTGAGATGTATTTCCCTCCGTCGTTTTTTGATATCATGGTCCATCTCATTGTTCACCTTGTGATAGAGATAAAGATGTGCGGGCCCGTGTTCCTACGTTGCTTGTACCCATTCGACAGGTACATGGGAATTCTCAAGTCCTACGTACGGAATCGATCTCGGTCGGAGGGTAGCATTGTCGAAGGTTATGCAACCGAAGAGGTCATCGAGTTCTGCATCGATTACATGGCTCTAGTTGAACCAATAGGTGGGCCTCGATCTCGCCATGAGTGGAGACTGCATGTTATTGGGACTATCAGAAGGAAAGCAATCATGCCTAATCCGGTTGCATGTGCTCAAGCCTATTTCACAATTTTGTAACACATGGTTGTAGTGTTACATCGACGAGTATAAGAACTGGCTACGGCAAGAGAATCCAATGCGACAGGAGTCTTAGCACAACCTTTAGTTCAACAGATGGTTGAAGGAGTGAGCCATCACAAGGACCTCGTCAGGTGATACGCTGACATGGTTGGCAAAAGGGCAAACATTTACAGTTGTAACATGGAAAGGACATGAATTAAATGGGTACAAATTTTACAAAAGAGATCAGGATACGAAGAGCACAAACAAGAACAGCGGTGTCCGCAGAGATGCATTCAATACCGCTAGGTCAACGTGGAGCTCCAACTATGGGTTCAGAGAGGAGATTTGGGAGCTCGACTATGTACTATTCAAGATCCCCTTATTTCGGTGCCATTGGGTCCACCTCTAGCAGGTGAAGGTTGACAAGTACGGTGTTACTACTGTCGACCTTTCATGTGTCGGATACCAAGATGAACCATTCGTACTCGCTTACCAAGTTGTCAAATCAAGTATTCTATGTAACCGACCTATCCAACAAGAAGCGACAATGTAGTTCTTTAGGAAAAAGGAGGATTGTTGGAGTTGAGAATGTAGTAGATGAGGAAGAATACAATCAATTTGATGAGTTGCCTTCTATCGGAAATGGCATCACGGTCTAAGAAGAACAACCTGAGGAAGCTAACTACAGACGCGTCGATCATCGTGAAGGGGTAATTTTTATACAAAAGAATAAGCAAGTGGAGTTGTGATTTTAAGTGTACTCTCCAGCATAATAAAGCTATTTTTAATGAAATGCTCAAAAGTCAAAACATCTTTGTGTATACATCTGATTTATTTCATAAAGTTCCCATTCTTTTACTGATGTTGGTTCATCCACAATTCCATATACATTATGCAATTCCTTCACTAATGTTGGATGTTGGCTCTTCGACAATTCCTTCATCCACCCTCATCACAGACGGTTCTATTTAAAAAGGTCCCTCACCCAGATCGATTACTTACCACTTACCAGCACTCAAAACTCTAGTTGACGATTCGTCTCCCGCCGCGGCACCTCCCCCCTGACCTCACCGACGCCACCGGCCTCGGCGCCTCCTCCCACCGGTCCCCATCGCCGCCTCCTCGCTGCGGCCCTGCTCCTCCCGCTCACCCGCTCCGACGCTGGCTCCAGCTCCCACACAGTATACGGCGAGCTCCGCCTTCGCAGCTTCCCAGAAGGTTACATTAGTGTTTCGATTCATTAGTTTTTTCACCTTCTTGCTCAATTGTGTGGAGTCCGTCATTTGGGATAAATGAGCATCTTGTCTTGATTATTGGAATTGTGTCATGCTGGGATGAATTTATAGCAGTGTGCTGGGATAAATAAAAATAAAAGAGCATGGCAAGCATGCAAGGAAACATTTGAGCTCCAACTTGGCGTCTTGTCTGGTTCCCCAGCTGTGATTCATGAAGGACTGATCCAAAATTTGCTACAGTGAGGTTAAATCCTGGGTTGTAGCAGGCTTGTTGATGGATTAGTTGTTTACATTTTCAAGAATAGGTAAGAAAATTTAGTGTTACTGCTAAAATCAAATCAAAATTGTCATAGATATCAGGATCTGTTACAATTTTTTTGGGGAATTCTGCAAGCAGTACCTATGTCTTATCTTTTTATGGAACAAGTGTGTAAGCAAAGATGAGAATAAAAATCGTACTACATATTTTTTTGGGTGAACATGTTTACTTCTTATACAGATGAGTTCTGCATTTTTTTTACCCCATGCATGTAATTAACAAATCTAGGCGTCCATTTAACAAACTAAATGGACTAGTTAGTCATACAATCTGTTAACAATTTTTTTACTTTGATGAAAAGAAAACAGTGTACTTTGGAGCATTATTCTTACGAAATTGGTTCCTCTATTTTCACTGCTCAATGAAAGTCCTGACTACATGCTTTTCTGCAAGTTACTTGTCTACAAGGTTCCATTGGAATACCCTTCTACATATGTATATTCATATTATGTTGCTTTAGTTCCAGTGATGTATTTGTGTAATGCCCATTTGCTTACCATTGGTTTTTTATTTACAGTAAGGATGTCCAATGGTTCATACATCTGAAATTTAACAAGATATTATGACTCAGAATTTGGTTCCTCATGTCAACTTCCATATTGGAATACTGAAAAAAAGACATCCTAACTTCAATGTGTGGATGGCAAACCAGAGTAACTTCTTTGAAAGTACTTTTTGGATTGATAACATATTCTTTGCAATATAGTAGAGGCTAGCTTTGTTTTTACTAGATTTTATTTGAGGAACCATCTCATGTGGCATCATTGCTTGATCAACTAATAGTTTGAGCTAGTAGTACAGTGCAGGAAGTGGTTGAGAGAGCCCAAGGTTGGTGCTAATTGATATGAGTTTAAGTGAGTCACAAAAATCTTAAGCACTGTTGTTATATATAGTTATATTTCTATTTTTTCTTTTGCGAATCATATACTACCTTTGTACCCATCAAATAAAAGCAGTCATCAATTGGTAGCCTTCCTTGCTTGATTCCTTTCCTTTCCTGTTGAGCCATGAAAACTAGACTAGATTGCAAGTATGCCACTTCTAGTGGAATCCCAGAAAGAATCCCTCTCACTTATCTTTTGAGGCCTAAATAGATTATATAATATATAGCACAGCAGGTCTAGTTAAAAAGAAGATGGCGTCCCCTCATTCTTCGTCTCAAGGATGTGATGAGCCAACGAAAGAAAAACCGACTCGAGGTCCAAGAGGAGCAAATAAAAGGCCCACAGACCAATATACCATCACAACGGTTGATCCAAAGGATGGAGCCCCTACCGAACCAAGAAAGGCAGCGACAACATTCCGAACATTGTGCGAGATAGTTGGACGGGAACAGGTCTCCATCACGTGTACATCCTGGAAGTCGCTGACTAACGTGAACCATAATGACTTGGTGACAGAAATTCTGTCTTTGTTCGAGATACTAGAAGACTCCGTGCACTCAGTGCGACGGTATGCACTACTAGTTGCAGGAAAGATGTGGAAGAACTTCAAGAGCATGCTTGTCAAGGAGTATGTCAAGAAGGAAAGGACTCCCTTCTTTAAGTACGGGTTCATTGGAACAGACGTATTGCAAAATTTTGTTGAGGTGAAGACGATAAGCGAATTCGTGTGTGAAAGTGAAGCCCACAAAGCCCTGTAGGCAAGGAACACCCAGCCTCACAGACTAGGCACTGCTAGGTACGCGAGGAAGAGGGCGCAATGGGAGAGGGAGGACGAGGAGGCCTTCATGCCATTTGCATCGATAGTTGACCAGCACACCAGAGACTGGCTAAGAGTGAGATCATGTGCCACGTCTTCTCGCACCGTCTCCTTGACAAACCCCGTGGACGAGGAAGTCTGATGAGGACATCACTCCTTTGGATGCGCGCATACATCATGGTCCAATGACAAGAGCTCGTGCACGTAAATTAAATCATGAGGTGAGCTCGTTTCACGCTATTCATAATAATGATATTGAGGATGGGATGCTACTAAATATTTGTGATGTTTTACTACAAAGGAACATGGGAGAAGCACCACCAGGACATCCACAATTCAGATTGACACCAAGTCGAATCGGCCACTTCTACTCCAAGTTGGCACACTTTCCAAAGGGTGCTATCACCTCCACGTAACCACATCCCTAGCTGGACTCCACCCTTGCCACACCAAATCAAGCTGGACTCCAAGTCGTCCACAATTCGAGCTCTGTGTTCAGTTCGGAGTTAGCAGTCCATACTGCATTAAAATGGGCATATCTCTCTCATACAGCGTCCAATGGAGGAGTTTTTGTACTCGTTAGAAATATAACGATGAGATATTTCCAATGGATCTGGTCCCAGCCCCAGATTCTTTACAGATCAGCCGTAATCATTAAAACAATATGTTGTATTACTATTTTGGGCTGTTTCAGGCTTTGTAAGCGTGTGGGGGCCCAAGCCCAGGTTATGTGCGCCTCTTGGCCGCACATACCCTAGCTCGACCCTCTCATGTCCCTCCCTCTCATATACTCAGTAGTCATTGCCTTAGATACTTGGGTTTTTCTTAGATTACAACTAGACAATCCGTCAGTTTCCCACCGTACATCAGTTTATGGAACCCCAACTCATGTGCTTAATATAATTAGCAATTTCAGATTGCATCTTCTACGTTCTTGCTTGTGTTGTCGACTTGCATGCAGGGATTAGCCTTTTTGGTGAGATCAAACATGTTTGTGCATGGTTGGTTACCAACGGAGATGTGGTGTAGCGATTATAGGATTAGAATCAGTTCTGATTGGAAGCCAGATCATCAACGTTGAGTTCTCCATCAATCGATTTACTTCTACCTCTTAGAAGATCGGGACACCGTTCGCATCAAATGGTACCAGAGCCACGGTTGCCTGATAGGTAATCGTTGTATCCCCACTTTTGTTTTTCCATCGTCCTAGAGTCCAGAAAAATTGCCTCACGAAAAGTTCCTCATCGATTTCGCTGTCCTACAACACCTTGTGCCTTTGCAATTTTTTTTTAGTTTTGCTTTGTTGAATTTGTGTCCATTGTCGTTGTCTTGTTGCTAGTCTGATGTCATGATCCTAGTCTTTAGTTGTCACCTTCCGTTACCCTAGTCCTTGTTTGCACCATGAGTCATCCCGCCACCACCAACCCCTAAACCAAACTAAGTCCTACTTGGTTTTTCCCTGCCACCGCCTTGCGTTATATATCCCGCTTCGCAAGCCCTAGATAGGTCACGAGCCGCCTTGTGTCAATTGCCATGCACTGCTAGCCTCTGATTTTTCACCTGCGATCCTTTTGCTGGCTCAGCCTCAACCGAAAGGAAGAAGTGAAGTCCCAGGTAATTCTAGATTGTGCAGTGTTCAGTAAAATAAGCATAACTTTTGCATACGGACTCCGATTGGGCGTAAAATGGGCATAACACTTTAGACATGCGCAATTTTTTACCCTCAAAATCGGCCTCTAAGACTGAGTTTCAGCCCCTGAATGTTTGATGTGCTGATTTTGTCATTTTTTTTGTCATTTGTTTAACGTTTTCTCTCGTTCCAAAATGTGAGATTTTTGTTTTGCCGTTGAGTTAAAAGAAAGGAAAAGAAAAAAAGGCAAGTGCAAAAAAAGAGCCGCACTGAAAATAATAAAAAATCGGAGAGAAGAAAAGAAGCAAAAAGAGGGAAAGAGAAGAAGATAATCAGAATTTCTTGCATCCTTTGAGTCCTTTGTACTTTGATATATCCCCTGCTTGGTTGAACTAGTTCTAGGAACACGTTTAGACTAGCAACTGTGACAAGTACGTTGGACAATTATTCAGCTTGCTAATCTGATTTCGATATTGCTTATTCCTTGCTACCTAACATTGCCTTCCGAGTTGCACATACTTCTTATCAGTTCAGGTTCTCCTTTGCAATTGCCTCACTCACGCTCCAGTCATGGTATCACGAACCAGCCACCGGTTGTACCACCTACTGGTTTGGTAAGAACATTTGTAAGAGCGTGGTAAGACGCTTGAGAGTGAGTGATTCCACCTTCCACCTAGTTAGTTGATAGGGATAATAGCCTTGTGTTGTCTTTTGTCTTCTACTAACAATGATATGTTCGCAAGCTGAAGCTATGGATGGAGAGGAGTGTATTTCGATAAAAGAGTTTAACAACACGCTAAATGGCATCAATGCAAACATCGCAAAGATTGGTCTAGACAATGAGCGTAAATTGGAGAGTATAGAGCGAAGCATTACCAATCTTCTAACAAGGATGGAGAACTATGAGAGACTGTCGCCTCTCAATGGGGCTCAAAGAGTGGAGTAGCATGATGCAGCCCATGATCATGAAGAGTCTGTCGCAAGAGATGATGAGGATGGAGAAAACAGCGACGCCTTCGCTGCTCGCGCCGCTGCACAAGATGTACGACAACAATGACATCTGAATCACAACCATCATGGTATGGGAGGTAATAATTTTAATCAGTGCAATGGTCGTGGATATGATGATCCTTTTTCTAAAGTTAAATTTACGATACCATCTTTTTCTGGTGCATATGATGCTGAAGTTTATTTAGATTGGCAAATGACTGTTGAATAAAAATTTAACTCCCATTTAGTTCCTGAAGTATAGAGAGTTAGACAAGCTACTAGTGAGTTCAAAGATTTTGCTATCATTTGGTGGAATGAAGTAGTAAATTCTAGCTTACAACCTAATACATGGGATAGATTAAAGCGAGCTATACATAGTAGATTTATTCCTCCTTATAAACGTGATTTACGTAAGACTTTGCAACGCTTAAATTAAGGTAATAAAATTGTAGAGGAGTACTATAAAGAGCTACAAATAGGCATGTTGCGTTGTGAGGTATTTGAGGATGAAGAAGATAAGATTGCTCATTTTTATGGGGGTTTACAGCATGAAATTCAGGACATTATTGATTACAAAGATTATAATGATATCAATAGATTGTTTCAGCTTTCTATGTTGGCAGAAAAAGAATTGTAGGGAAGACAACAAAGGTCAAGGAGCAACTTCGGTAGTACATCTACACCAAAATCGACGCTGGGGAAAGCCAAATCAACCCCGCCTCCTACTAATAGGCCTACTGCCCCCTCAATGAGTAGGGCACGTTCAACAGCACCACCACCACCATCACATGCACCTGAGGTGAGTAAATCTACTACTGTGCAGACACCAATGAAGAGCTGTTCATCGGTTGCTTCCACAAGTCGTACGACTAGGATTGTGTGCCATCGTTGCAAGGGAATGAGCCATGTCATGAAGGATTGCCTAAGTCAGCGAGCGTACAATGCAACGGAAGAAGGTGGGTACATTAGTTCTAGTGATGTTGAGGATGAATATGCTCTTGCAGCTAACCTTGCAGATAATGAAGATAACCATGAGACAGAGAGCGATGGTGAGGAGATTTTAGGGACCGCTGCCACAGAGAATTACAGGACCATAATTGTGCAGTGTGGAGCAAGTGGAGAAGCTACAATGCTATAATTTGTTTCAGATTTATCTCATCGTCTAGGATTGTCGTGTTCATATGATAATTGATGGTGGGAGCTGCAATAACTTGGTGAGATCAGATCTGGTCAACAAGCTTTGCTTGACCACATGTGCTCATTCTCATCTATACCATATTCAATTGTTCAACAACAGCGGTAAGGTGAAGGTAACACAAACTGCGAGAGTGCATTTTTTCATTGGAACATACCATGATTTTGCCGATTTAGACGTAGTGCCTATGCAAGCATGTTCTCTTTTATTAGGCCATCCATGGGAATTTGATACTGATGCAACTCGTCATGGTAGAAGTAATAAATACACTCTTATGCACAAAGGAAAGGAAATCACTTTGCTTCCTATGACACCTACTGAAATTGTTCAATGTGATAAAGAGAGAGCTCAAAATGAGAATAAAAAGAGTGCACCACAATCTAAAAATCAGCAAGTAGCTAAGAACATTTTCCAACAGAACAAAGACAAGAAAGCACCTAGTTCTAAGTCCGAGGGAATTACATTGAAAGGTGGTGTTATGCTTGCTACAATATCCGATCTTGCTGAAATTAATGAGAATGATGCACCATGCTATGCTTTAATGTGCAAAGAGGCTTTATTTTCACTTAATGATATTCCTAGCTCTTTGTCTCCTGCTGTCATTAACCTTTTGTTGGAGTATGAGGATGTGTTTCCAGCTGAGTTACCCCCGGGGCTGCCACCTATTAGAGGTATTGAGCACCAAATTGATTTGATCCCGGGAGTGACTTTGCCAAACCGTGCTGCGTATAGGACCAATCGAGAGGTAACTAAGGAAATTCAGCAACATGTCCAAGAGCTTTTGGACTGAGGGTACGTACGGGAAAACCTTAGTCCAAGTGTCGTTCCTGTTCTTTTGGTTCCTAAGAAAGACGGTAGTTGGCATATGTGTGTTGATTGTAGAGCCATTAACAATATCACAATAAGGTATCGTCATCCTATTCCTAGGTTAGACGACATGCTTGATAAGTTGAGTTGTTCTATTATTTTCACAAAAATTGACTTGCGTAGCGCACCAGATTAGAATGAAATTGGGAGATGAATGGAAAACAACATTTAAAACTAAGTTTGGTTTATATGAGTGATTAGTCATGCCTTTTGGTTTAACTAATGCAATTAGCACTTTCATGCGTTTGATGAACGAAGTTTTACGTGTTTTCATTGGAAAATTTGTCGTGGTATATTTTGATGATATTTTGATCTATAGAAATTCAAATAAAGAACACATAGAAAATTTGCGTGTTTTTCTAATGTTTTGAGAGATGCACATTTGTTTGGTAATCTTGAGAAGTGCACTTTTTGCACGGATTGAGTCTCTTTTCTTGGCCATATTGTTACTCCACAGGGAATTGATGTAGACGAAGTAAAAATTGAAGCCATCAAGAGCTGGCCAACCCCTCAAATAGTCAGTAGGTGAGAAGTTTTCATGGTCCTGCAGGATTCTATAGGCGTTTCGTGAAAGATTTCATCACCATTGCTGCCCCGCTGAATGAGTTGACAAAGAAGGGCGTATCTTTCCAATGGGGACCAGCACAACAACAAGCTTTTAACACGCTGAAAGAGAATCTTACACATGCACCTCTACTCCAACTTCCAGATTTCGCTAAGACATTTGAATTAGAATGTGATGCTAGCGGAATTGGAATAGGAGGTGTGCTACTACAAGAAGGTAAGCCTGTTTCTTACTTTAGTGAGAAATTGAATGGGCCAACTTTGAATTACTCCACCTATGATAAAGAATTGTATGCTTTAGTGCGAGTATTAGAAACATGGCAACACTATTTTTGGTCTAAGGAGTTCATTATTCATTCTGACCATGAATCTTTGAAGCATATTAGAAGTCAAGCGAAACTGAATAAACGACATGCTAAATGGCTTGAATTCATAGAGTCATTTCCATATATCATTAAACACAAGAGGGGTAAAGACAATGTAATTGTTGATGCGTTATCGAGGCGATATACTATGTTATCTCAACTTGATCATAAAATTTTTGGTTTAGACAATAAAAGAGTTATATGCCACTGATTTGGTTTTTAAAGATGCATTTGAAAACGGTAGAGATGGAAGAACATGGAATAAATATGTGTTGAATTATGGATTGTTGTATCGTGCTAACAAGCTATGTGTTCCCGCTAGCTCTATTCGCCTTTTATTTTTGTAGGAAGCGCTTGGAGGTGGTTTGATGGGCCATTTTGGAGTGAAGAAAACAGAAGATGTATTGGCTATCCATTTCTTTTGGCCAAAGATGAGACGCAACATCGAGCGCTACGTGTCACACTGCACTATGTGCAATGAAGCTAAGTCTCGCTCAAATCCACATGGTCTTTATATGCTTCTTTCTGTTCCTAGCGTTCCATGGGAGGATATTTCTATGGACTTTGTTTTAGGGTTGCCTAGGACAAAGAGGAGGAGGGATAGTATTTTTGTTGTTGTGGATGGATAATGTTGCTGATTTGTTTTTCAGGGAGATTGTACGCCTACATGGAGTGCCAAACACAATTGTTTCAGATCGTGATGCTAAGTTCTTGAGTCACTTTTGGAGAAGCTTATTGAATAAATTGGTGACAAAGTTGCTGTTTTCTACTATATGTCATCCCCAAACCGATGGACAAATGAAGGTCGTCAACCCTACGTTGTCAACCATGTTGAGGACTATTTTAAAGAAGAATTTTAAGTTGTCGGAAGAGTGTTTACCGCACGTTGAGTTTTCTTCTAACTGGTCAGTACACGCTACCACCAAGGTAAGTCCATTTCAGGTAGTGTATGGGTTTAATCCTCGTGCTTTAATTGATCTTATGCCCTTGCCTACTTCTGAAAAGGTGGATTTAGATGCTAAGAAGCGTGCTGAATTTATTTTGAAAATGCATGAAACAACTAAGGAGAACATAGAAAAGATGACTGAAAAGTATAAGATTGTTGGTAGCTAGGGTAGAAAACATTTATCTTTTGAATCGAGTGATCTTGTGTTGCTACATTTGAGAAAAGATAGGTTTCCAGATTTGAGAAAGTTTAAATTAATGCCTTGAGCTGATTGTCCTATTAAAATACTTGAAAAGATTAATGATAATGCATATAAGCTTGAGTTGCCTGTAGATTTTGGGTTAGTAACACGTTTAATATTTCAGATTTAAAACCACACGTACAAGAAGAGGACAAGCTTGAGTCAAGGATGACTCCAATTCAAGAGGGGGGATGATGAGGACATTACTCCTTTGGATACACGCATACATCATGGTCTAATCACAAGAGCTCGTGCACGTAAATTAAATCATGAGGTGAGCTCGTTTCTCGCTGTTCATTACAATGATATTGAGGATGGGATGCTACTAAATATTTGTGATGTTTTACTACTTAGGAACATGTGAGAAGCACAACCAGGACTGCCACAGGCACTCAGTTTGTTGGCACAATTCAAATTGACGCCAAGTCGATCCAGCCACTTCTACTCCAAATTGGTGCACTCTTAGAAGGGTGCCATCACGTCCACGCAACCACATCCCCATCTGGACTCCACCCTTGCCACACCAAATAGAGCCAGACTCCAACTCGTCCACAATTCGAGCTCTATATTTAGTTCAGAGTCAGCAGATTGTACTGCATTAAAACTGGCATATCTCTCTCATACAGAGTTCAATGGAGGATTTCTTTTAGTCATTAGAAAGATAATGACAAGATATTTCCAATGGATCTAGTCCCAGCCATAGATTCATTACAGATCAACCATAATCATTGAAACAATGTGTTGTATTATTGTTTTGGGCTGTTTCGGGCTTTGTAAGCGTGTGGGGGCCCAAGCTCACGTTGTGTGTGCCCCCTGGCCGCTCAAACCCTAGCTCGACCCTCTCATGTCCCTCCCTCTCATAAACTCAGTAGCCGCTGCCTTATACACTGCGGTTTTGCTTAGATTACAGTTAGACACTCTGTTTGTTTTTTGTCGTAGTGCTTAATATAATTAGCAATTTCAGATTGCATCTTCTACGTTCTTGCTTGTGTTCTCGATTTGCATGCAGGGATTAGCCTTTTTGATGAGGTCAACCGTGTTTGTGCATGGTTGATAACTAGCAGAGTCGTGGTGTAGCGATTGTAGGGTTAGAATTAGTTCTGATTGGAAACCGAATCGTCAATGTCGAGTTCTCCATCAATCGATTTACTTCTACCTATCAGAAGATTGGGACACCGTTCGCATCAAAGTCTACCAACGCTTGATAAGATATCGAACTACCAATTTTGTACGTAATTAGTCCATAACATCGTAAGTGAAATAACTTGTCGCGATCTTGCAGGTAGCGTTGACTACACAATCATGGAAAACTGAACCTTGGGAAACAAGGAACACACTGGTCGCACGCAAGGCAAAAGGGTTTTTGTTCCGTGGAAAACGGATTTCCCAGACGACTCCGACAAATACCAGAGTAGGAAGAGAACCAAGGCTGAGTGCGAGGAACAGTGATGAGGACATCCCTAGCATTCACTCTTTTGTACTTCCCACTAGTAGTAGTTCTGAAATGGTTGGTCCAATTACAAGGAGCAAAGCTAAACAACTAGAGAAGGAAATGCATTCTCAGGTGAATCCCTGCATGCAAATCGAGAACACAAGCAACGTGTCATCCGAAACAAGTGATTGTGATGACCCCTCATTAGAATCGGTACTTGTGTGGAACCGATTAACGTGATTATCAGAATCGGTTCTACACAAGAACCGATTCTAATGAGGGGTCATCACAAACGCTTCTTTGAAGGAAACGATTCTGATGATGGATCATCACAATCGCTTTCTTCGAAGAACCGATTGTAATGGTATGGTTATCACAATCGCTTCCATCAAAGAACCGATTCTACTGATGTGGTCATCACAATCGCTTTCTTAAAAGAACCGATTCTGATAAGAGGTCATCAGAATCAGTTCATCTTAAGAACCGATTCTATTGATTGTGTCATCACAATCGCTTTTTTCAAAAAACCGATTCGGATGAGACGTCATCAGAATCATATATACAAGAACCGATTGCAATTATGTGGTTATCAGAATCGGTTCCACATAAGAACCGATTCTGATGACCCTCATGGTGGTGTTGCAATTTTCCATATTACCCAAAATGGCAAATATTAACAATGGGCATATATCACATTCTGTCTGAACACAAAATGCACATATCACATTCACGAACACAAACACTTAAATTACAATACATATAGCCCATTCATTCACAACATACAAACACAAACATGCTTATCAATCAGTACACGTGCATATATATCACATTGACATATACAATTAATATTGTTTCCATATGGACTAGTAGGACGCTTCAGGATCTCTAAACCTACCGTCCTCCGATATAACTTCTAACCAGTACCATTGGCAGAAGTGGTCTCATAAATTGTTAAGTGCTTTCTTTGTCTAAGCTCTTACGGGATATTGATCTTACGCAAAACATAAATGAGTGCATGAATTTAAGTTTCAAAATTTGTAAGTGAAAGGCTAAGTATGCATGTACATATACCTTAGGAAAAAGGTGTGAGCATGACCACAACCAACATGTGTTGCATGACATAGAAGCCGCACAGGTCATCGCTGCCCTGTTGATGACACTGTGAAGAGAGAAAAAGAAATTAGCACACGAAGATTAGATGTCAGAAAAAATTAATCGTATATATGCTAGGCACTTGTATCGTGAATTTCTTATACTCCAGCGTCTTGCCCTTTTTCTTATCGTGTGACCCTCCTTCATCGACATAGTCCGAGAAACCCCTACATATATTGGAGAGATGCCATTGAGTAAAAAAAATATAGTTAAATTCAGAAAGTGTTACGTTACGGTAATGTACTTATACGCAAAGGACACTTGATCGCGTAGGCCATCGGTCTCTTCTTGATTGAGTTAAAAATGTAGATTGTGTTTTCGCTCGGGACGAGGACGAGTAGAACCCAATGGTTGCTTATTAAATGGAATGTAGTGCAAGGAAATAAGTTCGCATACGGTTTAAGTGCGTACAAGTAATTGAAGGGTTTGTACTACTTACTCCTCGTGATGCGGTATTACAACGAAGTCCTTCTTTGACTCGATATGCAATACCCCTTGGCGTAGCCACAATGAACACGGATGAAGCCTAGCGGTGGTCGCGGACACAAGCTCGGGTCGACAGAACCCAACTTGGTTTTGATTCGTCACATTCATTTGTCTCATTGCCCGCAACTCATGTTGATATTAGAAAACATAATGCAAAATCCTATAAAAGTCATCAGCTCATGATGTATGGTGCGATACTCACAGCGTCCAGGATCGTAAAGTAGAAATATCGACGGCCATTAATTGGTACACACGAACAGATCCTCAAAGCGACGGGAATATCCCATTTTAAATCACGGTGGAAATGTACCCTTTTATACATCACATTGAAGTCGACTCGACGCTCTTCCTCATTCACCTTATCCATGTACCATCCATGGAGCATGCGAGTCCACCTGCCTAGATCATTTAGTTCGTTGGATGCAATCAGGGGCTTTCCATGTACGTATGCCTTAAAATCGTAAGGGATGTCTGTGGCTGTGTTGACTTTCCTTTTGGGCGAAGGAGTCTTGAGGTCAAGGTAGTGGGCTTTTCGTACCTCAAGTGGCGTTGTGGCCTTTATCGACTTTGCCTTCTTGGCGGAAGGAGTCTCGAGGCCTCTTGTGGTTCTGTTGGTGTCGTGCTTGTCCTTTTACACGTGAGCTCGCACTCTGTGTAGGACTCATCACGGTGGTGGGAGCGAGCGGGAGCGAGGAGCAAGCACAGTGCGGTAGGAACACGCAAAGCACGCGCATATTTAACTTATTGCGATACTCTTTGGAATGGTAGAGAAGACGCGGGGATTTTTACCTTGACCAAGACGACACCGTCGTGGGCCACTTGATGAGCGACATGCGTGCTTGCGAGAGTCTTGATATCTTCGTTGGGGGAACTCGAGCACATGTGATAAGAAGTGTTCATGGGCGTAGTCCACCGCACTCTCATGTAGCCCTTCCCAAAGGTGACCATGCACGATGTCGGTCTCCTTGCATGGAAAAGCAACCCAGCGTGCGACCTCGGCAGAAATCCGTCCTCTGTCGGGTGGTGGTGACACTTAGCGAGGGCACGCAAGATGTACGCAACGAGGAGAAACATTGTGGGCGTTACACTTGTAGCTTTAAGTTAGGAAAAATTAATTATTACCTTGGTGGGATCGGTCTTATCATTTTGGAACCACAACGCTAGGTCGAGCACGAGCTTCTCTACAAGAGGCGAGGGCATCTGGCTCTGACTCTGAGAGATCATCACCATCATCTCGGCCCTCAGGTGCTCCTCACGTGCCATCATCTCCCCTTATCTCATCTTCACGTGCCATCATCTCCCCCCTTTCTCATCTTCACGTGCCATCATCTCCCCCCTCATCTCATCCTTGATCTCCTCCCTTAGCTGCTCCCTGAGCGTCTCCTTGAGGTGCTCCGCACGTGCCTCCCATGATCTTGATCTAGCACTCGAAGCGTCATCATGGAAGTAGGACTTCTTCGTATGCCCCGACCCTACGGCAAGCACCCGGCCCTTATGGTCGGGCTTCCCGATCGCAGACGACAGGATATCCTTCGACCCTTGGCTCTGGAAGGTCCCCTGCTCTTTCCGCTGGCTTACCTCCTCCTGCAATAAGCGAGTATGAATTAGATCTGAAATACAACAAGCTGGGCCAACTGCAATGTACTAAGTCAGATGTCTTACGATGGCAGAGACGACGTGCGCAGTAGCGGGGTTTGCGACTACAAGCTGCCTATCGGGGGTTTTCTTTGTCCTCGCTAATACCCAGTTGCGTGCCCATTCCTCACATATATGGGAGTAAGGCATCGTCGTCCTGGAGTTCGCGCACTCCTCGGCTAGTCGCGCCCACTCTGCCTTCTTCCCCTCATAGCCGCCTGTACCGAGGTGGTGCGGGTGCATGTTGTGCCTCTGGATAGCGGTATTCCTCTCTCTAAGCTGCTCTGCCTCGGGCGTACCCTTCATCGTCGTGAACTCCTCCCAAACATCTGTAGTAACGAATGGATACCTCTCGAATGGTGTATGCCCTTTCAGTACGTACTCACTGTGCATGAGGACCCTGAAGTGCCTCAAGGCCACACCCATCCTCTTCAAGATGTACCGCCTAGCGTTGCATTCATCTTCCTCCTCTATAATCCATTTGCCCTTAACCTCGTCCCACAACCGATTCTTCTGCTCGGCGCTGACTTCCTTCCTCCAATCCTTAATCGTTATGGGCACTCTCTCTCTCACCAATTGACCGAGGAATGAATGGTATCGCCCCTTGTACTTGGGAGGGCCTGTACAGACCCCCGTGGCATTGAAGTGGAGAACCTGCGGTGTTCTCCCTGTGGCCCCTGTGTTCGGTCCTCGGGCCTTCCTCACCTTACTCGGCCCCTCAACATTTGGAACTTGGCTCGGCCCCTCGGGAGCACCTTCTACTGCATGCGCGAGGAGCGATGCTCTCTAATTGTGACATTTTGAGTTTTCTTATCTGATAAGGTCATATATTTGACATGAGAGAAAGCAATTCGTACCTATTTTGTGAACTTGACAATAAATCATGTAAAGCAATAGCTGAATAGATAAGTAATAAGATGTAACTGTTCTAGCATATTTCAGTAGAGTAATAAATGAACGAATGATCTTCAAAAAAAGTTTATCTGTTGACCACCTAAATACGTACCAACGATAACCCCTACTCTCTAAATAGGTTTGGTCCTAATCCCATTCGAGGATATGTAGTTCGAGCAAGTTCCTAAGCCGTTGTACAACTCCAGAGAAAATTTCGGCAGCATCTCCCCGCTGTTCTCCAGGTACACGTCTCGACAACAGGTCAAGAGGGGTGTATACCCGGAGAACACCATAGGGATATGCTACCGAAATCTACTCTGAAGTTGTACAACAGCTCAGGAACTTGCTCGGACCACATATCCTCGAACTGTCCAAAAAACGTGGACAATTCGAGACTGCTTGCTTATGAATGTGACGAAATGGCATATTCATAAACAAGCACTCTCGAATGGGAGACGTAGGTTACGCATTTTTAACTCTAACGTAGATCATATTACAGTAACAATAACAACATGTAGGTAAAAATTAATTACTGTATTTGCAGTAGGTGACGAAAGCATGCATTGTGAAATTTCAACTTAGAAATGTTTGCAATAGAATCACAAACAAGTAGATGTAAAGTGAGCATGATAATTGAAGAATTTTGGAACAATTGTCCATGTATTTCTGCAATTGGTGATTGCTTTATGTAGCTAAATAATTCAACATGCACTAATTTTTTTTATCTACAGAAAAGCATTCTAAAGCACAGCAATAAGGCACTAGACAAAGTTCATCCTACTCACATCTCACTTGACAATCGAAATTGCAAGCTACAGATCATATATATGGTTTCATTTTGTGTCACCAAAATGATACTCAAGTTTCGATATTTGTTCATGACCACTAGCTAGTACCTAAAATATTGAGTCTTGATGTATCAGATTAGCAAAGATGTATACCTAATACAATACATGGTACAAATTATAAAAAATACGATTTGAAATAGGATGGTCTTATGAAATGGAGTAGAAAAAAAGCTCTTTTAGTATTTTTAGGTATCTTTTAATTCCAAAAATGAAGAAGGTACCACTCTCTAGTAGTTGAAACTAGAATTGCTAACATTCATCGCTTATATATATAGGTCAAGAATTTTAGACCGATGCTATAGAATTTTAAGGCTAGATATATACCATTGATCATCTATATATGTAATGTTCATATTCTATGTACGTCAATCTCAATCGGTCCATGAAAGAATAAATCATGCACATCTACTTGCTGTTACTTGTAGACCACCTGCTTATCTTTTTATGTGATTGATTGATGAATCTTATCACTTAGTCCAGTCAGTTAATCTATACAGTCACAATAGATCATCAAATTTAAGCCAACTAGCATGAAGCAAAAATTCAGACCTTATAGTTATAGTCTTTCCAAGGCTCCCATCTAGCCAGCCCAAACTAATGAAGTTCACATGGAAATGGGACTGAGGAAGATCACTTATGTTTGTAATATTGCTTTCAATTCAGAATGGCATGAAAGGAGAGCTACTAGCCAACTACTAGGTTACATTTCGCTAACATATTCACAAGTCACAGTGTAAACTCCTCTAAAGCTGTTGGCATACCTTATATCTTTGTAGCTATACCATGAATTAACCCTTCTTCGCCACAACTTCCATCAGCTCGGCACAATCAAGAACGCACCCCTGAGTGAAAATTTTGTTTAGCCCAACATCCAATGAGATCAAATGACTAAAGCTAAAAAGTTTGTACACTGACCAATTTACTAACACCCTCCCCAAAGATGATTTCAAATTCAGCTTGCCTGTAGGGCTTGGAGACCTTGCAAACAACAAGAGAAAAGTAATTCATGCCTACTGTACAAAGTGTGGACCATAATTCTGAGTTAGGGAAGATGAAATTTACTTAGCAATTAATTAGGCTTCCGTTCATCGACCTTCAAGGAGAATCGGATGACTTGGCTCACCTTCGTCGAAATTCTTCTTGACGTGATTCTTGGGCGGGCGCAGGGCAGCAGGCCCAGGCGGCTGAAGCGGGCGGCGGTGGGCGGGCTGCGAGGCGAGGTGGTGGTGGGCGGCGGGGCCCAGTGCGGGCCGCGGGCGGCTTGGCGGGCGGCGGGCGGGTGTGGTGCTTGGGCGTCGGGGCCCAGGGTGGGGCTGCGGGCGAGGGGCGAGGCGGAGCTGCGGGCAAGGAGGCGGGAGGGGCGGCGGAGGCGGCGCGTGGCGTGGCGTCGGGCCGGGCGGGGCGGGGTGGGCGCGCGCGGCGTCGGGTCCCAGTGGGCTGGGCGGGCAGGCGAGGCGAGGCGGGCGGAGAGACGGCGGCAGACGGCACGGATAGGAGGTCAAGCGCGCTAGGGTTGCATGCGCGTGAGAAAAGGCTGATTGCGGGAATAAAAGGGCCAGAAGCATCATCAGTATCGCTTTTTCAACAAAACCGACACCGTAGTAACATCATCCGTATCACTTTTACATCTAAAACCAACACTGATACTGCTATACATCTATATCGTTTTTTTATATAAAACCGACACAGATGTGTCTCAATATCCGTATCGTTTTTTAAATAACACCGACACAGATGTGAATAGTCATCAGTATCGCTTTTACATATAAAACCGACACTGATAAGGTCATACATCCATATCGCTTTTTTACAGATAACCGACACTGTTGTTTCTAATCTGTATCGCTTTTTTAAAGAAAACTGACACAGATGTGTATCACTATCTGTATCGCTTTTTTAAATAAAACCGACACCGATGTGTAGCAGTATCCGTATCACTTTTTTAAATAAAACCAACACTGATACGTAATTATCTCTATCAGTTCTCAGAAAAAACCGACACAAATGTAGTTCATTTCACTATTGCCTTTCTAGACAAACCATGAAGTTAAATTTTCAGAATTAGATCAAAGAGTGAAAAACTTTTGCAAATATAGTTGGAATTATTTAAAATTTTGCAGAAATATACTTTGAGATAATACAAATCTGTTGCAAAAAGAATTTTGCCAAAAAGAGTTAGCATTCAAAAAAGATGCCAAAATTCGCTTTCTAGACATGAGTTTTCCTTAAATAGTTGAAAAGTCAAAGCTTTCTCAAATGAAGACTAGGTTTTTTGAAAATTTCCAAAAATGATTTCATATAGTTTAGCCTCATTTCTGTGTCTCAGAAAAATGTAAATTGTACATCACATCGAGACTACACCATATGTAGGTTCTGAATTTTCAGCATTTCACCAAAGAGAGAAAATACCATAACTTTTTCATACATTGTTGAATTTATTAGAAATTTTGCAGAAACATATTTCAGGATACTGCAAAACTTTTCATAAAAGAATTTTTGGAAAAAGCGACCTCATTCAATAAATATGCCGAAATTCATTTCGTAGACATGATTTGTGCGTAAAGCGTTGAAAAGTCAAAAAAATTTCAAATTAATCCATAATTGTACAAAAAATTCCAGAAATGAACTTTCGACTATTTACAATCGTCAAATGGAATTTGCTTTCACAACATGTGGCACAAAGTGCAGGCACAAAGTGCAGGCACAAAGAGAAATTGCATTTCCATCAAAGCCTCCAACAACAATTCACCCTGGATTTTTACTTTGATAACATTGCAAACTATTTTACATACATAATAGAACAATGAAATTAACAACAAACATTATAATAGTCCATTTATTTACAATATTGTCCTTCATGATGATCTACTCGCATGTAATTGGCTCCATGTGTGTCGTCATCCCCGCTAAGACAGGCCACATCTGCAAATGAAGGTATCTCATCGAATTGGTTATACTCTTCTTCATCTACAACATCTTCAACTCCTACGATCCGTCTCTTGCCATGAAGAACGACGTGCAACCTCGGATTGGCCGGATCAAGCACGTAGAAGACTTGAGTTGTTTGTTTCGCAAGGACGAACGAGTCATCTTTGTAGGCGAGTCTACTGAGATCCACAATAGTAAAACCTCTCTTGTCGACCTTTACTCCATGTGGAAGTCCTACCCACTTACATCGGAATAATGGAACTTGGTATATTCCGTAATCTAGCTCCCAAATTTCTTCGATCAACCCATAGTAGGAGTTCATTGTGGCTGGGGAGACTCTTTTCGAGTGATGATAGTCAGAGAAAGCATTTATGCACACACCACTGTTTTGGACAGTACTTTTGGCATCTTGACTCTCAGTGTAAAAGGTGTAACCATTAATATCGTACCCTTGCCATGTCTGTACATTAAATCTTGGTCCGTCAGCCAACCATTTTACATTCTCACTAAAGGAGACCTCCGCTTTTTCTTTGAACCATGTGAGGAATCGATCATTGTGTTCTTGTGTGATGGAAAGCTCATCCATTTGTGGATTCTCTTCCCGTAATATCAACTTATGCTGCTCGATGTATGGATGAACTTACGCCTTTATTCGCAAAATCACAAATGCGCTTTGCAATACATATCAAACCTCGGACTCATTAGTTTGGACCCAAGGGTTCCTTTACCAGCAAGTCTGCCCTCGTGACTAGATACAGGAACACCGATTGCTTGTCTTTTACCTAGGTAGTCCACACAGAACTCAATAACCTCTTCAATCCCATAACCTTCAACAATACTACCCTCAGGCTTCGACCGATTCCTCACGTAGGACTTTAATATACCCATGTACCTCTCGAACGGATACATGTAATATAGGAAAGCGGGTCCACATATCTTAATCTCTCTGACTAGGTGAACCACAAGGTGGACCATTACATCGAAGAATGACGGTGGGAAATGCATCTTAAGCTGACATAGAGTCTGCACCACCTCACTCTACAAGTTGTCTAGCACGTTGGGGTCAATAACTTTGTAGGAGATCGCATTGAAGAATTAACAGAGCTTCGTGATTGCAAACCTGACATCCTCTGGTAGAATATTTCGGATTGCAACTGGGAGCATTTGGGTCATCAAGACATGGCAGTCGTGGGACTTCATGCCCAACAACTTCAAATCATCCAAGGACACAAGCTTCTTAATGTTCGCGGAGTAGCCAGATGGAACTTTAATACCTTGCAGACATTTGCAAAGGTCCTCTTTCTCCTTCTTGGATAGGGTGTAGCATGCAGCGGGGATGTACGGACCTTTTCCATCCTCCTCTATCACCACAAGCCTAGGCCTGATTCCCATGTAGGCCATGTCGCAACGAGCATTCACACCATCCTTTGTCTTTCCAGGTATGTTCAGCAGGATGCCAACCAAATTGTCGCATACATTCTTCTCAACGTGCATGACATCAATACAATGCTGGACATCTAACTCCTTCCAGTACGGTAAGTCCCAAAATATTGACCTCTTCTTCTAAATGGTCCTAGAATGAACAGATTCTGGCTCTTTCAAGATCTTGAACATCGATATCCTCTACGTGAATATACTTGCCTTCCACTCATAAGCTGCGGTGCCCAAAGGACTTCCCTCTTCCCATCAAATTTGTCATCCATCTTACGGTATCGATGACTTCGAGGTAGAAACCTACGGTGACCCATATACACAGTTTTCTTGGAATTTGGTAGCCATAGACTCTCGGTCTCCTCTTCACAAAAGGACACGCTTTTGCTCCTTTCGTACTGTAGCCCGCCAAATTACCAAGAGCCAGGAAATCATTTATGGTGCAAAATACCATAGCCCGTAGGGTGAAATGCTCTCTTCTGTACGCATCCCAAACAATGACCCCGTCATTACACAATTTTACCAAATCCTCGATCAGTGGAGCGAGGTACACATCAATATCATTTCCTGGCTGTTTGGGTCCTGAGATTAGCAACGACATCATGATATACTTCCGCTTCATGCACAACCAAGGAGGGAGGTTGTAGATGCACAACAGAATTGGCCACGTGCTGTGATGACTGCTCATGTTACCAAACGGATTCATTCCATCGGTACTCAACCCAAATCTTATGTTCCTCATTTCGGCACCAAACTCCTCATGTTTCCAATCGATGTTTCTCCATTGAGCCGAATCGTGAGGTGTCTCATTTTCCATCTTCCTTTCGAGACTCATAATGCCAACACAACAATTTTGCCTCTCGGGATTTGCAAACAACCTCTCTAGGCGGGAATGATGGGCAAGTACCACAATACCTTGGCCGGTGCACCTTTAGTGACCTCTTCACCGTCGTTGCCCCGGCTCTTACGCTTCTTGTCGTTACGCTTCTCCTTTTGTTTGTATCGGGGCACACCGCAAACTGGACAAACGTGTAGCTCCTGATGTGCGTTACGGTACAAGATGCAATCATTCGGATATGCATGTATCCTTTCTATTTCCATTCCCATGGGACATAGTAGCTTCTTCGCGTCATAAATGCTTGTTGGCAACTCGTTTCCCTCGGGAAGCAGATCCGATAGAAGAACTAGAAGTGCATTGAAACTTGTATCTGTCCAACGGTGTTTTGCCTTCGGTTCGAACAATGCAAGGACCGAACCCAACTTGGTGTATTCTGCTTTGCAACCTGTGAACAGTGGTTTGGCATCGTCTTCCATCAAGCTTTTAAACTTTTCAAACTCTCTTTCCATATAATTACCCTCCACATCCCGCAGCATTTGGTCCAAATTCTCCTCCTCAAACATATCAGGCTGCAACTCATCATCCGGTTCCACCGTGTCTTCATTGCATATCGGCAGGGTACTACCTGTCTCCCCGTGATGGATCCAACACGTGTAATTCCTCACGAAGCCACATCGAATCAGGTGGTCCTCAATTTAAGCTGAGTTGTTAAATCTTCTCAGATTGGAGCAATCAATGCAAGGACAATATATGAAGTTTACACCCCTCCTCACCAAGTCCTGTTCATCAATTTTTTTGAACTCCTTAACACCCCTTTGAAATTTAGCACTCACACGACTTTTGTCATACATCCATTCCTTACGGTTCATCTGCAATTAAACTTCACACAATAAATTAAACACAAACTGGAGCGACAGCAAGCTAGCTATTTGAAATATTGAGACATCATTTCAGTTAATATTACCTTTGCAAAATAGAGGACAATTTCTTGCAAGATATATGAAATATGTACTCCCGATCGATACCTACATTCTTCCCTGGTTTAGAGCTTCCAATTTCCTAGATAAGAGACATACATTTTTAACATGAACAATGATATCAAACAATCTAATTATATATATAGTGCAGTACCTTACAGATCTTTTGACTACAACGAAACAAAACAAGGGTACCATTGATGACTCCTAATCTCTAAATAGGTTTGGTCCTAATCCCATTCGAGGATATGTGGTTCAGACAAGTTCTAAGCCGTTGTACAACTCGGATAAAATTTGGCAAGATCTCGCTATTCTCCATATACACGTCTCGACAACAAGTCAAGAGGGGTGTGTATCTGGAGAATACCAAGGAGACGCTACCGAAATCTACTCTGCAATTGTACAACACAGCTCAGGACCTTACCCGAACGACATATCCTCGAACTGTCTGAAGAACGTGGACAATTCGAGACTGCTCGCTTATAAATATGCCATTTCGTTCAACATATTTATAAACAAGCATCCTCGAATGGGAGACGTAGGTTCCGCAGCCTAAACTCTAACATTCATCAGGTGACAGCAATAGTAATTCCATATTAACATCAAAGCACTACAAATTAAGATAATTAAATACATGTGTGCTTGTCAAATAAAGGGTGTGCAATCTGATAGGAAATAGACAATACCAGTGCAATCTAAACTTTCTTTGCGACAAATCAAAATTACATAGTGCAAAATTAAAGGGGTTTGAAGGAATGCTCACATTTTGAAGAAAACCACAAATTATGCAAAATAAGGGGAAATCTCCTCAAGTTAGGGCTTCAAATTTACCCTCTTAACACCCACCTTTGAGGATTTCAAAATTTTTCACCCAAGTATTGCTTCCAACCACAGAATATGAGCTATTTTTTTAGTGGCGCGCGGGAAATCTCCTCTGGAACAATAACAGAGAAGAGTTCAGCTCGAGTGGTATAAATAACCTAACGAGACACATCACAGTCGGTTCTTATAAGAGAAGCGATAGTGATGATCTTTGTCATCACAATCGGTTCCCACATAAGAAGCGATAGTGATGATCACGTTGACATCACTATCGGTTCTTATGTGAGAAGCGATAGTGATGAGAATGCACATCACTATCGGTTCCCACATAAGAAGCGATAGTGATGAGCACGTTGACATCACTATCGGTTCTTTTGTGAGAAGCGATAGTGATGTGAATGCACATCAGTATCGCTTCTCACAAAAGAACCGATAGTGATGTCAACGTGCTCATCACTATCGCTTCTTATATGGGAACCGATAGTGATGATAATGTACATCACTATCATTTCTCGCATAAGAACCGATTGTGATGTTCCCAGTGCACATCACAATCACTTCTAACCTGAGAACCGATAGTGATTATTACTAATGCCTCCCCTAAGTCATCTATCACAATCGTTTTTTCCTAAAAACTTAAGAACCGACACAGATGAAGCGACAGTGATGTACCATTTTGTAGTAGTGTCAGAATACTACTCATTTGAGTGCTTCTCATGTGGTGAGTCTCGAGAGGCTTGCAAACTTGTTCTTTCGATTCCTGAGGGAGTTGTAGAATGCCAAACTGCGGTTCACCTAGTTTGTGCCTTCACGTCTATACGGCGTGATTGCGTGGGCTGGATTCATCGGTACGTGGAAGGGCAATTGTCTCGGTTGTTCATCACGTGTGCAATATCTCGCGGTGCGTAGCCTCATCGTCAGGTCACGTAGTGATAGTTATCAAGTTCCTAGTATCCTTCGAGAAGATAGGGCCACGACAGTTGCTCCCGCGTAATCCATACGCATGAGCACATCATCTGGTATCAGAGCCTACGTTGACTCCGTAGGATCAATATTCTTGTTTTGGGTTGGATAGATCTTTTTTTTCTGCACCTACAGTCCACAAAAAGCCAGAAAAAAAGATACATACCTATAGCCTTTTTCTTTGCAGCTGATTTGTAGTTTGCATTCTCAAGTTTTCAATCCTTTGAGTCTTGTCTTGTTGCTGATTTCTCCTTGGTCTGAAACGCGCAAAACAAATTTCCCACCCTCCCTCCCTTCTTTTCTTCCACATCGACATAGCCATTTGCACCGGGTTTTATTTGTTGTTCTGCACCACTCTAACTTTAGAGTTCTTGGATCAAATGGTCCTAAAAACATAAAAAAAACAAGAGAATAAGATCAAAGAACAAAAAAGAAAAGGAGATTCAGTCCTTAAAAAAATAGTAGCAAAGAAAAGACTCAAGTTTTGCAAGACAAGGGGTTTGAGCTGCGTTGAAACTGGTGCAAATATTATCAGTTCTTCTACTTTGTTCTTCTTGCTATTTTTCTACCATTTTTATTCTCCTGATCAGCAACATCGACTTCTGTCTCTCTTGGATTATAATTCGATTTTGCATCCCTACTTTTCAGTTTGCACTACATTAAAATTTTATCCCACCCAGCCCCACCCAAAGCATCCGCGAGGCTACACACCGTCGTCTCTGGTACAATCGTTCTTCCACTACTTGCTTGCGCCCAGCTTGTCACTTTCTCGGGAGACAAAGAACTTGTTCAAGAAGTGGTGAGGAGTGCTTCCACATATACACATATCGTATTTTTTCCCTACACTAACATGGCAGGACAAGATGGTTCTGTTTCGGTGGAGGAGTTCCTGGAGATGCGTGCACAAATGAACCAATTGATGCAACAACTACAAGCACTTCAGCATAATCTAAACCATGCACCTAACATGGAGGACCAACATGATAATGATCAGTACATCGAGGATGATGATCCTGCTGCCTTGCAAGCTGAGGCCGCACATCGTGCTGCTATAGGTGCTGGTGGCTGAGGACGTGGTGTTGGTCGCGGTCATGGTCCTGGTTTGGGCAATTTTGGTGCAGCTAATATGAGGCCACAATATTTTGGCCGTGCACGACGTATACCTATTGGTGATGCTGATTTTGCTGCTGATGATGAACATCGAGCAGCCCAACATGGTGACCATGGTGGATATGACGCATAAGGAGGTGCTAACTTTGGTCGCTTTGGTGCTTTTGGTGATCATCGGTTTGCTGGAAATGATGACCACCATGACCGGCGTCGTGGTGATCCTCGTCGCCGCGATGAAGATGGTTTGGGCAAAGTTAAAGTGTCCATACCTACAATTAACGACAAGGAAAATGTTGATGCTTATTATGAGTCGGAGACAAAGGTGGATCAGATTTTTGATTTATATGATTACCCTGCTGCGAAGAAGGCAAAGTTGGCTGCAATTGAGTTCAAAGGTTATGCCATCACTTGGTGGAATCAAGTTCGTGCTGAATACCATCGTGTGGGGCATGATCATATCACTTGGGAAGAGATGAAAAGGGAAATGAGACGTTGTTTTGTTCCTGCATATTATTCTCGTGACTTACATTTGCGACTGAAACGCCTTGTGCAAGGTAATCATAGTGTTGATGAGTATTTTCAAGAAATGGAAATGTGCCTACTTCGTACAAGCATCACTGAGGATGAGGAATCTATGATGGCTAGTTTCTTGGTTGGACTAAATAAAAAAATCGCGGACAAAGTGGACATGACTAACTACACAAATCTCACAGAATTGGTGCATTTTGCTAAGAGGGCAGAACGACAGGTGGCTGAATCTTATAAGAGTCATTTCACATATCTTGCTGCTCAGAATACTCCTTCATGGAGCACTCCGCAACAGCAAGGTTCAGGGTCACACACACCTTCCTCTTGTGCACGTTTTACACCTTCTCGTTCAGTTTCCACTTCAACGAAACCATCTGAAGTGAAGAGCAAAGGTGTTACTCCTCCAGCCAAGAAGACAAGTAAAATTGAGTGTTTTAAGTGTGGTGTCCATGGGCATAAGCAAGCTGAATGTCCCAATCGGCGTGTTATTTTCGCACTTGTAGATGGCTCTTATGATTCACAAAGTGAAGAGGAGGATGGACAGAATGACACAGATTTGAAAGATGGAAATTTAGAAACTTTTGAGTATGAAGCGGAGGATGGTGAGTGTGAATTGGGTTTGAATTGTTTAGCAGTACAGCCTGTTCACCATTTTGATACGAAGCACATGAAGCAAGCTATTGTTCCTAGCAGTATGGACGAGATTACTTGTGTTGATTTTGATGATCTCCTTGATGATTTACATGATTTACAAGCTCAAATTTGTCCATGACAAGATAGTCCAGTTGAGGCTACTGCTAATTCCTCCAAGAGTGCTTCTATCACCTTGTTGGCTACTCCATGTCCCATTTATCATAGCCACAAGGCCACTTCTACAGCTGCTACAACATCTCAAGTAGTAGATGAACTCATTTGTGCTCCAGAATGTGGTGATGAATTGCCATTATTTCCTTGCACCGCGCAGCCCCATTGTAGCTTGTTGCAACCTGCATTTTTCTCTCCTAAGTTGATTACACCAGATCACTCTTTGGTCGTACGTCGTGTTCTTTCTACTCAATTAGTTGCAGCTGAGCAAGGGCAATGTCATAACTTGTTTCAATCACGGTGCAAAGTTAAAGGACAAGTTTGTTGGTTCATAATTGATGGTGGGAGCTGCAACAATATTGTTAGTGCCATGCTTGTTGAAAAGCTTGGTCTACAAGCATGTCGTCACCAACATCCGTACCATATGCAATGGTTGAACAATTCTGGGATGGTGAAGGTTTCGTCCATGGTCAGATTATCATTCTCTATTGGTGACTATGATGATGCGGTGGATTGTGATATTTTTCCTATGCAAGCGTGCCACTTACTTTTGGGTCGTCCATGGCAATTTGATGTGGATTCTATGCACTTTGGTTGCTCAAAAAAGTACACATTTGTTCATAAAGACAAGAAGGTGGTTCTGGTTCCATTATCTCCTGAAGACATACATGCTTCTGATGTTGCTCGTATGAAAAGAGAGGAGAGTGAGAAAAGAAAAATGAGTGAGTCCCACAAAAATAGTAAGGGAGAGAATCCTAAACCATCCCACTCCATAAAGCCCCTTGAACATAAAAGAGTGCCACAACAGAGTGAGTGTTTATTAGTTAGCAAGAGTAATTTGCGAGACGTGAGGAACACTACAGCTCCATTCTTTGTGCTATTGTACAAGGATGCTTTGTTTTCAACTATGACTTACCCTCGACATTGCCTAGTGCTGTTTTGGATTTGTTGCAGGACTCTTTGAAGATGTTTTTCCTAATGAGGTGCCGGCTGGCCTTCCTCCCATATGCGGCATTGAGCACCAAATTGATTTGGTACCTAGTGCTTCTCTTCCAAATCGTCCAGCCTACCGCACTAATCCTGAAGAAACAAAAGAAATTCAACCACAGGTAAAAGAGCTTTTGGACAAAGGGTATGTTCGAGAATCTCTTTCTCCTTGTGTTGCTCCTGTACTTTTGGTCCCTAAGAAAGATGGGTCTTGGCGAATGTGTGTTGATTGTCGAGATATCAATGATCTATCCGATATCGTCACCCTATTCCTAGGCTTGATGATATGTTAGATGAATTGAGTGGTTCACTTATTTTCTCCAAGATTGATTTACGCAGTGGCTATCACCAAATTCGCATGAAAGTTGGTGATGAATGGAAGACAACTTTTAAAACAAAATTTGGTTTATATGAATGGCTTGTTATGCCCTTTGGTTTGACGAATGCTCTTTCAACATTTATGCGCTTAATGAATCATGTTTTGAGAGCTTTCATTGGCAAATTCGTGTTTGTATATTTTGATGATATCTTGATCTATAGTAATCTTATGATGAGCATCTTGATCATATACACCAAGTACTTGCTGTTTTGAGAGCTGACAAATTGTATGGCAACATTGCTAAGTGTACCTTTTGCACAGATCGTGTTGTTTTTCTTGGTTTTGTGGTGACTGCACAGGGCATTCAGGTTGATGAAGAGAAGATCAAAGTAATAAAGGACTGGCCTACACCCGAAAATATGAGCCAAGTTCAAAGTTTCCATGGTCTCGCAGGTTTCTATCGGAGATTTGTCAAAGATTTCAGCACAATTGCTGCACCACTCAACAATTTGACTAAGAAGGATGTTCCATTCAAGTGGGGAGATGAACAGGACCAAGCCTTCCAAGAGCTAAAAAGCAGACTTTGTGAAGCACCACTGCTACAACTACTAGACTTTGGTAAGAGCTTTGAAATTGAGTATGATGCAAGTGGTATTGGCATTGGAGGTGTGCTTATACAAGAAGGTAAACCCGTTGCCTACTTTTCTGAGAAACTAAATGGTCCATATCTGAATTACTCTGTTTATGACAAAGAGCTTTATGCCTTAGTTCGTGTTTTGGAAACCTGATAGCATTACTTATGGCCTAAAGAATTTGTTATACACTCTGATCATGAAGCTTTGAAATATCTCAAAACCCAAGGTAAACTGAACCATAGGCATGCGAAATGGGTTGAGTTCATTGAAACATTCCCTTATGTTGTCAAGCATAAGAAAGGTAAAGATAACATTGTTGCAGATGCTTTGTCAAGAAGATGTACATTGGTTACCCAACTTGATGCAAAGGTTCTTGGTTTGGAATCAATTAAAACACTTTATTTTAATGACTCTGATTTTAAAGAAGCTTTCTTTAAGTGCATAGATGGAAAAGGTTGGGACAAGTTCTATGTGCATGATGGGATCTTATTTCGTACTAACAAACTAAGCATTCCAGCTTGCTCAGTTCACAATGTTCTTTTGCAGGAGGCACATGCTGGTGGCTTAGCTGGTCATTTTGGTGTAAAAACGACATTAGACATGTGTCGGGACCCGAATATGCCAATCCGAACCCTCTGTGTGTACTAGCGTTATCCTGGACTAGTGCTGAATACACAGAGGGTCCGGATTTGCATATTGGTATCAGAGCATCAACCTTCGCTGCACGAGCGCGTGTGGGACAGGGGCGTGGGCATATGGCGCATGGCGCGTGTGGGCCCTGAGTGGCCACACGGCATGGCATATGTGCTGGCACTGGACGCACGGCCGTTTATCGAGGGGTGGTTCTGGGTATCTGCCGTGTATACGGTGTGCTGTTGAGGGCATCAGCCCTTAAGGGGGGGTGAGTGTAATACCCCGGCCAGTTAATGTGAAGGCCCATGTGGAGTGGTGGTGGGATTAGTCCCACATTACTTGCACAAAGTGAGTTGTAGTAGTATATAATGCCTGTTGGGTCCAAACATAGCACCTCTGGGTTAACCCTTTTACACGAAGCGAGGATGAAAGTGTAAGTGGGGTGCTATGCATGTGTGGGCCCGCCCCACGGTGGGCTGGGCCATGAGCGAAATTTGGGCCAGGGTGTTTCAACATGCTTGTTGACCATTTCTTTTGGCCACATATGAGATGTGATGTCCAGCAACATGTTGAGCGATGCATAACTTGCATAAAATCTAAGTCTCGTCTTAATCCCCATGGTTTATACATTCCATTACCAATTCCAAAAGTACTTTGGGAAGGTATATCCATGGATTTTATTTTGGGGTTATCTCAGTCTCAGAGGGGGGGAGATTCCATTTTCGCTATTGTTGATCGATTTTCTAAGATGGCACATTTTATTCCATGTCATAAGAGCGATGATGCTTCACACGTTGCTGACTTGTTTTTCAGGGAGATTGTTCGCTTACATGGAGTGCCAAAGACTATTGTTTCAGATCGGGATGCCAAGTTTCTAAGCTACTTTTGGAAGACATCATGGGGTAAACTTGGCACCAAATTGTTGTTCTCTACCACTTGTCACCCGCAGACCGATGGCTAAACTGACGTTGTCAACCGTACTTTATCAACAATGCTAAGAGCTGTGCTGAAAAAGAATCTGAAGATGTGGGAAGAGTGTCTTCCGCATGTTGAGTTCACTTATAACAGGGCAGTACATTCAACAACTAATTTTTGTCCCTTTGAAATTGTTTACGGTTTTAAGCCACATACACCCATGGATCTTTTCCCTTTACCATTGCAGGAACAAATTCACTTAGATGCTGCAAAGAGGTTAGAGATGATTAAAACACTAACACAAGGAAGAATATTGAGAAGAAATTTGCACAGTATGCAAAGCAAGCAAACAAGGGTAAGAAAAAAGTTATATTTCAGCCAGGTGACCTAGTGTGGTTGCATTTTGCGCAAGGATCGATTTCCCCACCAGCACAAGAGTAAGTTATCGCCACGAGGTGATGGTCAATTTACGATCCTCGAAAAGATAAATGATAACGCTTACAAAATTCAACTCCCTCCTGAATATTCCAATGTGAGTGCAACATTCAATGTCAAAGATTTGCTTCCATTTGTTGGTGAGTTAGAGTCGAGGACGACTCCTTTTCAAGAGGGGGAGGCTGACGAGGACATCCCTTGCATCCACTATTCTGTACTTCCCACTAATAGTAGTTCTGAAATGGTTGGTCCAATTACATGGAGCAGAGCTAAACAACTAGAGAAAAAAATGCATTCTCAGGAGAACGCTAACCTTGTTTTAATTAATCACACTATTTCCGATTCCATGCTTTTGAGTTCTTGTTTTAATATTCTTAGGAATGATGGAGTGTACAAGAGTGCATGGGATGATGATGGTTTTTGCCCTCCAAATTTGTGCTGATCGAGTGCATGATGATGATACCTCTAATTCAAAGAATCCTAAGGATCAGGGCATCACGTTTCAGTTGGCATGTTATACATGGCTGGAAAGATAATCAAGTCTACATTCACCTCCAACAAACGGCTTGTCATTTTGACTTCCCAATAAAGAGTTATGGCTGTTTTAGTGGAGACTGTACAGAAGATGGAAGGGCTACGCGAGGCTCCACGGGATTACTTATTGCTGGCCCTTAAACTGCCTATTCTTTAGGAAAACTGCAAGGAGCTTTCAGACCCAACTGGGAGGGATGTTCCTAGTTTAAATATCTCTTATGTTTCTACCATAAAAAACTTTTTTGGCTGTCGATTCAGAATACTACTCATTTGAGTGCTTCTCATATGGTGAGTCTCGAGAGGCTTGAAAACTTGTTCTTTCTATTCCTGAGGGAGTTGTCGAACGCCGAACTGTGGTTCACCCAGTTTGTGCCTTCACGTCCCTACGGCGTGATTGCATGGGCTGGCTTCGTCGGTGCGTGGAAGGGCGATTGTCTCGGTTGTTCGTCGTGTCTGAAATATCACACAGTGCGCAGCCTCATCGTCAGGTCACGTAGTGATAGTTATCAAGTTCCTAGTATCCTTCGAGAAGATCGGGCCACAATAGTTGCTCTCGCGTAATCCATACGCGTGCGCACATCAAACAGCTTGTACAAAGATTGAGGAAAGGCCAAGAGTAGAATTCAATAATAAGATAAGAAGCCTCGAGGAAAGGCTTAATAATTAGGATAGACAACCTACGCAAGACCCAGACATTTGTGCGCAAATCAACGCCACTACCCCGTAAGAGCAGCTGTGCGTCCGACACTCCCACAGATGAACACGGCAAATTTCCTGTTTGTGACATCAAGGTACTAATATATATCTCTTGAATGCTCCACAGATATAACTTGTTGGACGAATTAGCTAATTATGTACCGTTCTGTAGGTGGCATGCGGTGCAATCTCCAAGTGAGACTTGCCCATGTCTCCCTTCCTCATCCGGTTGCTTGGGGGCTCGCATGTCCATCCATTGAAGGGGCACTGGTGCACGGTGCCCTAGTAGTGTCGGGTTTCACAAAGGTCAATGTGGACGGTGTACATGACAGTTTCAAGACCGTCCCGCTATCGATGCCCCCAAACGATGAGATCGTGAAACTGGGCGATACCATTCGAACATTCATCTAGTGGCCCAGCAGTGACATATCCCTGGATGCCCATCCTCCTTCACCGGAAGTACCCCAACTGCCTGAGTCGCTTGGTGCACCTTAGTAGGCCACCAAATCGGTTCCCGTGCCCCCTGCATTAAAGGACTTTTAGTGGGTTGCTGCCCACTCATCTCCCGTGAAGACTCCATATTGTAGAAAGCAAGGCAAGGGCAAATCGAGGTAGATCATGAAGGCATTGGACTATCCGATTGCTCAGTTGGCCCAGTTATACCAGCTAGGAGAGTCTTTAGCAACGGGAGATCACATAAAGAACCTTTCTATGGCTTGCATTAAATTGCATAATTGGTACATGGAACATGCTAAAAAGTGAAGGGATACAGGTAGGCTACACTAGCGCACAATTAAAATTTCTACCTCGTAAACCAGCAAGCCACACAAGTAAATGATCATGGATCATTACCACTAGACACGTAGTGCAGTGGAATGAAGTTGATGTAATCCGAATCAACGACGCACGCATGCGGTGGTCGATTGTCCTGATCAGTGTCGCAGTAGTAGCAACACCTCTACTGGCGTCCACACATTTGGGGAAAAGAACACCGTGCGTCGGTGTGCCAGCACCAGAGCGCACAAGAAGGCTCAAGTGGTGACGGCTAGGGTTTCGGTGGCTGCACCCCTTGATCTATTGCGACCTCAAACTCCCTTTAAATCACCAACCCCTCGCTTGCGGTGGAACCCTACATTAGGGCCCAACTAAAGGACAAAGCCCACTTGGCCCATTAGTGATGATCCAATCTGAACCGCTATATTCCAACCCCTTAAGTGTGCACCCTGTAGGTTCGTACATATTTGGACACGACTCGAAAATACCTTACCGACCGATAATCGATAGTGGTCCCTAGCAATACATATCGATTCCCAAATATCCATAAAGCATCGGATGAACCTACTATAGTGTGATAATGTCATGTTCCCTTTGCTTCACGAAATCAGATCGAGCTTAAGGCGAGAGTCGTGTCATCCTATGACAGCTCGATCTCTTCACTATACCGTGGGTTTCCTGGACCCACACATAGTTTCAAAGAAAACAATAGAAAAAATTTACAATTTGTCATGAATACATGGAACATGCATTTGTGGCTGAAAAACATAAAGACCTCATACTTTTACCCCCAACCTAGGGTAAGTGTTGCACTACTTGCTATACTTTGATTTGTACTGTGCACGCAACTCAGTTTTGTTAATTAAGCATGGCGACATACCTGTGTAGATTTCACTGGGTTCTAATTATAATTCATCCAGCCATGAACAAGGTTATTTACCTTGATTCCTTACAAACCGGCAGCCACGACTTGAATCCTATCACGAAATTACTCAATAGGTAATCATGTTTCCTCCAAAGATAATATGGTCATGTAGGACGTTCAGTGTGTACAAAGCTTATGGAGGGCCTTCTAGCAAGGACCGAGCGAAGGTAAAGAACGATTTTAAGTTTTCAGTATCCGCTATACACAATAATCATATATCAAACTCCGTAATAATGACTTTGGAACTAACCAATTCTATATTTGCAGTACCACCAGTAGGGAAAGTGAAATAACCGATGTGGGTTTTACGTTTTCCACAACATGCATCTCCTCGTCAATCTGATGCGAATTCGAGGACAACTTTGTTCCTTCTTGCTCAGTCATGTGTTAAATCTAGAAGGCGAGTTCCACTCTGCCTAGCTTCAGGACTTGTGTTTTTTTTGAATTACCACTTGGGTTAATTTGAGAAACTTGTGATGTGGATTTGTGAATTGTAGTTGTGCATTCAATTAATTGGTTAATTGAATTGAGTTCCATTGGTTAATATGTGTGAGTTCATTTCTGAAATGGATATGCCATGAAGTAATCTATACATAATTTGCTTACGCTGTGATGTGATCTGAGTTGATTGCTGAAATGGATGTAATGCTTGTGATGATCTATAGCCTGCTTTTTTCAGAGGGCATGGCTAGCATTTCCTGAGGCTAGCCAATAAACAGAAAAAAGTCAATCTATAGGAAAACTTATGACAGATGGTTCTAATTAGAAACCGTCTGTGTGTTGTGATATCACAGACCGTTTCAAGCTAAAACTGTCTATGATATAATAACAGCACATACGATTTCTAATTAGAGCCGTTTGTTACTATATCACAGACGGTCCTAATTAAAAACCGTCTGTGATGTCGTATATCACAGACGGTTTGGAAACCGTCTGTGATATGCCATAACATCACTAACACATGTTACAGACGGTTTAGAAATCCGTCTGTGATGACGGTTCTGAACAATCTGTGATGAACTTTTCTACAGTAATGGGAGGAATTGATTAAGATTTCGGATGTTGCTGATCGTAAAACTCGGAGCAAGTCAGTTCATTTCTACAAAGTGCAGTGGAGTAATCACTCTTAGAGTGAAGCAACATGGGCGTGTAAGGAAGATCTAAAGTCAGAGTTTCATAACATGCTTCTATAGTTAGCTCGAATTCTCAGGGTTGAGATTCTATTAAGGGAGGAGGTTTGTAATATCCCAATTTTTGCATCTTTGATTTTTTTTTGTGATTTTGCATTTTATGAATTTATATTGCAATTTAAATCTTAAAGGGGAATTTCCTTGATTCAAAAAGGATTTATTATGGTTATTACTTAAGTAAAAAATTGCTAAAATTTTCTTTTTGAATTAAATATGCTCCAAATTATTTTACAGAATTTTATGGGATTTTTCTCAATTTATATGCTTTTTATTTGGAGCCTTTTTGCATTTCTATATTTATTTAAAGAAAAAGTATTTGAAATTCCGAAAATGCTTTTGGGTTGAAGCCCAATGTGCTAGCCCGCCAGCCCAAGCCACATGGCCCATTTCGGCCTAGCAATACACCCAGCTAGTCAAACCGGTTCGCCCACCCGTTCCTACGCGAGATGTTAACAAGTGGGGCCCACTTGCCAGGCCGTTGTCTCCGTGTTCGAGCTGGTCTACACATGGTCGCTGTATCTACTGCACTCTTGTCTTGATTTTGGCTACAACAAGGACTCTTCATGCTACATAGGGTGCACCTCGGGTTCACAAAGAGATAAGCAACCAAAGCCCTAGATTGGTTTTCCTCGAGTTGCCATCGATCAGCCAGAATCTAGAGTGCTATGGATCCCATCCTTGTGTTTACCTCATCACGTTCTAACCAGTGCACGCACGATATCGTCGGGAGTGTGGTGGGAAGTCGCCATCGCTGTGAGGCCCGAGCCGCCACCACTTTTCTTACCGCTAATATCACCGGAGGTCTGTGATGGCCGTGACACCCATGTCATTTTAGTTGCTTCATCGAGAGCTTCAAGAGGAAACCACCTGGAGTCACTAGAGATGGCCACTGATGACCATTGGGTCACACGAACCATCGTGGTGACTTGGAGCACACGGTGTGCGACGTATGTTGGCTGAGGTTAGCATGGCGTTGGCATGAGTATGACATGTAGGGCCCACATGTCAGTCTTTATGGGTTATTTTTCATAAAACCAAATTTTATTTTTTCATTGAAAATACCCAGGGCCACCTGTCTGAAGGGATACGGGTAGGCTACACTAGCGCACAATTAAAATTTTTACCTTGTAAACCAGCAAGCCACGCAAGTAAATGATCACGGATAGTTACCACTAGACGCGTAGTGCAGCGGAAGGAAGTCGATGCAGCCCGAGCAACACCTCTACTGGCGTCCACACATTCGGGAAAAAGAACGCCGTGCATCGGTGTGCCAGCACCAGCGCGCACGAGAAGGCTCAAGTGGTGACGGCTAGGGTTTTCGTGGCTGTGCCCCTTGATCTATTGCGACCGCGAACTCACTTTAAATAACCGCCCCTTCCCTTGCGGTGGAACCCTACATTTGGGCCCAACTAAAGGAAAAGCCCACTTGGCCCATTAGTGACGGATCTAATCCGATCCACTATATTCCAACCACTTAAGTGTGTGTCCTTGTAGGTTCATACATATTTGGACACGACATGGAAACACCTTTCCGACCGATAATCGATAGCGGTCCCTAGAAATACATATCGATTCCTAAATATCCATAAAGCATCGGACGAACCTACTATAGTGTGATAATGTCATGTTTCCTTTGCTTCACGATATCAGATCGAGCTAAAGGCGAGAGTCGTGTCATCCTTTGACAGCTCGATCTCTTCACACATGTCGTAGTGGAATAAATTATCTGGATTGACTCTCAATCATATTTGGCATGGCCATGCACATCCTTATTCCATCTACCTCGAGGGGCTCAGAGATATCTCTCCGTTATATAGGAGGATCAAATTCCATCTTGATCATTCATGTACCTCAGCAGGTTTCATAGTAAACCCGAAAACTTCCTTTATAACTACTTGGTTGTAACATCCCAAAAATTTCAAAAATAAGAAAAAAATTGAAAAAAAAATGGAATAAAAACTTTGAATTAAAATCAAGATTTTGACTTATATCATTATCTTTTCCTCTTTTCCTTGAAATCCAATCTTAATAAAAGAATGATTCGCAATATAAAACTCCTGCTTCCAAATTAAAAAAATGAAAATAAGTTGGAAATAAAAATTTACTTTGAAATTCCAACTAATCTGAAATTTTCGTGGATTTTGGTTCTTAAGAAAATATTGGGTGTTCTTGATTTGTCCGTCTCTTCAAGGCAAAACATAAAACACAATAAGAAAATAAACTTTAACATTTGATTATATTTAATTACAAATTTCCAAATTTATCTGGATTTTCCTGATATTCCTTAACTTTTCTTTAATTTTTCTCTAAAGGAGAAATCCTTTATAAATGATACTAAGTATTAAATAAAGAAAAGAATAAAAGCCTAAAACAATAATATATGTAAGAATTTTATTTATGCCCAGGAAACCTCCAGTAACTCAATTATAAATTTTAAATGTCATATCAAAGCAATTAATCATGAAGTGAAAGCCAAGTAGTGGATCTTGACTAACAACAGTGATAGTGTCAGATTTAAATAAACATAATATGGCGTTATCTCGAGCTAAAAATTTAATATTATCTTCTCTGAAAATCCAATAATCCCATTGTCAGAATTTTTATAAATGAAATACAAAAGATATGAAGTTGAGATTTTTGCAAGAGAATAAAATAGCCATAATTAAGATCTAAAAAAGTTTCATCAAATTTTAGTAAAATATAAATTCCCAGAAAAAAATATAATCTAAAAACTTCATAATTTTTATAAATTCTTATAAATTCCGTGCATTATATTTTAGCCTGAAAATTTGTCAGGATAGAGAAAATTATCTATTCATCTCACAGAAAAATTTCCACAATTTTTTTAAAATGACTGGTAACCAATTCAGCAAACTTAACCCCCTTCTGTTCTTAGTCAATTCTTGATTTCACTTTGCTTCACCCATTCCTTTCACTTGCACGTGGGACCCGGACCACTGTTGGGCCCATCTGCCAGAGAGAAGCGCAGTTATCTTCCTTCTCTGTCCGCTGAAGCCTCGACGCCAATTCTTCTTCTCTGTTCATTCGTCAGCCACTGCCACGATGCACCTCGCGTGAAGCTTCAGCTGCCCATACCTCCGCCCGATGGCTGCCACGACTCCGCCACGCTTCACCTCTCTCCATAATTCCCGCTACCTCCCCCATGCCATCTTTTGTTCAGTGCCGCAAGAGATTGGGTGAGCTAGCACCCAGGGCTGGCTTATCTGGTTTTCTATTCACCTATAAATAGCACCCCTGAGCTCGCATTAGCCTGCACTTCATTTCCCCTCTCATATCATCTCCTCCCATCCACTGAACAGCCACCAATTTCTCTCTTCTTCCACCACAATCGAAGAACCCTAATCTCAGATCAATCCCAAATTGAGGCGGTATACAAAACATTTTCTTAATTCATTTGCACGATAGCATCTATGTCTCACACAGATCGAAACCACTCATTTTATTTCAGGAATTATCAACCGTAGCTCCGCCGCCTCTTTGACTCTTCTTCCCCAAGCATGGCGCGAGGTGGCAAGCCAATCCGATCAATCCCTCTGATTGTTAGCCGGTAAAATGTAATGCTAAGGACCCATAGAAGCTTAATTTAGAACCAATCAGACCCGATCGGCCTTCAATCGCCGGCATGGCTTGACGGCCATGGCCACCGTCGCCTCTCTCGGTGGCAACACACCCCGGCTCACCTCCGACCGAATCGGTACCACCCTTGGGTGCACAAGGGTTCGTTGATGCTCACCGCACTGATGGCTCGCCATCTCTGGCGTCTCTCTGCCATTGATAGCCATGGGAATCACCTCCCCTGTCTTCGGTCTCTAACCGGCGGGACCCCCGTGTCAGCCTCTTGGCCTCACACAGCCACTCCGTCTCGCTAATGGATGCCCCACCTGTTGGTCAACTGTGTTTTAAATAAAACCGCGAAAAGTAAAGGCATGTTCGCAACTGCGAAAATGTATTTCCCATTTTACTCATTTTTCATAACCGAGCCAACTTCTTTTGTTTATAACTTTTGCATCTTCAACCCAAATAAGATGAAACAAATTTCTTTATTAACCTAAAATAATGTACTTTCAAAATATGTAATAATATATAGTTTTTCACCTCAGTTTAATTTATTTGAATGTAAGTTTGTGAGAAACCATAATATGACCTTTATTGCAAGTTTGAAAAATATGACTTCTAAAAAAATGATTTAGATTGAGGCTAGTGGCAAGAGGCTGTGTGCTAGGGTTGGTCTATCTAACATTTGGGTTTGAGATTCTATATGAATCTTGTTGATATTGATAGGTGAGATTATTTGGAAGTCTTGCTTGGTCAATTAAGGATTTAACCTTGTAAAGCATTGAACTAGACGAATCTTATAACCACATGTTTGTTATGGACAAGACCAAGCTCAGTAAGTTACTGAGTCTTGACATATGATATCTCATGAGGATAACTAAGCTGTGTGCACGGTTGGGGAAGATGTATGTTACAGTAGCTCCACATATTGAATAGTGATTATTCCTAGTCCAACTATAAGTCCCTCTTAATCTTCTGCTCTATGTGAGAGAGGGATAGTTAGACCAGGCTTATCGGAAGAGTCTATAGTTTTGTTATGATCTTTTTAGTCACATGTCTATGGGTATACGTTTTGGCTGACATTATAAGATTGATCATATCTTGTGGATAAAGTGTATAACCTATACAGAGTGTCATCCTATTCGAATAGCTGTGTTCCCGGTTATGCACAATGCTTGGGAATTTCAATCGAGGGTTAGATTTTATAAAATAAAACCTAGGGAGGGAGGCTGTGTGCCAATGGAAGTAATGGAAATTCGTTTAGGCTATGTACTGGTTTATTTTGAGAAATACTTGAAAGCTTTTTTATTATTGTTATTGTTTTACTATCATCTCAATATATTTATTATATTTAATTGAAAATGATGTGTTACTGCAAAATAGCCATATCAGCCATTCATTTGGAATAACCCTTGCATATAGTTATAATAGACTTGCATTCTGTCGAGACCTGAATATTCAAATCCGGACCCTTTGTTTATATCGCACTAGTCCAAGATCACGCTAGTGCACACAGGCTCAACATATATGAATATCACAATCATACACTACGGAAATATAATAAAAGACTTTATTTATTAATTATTAACTGTTGACTAACCTTGTAATCAACCTTACATGAATATGCCTCGCAAGGCTAAACTATGAATAACAAATTAAACTGTAGCGGAATGAAAACGTAGATAAATCCCTCAGTATAACATAGGCAATTGACAAGGCTCGCACCCTAGACGTTCGCTTCCTCCTAATACTCCTCTTCAAGAGCTGGTGTAGACTCCTCAACTAGTGATTTTGTTGTTGGCAAGGGTGAGTACATAAAGCACAACAAGTTGTGCATAGAATGCAATTCTAACATAACGATATGCAAGGCTTGTTCCAAATGAATGGTTGGTTTGGCTATTTTGCAATAAAGCAGCATTTACAAAAGAATACAATAAATAGATTGAAAAGACAGTAAAACAAATAACAATAAATAGTAACTTTTAGCATTTCTCACGTAAACATGACATCCAGCCCTAAATCATATTTCAAACTTTCCAATGGCATTATGCCTTCACATCCAAGTTTTCATTTTACAAAATCTAACCCTTGACTGTAATCCCAAGCATTGCTCAACACCGAATAGATTTTACACTCTACAGAGGTTATACACTTTACCCACACCACATGATCATCTCCTTTAGCCTCTAGATTAACACACTTCCTTAGGTGTGTCGGCAGAGAGATCATGACAAAACTTGTCAGAAAACTTTATCCTGACACTGACCATCCCGGTAAGCCATATACTATCCCTTCCCTCAAAGGAGGTGAAGTATAGGACCGACATACCGTTGGATTGATGTGAGACCGAAGTACACCACATCCTCTGCCATAACCAGACTTACATGTAACCACACTTCCTTGTAATTATCTACCTGAAGTATCACCTGTCAAGATATCGATAATCCTACTTAGTTAGGTCCGTCCCATACCAGACATGTGGTTGCATGTTTGACTCAGTTCAAAGGATTGCAAGGTTAAGTCCTTAATTGACCGAGGCAAGACTTCCATAATCCCTTTGCCATCCTGACCCACCTTGGCACGCTGCCCCTTGCCACTTGCCCCAATGTAAATGATTTCCACCCTAGTTGATTACCATGCACCACGTGCCATCAACAATTCAACATCGTTTAGTGACACATGTCACTTCAACTCAAAATCATTGTGTGACAACACCCGACACACCTTTCATAAACATGTTCCATCTTCCATTAATCAAGATTAATTTGATATTCCATAAGACATGAGTTACACGTGGCATGGCTAAGCATACTAAGCACGGTCTAACCAATCCATGTTGATTTCTAATATTAACCAACTAATAATGAACCATCCTAGGGTGACAATTAATCATGGCATACAAATGACAAGGTAGGGTATAATTCAGTTGGGCAGATTAACTAGATCCCAAACTATTTGAAAGCAATTGTACACATAAAATAAGATGCAATACTTTGAATCAATATAGCATTTTTGTAAAACTGGGTTCAACATGATCAAAGCACAACTTACCTTGGAAAAGGTCTTGCTTTTGCTCTAGACCTTGGTCTTGAATCAACGATTCTTCATCAGATGCTCCAAGAACTTCGACGTCTACGTGTAATGAGAGAAAACACCAATTTAATACCAAAATAGAGAGTATACAATCTCCGAAAATCAAATAAAATTCACCATTAAATAGATCACAATTTAGCAAATTTTTAGAAATTTGAATCGCCTCAAACGGAGCTTGCATGAAGAAGAACGGGCCCTTGAAAGATTTGAAAATAAAGAAAATACAGAAAAATAATAAATCTAGAATTTTTCAAATTATTTTACTAAGGAAAATTGATTTATGGCGCACGGTTAACCTCAGTAATAAATAAATCCTGAATAAAAATAAATCAAGAAATCTCTCACCCACTGACACGTGGGCCCGAGTACATGGACCTAGTCCATAGCACTATCCAGTCCACGGTGGACCCAGCATACGACAGCAGTCCAACTGACTGATGGGCCCGACCCCACACTGACGTCATCCCTGATCATGCACACACACACACACACACACACAAGCAAACGACGTTGATGAGGTGACAGCGTTGCATGCACGCAGCGACTACGTGGCGCCACATCACCCAAACCCGTCGGCTTCACCCCATGAACTTCGGTGAAAGGTTGGTGGCGCACCTGGTTGACACGAAGGATGAAGACCATGGTTGACGATGTTCCAGTGACGGATCGACAAAGTTTTTACATTGATCTAGTAGATCTAGGCAGAGAGAACTCAACGGCGACCTCAAATTCAACGAAAAAGCCATGGAGAGCAAGATCTTGGCAAGAAAGATGACAGCGAGTTCTGACGAACTTCGACGACCCAGATCTTAGAGACAAAGGCGTCTCGGGTGATGATCTCTAAGGCAAAAGAAGCGGTGCAGCACGGAGATTCATGGACGAGGGTTAACGCAACCTTTAAAGGCCTCAAAAGGTGGGCTTGACCTGGTCTCCTGGTCCAACAAGTCGGCAGACACTGTCCTCAACACGGAAGTGGCAGCGCGGAGACGAACAGATGGAACTGCACACATGTCCTGATGCTTGGCTACGATGAGCACAGACATGGCTCCATCCGAACCGGACACGAGATCGCATGGCTGTAACATGTTAGGGTTTCCAACCAGTCCGATCAATCTCGACCATCCGATTGAATCCAATGGTGGAGAACTCCTAACATCACCTAGACAAATCACAACCGTCCAACTCGAATATGACAGTCCACTACTTAGGGGCTCGCACAATGCTGGGCCAAATGGGCTGCATTAGGTCGCTATATGCATAGTGCTGGGCTGCATAGGATCAGGATGGCCCATCATTGTATCGAGGAATTTTTAAAAGCTTTTCATTCTAAATTAATTCCAGAAAACATAATAATGCAAATAAAATAATAGAAAAATTAGAAAAAATTCTAGAAAATTCCTAAAAATATTTTGAGACATTTGGAACTCAAATAAAATATTTTTGGCAAAATTTTATGAAACTTTTCAATTATTCAAATAATTTTCAAAAAAAGCTTAATTAAAAAATATTCCAAATAAATTCCAAAAATTTAGAAAATCCACAAAATGTTTTAATAACATTATAATATTATTTTGAGCCAAATTTTGGGATGTTATACATTCTGTGCACAACTTGTTGTGTGTCTTAATGTACTCACCCTTGCCACAACAAATCCATTAGTTCCAGGAGGAGGCGAGTTACTAGGAAGCAAACCATGTTAGTTGCCTGTGGCATATTGATGGGTTATCTTCGACGTTTTCTGTTCCGCTGATGTTATCTTTCTTAGAGTTTAAGCCTTGTGAGGTCTAATAATGTATAGTCGACCTTAAGATCATTCAACTATCTTTTATTCAATAAATATAGTCTTTTAATATGTTTCCATTGTGTATGATTGTGATATTACATCTATGTGACACTGTATGCGCTAGCGTGATCTTGGACAAGTGCAGTATACGCAGAGGGTCCGAATTTGCAAATTCGAGTCACGACGGTAATTGTCTAAAGTTTCTATAGAGTGCAACAACACTGTTTTTGGTTGAGTGTGATGGGAACAGTGGCCCGATCTTCCGACAGGTAGTAGTAAGTCGATTGGTGGAGAACTCGATGTTGACGATCCTGCTTCCAATCAGAACGGATTCGAACCCTACAATAGCTACACCACACCTCCTTTGGTTATCAACCACGCACAAATACGGTTGACCTCGCCAAGAAGGCTTATCCCTGCATGCGAATCGAGAACACAAGCAAGAACAGGTAAATGCAATCTGAATATTGCTAACTACCAATGAAGAACTCGAAGTTGGGGTTCCACAAACCGAACAAATGGCGAAACTATCTAAAAAAGAATAATCTAAGAAAAACCCATCTATTCTAGCGACAAGCACTGAATATATAAGAGGATGAAGGCAAGGGAGGCAGCCAAGGGGGTGGCCGTGCAACCCGAGGTCATACAAGGCCTTTGGGCCCAAGTGGAGGTGGCGCAGCACCTGGCAGATTTTGTTCATCATATTGATTGACGATTCCCATCTATCCAAAAGTAGTTTAGATGTGAAACCACTTCCGTTGGAAAGCACTCATCGTGGGCTTCTCCATAGAGTCCAAGAACGCCTCAATTGGACTTCGTATGACCCATATATGGTCATTTTTAGTTGGACTGCTCCTGGGAGCCGAACTGGACTCGTGAACGAATTGGGCTTGATCTTGGGGTGGGCTTGGAGCTTCAGAAGTTGTTGGGCCCTTGTCTTGCCTTGAGATAGAAGCATGGCTTACTAGGCCGGCATGGTCTCATCATACTCCCCTTCTTGATTTTGAGTCGTCCTCGACTCAAGCTCATTGGCCTGCAAAAGGTTAGTAACAAGAGGCGAAAAAGAAACCAACATATTCTTTGGTTGTTGATAGTGTGTCACATTGAAAGAAGATTTCAAAATGGTACAATTATAAAGTCGATGCACCATGTACTTTCCTTTATCATTATGTTTGCCAATAGCATGAAAACTAACACTGGATGACCATGACAAATTAGCAAACATAGAAAATCTCTCCTCTAAACTATTGAGATCACATATGACATCAAATTCAATATAACCCAAAGTATTCAAGGAATATAATAGTTTAATCTCATCCTTTTCATTAGCAAGGTGATTAATATGTTTATTTTCAGCACACGTGTTTAGATCAGAGATAAAACTGACATTTTCATTCACTAGTTGAGGCATGGATATAAATGAGATATTATCACACAACACTTCTTTATCATATTGTGACAAAGGTAATTTAGTTTGAGTGTCCACTAACTGCTGTTCTAGCATAGCACCAGAAGTGGCCAAATTTAGCACATCAACAGAATTCTCTCCTTGTGTGAAAATAGCACCTATGTCGTTACCTTTGTTTTCTATCTCTGCCAATTTAGGCATATCATGATCTGTACATTCTTGAGGCATGCATGGGATATCAAGTATCTCCTGCTCCACCTTTTCTTGCGTGTTTTCCTTGTCGTTCTTATTCTCAATGTCCTGTGAAAAGTTAGTAGCAAGTGGAAACTCGACAAGATGCCGTTCTTCCAAAGAAAATTCTTCACTTTGGCAATTATAGACATTAATTTCAGCAAGATGTCTTTCATGTTCAATTTGATTTTCAATCTCACAAGCAAGATTAAATAAACTAGAGACTGAACTGTATTCCTTATCAACAATAATACCCTGAATTTTCATATCAAGTCCATTTAAGAATTTTATTTCCTTAGCTTCTTCAGATTCATCTAAACCACAACGCAACAACAAAGTTTCTAATTCCTCGTAATATGACTTGACAGTTTTATCACATTGTCGTAAACATTGCAATTCATAAAGTAACTTTTTAGAATGATAAGCAAGAACAAATTCATCTCTCATAAGTCGTTTCATATGTTTCCATGTTTGTGGTACTATCTTATCAGTACAAAAATCGTTCCACCAAATTGATGCACAGAGAGTTAAAGCACTAGCGGAAACTTTAATTTTTCGTTTATTACAGAGGTTACATTGCGAAAGATTTTATCTACCTCTATTTCCCAAGCATCAACACCAAATCCGTTATAAGAAGGAAGAACTGGAAAATTCTTATCTTTACCAGTAGAAGGAGATGGACTAAAGTTGGGTTGGTGCTTATGCTCTTTTCTGTAAAGTGCATTCTCCATGTTTTGAATTTGCTTGTTCATAGTCTCATTCATCTCTCAAAGCTTCTCTCGGAGCTCGTTATAAAGAACACACTAGTTACTGTCCTGATCCTCCGGTACCCCTGCCTTTGCTAGTAGAAAACAGAAGATAGCACAAAGTATTATCCCTATCAACTACTAGGTACTGGACAGTGGGATCACAAACTCTCACGCGTCTTACCACACCCTTACAAATGTTCTTACCAAAGTAGCAGGTGATACAACCGGTGGTTGGTTCGTGATACCTTGACTGCAGCGTGAGTGAGGCGATTGCAAAGGAGAACCTGAACTGATAAGAAATATGTGGAGCTCGGAAGGCAATATTTAGTAGCAAGGAATAAGCAATATCGAAATCAGGTTAGCAAGCTGAATAAATGTCCAACGTACTTGTCACAGTTGCTGGCCTAAACTTGTTCCTAGAACTAGTTCAACCTAGCAAGGGATATATCAAAGCACATAGGGCTCAAAGAACACAAGCAATTCTGATTATCTCCTTCTCTTTCCCTCTTTTTGCTTCTTTTTGCTTCTTTTCTTGTCTCTGATTTGTTTTTCAGTGTGGCTCTTCTTTTTTTACACTGCCTTTTGTTTGCCTTTCTTTTAACTCAGAGGAAAAACAAAAATCTCATGTTTCGGAATGAGAGGAAACGTTAAACAGATGACCGAAAAATGGGCAAAAACAGCATAGAAAACTTCTGGGGCTTGGAACTCGGTCTTAGAGGCCGATTTTGAGGGACAAAAATTGCACAAGTCAAGTTTCCTATGGATTTTTCAGATACGTGTCATCGTCCTCTTCGAAACAAAAAAAAATCGCCCCGATCGGAGTTCGTATGCAAAAGTTATGCCAGTTTTACTGAACACTGCACAATTGCCTCCGACTTCACTTCTTTCGGTTAGGGCTGAAATAGCAATAGGATCGCGGGTAAACAAGGGTGGCTAGCGGTGCAGGGAAATTTACACAAGGCGAATCGCGACCTATCTAGGGTTTGCGAAGCAGGATATGTAATGCAGAGCGACGGCAAGGGCAAACCGAGTGAGACTTAGTTCGGTTCTATAGTTGGCGGTAGTGGGATGACTAACGGTGCAAAACAAGAACTAGGGCGACGGAAAAGGATCACTAGAAACTAGGATCGTGACCTCCAATCAGCAACATGATGACGACGATGGACATAAACTCAACAAGCGAAACTAAAAACGAAAATTGCAAAGGCACAAGGGGATGTAGGACAGCGGAAACGATGAAGAACTTTTTGTAGGGCAATTTTTTCTAGACTGTAGGATGATGGCAAAACAAAAGTGGGGATACAAGAATTACCTATCGGGCAACTGAGGCTTTGATACCACTTGATTGGAATGGTGGCCCGATCTTCCGACAGGTAGTAGTAAGTCGATTGGTGGAGAACTCGACGTTGACGATCCAGCTTCCAATCAGAACGGATTCGAACCCTGCAATCGCTACACCACACCTCCTTTGGTTATCAACCACGCACAAATACGGTTGACCTCGCCAAGAAGGCTTATCCCTCCATGCGAATCGAGAACACAAGCAAGAACAGGTAGATGCAATCTGAATATTCCTAATTACCAATGAAGAACTCGAAGTTGGGGTCCCACAAACTGAACAAACGATGAAACTGTCTAAAACAGAATAATCTAAGAAAAATACATCTATTTTAGCGATGGGTACTGAATACATAAGAGGATGAAGGCAAGGGAGGTGGCCAAGGGGGTGGCCGTGCAGCCCTAGGTCGTGCAAGGCCTTTGGGCCCAAGTGGAGGTAGCGCAGCACCTGGCAGATTCTGTTCATCATATTAATTGACGATTCCCATTGATCCAGAAGGAGTTTGGATGTGAAACCACTTCCGTTGGAAAGCTGTCGTCGTGGGCTTCTCCATAGAGTGCAAGAATGCCTCAATTGGACTTCGTATGAACCAGATATGGTCATTTTTAGTTGGACTGCTCCTGGGAGCCGAACTGGACTCATGAACTAATTGGGCTTGATCTTGGGGTGGGCTTGGAGCTTCAGAAGTTGTTAGACCCTTGTCTTGCCTTGAGATAGAAGCATGGCTTGCTGGGCCGGCATTGTCTCATCAAAGTGGTTTAAATATTATGTGAAGGACCGAAATGGCAATCAGAGGGGGGGTGAATGATCCTAAATAAAATTTTCCCCCACTCAAAGTTCTGTAAACAATCTCGCAATAAAAATCTAAAATACCCAAAGATTTTCTTTCAAACTAGTGTTTCTCAGATTCGCACACCCTCCAAAATCCTAACAATTAGACAACTATGTGTACACCTAGCTTGCATTGATGAGAACCATGAATCATGTGAGGAATTTTTTAATCACAATCCTGGTTGTCAAGTGTCCAAACAAAGAGGACTCAATTCAAAGACTACTATTCTAAAAGAGATAAAGCAAAAACACCAAAGTCTCTTTTCTTGAAAAGTAAAAGCAGATTTTTCAGGAATTATCCTCAATTGGAACAGGTGGTTGGTGAGATTATGCTGCTCTAAAATTTTGGGGAATTTTTCTCCCTCTGAGCAGTTGAGTCATGAAATAGTCCACCAAAAAGAACCTCAAAAAGCTTTGTAGAATAAACATGAAAAACCAAGCAATATAGACAGTCAGGAACTTCGATCACAATGTTTGAGGCTCGGTTTTCACTTCATAGTGCTCAAATGGTACAACCAATGGACTCACCGATTTTTTCAGAGATGGATACATGAGCCGCGCACATTCTCCAATAAGAATCACTTAAAAAGGATTTTTATAAATTGTTATAAAAATCAAAGACTGACTGCTGTGCGAAGAACAAGTTCTGGACAGATTTGCAATTCGATAAAAACTTGATCTTTAGTCTATCCTAGGGTGCAAGAAAGATGTAAAACCATATGAACACCCTCAAGACATCCTAGAAGAACAACATTTAGAAGGAGGAGAGGTAAATTCAAATTGCGAGAAAGTAATTTGTGAGAATGTAAATGCGGGAAATTAAATGCTGAATTTAAATTGCGTAAAGTAAAGACAAAATGTAAATGCGCAATTTAAATTCACAATAAGGTAAAGAATTTTTTTGTATTTTCTGGAAGGAGAGGTTACAAAGCCTCACATTCATGTAGGCAAAGCTCAAAGGGGCATCAAAAACCTCAAAACTTTCAAGGGGGAAGGCTACCCCTCCACCCCTATTTATACAACTGTTGGGCCACCTAACACCCTTGGATGAGCCTCTAAACCCAAGAGAATCCTTCAAGGGCTAGGATTTACCAACTCAACCAGCCATGCAAGGGTTCACTCAAAACCCACAACACATAATGGGTTTTCTTGCACGGTCCTGAAAGCACACTAACTAGACCCGCTAACCTATCAACTAGACCAAGATCCAATGATCCTCATTGATCTACGCAGCGTCTAGCTAGCATCTCATCCATTCCTTGTCTTCACGACTCTGTCTCCGACGCTCCTTGCCTACTCCCGGTCATCCTTCGCCTCACCATGATCTAGCATCATCGACCTGCAACCATAAAAAACAAGGAAACTCCTCACATAGAAATGTTCAATCATCACAAATACTCACAATTAATTATGTCTCAATCATCAGTCGGTTCTACCGCCTGCAATAGGCCGGTAGTACCGCAAGAAGCTAACACAACTCAAATTGCTTCCTTTTGAATTCCAATTCAAATCAAACTCAAACCTGAGCACACCTTGCTCAAATAAAGTCAAATACTCATCACAAACATGGATGGACCTCCACATGGTCCTTCAATCACCCCTTTGATGAGTATATTGACAAACCACACAAAAGGCATAAATTTGAGTTTGAAAATAAAAGAAGAAAAGCAATTTGATTGCAAAAATCAAACTTGGTCCAATTGAAAGAGAAAGCAAGTCAATGACCAAGTAGATGAGAAGATTTTTAGAGTTCAACACAAGAAAGAACAATTTTTCGACAAGAGCTCCAAAAACCAAGAAATCTCTCAAAAAAGCTCAATATTACTCATGACCCAAATGTAAGGACAATTGTTCAACTTGATCATGAGAAAGCACTTTTTTTAACTTTTCTTCCCTATAAGATGCCTTTTCTACGTTTTCTCCCCCTTTTGGCAATATAGGCATCAACATGACATTGTCTCCCCCTTTTTTTTATGTATGCATGAAATGCAAGATAAGGGAGCCTTGAAGATTGTCCAATTGATAATAACAAGATATGACACCAAGATAGTCAATTTTAAGATTCGACTAGTCTAAGACATGTCCAATGGCAAATAACAAATTTTGCTCATAAGCTTAGTTTTGAAAATGTGTCATTTTTAGCAAGATTTGACAAGTGCAAAACTTAGCAAAGTTTCAAAGCTAGAAGCAAAACCACTCAAGGATCAAATAGAAAACCTAGAGTTCAACCTACTCAACACTTTGGGGAATTTTGAAGTGCATATAAGGTCCTTCGAGCTCATTTTTCAATATATGCAAATTTTCTTTAAGACTTTGAAAAATATAGCAGGGTGCAAATGTTTGAAATTATTTGCATTCTTTACCCACTTATGTGTTTGATATTTGCATTTTTTTTATTGATTGACTCAAGAAAGTTTCGATCATCTCAAGAGTGACTCTTAAGAGAATGATCTTAGTCATACACAATATATTCCAAGTTCATCCCAAATGCAATGGGAATCAGTCTCTTGAATATAAAGTTTTGAGATCAATTTTGCACAAAAGAGTCAAATTTTTCTTGATTTCAATTTAGCACATATGAGCAATTCTGAAGGACTCAAATATGGATCAACTAAATTTCACCTAAGTTGCTATAGGGACTCTAGATAAATCCAAAATTTCACAATTCATGGTAAAGCCCCTAGAGAAGATACTTAATAAGTAAAAGCAACATGTTTCATCAAGTTTTCATTTAAAGCTTTCAAGTTTTTCATATTTTAATTAAGCTTAGCATGATAAATGATCTTGGACATATCTAAGCTAGTGATTTTCTTCAAAAGATTGAGTCAATGATGACAAGAACATACCACTTCCCACCCACTGACTGCACTCTAGCTAGACCAACAGTGTCCATATGTAAAAGCTGTCCTGGTGCATCAGTCATCACAACAGTGACTGGGGGATGAGAAGCATCAACCATCTTTCCATGTCGGTAGAGAGAGCAAACTAAAGTCTTTGACTATTTTGAGTTTGGGCAAACCACGAATGAGATCGTGCCTGCTAACTCGGGTCAAATGATCAAATCTAATGTGACCAAGTCTCCTATGCCAGAAGGAGAGATCACGGGACTCTGAAGCAATCAAACAACGAAGAGAGTCTCCAGAAGAAGCAGAAAAATCAGCACGAAGGACTCTCCCATATCTAGAAATCCCGTAAACTAACCTTCGTGAAGAATCAAGGATTCTACAGGTGCTACTCTTGAAACTCACCTCGAAAGAGTCATCGATAGGCTAAGAAACAGAAAGCAAATTGTATTGCAGCTTACTCACTAAGGCAACATGTTTAAGAATGAAATTGTTATTAATGCAGATGGTCCCTTTAGTAATAACTCTACCTGAAGAAGCATCCCCAAAAGTGATCAACTCATCATCGAGAGCTCGGACTAGGGAAGAGAACCATCAAGAATCTCCAGTCATATGACGAGAACAACCGGAGTCAACAATCCAAACATCTCCCATCCCCATCCGACGAATATGATCAGGACATAAGAGAGAAAGATGACTCAGTACTAGGATAGAGTGAAGACCTGGGAACCCAATACTGAACCACACGACACCTCAGAGTACCAGCTACATAAGAAGACTGAACTCGAGTGTCTCTCTGACGTTTAATCCTAACAAGATCTGTAGCCATTCTAGTAGATGATCTAGGAGCTGGAACTGGGTTGGCCAGTCGTGTTGCAAAGGCCAGACAACCGTAGTGAGGCTGCCTAAATCTCCTACCCGAAAACACCTCACGCCGCTGATATCTATCTACCTCGATGGGAAGAACGAGGAATATCAATAGAACGGCGGAAAGACTGACCACGAAAAGCTCCAGGACAAAACCTCGAAGAAACAGCATGAAAACCGAGTCCTGGACGCTGCCCAAAAATAGGTGACTCTTTAACCTGTCTAGAAGCAATGTGTGCCTTTGGAGCACTCAAAGTCTGGGGGTGACCCTGAATACCCCTAAGAGCGGCAACACACTCACGCCGAGTGTTCTTGGCACGCCTGAAACAGAAATGTACTAGGTGACCATCTTTCTTACAAAAGATGCATGTATACTTCGCCTTGCTAGAGGCAGAAAAACAGGAGTAACGACCTTTTCATCAGAAGTCCCATGGACAACCCCAGCAGACCTAAACACAGTGGTACTCACTCTGGGAGCTACCACAATCTCACCACTCTTGGAGCCGCGCACAATGGTGGGAGGATGCGCCCGAGCATGCTCCAAGGGGTCAAATCCTAGACCCTGATTAAATCTGCTAATCTTGGATTGGTCTAGAATAAGATTGAGTTTCTTCTTGCCTCCTACAAACTTCTCGAGAGTGCTCATGAGATACTCACTCCCAGAAGAAAGAGGCACATGAAGAACAGGGTAGAGAGGAAGAAGAAGAACTAGAAAGAGAAGCTCTCTCAGCACGTGCATTTTTTCCCTCAACATGGCTGCCTCAAACTTGAGGGACTCACAAGAAATGCAAGACGCATTTCTAATCCTATGGGCTTAATCTTCTAACTTCTTCCTAAGTTCGACATGGATTTTATCCAAGTCTCCCTCAATCACATTACATCGCAAGCAACTTTCTTCTGACTTAGCTAGTAAGTCCTTAGCAAGATTAACACACTTGACATTTAGAGATTCATTGTCAAGTTTTAGTTGCCTACAGCCCTCACATGAGCTGACTCGGTCCATAGAAGTATGTATTTCAAGTTCATCGTTTCTAGAAGAAAGCTTCCTAAGGTGATCGCTCATGGCATCAATTTCAGCAAGCAATTTGGGGCAATTAGAGCATGACGGAGTAGAGTGAGCATGAAGAAAACTAGCATCTAGTGGAATAGCATCAATAGAATCATCGCTAGCATTCTTCAACCTAAGACTATCTAGTTCAGATAACACACTATCATGCATAGTCCTTAGGTTCTCCAACTCCACAAGAAGTGCATCACACAAAGAACAGTCATCAATGACTCGAGAGGGAGAAGATCTAAGAGAAGCTAACTCTCGAGTCAAGGTACCTACTTCCTTCTCTAGCTCCACACACCTAGCTATAGCTCTAGTATGAAATTTTCCTAATTTTCAGAAAGCTTCATTGAGTTGATCATAGGAGGGTACCTCTTCCGAGTCGCTGTAGAGCTCGGAGTCGCTGATGCCATTGGCGTCGGCAAAGAAGCACAAGCCGGAGAAGTCGACGCCGCTCTTCTTCTCTTGCGGTTCATCCTCGCCTTCGTCACTCCACGTCTCAGTGTCGGATAGGCTGATGTCGTCGAGGGCGGCGAGGACACGGTGGAAGAGCTTCTTGTTCTTCGAGAAGTTGCGGTACTTCTTCTCAACCGCCGGCTCGCGAACTGGAGGCTTGCTGTTGCGGTTCTTGTCGATGTAATCATTTTTGCCCTTCTCCAGCTTGGGGCAGTTCGCCCGAATGTGGTTGGGGCCACCACACTCGAAGCAGATGATCATACCACCTCTCTTCCTCTCTCTTACCCTCTTGTACCATGAGAGAATTTGCGAGCCAAAAGAGCAAGCTCATTTTCTAGAAATCTTTCCAGTTGGTTATCGCTTAGCTCGCAAAAGGCGAAGAGGGAGAAACCAGAAGAAAGATCAAAGGATGATCCAGTGGGATCAGTGACCAAGGCCATCGACTGAGATTTCATCTTGCGAGAGACGACGTCGATCTCATGAGTCTTGAGACGGGAGTAAAGCCCATCAAGAGTCAAGGTCGACAAGTCAGTAGTGTCCTTGATGGTTGTCACTTTCATTTCCCAAACTCGAAGATCGAGTGCGGTCAAGAAATGTCGAGCATTATCCGAGTCAGGGTATATGCAACTGACTGCTCGAAGGTCGCTCAAAATCTTCGTAAACCGACCAAAGCACTCGTCAAGACTCTCACCAGCGTGTTGTTCAAACTTGTTGAACTCACGCTTGAACTGGTCCTGCCTCACGGTCTTGATTTGAGTAGTGCCTTCATGGTAAGCAACGAGAGTCACCCAAATCTCGTTAACGGAATGGAGGTGAGAAATCCTATCATACTCACTGCGGCTAAGACCCTGTATGAGAATGTTCCTTGCCTTAGCGTTCGCCTCAACGTCAGCCATATTTTTGGCCGTGACGTTTTCATCAGCAGGAACCTAATACGGGAGTTTCACCTTCTGCCATATCAGGAAGCCCTGGGCAGTGATGCATGACTCCATTCGTGATTTCCAAAACAGAAAATCAACTCCAGCAAAAATAGGAGGCTTGGTGGAATACTTGTCCATCGCCATGGCTCTTAAGACCAGTCAAGATCTATGAAAGAGCAAAACCGGTTCTGATACTAATTGAAGGACTGAAATGGCGATCAGAGGAGGGTGAATGATCCCAAATAAAATTTTCCCCCACTCAAAGTACTCCAAACAATCTCGCAATAAAAATCAGAAACACCCAAATATTTTCCTTAACACTAGTGTTTCTCAGATTCGCAGACCCTCTAAAATCCGAACAATTAGACAACTATGTGTACCCCTAGCTTGCATGGATGAGAACCATGAATCATGTAAGGGATTTTTTAATCACAATCCTAGTTTTCAAGTGTCCAAACAAAGAGGAATCAATTCAAAGACTACTTTTCTAAAAGAGATAAAGCTAAAACACCAAAGTCTCTTTCCAGAAAAGTAAAAGCAGATTTTTCAGGAATTATCCTCAATTGGAAAGGGTGGTTGGTGAGTTTCTGCTGCTCTAAAATTTTGGGGAATTTTTCTCCCTATGAGAAGTTGAGTCATGAAATAGTCCATCAAAAATCACCTCAAAAAGCTTTGTAAAATAAACATAAAAAATCAAGCATTACAGATAGTCAGGAACTTCGATCAGAATGTTTGAGGCTCGGTTTTCACTTCATAGACTCAAACGGTGCAACCAGTGGACTCATAAATTTTCTCAGAGATGTATATATGAGTCGCGCACCTTCTCCAATAAGAACCACTTAAAAAGGATATTCCTATATTTTTATAAAAATCAAAGACTGACTGCTGCGCGAAGAATAAGTTCTGGACAGATTTGCAATTCGATAAAAACTTGATCTCTAGTCTATCCTAGGGTGCAAAAAGATGTAAAACCATATGAACACCCTCAAGACATCCTAGAAGAACAGCATTTAGAAGGAGGGGAGGCAAATCCAAATTGCGAGAAAGTAAATTGTGAGAATGTAAATGCGGGAAAGTAAATGCTGAATTTAAATTGCGTAAAGTAAAGACATAATGTAAATGCGCAATTTAAATTCACAATAAGGTAAAGAAATTTTTTGTATTTTCTGGAAGGAGTGGTTACAAAGCCTCACATTCATGTGGGCAAAGCTCAAAGGAGCATCAAAAACCTCAAAACCTTCAAGGGGGAAGGCTACCCCTCCACCCCTATTTATACAACTCTTGGGACACCTACCACCCTTGGATGAGCCTCTAAACCCTAGAGAATCCATCAAGGGCTAGGATTTACCCACTCAACCAGCCATGCAAGGATTCACCCAAAATCCACAACACATAATGTGTTTCCTTGCACGGTTCTCAAAGCACACTAACTAGACCCGCTAACCTATCAACTAGACCAAGATCCAATGATCCTCATTGATCTACGCAGCGTCTAGCTAGCATCTCATCCATTCCTTGTCTTCACAGCTTGCCACAACCCCATCTCCGATCATCTTCCGGCGATCACCGACCGTCTGGACCTCCGACACTCCTCGCTTAGTCCAATAAAACCGGGTGGACGGATTTTCCATCTCTAGGGGAAAAGACTATCATCTCCTACCAAATAAATTCCTAATTCACCTTTTGGAGCTTCTCGTAGGACACCTTATATGTATCAAAATCGATATCAAAATTAAAAAGATGTACAATCCAATTTCTCGTTCTCGATTCAGTAGAAGCCCAAATAGGTCCAGGTCATCCTTCGCCTCAACATGATCTAGCATCGTCGACCTGCAAACATAAAAAACAAGGAAACTCCTCACATAGCAATGTTCAATCATCACAAATGCTCACAATTAATTATGTCTCAATCATCAGTCGGTTCTACTGCCAGCCACAGGCCGGTAGTACCACAAGAAGCTAACACAACTCAAATTGCTTCCTTTTGAATTCCAATTCAAATCAAATTCAAACCTGAGCACACCTTGCTCAAATAAAGTCAAATACTCATCACAAACATGGATGGACCTCCACATGGTCCTTCATTATGGAAAAAAGAATGCTACTGTCAAGAAATTGGTTGCTATTGGCCGCCATTGTGGTATTTTGCTGTTTAAACTAGGGAGATAGCCAAATTAAATTGTAGTCATAACTGAAAGCTAGATATGTTTTTGTAGATTCTAGAACTGGTATGGTTGTCTACTTTTGAAGTTGTATAAAAGTAGATATAAAATTGACAAATTTGTTGTCTAGTAACTTAATAGGACGATCTTTAGGGTTGGAAATCAGGATTTAAATGAATTAATCAAAACTTTTTGCCATCTAGGAAATTGTAGGAATTTTGTTTAGTTCCAGAACTTACATGGTTTGCTAGGTCTGGGATCCTGAGTTAAGAGTTATAGTCATTTGACCATTGAGGCAGTGAAGGGGAAGTTGTCTGATAGAGGGAAAATTTGGTCAAGGATTATGCGTATGAGTGGCATTCCTATGTTTATTGTTATATACTGTTGTGTCACATTGTTGAGTTCAGTTATCTTTTGTGGGAGATGTAACTTCAGGTTTGGCATTCGCCACTGATCACTCCATCTCATGTGCTTAAAAATGGTAACTGCATAGTAGAATAATAGACAATTTGTTGACTTGATGCTTAGTGTATACGGTTGATCCACCATGTTAATTATAAGTACTTTCATATTTATAACACCCCGGCACACCACATGCCCTAAATGTCACCTTATCATGCTCTTTGACTAGATTTAACCATTTTCAACCAGAATTTCAGCAACATTATAATTTCTTTTCTTTAGACATTAAACACCAACTACAAGGAAAGACAATGAAAATAATAACAACCAAACAACAACATTAACAACAGTACTAAACATGGATCCACACGACCAAGAACACCAAACTTGGAAGCAACCAGAACACATGCGTTTGGAAAAGAATCTTACCATACGCTTACCTTTATCGAAGCCACCAAACGAAACACATTCACAAGATATAATAAAAGCCACAAACAATACTTTACAAAACCGACGAAATCCTTACAAGTTTGCATCCACTAAAGTTATTCCATGACTGAGTCTGTCTAATTTATTAAATGGCTAAGCATGCTCAAAATGCTAAATAGTATAATGAAGGTGATGTAGCGATAAGTGATGTGATTGTGCTACTCTCCTTCTCTGAATGTTGGCCTCAAAGTACCTAAAACATTAAATAAATAAGCATAGTCCAAAACTTAGCAAAATACATCATACAACAATATCAACACATAAAAATAACTATTGAGTAAAATACACCATGTCATGTGATCCATACATATAGGAGAACTAATCAATTTAGATCTCTTCTTTCACTTCATTCATGCAATGCATCATGCTACATGCTCATATGCACATCTCATAACATATACCAGTATAGCTGAGTGCACTGAAGAGGAACGCGGTATGCTATGCTAGCACAAAAAAAATCTACCGCATAACCAGAAAGCTACTCTCAAGAAGGGGATCATAGATTAGATTACCACTAGATGCGCAGTTATGGAATCCTTCACGTGTCGATGTAGTGGATCGTCCTTGCCACAGTCGTAGAGTCGATAGAGTGGATCGTCCTCGCCTCGCCGTGGATCGTCCTCCCACGCCGCAGTCGCAGCAGCGTCACCACAGTAGTCCACACGTCCGGGGATGGAACGTCGTGCGTTGGTGTGCAAGCACCTGGTCGCTCGGCAAGGGCAGCGAGAGGAGGAGGCTAGGGTTTCGGGTGAAACACTTCTAGACCGTAGGAAAGCACACCCTGCGGTCACCCTCCTCCACTCCTTATATAGCCACGAGATGAAGCCCTAAACCAGGGCCCATCAGTGTGCTAAGCTCACGAGGTCCATTAATTACGGATCCAATCCAAATTAATGTGTCCCAGCCCATTAAGTGTGTGACCCTGAAGGTTCACGTACATTTGGACATGGATTCGAAAAACTTCTTTTCAATCCAATAGTTAGTAGCGGCTCCTTGCAAAGCATACCAACTCCCAAACGTACTATGATCAAATCGGACAGAACCTATCGAAAGTACTCATGTAATAATCCCTTTGCCAAGTATATGAAGATTGAACTCAAGGCGAGAAGCATGTCATCCTTTGACGATTCAATCCATCTCTCGTATCCGTGATATATTAATATGTTGTGATTGACTCCTCAATCACGGCATGGCCATGAACTTCCTTAATCATATCACACGAGTGGCCTTGTCATATATCTCTGTTTCATTGGAGTGGCAAATTCCATCTTGACTGCTCACTTCCCTCTGCACGTTTTAAAGTAAACATGAAAGCTACCTTTGTAACTATCCAGTTAGGAAGTAGTGTTTGATAGCCCCAAGGAAAACTATTACACATGTAGGGAATATGACAATCTCAGGTCTAAGGATCATACATCTACTATGTGTGAGATACATTGATGACACATAACAATGTACCATTCTCGCAGTGTCCCATTGCGGGTCTATCTAACCCATGTTCTTCAACATGCGTCCACAATGTATAGATGATATCTCCATATCCCATGATCTATGAAGCATGATCATCGATCACTACATGTGCTGATCTATTCATCGTTGTCCTATACAATGATATCCGATCAGAGATATTTATCGAATTACATCAATAAGTAAATAGCTTCATAAGCAAGTCACATACTTGTTGATCAATACAATGATATACATTAATTGGACCAATAATCATATTATTATTCATAAACATAGTCATGTTACAATCATCTAAATGATTGCCCTAAGGGCATAACACTAACATGCACACCCATCGGTGTCGCACCCTCTCATTTGCTTCCATCCCGTGGAGGGACTTACCGCAGTAGGGATTTCGTGCCCACCGCAAGTCGGTCATAGATGAAGGGTTACGGTAGGCTACAATAGCTCAAATTAAAAATTCTATTGACCCCAAGAAGCCACGCAAGTAAATGATCATGGGCTACAGATCGTTACCACTAGACGCGCAGTGTAGTGGAAGAAGATGTCGAAGCAGATCGAAAATGCACGGCCTGGTATGGTCGCCGAACATTGTGATTGGTTCGAGCGATAGCCTAGCATCAAGTTGATCCTTCGGCTTTTGGGTCGATCCAATCAACTCCTTGATCAGTCAAATAGTCATCCTTGAGTAGCACCGCATCAAAGCAATGCCTCCATCGGTATCCACATGTCTGGGGTTGGAACACCGAGCGTCGGGGTGCTAGCACCATATGCACGGTAGAGATGGTGGAGGAGGGCTAGGGTTTCAGTGGTGGTGCAACTCTTGCATACAACTTGTGCCTAAAACCCTAAGCTTACATCCCTTTTTTATAGCCCTTGGTGGTGCCCAACCTTTGGGCCCAATCTTAGTCCATATTCAATTCAGCCTATTAGAAATGGATCCAATTTGAACTCTGATAACCGATTGTAACCATTCGAAACCCTTAAGTGTGTGACCCTATAGGTTCATGTATATTTGGACACGACTAGGAAACACCTTTCCAACTAACAATCGATAGCGGTCACTACCAGTACATATCGATTCCCAAATATTCATAAAGCATCGAACGAACCTACTATAGTTTGATAATGTCATGTTCCCTTTGCCTCATGATATCAGATCGAACTCAAGGCAAGAGTCAAGTCATCATATGACAGCTTGATCCCTTAATTTATCTAGATTGACTCTCAATCATATTCAGTATGGACTACACTTCCTTAATCCATCTACCTCGAGGGGCCTAGAGATATCTCTTTGTTATATGGAGAGGAAAATTCCATCTTGATCATTCATGTACCTCATCATGTTTCATGGTAAATCCGAAAGCTACCTTTATAACTACATGGTTAAAGAGTAGCATTTGGTAGCCCCTGAGTAAACAATTACACATCTAGGAAACCAATGACGATCTCAGGTCTAAGGATCATACACACACTATGTATAAGACCAACTGATGACACATAAAAATATATAACAATTCTCGTAGTGTCTCATATGTGTGTATCCAATGCATGTTCTCCAACACATGTCCACATTATTATTAGATATCTCCATATCTCTGTGACCCATGAAACATGGTCACCAATCAATACATGTGCTGATCTATAAAACATAATCATCCTATATTATGATGACCGATTAGGGATAACTTGAATAACATCGATATATGAAAAGAGTTGCACGTACAAGTCACGTACTTGTTGATCAATCCAATCGATATTTATTAAAAGGAAAAACAATTATAATATTCCATAAACATAAATTGTGATACAATCATCTCCATGATTGCCTCAAGGACATATCACCAACAATAGAGGCCCACACAGGTCACCTCTTCCATCATAAATGCGCATATGCAAGTGACATAAGTTATTACCATGCTCCATTTTTTCCATCATTAACATAATCGAAACATAACATAAGCATAAACAATGACAATAACTTATAACATTCACATAGCACAGAAAAGTGTGAAATATCAACTTAAACATCAATTCATATCAACCGATCATCGTTATACGATGTACTTGCCTCTTTACCCATGGGGAATGGAGTGGCGTAAGGTTGAAGCCACTCCCGAAGTCACCCCTCCTGCAATAAATATATATATACACATCTCTAAAAACATGCACCAACAGTACAAGTATGAAGTATAATGACATCGCACCTATGCACAACCCTGTTTTTAACCTTCTCACTTGACGGACAGCTCACCCCTTCGCTGTCCCGACGGTCGAAAGACCATAATTCCTAGCTCAAAGCCCAAACAAGGAAAACCATATACTTTTTGAAAACAAAATAAGATTACCTACAATTTTCTAGTTATCTATCTATTTCAATTAATTCATCAAACCTCTTGATTTTTGCCACGAAGACCGATGTGTTGTCTCACTAGACAACAAAATTTACAATTTTGTAACTATTTTTTATACAAATCAAAAAATAGAAAACCATAACATTTTTGAAATCTATAGAAAATTATCTAGCTTTCTCTAGTTATAGAGATAATTTAATTTGGCAACTAAATAGTCTTAATTTGCAGATTACCATGACTGCTTAAAGGAGTGATCAAATTCTGGACAGCAAGTTTCAACAGGTCAAAAATTTTAAACCGCCTAACCAAATTTTAAGTTCTTGTATTGTAATGAAACTTCAGACAATAATCTACATTTTTCACAACTTCCACAGCCTCTAGAACTGACCAAAAGAACCTCGAATATTGACCCAAAGATCAAACCAACGACTGCCCAAAAGCTAAACCTTCCCCAAAATCAATCCGTAGATCATCCCAACACACTCCACGCAATGATAACACCACCAAGAACATCCCTAGGGTTATTCCTGCACCCGAAAACTCAATGAAGTGGTGATGTCGGTGTTTCCACTTGGATCGCGTGTTCCTCGGTCCTCCACATGATGCAGCTCTTGCCCTCGTGTCTCCACGTCCCTTGACACCACCAAGGTGATAGCAAGGTGACTCTAAAGGGGCTAGTGGCTACCATAGGGGAGGATGGAGGACGAGCATGTGCGGCTAGGGTTTGGGGAGGTGGAGGAGGATGGAGGTAGCTAGGGTTTGGGGGAGGGGAGGAGGAGGATGGCTGCAAGGGGATAGTAGAATGGAGGGGGATGGCTGCAAGGGGAGAGTAGAAGGGAGGGAGATGGTACGACTACCAGGGAGAGAAAGGGGAGGGGGTGCAGCTTGGGGGTAGGGAAGGGGCGGCTACTGCTTGGGGCAAGGCCCTTGTCCCTTCCCCTCCCCTAGCCAAGACTTGGCTAGCCTAGCCCACAACAGGAAATCCCTTTAATTTTCTATTTTCTTTCTGAGATGTTACATTCTTCCCCCTTAACAGAATTCAATCCCGAATTCTTAACACGCCGACTACACGAGAACATAAACAATAGAGAAATTAAATCACATCACATTCCCAAACAAAACAACTCCTTAATACTTCTCGCGCTTGTGAGACTCTAGCTCCCAAGTCGCTTCCCGCTCAGATTGATGTGACCACAACACCCTGACAAACTTCAGGGTTCTACTTTTTAACACTCGCTCTGACTCTCCAAGAGACCGCACTGGCCAGGACTTGAAGGTGAGGTCATGCTCAATCACTAGTGGCTCAAGTGGTACAACATGCTTAGGGTCATGCAAGAACTTCCTCCACATAGAGTCATGAAACACATTATGCATTCCTTGCATTGATTCGCGAAGCTCCAACCGATGTGTCAACTTTTCGACTCGTGCAACAATAGGGAATGGCCCAACGTTCCTCGAGCTAAGCTTTTCCCTAGAGCCAAACCGAATAGCACCCTTGGTGGGGGACAGCCTCAAAAGCACACGGTTACCCACCTCAAACTCCAATTCTCACCTCCTCACATTAGCATAGCTTTTCTGCCTACTCTAGGCTGCAAGGAGGTTCTGTCTAACATCTGCCACATGATCACTTCCTCTGAACCTAATCAGTACGAAGAACTGCCCTTTCTCCCATTGAATCCCATCATAGGGGTGACCTGCACTTCCGCCCACAAAGCACTTCATATGGTGCGGCCCGAATGCTAGCGTGGTAGCTGTTGTTGTAGGCAAATTCTGCAAGAGCTAAATGGGACCCAGCTGCCTTTCCATGCCAAAACACAGGATCTAAGCAAATCATACAAGGTTTGAATGGTACGCTTAGACTAACCATCTGTTTGAGGATGAAAGGCGGTGCTAAGACGAATTTGTGTGCCTAAAGCACTCTGAAACTCTCCCAAAACTTGGAAATAAACATAGCATCTCGATCAGAAATAATAGTTTTGGGCACACCATGTAGTCTCACGATCTCTAGCACATAAATAGGAGCCAACTTGCTACCTGAATTTGTAGTACGAATGGGAATAAAATGAGCAAACTTGCTGAGACGGTCCACCACTACCCAAATATCATCTTTCCCTCGCTGAGAACAAGGTAGGCCAACCACAAAGTCCATAGATATGTCATCCCATGTCCACACAGGAACCCCAAAGGTTTCAACAACCCTACCGATCACTTATGCTCAGCCTTCACCTTCTAACAAACCCCTCAAGACACCACAAAATGAGCGATATCAACCTTCATCCTTTTCCACCAAAAGCTCTTTTTTAGATCCAAATACATTTTAGTCTCACCAGGATGGATTGTATACCGGGTACGATGAGACTCTCTCAAAATATCATCCTTGACTTGGGACTTCTATGGTACACAAAGGCGGTCCTTTAACCACAACGTACCAAGCTCATTAATGTTGAAATTCCTTGACGTGTTCTCATCAATGTGCTCTCTCATTTGCTGAAGCAGCCGATCTTGCTGTCACGCCTTTCACACACGGTCTGGAATTGCCAACTCTAGAATCAACTGTGTTTCAGCTTGCATGATGCCCACAGAGAAAAAAGAGACTCTCATGTGCTCCAAATCTACAATGAGACAATCTAGAACAGGGGGGGCGTCACCTTGTGTAACATCCCAAAATTTGAGTTTTCAAAAATCTTTTGTATAGTTCATGTTTCCAAAAATCCCTACTGATTTTCTCGCTTTCATAAAGCTTAATCTGAAATTTTCTAATGCTAAAATAATTTAATTTGACTAATCTAAACTTCAATTAAAATAAATTTAGTTTTATTTGAGTTCATTGTGCTTCAATGAATTTTCTAGAATTTTTTTAGAATTTTTCTGGTATGTTTATTGCTCTAAACGAATTATTTTAATTTCTGGAATTATTTTAATTCGGAAATTGGGCTAAATCGACGTGTCATCTTCTGAGCCGGCCACGTCATCGCCCAGCTGCAGCCCTTCGATCCAGATCCGACGCACCACAATGAGCCACGTCACCCGGTACTGTTCGTCGTGCGCTAGGTGTTCGATCCGATCCGTTTTCAATCCAAATCCGGTTTTTCTTCGTGTTTCCTTGTATGGCACAACTCCCCAGCCTATATAAGTGTCCTAAGACCCCTCACACGCAGCCCTAATGCCCAGAGCACCTCCCAAACCCTAAAATCCGCCGCCATGTCTTTCCGGTGCGCCGCCATCGTCGGCCAATCTTGGCATCGCGTTCCCCATCGTTCTAGTGAGTTTTTCTGAAATCTGCTCACGTCATCTTGTGCTTTATGGTCAGATCTATCTCTCCACCAAATTTGGTGAAGTTCCATCCGCGGAATCAAAAGTTACGGCCATTCTAATCTCAAATCTTGCTGCTGCCCGTTCTCCTCGGTTTTTGCGAGTTTGACTGTGAAATTTTTTTTGTAGACTCCTCTTGATGTCCTCTACATGGTGCTCACCCTAACTCAAGGTTTGGCCCGCGGGATTTGTCCAAAAAAATCAATCCTCCCCGATCAGACTGCGTTGCAACGGTAGAAAATTTCGTCGCGCGTTCCCCGTTGATCCAGAAGGGAAAACTCAGATCCGTTCATGCCATATTGTGCCAAATGATCCTAGATAGCTCTGTGTATAATTTGGTTAGGTTCCATATATTATTTTAATAGTTATGATCGTTTGATCTATTGGCTCCGGCAGCCGTTCGTCGACAGTTTGTGATCTGTCCGTTGGGTTGCTTCCAAATCCGGATATACCGTTGAGTTCGTGTCACCGCGTTCTACGTGGTGCTTACTTTCCCTTTGCTATTTCATCCTCCAAAAAATTTAATATTCGTTACCGTCACCTTTTTGCCACCGCTGCGCGTCGTCTTGTGCCACCAACCATTTGGTTTGTCATGGCCATGTCATTGTGTCCAGAAGATCATTATCCCCTGTTTTGCCCACCGTTGAAGTTCATTGATCCCCGGTTGCCGTCAAAGCCATGTTCTAGAATCTACTCGACGTCTTTTGGCCTAGTCCTTCGTGTCGGTGAGCATTTCTGTTCGCCATCTTTGGTAACCTTTAATCGCAGAGCCAACCCTACCATCCTACCCTATGCCAAGTATATTCATCCTTGAATCGTTTCGCTCAAACCTGGACTTAACCCTTGGTCTAATTTGTCGTTGCGTCACGATATGTGTACCCCGCAGATCTCAAACCAAATTTGAGCCATGTCATGACCCTGCTGCCCTATCTTTCAACCGAGGGTTGCCACCTTATAATCTCATAAGTGTTCCGTTAACGCTTCACCTTCATCGTTAACGTTCCGTCGTTAACGTCCCGCCGTTAACGTTCCATCGTTAACGTTCCGTCGTTAACATTCCGTCGTTAACATCCCATCGTTAACGTCCCGCCGTTAACGTTCCGCTGCTAACGTTTCTTCGTTAACGTTCCGCCGTTAACGCTTTGCTCTCGCTTCGCTATCATCGCATACGCGCATTCCAGCAAAAGCGTAACGCGATGTCATTATCCTTTCTATCGTCCTATCGTGATCTAACCCCATTCCTTGTGAGTCTGGCTTTATCTTTCTATCATCTGCAAAGCCAGACCAAAACCTAACTTAAGACCAGTTCGATGGACTGAGTTCATCATGGGTCGCACTGCCGGTATTGCGGTTTTCCTCGTTGTGTCCACTGTAGTAAGATATTTGTACTGTCTTACTACATATCGTCATCGCCCTGTTATCGTCAAGTCTCTTCTTTGATGTATGATCAACCCCGATCGGATCGCATCAATGTCGATTCCATTCGTCCTCGTCTTATCCCTGAAAATCCAATCTGCCATTAACTCAGAATTCATTCGTGAACTTGGTTGATAGACCATTGGCCATATGTCATATCCTGGTGCCATATCTATTCTATTAGTCTATCTTTTTTTTGTTTGACTGTGTATTTGTTTAGTCAACAAAAGTCAACATTGAGCATCAGTTTAGTTCATCATGAACTAACATATCTTTACGGACCCGATCTAGATCAAGAGCCCATATGTCAATATCTGTCCAATCGAGTTAATTAATCTCGAAGGATATCTCCTGGAATATACTCCGTCTTTCCCTAATTATCAGTCGTAACCTTCTCGATAAATCTTCTGAAAGCCAATTCTCTTTCATCCGATCTTCGATCAAATCTAAGTTCCTAAATTCAATCCCTTCCTTTCAGTACCAATCTAATATTAAATTGGAGTTTATTTTAATTGCTTTTGAGTTTTGTTGTATTTGTGCTTCTTTGTCGTTAGACGTGTCGTCTAGAAGTTACCTAAAGTAGCTGAAGGACGAGGAAGTTGAAGCATTCGATTGAAGAGCCAAAGGTTGAGGAAGCCGAAGATCAATTAAAAAGAGTAAAGAGCAGTTTATAGCAAGTGCCAGGCAAGTTGTGCTTTGATCATGTTGAACCTATGATTACAAAAAAACTGCTATATTGTTTTACTTTATTGCATATTATTTGGCATGTACAAATGTCTTCAATTAAATTTGGGACTTAGCTATTATACCCAATTGATCTATACCCTACCTTGCCATTTGTATACCATGATATATTGTCACCCTAGATTGGTTCATTATAGTTGGTTAGTAATAATAATCAACATGGGATGGTTAGACCGTATTAGTTGCTTAGCCATGCCACGTCATCACATGTACTTTAGTCTTTGATAAATAATCTTGACTAATGGAATATGGAATGATGTTATGAACTTGTGTGTCATGTGTGGTCACACGATGAGATTGAGTTGTGGTGGCGAGAGGATGTCACGCAACGAGGTTAAATTGTTGATGGCACGTGGTGCTTGGTAATCAACTGGGGTGGTTATGATTTAGATTGGGGCAAGTGGCAAGGGGCGAGAATGCCAAGGTGGGCCCGATGGGCAGGGGGTATGTGGAAGTCTTGCCTCGATCATCTTAAGGACTTAACCTTGCAAGCCTTTGACCTGAGTCAATCATGCGACAACATGTCTGGTATGGGACAGACCTAGATGATTAGGGTTCTGATATCTTTCCTCTGATACCTCGTGGTGACAGTACACGGAAGTGTATCTGTGTGGGGGAGTGTACCTGTGCTACGGCTTGGTGCCCATCCAACGATGTTGGCATGTCCTATACTTCGGCTCCGCGTGAGAGGAGTAATAGTGAAGGCAATACCGGAGAGGTTCTTTGGATAAGGTAGAGGTTCCTTAAAGGCTTTGTCGTGATTTCTCTGCCGGCACACCAAAGGAAGTGCGCTAATGGCCAGGCACAAAGAGAATATCACGTCGTGTGGGTAAAGTGCATAACCTCTGCAGAGTGTAAACCTATTCGAATAGCCGTGCTCACGGTATTGAGCAAAGCTCGGGAATTACAGTCAAGGGTTAGACTTTTGTTAAACAAATCTCATTAGGATGGCAGGATGCCATGGAAAGTGGAATTTGACTTAGGATTGGAAACTTGGTTTACTTGTCAAATGTTGAATCTATCTATTATTATTATTTGTTTTACTGCAATTTCAATCTATTTACTGTATTCTTTTATAAATGCTTTGCTTTCGCAAAATAGCCATGATAACCATACCTTTGTACTAATCCATGCATATAGAATACTAGACTTGCATTCTGTGCACAACTTGTTGAGTGCTTTATGTACTCACCCCTTGCAACACACAAAATCATCAGTTGAGGAGAAGACCACAACTTCGAAGGAGGAGAAGTTCCACGAGGAGGCGATTATCTAGGAGTTGAACTTTGTCAGTTGCCTGTGGTATATTGATGGGATTCGTCGACGTTCATCATTCCGCTGTTGTTTATTTATTTTGAGTTGAAGCCACCAAGGCCTCACAAGTGTAAGTTTGACCTTAAGGTCGTTCAATAGTTCTATACTAATAGATGAAGTCTTTATTTATTATTCCGCTGTGTATGATTGTGATATTTCATCTATGTTGAGACTGTGTGCACTAGCGTGATCCTGGACTAGTGCTGAATACACAGAGGGTCCAGATTTGTATATTCGGGGCCCGACACCTTGCGACTAAGACCATCTGCCACTACATTTGCCTTACTCGGATTATATTGAATTGCGAGGTCATAATCTTTTATTAATTTCAGCCACCTTTTTTTCCTTAAATTCAAAATTTTCTAAGTGAAGATATACTTGAGGCTCTTGTGATCAGGGAAAATATCACAGGATTCACTGTACAAGTAATGCCTCCAAATCTTCAAAGCAAATACCACTGCAGCTAGCTTAAGGTCATGGGTGGGATAATTCTGCTCATGCTTCTTCAACTACCTCAATGCATAAGCAATCACTTTGCCATCTTGCATAAGCACACAACCAAGACCCATTCAGAATGCATCAGAATAGACCGTGAAGCGCTTCCCTAGATCAGGGAGCATGAGAATAGGAGCAGTCACTAGCTTCTCTTTCGAAGTGCAGAAATTACGTTTACAATCAGTTGTCCACTAGAATTTCACACCCTTCTGCGGTCACATTGGCTTGGCGATAATGGAGAAGTCCTCTACGAAGCACAGGTAATATCCAGGTGGACCAAGGAGACTACCTCTTTGACATTGGAAGGCCTCTCCCGGTCCACAACTGTAGAGATTTTTCTTGGATCAATAGAAAAACCTTCCCAATTAATTACTTGGCCAAGAAAACCCACTTTCAAAATCTAGATTCTCACTTCTTTAGCTTGGCATAGAACTGATTCTCTCTCAATGTATCAAGCACAAGTATCAGATGATGCTCATACTCCTCTGACTTGGAATAAATCAGAATATCGTCGATGAACACTAACACAAAATTATCAAGATATCTATGCAGTATACTGTTCATCATCTCTATAAAAACAACAGGGGCATTGGTTAGTCCAAAAGACATAACTTTACAATCATAATTCCCATACCTAGTGGAGAATGCCATCTTTTCAATATCCTGCTCCCTCACATGAATTTGATTATACCCAGACTGTAGATCAATTTTAGAGAACACATTTGTTCCCTTCAATTGTTCAAACAAGTCTTCAATACGAGATAATGGGTATTTGTTCTTCATAGTCACCTGGTTGAGAGTGTGATAGTCAACGCACATGCACCAACTCCCATCTTTCTTTCCTGTGAATAAAATAAATGCTCCCCATGGTGACACACTAAGACAGATCAACCCTTAGACAACAAATCATCCAATTGCTTTTTCAATTCATCTTGGAAGGGATGACCCAGACAGTAGGGTGACAAAGAAATAGGTCGGGTGCCCGAAACAAGATCAATCCTGAATTCCACATCTCACTTTGGTGGCAAACCTGGAAGCTCAATAGGAAACACATATGAATATACATTCACTATAGGAATCTCCTCAATATGAACAGAGGTACTCAGCTTGTTTGCGATAGCCATCAAAGTTCAGATCTCAGCATACGTTGATCGGGAAACAAACTGCCCAGCACATAGAGAGAATTAGCTGGTGAGCTACCCTGAAAGACCAACTGCACTCCTGATGGATCCTACAAGGTAACTGTCTTCTAGAAACAACATATCTTAGACTTATACTGATGTAGCAAATCCATTCACAAGATGACATCAAATGGAGCTAACTGAGTAACCATCATATTTGCAATGAAATCCTCATCATCAATAGTAACAGTGCAACCTGGACAAACTATGGAGCTACCAATGAGACCACCCGGAGAGCTGACTATCATAGACTTAGCAATTTACTGCATCCGCAACTTAACCCTTCTAGCAAACTCAATCGACACAAAAGAATATGATGCTTCTTAATCAAAAAGAATAATGCATCATGAGAATAAACAAGAAAAGTACATATCACCACATCTGAACAACTAGCTAACTCAGAAGATGTCATGGCATAAACTCCTCGTGGCGCTAGGGCAGCGAGAGCCCCGACTCTTTGTTATGGCGGCACAGGAACTAAGGCAGTGCAGCAATTAGAGGTGGAGCCGACAACTGAGGGTGCCAGTAGAGACTTGTCGGTGGCGTCCAAGCTGAATGCTACGGAATAATAGGAGCAACAGCCAACATCTAGGCTGAACCTATAGAAGAAGCAGTTGCAGCCGAGGTAGGTGGCACCTGATCCCACTTGATGATGCCATTGGGATTCTCCTAGCACATGCCCCATACGACAGGGCTGGCCACAAAGATAGCACTTCCCAATCCAAGAACACTCAGTAGTGCGGTGTCCACCACCGCACTTGAAGCAGATCATGCCCTACCTAGGGACATGACGGTAAGCTGATAAGAAAAGTGGACGAGGCTACTTCACCTTGGCCATCGATGAGGAACGCTGTCCCCCCTTGAACTTCTTGGAAGTGAGTCACTGAAAAAACCCACCTTCCTCACCAATGCTCCTCTTCTGGCTACTACCAGAAGCTGCAGGAACTCCAGAACCACCAGGGTTTTTCTTCTCCCTGGTGAGCTCCAACTCAACCTCCATGGCCCTAGTCTGCTCGACCATGGAGTTGAAGTCACTTCAGACAGTTGCCCTCATGACAACCCTGAACTCCTAGTTGAGGTCCCTACGAAATGTCCTAGCCTTCTCCCGATCATCACCTGCCATAGCTAGTACAAAGCGGACAATATTGTTGAACTTCACCTCGTACTTAGCCACAGACTTCCTCCCATGGGAGAGGGTGGACAAAGACTGCACCATCTCTCTAGAAAGGACACCGGGTATAATTTCACTCGGAATTGCTCAATGAAGTCCTCCCAAGTGACCGGACCATGGGCGGGGGTCCTAGCAGAAAGCACCCCATCCCACTAGATGTTCGCATGGCCCTTCAGCTGAAAAGCCATGAAACGAGCCCTCTGCTGAGAAGTCATCTTTAGGGCTCCAAACTGCCTCTCCATGTAGTGCATCCAGTCCGATGCCTAGACCGGTATGCCAGCACCGTGAAAAGTGTCAAGACAGAGAGACATCCACTCTGAAGACTCATCCTAGGCTCTGGTACATGAGGGATAGCCGTAGGAACAGCTGTAGGAACAACTTCAAGTAGGACCGCAACTACAGGAGTTGCTCGAACTGCTGGCGGAGCTCTTGCACCTCTCGTTGTAAAGCCTACAACAATGCCACAGACATAGCCTCTACCCCCACCATAGACTGCCCAATAGAAGCAACTCCCTGGACTAACTTCTGGCTGTTGAGCATGCTGCTTCTGAAGGACCGGAAATGGCGATAAGAGGGGTGTAAATGATCACAATCCAATTTTTCTCCCAAAGAATCCAACCAAAACCTTCCAAGACATCAGAAGAATGGGGGACAAAATTTCTTCTTAAAATTAGCACAGGGACGACACTACCACTCTTAGATGGCCAGTAGTACCGAGATGAATAGTAACCCTTGTACTACCTGATTACTTTAGCGGTAGTACCGATGAATAGTAAAATAGGGTATGAATAGGAAAATCAACACAAGTTCAAGATAAAAAATTTGTGTAACTTTTGATTGGCTGATCCAAACCTTGTGAAACTTTGTATGCACATTTCTAAGGATGTTAGGAACCTATTCTAACCTTCAGTTGCAAGGAATGATGTCAAAGTTCCATCCTTTTTCAAATTTATCGAAGGTTGTACCAAAACCAAGTCAAAATCCAAAACTTTGCCCTAAGCTTGCTAGTGGGGTTTTGATGATCGAGATGATCTTAGATGGCTTCCCACATATCACAACAAACAAGAACACCAAATAAATTGATTTCAAACGTGCAAGATCAAGATCTACCTCAAAATCCTCCTTCTCAACCCAAAACCGGTTTATTGAAGAAACTTTGATAATCAAGAAGAAGCTTGCTTAGATGATTGGGTGATGATCTATAGAGGATACAACAACACAAGGTCAAGAAAGAAATAAACCAAAAAGAGGGATTAAGAACTAAGAAAGAGGAAGATCAAAACACGAGACAAATCTTGAGCACAAATTTTGATTTCATTTCACAGCAAGATGGATGATTACAAAGCCTCTCCTCTTGAGGGAAAAGTTCCGAAGGAGCACTCACACACATAATAAAACCAAAATAAGGTGGAAACCCTAAACTTCTAAGTGTCTAATCTAAGTCTCAAGTCCTCACCTCCCACTACATCTCCTTATATGGTGGAGGCAACCCAAACCCTAAACCTGGTCGGCTTCACCATGGTGGCATCAGTTTCCTTGACCATTTTGGATCTCAACTCCTCCTTGAGCCTAGTCCCGGTCGATGCCATTGCCTGACATGTCCATCACCAGTGCATCTATGCTCAAGTTCCTTGTCTTCTCGGCTTGCAACCACTTCTTGGCCTCAATCATCTTCCGGTGTCCCTTGACTGTTCTAGACCTCAACTCTCTTAGCCTAGTCCCGGTCTTGCCTTCGCCTCACCATGACCTAGCCCCAGAGTCCTACAACCGACACAAATAAGAAACACATCACATAACATTGTTCATAATAATATGCATTAATCATCAATATTGCAAACATGAAGCATAAATTCGTTGGAAACCAGGTACAACCGCCAACTAGAGGCCGGTAGTACCAAAATCCGGTACTACTGTTCTTGGTTGGACAGTAGTACCGCTCCCACTAATCAAACACGAGAGACACTATCTAGAAAATAGCTACCGCTACTTGAGACCGGTAGTACCGCCCAACACAGACAACACCTTAAATTGCTTCAAATTCAAAATTGAATTCAAATCAAACTCAAACTTGAGTACCACATGCTCAAACACTATCAATGACTCATCACAAACATTGATAGACCTCCTCATGGTCTTTCAGCTTCCCTCAGTGACTGACTCATCAACCTCCTTTGATGGGTCTACTTGACCACTCCCACGGACAAGTCCACGACCACGACCATGACCACAACCACGGCGACCATGATCTCTACCCCTTGGTATAACTACACCAAGAAAACACATTCATACAATCAGATCATACATAAGCATAACATCATTCATCACCATATTCACATCCATAATTATAACTCAAATAAAACATTTAAGCGCAATGCAATGATTTACCATACCCTTTCTACTGTGCACCTAAGTGTGTCAATTTTTAATTTAGTTAGCCAACCTATATCAGATTTTAAGGTTATTGTCCTATAGTAAAATTTTAAAAAGTTTATACTTAGGCCATGTTTCTAATTTTCCTAAGTTAAAATTTTAGCTCACTCAAGACTAATTTGCTAATTTCATGTACCACTGACCTAAAGCCTTCTCTGATACCAACTGTAACACCCCGACACCCCATGTGCCTTGAATGTAACCTCATCATACTCTTTCACTAGTATTTAACCATTTTCAATCAGAATTTCAGCAACATCATAATTTCTTTTTTAGACATTAAACACCAACTAAAAGGAATGACAATGAAAATAATAACAACCACAACAACAACAAAAACAACAGTACTAAATTTGGATCTACGTGCCCAAGAATGCCCAAGAACTCATGCATGGGAGTACCTGAAACACATGCGTCTGGGAAACAATCATACCTTGTACTTACCTTTCTCGAAGCCACCAAACGAAGCACATTCATAAGATATAATAAAAGCCACAAACATTACTTAATAAAACCGATTAAATCCTTACAAGATTGCATCCACTAAAGTTATTCCATAACTGAGTTTGTCTAATTTATTCATGGCTAAGCATGCTCAAAATGCAAAATAGTATAATGAAGGTTGTCAAATATCTAAATATGGGGTATGAGTACAAACCGAAAACACGAAGATTATACCATATATGCTCAAGCAAGCATCTAGAAGTCCGGATATCACGGCCCCGATTCTATAGGATAAGATATACATGGAGGGGATATCTGCATACTAGGAAGGGATCGATCACTTTTTCGTTATGATGGAAGTGTGGATTTGCTACGAAGATCACGCGACGATGGACTCCTCATCGGCTATGATCTGGTATCCCAAACCGACTACAACTCAACCTGAAGCTAGGCTACCCCGACTATATAAGGCCAGGGGTAGGTATCCTCAAGGCAAGACTTCCAGACCAGAGAAGAAGAGAAGACTTTTTAGAGCTTTCAGAAGATGCAGAGCAACCAGGAGCCGACGAACCACACTTTGCCAACCTCTAGCCATAGTTTATCCTTTGCTTAGATCCAATCTTCAATGTAACTAGGGCTAGACACCTTGCTCTGTACTTATTACACTAATACATACGTCATCCGCACAGGACATAGGGTATTACTCCATCTGGGGGCTTGAACCTGTGATGGGAACGGAGGATCGATCTTCCGACTGGTAGTACTAAATCGATTGGTGGAGAACAAGATGTTGACGATCCAGCTTCCAATTAGAACTGATTCGAACCCTACAATCGCTGCACCACGGCTCCTTTGGTTGTCAACCACGCACAAACACGGTTGACCTCGCCAAGAAGGCTTATCCCTGCATGCGAATCGAGAACACAAGCAAGAACATAGAAGATGCAATCCAAAATTGCGAATAATATTAAGCACACTAGTTGGGGTTCCACAAACCGATGTACGGTGAAAAACTGACAAAGTGTCTAGTTGTAATCTAAGAAAAACCTATCTATTCTAGCGATGACTACTGAATATATATGAGGGAGAGGGCAAGGGAGGCGGCCAAGGGGAAGGCAGTGAAACCCTAGGTCGTACAAAGCCTTTGGGCCCAAGTGGAGGTGTCGCAGCACCCGGCAGATTCTGTTTGTCATATAGTTTTGATGATTCCCGTTGATCCAGAAGGAGTTTGAACGTGCAACTACTTCCTTTGAAAAGCTCTCGTTGTGGGCTTGTCCGTAGAGTCCAAGAACACCTCAATCGGACTTCATATGAGCCATATATGGTCGTTTTATGTTGGACAGCTCATATGTCGTTTTATGTTCATATGGGCTTGTCCGTAGAGTCCAAGAACACCTCAACTGGACTCGTGAATGAATAGGACTTGATCTCGGACTGGCCTTGGAGCTTCAGAAGTTGTTGGGCCCTTGTCTTGGTTTCAGGTAGAAATATGGCTTGCTGGGCCAGCATGGTCACATCATCCTCCCCTTCTTGATTTTGAGTCATCCTCAACTCAAGCTCATTGTCATGCAAAAGGTTAGTAGCAAGAGACGGCAAAGAAACCAACATATTCTTTGGTTGTTGATAGTGTGGCACATTAAAAGAAAATTTCAAAATGGTGCAAATATAAACTCGATGCACCATGTACTTTCCTTTATCATTAAGTTTGCCAATAGCATGAAAACTAACACTGGATGACCATGACAAATTAGCAGGCATAGAAAATCTCTCCTCTAAACAATTGAGATCACATATGACATCAAATTCAATATAACCTAAAGTATTCAAGGAAGACAACAATTTAATCTCATCCTTTTCATTAGCAAGGTGAATAACATGTTTATTTTGAGCACACGTGTTTAGATCAGAAATAAAACTGACATGTTCATTCACTAGTTGAGGCATGGATATAAATGAGACATTATCACACAACTCTTCTTTATCATCAGGGATAGCAAGACAATCATATTGTGACAAAGGTGACTCAGTTTGAGTGTCCACTAACTGCTATTCTAGCATAGCACCAGTAGTGGCCAAATTTAGCATATCAACAGAATTCTCTCCACATGTGAAAATAGCACCTATGTCGTTACCTTTGTTTTCTATCTCAACCGATTTAGGCATATCATGATCTGTACATTCTTGAGGCATGCAAGGGATAGCAAGTATCTCCTGTTCCTCCTCTTGCGTGTTTTCCTTCTCGTTCTTGTTCTCAATGTCCTGTGAAAAGTTAGTAGCAACTGGAAACTCGACAAGATGTTGTTCTTCCAAAGAAAATTCTTTACTTTGGCAATTATAGACATTAATATCAGTAAGATGTCTTTCATGTTCAATTTGAGTTTCAACCTCACAAGCAATATTAAATAAACTAGAGAGAGAGTTGTATCCCCTATCAACAAGAATACTCTGAATTTTCTTGTCAAGTCCATTTAAGAATCATATTTCCTTAGCTTCTTAAGATTCATCTAAACCACAACGCAACAACAAAGTTTCTAATTCCTCTTAATATTCCTTGATAGTTTTATCACATTGTTGTAAATATTGCAATTCATAAAGTAACTTTTTAGAATGATAAGCAGGAACAAATTCATCTCTCATAAGTCGTTTCATATCTTTCCATGTTTGTGGTACTGTCTTATAAGCACAAAATCATTCCACCAAATTGATGCACAGCGTGTTAAAGCACTAGCGGCAACTCTAATTTTTCGTTTATTACATAGGTTACGTGGTGAAAAATTTTATATTCCTCTATTTCCCAATCAATATAAGCATCAACACCAAATCTGTTATAAGAAGGAAGAACTAAAAAATTCTTACCTTTACTAGCAGAAGGAGATGGACTTGGTGCTTATGCTCTTTTCTGTCAATTGCATTCTTCATGTTTTGAATTTGCTTGTTCATAGTCTCATTCATCTCTCAAAGTATCTCTCGGAGTTCGTTATGAAGAACACACTAGTTACCGTCCTGATCCTCCGGTACCCCTGCCTTTGCTAGTAGAAAATAGAAGATAGCACAAAGTATTATCCCTATCAACTACTAGGTACTGGACAGTGGGATCACAAACTCTCACGCATCTTACCACACCCTTACAAATGTTCGTACCAAAGTAGTAGGTGGTACAACCGGTGGCTGGTTCGTGATACCGTGACTAGAGCATGAGTGAGGTGATTGCAAAGGAGAACCTGAACTGATATGAAGTATGTGCAGCTTGGAAGGCATTATTTAGTAGCAATGAATAACCAATATCGAAGTCAGATTAGCAAGCTGAATAAATGTCCAACGTACTTGTCACAGTTGCTGCACTAAACATGTTCCTAGAAATAGTTCAACATAGCAAGGGATATATCAAAGCACATAGGACTCAAAGGATGCAAGCAATTCTCTTTCCCTTTTTTTTGCTTCTTTTCTTCTGTCTAATTTTTTCAGTGCGGCTCTTCTTTTTTTTTTGCACTTGCCTTTTGTTTTCCTTTCTTTTAACTCAAAGGCAAAACAATAATCTCACAGTTTGGAACGAGAGAGTTTGTTAAACAGATGACCGAAAAATTGGCAAAAAAAGTGCAGCAAATTTCTAGGGTCTAGAACTCGGTTTTAGAGGCCGATTTTGAGGGTCAAAAATTACACAAGTCTTTTGACTTGTGGATTTATTGGATGCGCGTCGTCGTCCTCTTCGAAAAAAGTACGCCCAATCGGAGTTCGTATGCAAAAGTTATGCCAGTTTTACTGAACACTGCGCAATTTAGAATTGTCTGCGACTTCACTTCTTACTTCCGGTTAGGGATTAAATAGTAATAGGATCGCGGCTGAAAAAGGGTGGCCAGCGGTGCAGGGCAATTGACACAAGGCAGCTCACAACCTATCTAGAGCTTGCGGAGTGAGATATATAATGCAGAGTGGCGGCAAAGGTTAAACTGAGTAGGACTCAGTTCGGTTCTAGGGATGGCGGTGGTGGGATGACTAACTGTGCAAAACAAGAACTAGGGCAACAGAAAAGGACAACTAGAAACTAGGATATAACCTCAAACCAGCAACAAGACAACAACGATGGACACAAATTCAACAAAGCGAAGCTGAAACGAAAATTGCAAAGGAACAAGGGATTGTAGGATAGCGGAATCGATGTGGAACATTTTGTGGGGTAATCTTTCTGGACTATAGGACGATGGCAAAACAAAAGTGGGGATACAAGAATTACCTATCGGGCAATCGACGCTCTGATACCACTTGATGGGAACGGTGGCCGGATCTTCCGACAGGTAGTACTAAATCGATTGGCGGAGAACTCGACGTTGACGATCCGGCTTCCAATCAGAACTGATTTGAACCCTGCAACCGCTACACCATGGCTCCTTTGGTTATCAACCACGCACAAACATGGTTGACCTCGCCAAGAAGGCTTATCCCTGCATGCGAATCGAGAACACAAGCAAGAACATAGAAGATGCAATCTGAAATTGCGAATAATATTAAGCACACGTGTTGGGGTTCCACAAACCGATTTACGGCAAAAAAGTGACAAAGTGTCTAGTTGTAATCTAAGCAAAACCCATTTATTCTAGCGGTGGCTACTGAATATATATGAGGAAGAGGGCAAGGGAGGTGGCTAAGGGGATAGCCGTGCAACCTTAGGTTGTACAAGGCCTTTGGGCCCAAGTGGAGGTGTCGCAGCACCCGACAGATTATGTTCATCATATAGTTTTGATGATTCCCATGGATCTAGAAGGAGTTTGAAAGTGAAAACACTTCCGTTGAAAATCTCTCATTGTGGGATTGTCTGTAGAGTCTAAGAACGCCTCAATCAGACTTCATATGACCTAGATATAGTTGTTTTATGTTGGACTGCTCCTGGGGGCCGAACTGGACTCATGAACGAATTGGACGTGATCTCAGACTAGTCTTGGAGCTTCAAATGTTGTTGGGCCCTTGTCTTGGCTTGAGGTAGAAATATGGCTTGCTGGGCTGGCATGGTCACATCAACCTGTATACATCGTGTGTCGTTGTCTTCGTGCTTGGCTTTGCTAAATCGAAGGTACCCGTAATCATAAATTTATTGTCGAGATCTAACCTTCGACAAAGGTAATGTAGTGACAAGTGACGAGACTATGCTACTCCCCTTCTCTGAATGCCAGCCTCAAAGTACTTAAAACATTAAATAAACAAGAGTGAGTGCAATGCATCATACAACAATATCAACACATGAAAATAACCATTGAGTAAAATACATCATGTCATGTTATCCATACTTATAGAAGAACTCATCAATTTAGATCTGTTCTTTCTCTGCATTCATGCAATGCATCATGCTACATGCTCATATGCACATCTCATAGCTTATACCGGTATAGCTAAGTGCACACCCGTCGATGTCGCAACATCTCATTCCCTTCAATCCAATGGAGGGGCCTAGCGTAGAAGGTCTTTCATGTCCACGATGAGTCGATCATAGAGGTCGAAAAGGGTCACCTCTACCATCATGAATGGATATATGCAAATGCCATAAGTTATTACCATGTTCCATTCTTTCCATCATTAACATAATAACAATATAATACGAGCATAAATAATGAAATTAATTTATACCATTCACATAGGACAACAAAGTGTCAAATATCAACTTAAACATTGATTCACATCAATCGATTATTGTTATAAGATGTACTTGCCTCTTTACCCACGGGGAATGGAGTGGCATGAGGTTGAATCCAGTCCTGAAGTCACACTTCTTTCAATAAATATATATACATCTCAAAAAACATGCACCAACAGTACAAGCATCAAGCATAATGACATCACACCTACGCACAAACCCGTTTTTAACCTTCTCACTTGCCGAACAGCTCACCCCTTTGTTGTCATGGCGGTCGGAAGACCATAACTCCTAGTTCAAGAGCCCAAACATAGAAAACCATATACTGTGTGAAATCTGCAGAATATATTACCTACAGTTTTCTAGTTATCCATTTTTTCAATTAATTCCTCTAACCCCTCATTGTCAGCCTCGAAGACTGATCTGTTGCCTCACTAGACAACAGAATTTACAATTTCATAACTATTTTTATACAACTCCAAAAATAGCAAACCATGATATTTTAGAAATATAAAGAAAATTATCTATCTTTCTCTAGTTATGGAGATAACTTAATTCAGCTACTAAATAGCCCTAATCTACAGATTACCGTGACTACTTCCAGCGGCTATAAAATTCTGGACAGCAAGCTTTAGCAGGTCACAACTTTTGAATCGCCATACAAAAGTTTACGTTCTTGTACTCTAATGAAACTTTAGACAATAATCTACATTTTTCACAACTTCCAGAACCTCTGAAACGGGCCAAAAGCACCTCGAATATCAACCAAAAGATCGAACTAGCGACTGCCCAAAAACTGAACCTTCCCCAAAATCAAACCGGAGATCACCCCAATCCACTCCCTCCCGGGAGACCACCACAGCACCACCCTAAAGCATGGACAACACCACCAAGGCCAGTCCTAGGTTTATACCTGCACCCGAAGAGTTGATGGAGCAGTGATGTCTGTGTTTCCCCTCAGATCACGCATTCCTCGCTCCTCCACACAACGTAGCTCTTGCCATCGGGTCTCCATGTCCCTTGACACCACGAAGGTAGTAGCAAGGTGACTCGAGAGGGGGCTAGTAGCTATTACAGGGGAGGATGGAGGAGGGGGAGGTGTGGCTATGGTTTGGGGAGGGGGACGAAGATGGATGTGGCTAGGGTTTTGGGGAGGGGAGGAGGATGGCTACAAGGGGAGAGAAGGGAGGGAGATGGTGCGGCTGCTAGGGGGAGAAAGGGGAGGGGTGCGGCGGACGGTGGGTAATGGGCGGCTAGGGTTTTGGGCAAGGCCCCTTTCCCCCCTCGACCCAAGACTTGGCTAGCCTAGCCCACAATAGGAAATCCCTTTAATTTTCCATTTTTCTTTATGAGATATTACAATATTATTTTTTACTCTTGATGATTAAATGATGATAATGGGATGGTAGAACATGGCTATTGGTAATCTGTTCAATGAAAGAAATATATGGCATCATATATATGCATGACATAGAGATATATGGCCTGAGTGGCATCTATAGTCTACATTCTATGGGCACTCCATGGAAGTGGAGGTGAGGTCCCCATATAAAAGAGGGCTGACTTGAAAGCTCACACCGATGGGTGTTGTACTCCGCTATACCAGTATATGCTAAACAGAGTGATATGCACACGAGCATTTGCATTTCAATTATGAGAGTTTTAACTAATCTTGTCTAATGAGAAGAACAGCATAAATGAGTTATTGACTGTTGTTTCGTTAATGTTTACTATTTTGTTATGTACTTACTGAGTCGTGGACTCACCTGTGCTTATTTAATATTTTAAGTGATCAATGAAGCCAACATGCTTGGGATGGGAATAACACACACATTTGACATGTTTCAACCATCTACTAAAGTTACCTAGCGATAGTAGTGCAATTATGGAGTCATAAACTATTTAGTTAGTTTAATCATTGAACCACTATAGTATAACAATTGTCGTGTTAAACTTAGTTGAGTTATATATGTTATTGCAAGAAGTTTATACATTCATTTATCTCATTTGTGAGTATTCTTGTCGTTCAATGCCAAAGGTAAGATTGGTCCCAAATGTACAGATCTAGGTTGATGTGGACATCACTCCTTTGGATACGCGCATACATCATGGTCCAGTGATAAGAGCTCGTGCACGTAATTAAATCATGAGGTGAGCTCGTTTATCGCTATACATAATAATGATATTGAGGATGTGATGCTACTAAATATTTGTGATCTTTTACTACTTAGGAACATGGGAGAAGCACCACCACGACAACCACAAGCACTCAGTTTGTTGGCATAATTCAGATTAACGCCAAGTCGAACCGCCCACTTCTACTCTAAGTTGGCGCACTTTCCGAAGTGCGCCATCACCTCCACGCAACCACATCCCCAAATAGACTCCACCCTTGCCACAATAAATCATGCTGGACTCCAAGTTGTCCACAATTCGGGCTCTGTGTTCAGTTCGGAGTCAGCGCACAATAATGCATCAAAATGGGCATATCTCCCTCACACGGAGTCCAATGGAGGATTTCTTGTGCTCTTTAGAAACATAACGATGAGATATTTCCAATGGATCTAGTCCCAGCCATAGAGTCGGTATGGATCAGCCAAAATCATCAAAACAATATGTTGTATTACTGTTTTGGGCTGTTTCGGGCTTTGTAAGCGTGTTGTGGCCCAAGCCCAGATTGTGTGCACCCCCCTGGCCACACAAACCCTAGCTCGACCCTCTCATGTCCCTCCCTCTCATATACTTAGTAGTCGTTGCCTTAGACACTTGGGTTTTGCTTAGATTACAATTAGACACTCCGTCAGTTTTCACCGTACATCGGTTTGTGGAACGCCAACTCGTGTGCTTAATATAATTCTTAATTTTAGATTGCATCTTCTATGTTCTTGCTTGTGTTCTCGATGTGCATGCAGGGATTAGCCTTCTTGGCGAGGTCAACCGTGTTCTGTGTGGTTGATAACCAACGGAGCCGTGGTGTAGCAATTGTTGGTTTCAAATCAGTTCTGATTGGAAGCCGGATTGTCAACTCGAGTTCTCCATCAATCGATTTACAACTACCTGTCGGAAGATCGGGACACCATTCACATCAAGTGGTATCAGAGCTAGGTTGCCCGATAGATAATCCTTGTATCCCCACTTTTGTTTTACCATCGTCCTAGAGTCCAGAAAAATTGCCCCACAAAAAGTTCATCATCGATTCGGCTGTCCTATAACCCCTTGTGCCTTTGCAATTTTCGTTTTCAGTTTCACTTTATTGAGTTCATGTCCATCGTCGTCGTCTTGTTACTGGTTTGAAGTCATGATCCTAGTCTCTAGTTTTCACCCTCTGTTGCCCTAGTCCTTATTTGCACCATGAGTCATCCCACTACCGCCAACCCCCAAAACCAAACAGAGTCCAATTCAGTTTGCCTTGCCATTGCCTTACGTTATATATCCAGCTCTGCAGGCCCTAAATAGGTTTTGAGCCACCTTGTGTCAATTGCCCTGCACTGTCAGCCTTCAATTTTTCACCCGTGATCCTATTGCTGGCTCAGCCCTAACCGAAAGGAAGAAGTGAAGTCCCAGGCAATTCTATATTGTGAAGTATTCAGTAAAACGGGCATAACTTTTGCATACAGACTCTGATTGGGGCGTACTTTTTTTTTGCTTCGAAGAGGATGATGAGGCGCATGTGGAAAAAGCACACATATTTAGACCTGTGAAATTTTTGACCCACAAAATTGGCCTCTAAGACCGAGTTCTAAGCCCCAGAAGTTTGTTGTGTTGTTTTTGCCATTTTTCGGTCATCTGTTTAACGTTTTTTCTCATTCCGAAATGAGAGATTTTTGTTTTGACTTTGAGTTAAAAGAAAGGAAAAAAAAGGCAAGTTCAAAAAAAGAGTCGTACTGAAAAAAAATCAAAGAAGAAAAGTAGCAAAAAGATCGGTCGAGATAATGAGCATAGATTGGAGAGAATAGTGTGAAGCATTGCCAATCTTCTTACAAAGATGGAGAATTATGAGAGACAACTGCCTCTCAATGGGGCTCGAAGAGTGGAGGAGCATGATGCAGCCCACGATCATGAAGAGTCTGTCGCATGAGATGATGAGGATAGAGAAAACCGCGACACCTTCGTTGCACGCGCCGCTGCACAAGATGTACAACAACAACGATGCCTGAATCACAACCATCATGGTATGGGAGGTAGTAATTTTAATCAGCACAATGGTCGTGGATATGATGATCCTTTTTCTAAAGTTAAATTTACTATACCATCTTTTTCTGGTGCATATGATGCTGAAGTTTATTTAGATTGGGAAATGACTGTTGAACAAAAATTTAACTCCCATTTAGTTCCTGAAGTACATAGAGTCAGACAAGCTACTAGTGAGTTCAAAGATTTTGCTATCATTTGGTGAAATGAAGTAGTAAATTCTGGTCTACAACCTGATACATGGGATAGATTAAAGCGAGCTATGCGTAGTAGATTTATTCCTCTTTATAAATGTGATTTATGTAAGAAATTGTAACGCTTGAATCAAGGTAATAAAACTGTAGAGGTGTACTATCAAGAGCTACAAATTGGCATGTTGCATTGTGAGGTATTTGACGATGAAGAAGATAAGATGGCTCGTTTTTATGGAGGTATACGATGTGAAATTCAGGACACAATTGATTACAAAGATTATAATGATATAAATAGATTGTTTCAGCTTGCTATGTTGGCAGAAAAAGAATTGCAAGGAAGGCAACAAAGGTCAAGAAGTAACTTCGGTAGTACATCCACACCAAAATTGACACCAGGGAAGGCCAAATCTGCTAATCGGCCTGCTGCCCCATCCATGAGTAGGGCGTGTTTAGTAGCACCGCCACCATCGTCAAGTGCACTCGAGGTGAGTATATCTACTATTGTGCAGGCACCAACGAAGAACTCTTCATCGGTTGCTTCCATGGGTCGTACGACTAGCATTATGTGCCGTCGTTGCAAGGGAATGGGTCATGTCATGAAGGATTGCCCAAGTCAGCGAGCGTACATCGCCACAGAAGAAGGTGGGTACATTAGTGCTAGTGATGTTGAGGATGAATATGCTCTTGCAGCTAACCTTGCAGATAATGAAGATGACCATGAGACGGACAATGATGGTGAGGAGATTTTACGGACCGCTGCCAGAGAGAATTACAGGACCATAATTGTGCAGCGAGTGTTGAGTGCTCAAATGGAGCAACCGGAGAATCTACAACGCCATAATTTGTTTCAGATTTATCTCATCGTCCAGGACCATCGTGTTCATTTGATAATTGATGGTGGGAGCTGCAATAACTTGGTGAGTTCAAATTTGGTCAACATGCCTTTATATGCTGGAAAGAAATATTGAGTTTTGTGGATGATTTTCAGATGAGAATATTTTTTGTTGAGGACAAGCTAAAAGTTGAGCATGAGTCGAGGATGACTCAAATTCAAGAAAGAGAGGATGATGAGGACATCACTACTACGGATATGACCACATTTGGTTGTGCCAACTCCAACACATCATCCACGAGCCAAGAAGAGAGAGAGAAATCAAATCCATCACGTTCTAGAATCCAATTCAGCATCCTGGGACAACACCGACTTCAATTATGAATAACTTTTGCATACAGACTCCGATTTGCGTGATCTCAGACTTGATTAAAATCTTACAACTAGATCTTTCCAATGGATCTAATCCCAGCTCCAGATTCATCGTATATCATTCAAAATCATCAAAACATTACACTATAGTACTGTTTTGGGCTGTTTCAAGCCTTGTAAGCTTGTGGGGGCCCAAGCCCAAGTTGTGTGCACCCCCTGGCTGCATACAACCCTAGGACGTCCCTCTCAGGTCCATCCCTTTTATAAACTCAGTAGCCGCTGCTTTAGTCACTTGGGTTTTGTTTGATTAGTTTAGCCAAGTGCAAACTTTGAGTCTTTGAGTTGTGCTGGACAGCCACCTTGTCAAGACCTTCAATAGAACCCTACCCTGTTTTGCCTTCATTCATATTTGCAATTTCAGATTGCCTTTACTATTGTTCTTGCTTGTTCTTCGGCTGCTTGCAGGAATTGAACCTTGTGTTAAGGTTGATCGTGCCTACGGCAAGATCAATCACACTCTGGAGTTGGTTTAGCGATTGCTAAGGCGCATCGTCGTCGTACGTTGTAGTCGGATTGTCAAAGTCGGTTCCACCAAATCGATAGTTATCGCTCTCATCGAAAGATCGGGACACAACCTTACATCACATAGTGCCTATGCAAGCATGTTCTCCTTTATTAGGCTGTCCATATGAATTTGATACTGATGCAACTCATCATGGTAGAAGTAATAATACACTCTTATGCACAAAGGAAATAAAATCACTTTGCTTCCTATGACACCTTCTGAAATTGTGCGATGTGATAAAGAGCTCAAAATGAGAATAAAAAGAGTGCACCAGAATATGAAAATCAGCAAGTAGTTAAGAACGTTTTGCCACCTAAGAAAGAAAAGAAAGCACCTAGTTCTAAGACCAAGGGAATTACATTGAAAGGTGGTGTTATGCTTGCTACAAAATCTAATCTTGCTGAAATTAATGAGAATGATGCACCATGCTATACTTTAATGTGCAAAGAGGCTTTATTTTCACATAATGATATTCGTAGCTCTTTGCCTCCTGCTGTCATTAACCTTTTGCAGGAGTATGAGGATGTGTTTCCCGCTGAATTACCCCTGGGGCTGCCACCTATTAGAGGTATGGAGCACCAAATTGATTTGATTTCGGAGTGACTTTGCCAAACCATGCTGTGTATAGGACCATCCCAAAGGAGACTAAGAAAATTCAGTGATAAGTCCAAGAGCTTTTGGACTGAGGGAACGTACGGGAAAGCCTTAGTCCATGTGTTATTCCTATTCTTTTGGTTCCTAAGAAAGATGGTATTTGGCGTATGTGTATTGATTGTAGAGCCACTAACAATATCACAATAAGGTTTCGTCATCCTATTTGTAGGTTAGACTACATGCATGATGAGTTGAGTGGATATATTATTTTCACAAAAATTGACTTGCATAGTGGATACCAACAGATTAGAATGAAATTGGGAGAGGAATGAAAAACAGCATTTAAAACTAAGTTCGGTTTATTTGAGTGTTTAGTCATGCCTTTTGGTTGAACTAATGAACCTAGTACTTTCATACGTTTGATGAATGAAGTTTCATGTGTTTGCATTGGAAAATTTGTAGTGGTATATTTTGATGATATTTTGATCTATAGCAAGACACATAAATAACATATAGAACATTTGCGTGTTGTTTTTAATGCTTTGAGAGATGCACGTTTGTTTGGTAATCTTGAGGAGTGCACCTTTCGCACGGATCGAGTCTCTTTTCTTGGCTATGTTGTTACTCCACAGGGAATTGAAGTGGATGAAGCAAAAATTGAGGCCATCAAGTACTGGCCAACCTCTAAGACAGTCACACAGATGGGAAGTTTTCATGGTCTTGCAGGATTCTATAGGCGTTTCATTAAATATTTCAGCACCATTGTTGCCCTGTTGAATGAGTTGACAAAGAAGGGCGCATCTTTCTAATAGGAACCAATACAACAACAAGCTTTTGACATGCTGAAAGAGAAGCTTACACATGCACCTCTACTCCAACTTCCAGATTTCAGTAAGATGTTTGAATTAGAATGTGATGCTAACAGAATTGGAATAGGAGGTGTGCTACTACAAGAAGGTAAACCTGTTGTTTACTTTAGTGAGAAATTGAATGGGCCAATATTGAATTACTCCACCTATGATAAAGAATTGTATGCTTCAGTGCGAATATTAGAAACATGGCAACACTATCTTTGGCCTAAGGAGTTCGTTATTCATTCTGATCATGAATCTTTGTAGCATATTAGAAGTCAAGCTAAACTGAATAAATGACATGCTAAATGGGTTGAATTCATAGAGTCGTTTCCATATATCATTAAACACAAGAGGGGTAAAGACAATGTAATTGCTGATGCGTTATCGAGGCGATATACTATGTTGTCTCAACTTGATCATAAAATTTTTGGTTTAGAGACAATAAAATAGTTATATGCCACTGATTTGGACTTCAAAGATGCATTTGAAAACTGTAGAGAAGGAAGAACATGCAATAAAAATGTGCTGAATGATGGATTTATTATATCGTGCTAACAAGCTATGTGTTCCTGCTAGCTCTATTCGCCTTTTATTTTTGCAGGAAGCGCATGGAGATGGTTTGATGGGCCATTTTGGAGTAAAGAAAACTGAAGATGTACTGGCCACTCATTTCTTTTAGCCAAAAATGAGATGCGACGTCGAGCGCTAAGTGTCACGCTGCACTACATGCAATAAAGCTAAGTCTCACTCTAATCCACATGGTTTTTATGTGCCTTTTCCTGTTCCTAGCATTCCATGGGAGGATATTTCTATGGACTTTGTTTTATTGTTGCCAAGGAAAAAGAGGGGGAGGTATAGTATTTTTATTGTTGTGGATCGATTTTCTAAAATGGTACACTTTATACCTTGTCATAAGAGCGATGATGCTACAAACGTTGCTGATTTGTTTTTCAGGGAGATCGTACGCCTACATGGAGTGCCAAACATAATTGTTTCAGATCATGACACTAAGTTCTTGAGTCACATTTGGAGAAGCATATGGAATAAATTGGGGACAAAGCTACTGTTTTCTACTACATGTCATCCCCAAACCGACGAACAAACGGAGATCGTCAATCGTACGTTGTCAACCATGTTGAGGGCTATTTTCAAGAAGAATTTAAAGTTGTGGGAAGAGTGTTTACCGCACGTTGAGTTTGCTTATAACAGGTCGGTACACTCTACCACCAAGGTTTGTCCATTTTCAGTAGTGGTTTAATCCTCGTGATCCAATTGATCTTATGCCCTTGCCTACTTCTGAAAAGGTGAATTTAGATGCTATGAAGTGTGCTGAATTTATTTTGAAAATGCATGAAACAACTAAGGAGAACTTAGAAAAGATGACTGAAAAGTATAAGATTGCTGGTAGCCAGGGTAGAAAACATTTATCTTTTTAACCGCATGATCTTGTGTGGCTAAATTTGAGAAAAGATTGGTTTCCATATTTGAAAAAGTCTAAATTAATACCTCGAGTGATGGTCCTTTTAAAATACTTAAAAAGATTAATGATAATGCATATAAGCTTGAGTTGCCTGCAGATTTTAGGGTTAGTCCCACATTTAATATTTCAGATTTAAAGCCATACGTGAGAGAAGAGGATGAGCTCATGTTGACGACGACTCCAATTCAAGAGGAGGAGGATGATGAGGACATGACTCCTTTGGATATGCGCATACATCAAGGTCCAATGACAAGAGCTTGTGCACATAAATTAAATCATGAGGTGAGCTAATTTCTCGTTGTTCATAATAATGATATTGAGGATGGGACGCTACTAAATATTTGTGATGTTTTACTACTTAGAAACATGGGAGAAGTACCACCAGGACAACCACAAGCACTCAGTTTGTTGGCACAATTCAGATTGACGCCAAGTCAAACAGGCCACTTCTACTCCAAGTTGGCGCACTTTCTGAAGAGCGTCAACACCTCCACACTACCACATCCCCAGCTAGACTCCACCCTTGCCACACCAAATCAAGCCGGACTCCAAGTCGTCCACAATTCGGGCTCTATGTTCAGTTCGGAGTTAGCGGACAGCATTGCATTAAAATGGGCATATCTCCCTCATACAGAGTCCAATGGAGGTGTTCTTGTGCTCGTTAGAAAGATAACGACGAAGTTTTTCTAATGGATCTAGTCCCAGCCATAGATTCATTACAGATCAGCCAGAATCATTGAAACAATGTGTTATATTACTGTTTTGGGCTTCGTAAGTGCGTGGGGGCCCAAGCCCAGGTTGTGTGTGTCCCCTTGGCCGCACAAACCCTAGCTCAACCCATTCATGTCTCTCCCTCTCATATACTCAGTAGCCGCCACCATAGACACTTTGGTTTTGCTTAGATTACAACTAGACACTCTATCAGTTTTTCGCTGTACATCAGTTTGTGGAACCACAACTCGTGTGCTTAATATAATTCGCAATTTCAGATTGCATCTTCTACATTCTTGCTTGTGTTCCCGATTTGCATGCAGAGATTAGCCTTCTTGGTGAGGTCAACCGTGTTTGTGCATGGTTTATAACCAACGGAGCCGTGGTGTAGCGATTGCAGGGTTCGAATCAATTCTGATTGGAAGCCAGATTGTCAACGTCGAGTTCACCATCAATCGATTTACAACTACCTGTCAGAAGATTGGGACACCGTTCACATCATGGGCGTTGGGTGTTCTTGGGCGTGTGGTTTCGGGTGTTCTTGGGCACGTGGATCCATGTTATTATTTTCCTTAGTTTTGTTCTCTTTATTATATTGTCTCTATCAAAGTGGTGCATCATCTATGGTAATTATTTAAAGAAGTTCTTCCTCCATTTTGGTAATATGGTTGTTAATCTAGCGGAGAAGGTTTGAGGTGGTAGCACTCTAAGCACTTAAGAGTGATAGGGTGTTACATAAGCTAAAATGGTTTCACAGTAAGATAAAACACCATAGGATGTTTTGAATACGTATTATCATTTTCATGTGCTACATTTACATTGGAATTTTAACATGTTTTTTATACATAACATATGTCCACAACATGCAGATAAGAGCCAATATAATATGAATCGCCATGGTTACAAATGAAGTATAAGCCACTTTGTGGAAGAGAACACTAAAAAAAGAGCTCAATTGCTCAAACTATATAGTAGTTCTAGTTAACATCTTCAGAGATATGAGTGCAAGATCCAGCTTGCTAGATGGAAGTAGTGGTGCCTACTTTCACTGTAGTCATTTTTCAAAATTAAAATCTTGGAGTAGGAAACTAGTTAAAACAAAGCAAACAATAATACTACAAATAATAATAAGGTTCACAAAGTTAACATTGACTTCTTATGAACATATCCATATAGTAGGCACGTGGTAGCAGCCTAGCTGGTCATGCTTCACTATTGAAAGCATCTTAAGAAGCCATCCACATAGTTGTCTGCATTATAGCACATAATGGTTAAACTTTTTCTTTAGCAGGCTTCATTGATATTTACCATATATTTCTCACAAATAGACAACAACATTGCGCTTCTTTTAGTTGCTTCAGCTTCATCCCATCCTTGGCTTTTGCCCCACCTTTTCAATGTGTAGGCATCTAACCAGAAAAACAATAGATAAAATTAGCTATCATTCCATACAAAATTAAAGAGGTTGAAATATTGGGTTAGAAAGGACCTTTTCAAATGTATGGAGTTGTCTTTGGCAGAGAACACAATTTCTTTGAGAATAAGTGCACCATTTTGAAATTGATGCTCCATACTTGAATGCTTGATTTTGTCTGTCCTATATTAGACTAGTTCTTGTTCAACTCAAATCATCAAAGTAAAGTCTCTGAACAAAGACTACATGCACAAACATGCACACAAGTGAGGTACATCACACATATATGCATAAGTAACACAACAACATCACATAAGCAAGACCAACAATTTTCTAGAGTGCTCATTCTCCAATATATATTGTGAAATGTCCATCATTTGCAATGTCACATGCTTATTGTGACCTGCATTCACATTATTTCCATGACAAGAAATTAGACCATGCAAATTCATAAGAGTACCAAAAGAATTAAACACTTAATCATAGGCATAGTTCAGAAACACACAATTTTGTCACAAGTCCAAGTGATACTAAGCAGTTTGACAACATAATCTGCCAAATTATTTGAGATGAAATAGATAAAAAAACAACTGAAAGAAATATAGTTCACATGTTTCATGTTGTAACTCCATTTGAATCATGTAGGTCACTAGATTCAATTGCCATCATGTCCCTTGACGACCTTTTGATATATCTCCATCTTCTCCTTTTGCAGATCCATGATTTTGACTGTGACAGAAGCCTGTGTTGTAGTATTTCCGGAGAGTACGCCAGCATCCAATAATTTTAATATTTTCCTATTTTTAGCATTGATCTGACAAAAGTGCAAGCACAGAGACATCAAACTCAGCTTTCTCTGAAACATATATGTGTTGTACTATCTGATGATGGTCATATATAGATCTACATATATTTGCCTATAGATAGGGACAATGATTAACTACCTGTCTGCTAGGCCAACGTTTGATGCCATGTCTACGGCAAACACGTCTCAGTGCTTTGTGACATATGTTTAGTTTCCTTGCTGCCTCAACTATTGGTAGATGCAAACAACGAGATATTTCAGCCATTCCAACATTTTCAATTTGCTCATGCTGTTACAAACCATCAAAAAGTTATAGAACATATATTTTCATGTATACTACACATTGCACAACTTAATCAAATATATGTATAAATACCTCAGCTGCAGGCATACTTATAGCTTGTTGTTGGTGGCCATGAAGACACCCATTGTCTTTTGCAGGTCCTCCTTCAATTGGTATATCTCCATGGATGCTCACCTGAGATGATCCTGGCTCCATTGGTTTGCTACGATTTCAAGTGTTGACAGTGGGACTGCAATATATAAACCACAGGAGCCCATTGATTCAGGCTGAAAGGTTCACATGAAGAGAATAATTAGTAACATGAGGATTTACTTGGATTTTTATTTTTCCAGCTATGCTTATATGTGCCGTAATTATTTCTTTCCAATTCAATAATATCTGGTACATACCTTCCGAGCCCTCCTCACTTAATTTCTATAAATAGTCGGTAACTTCTGCATTGCACAGGCTACCAATTTTAGCTTTGTGTTGATCATCTTAATTATTAGTATTAAATTTTATTTTATATAAACAATCAGGTTTTTATGTCTTACTCTTCTAAATTCTCGCACATTATGTAAGAATTGAAAAAAAGGATTGGAAATTTGATTCACTTGATGCTTGAAATTCTTTCCGATGGAAAACTACAGTCATATGACCAAGGGAGTATGATATTTTCTCGAAAACTAGCATAAGCTAGATATGCTTATTATGTCATTTCTTTGTAGTCTTTTGATGAATGGCAGAACTTTTGTCCATTCTTCCCAAAAAAAACCAAGGGAATGGACAACTGGAAATAAGACACCCTGTTAGACTAATTCAATCAATGGCAAGTACAATGTACAACAAATAAAATGGAATTCCTGTAACAAAGTATAAGTCATATATGTAAAACAATAGCAAAATGTAATCTTAAAAGGCTATGGCTAGTAATTGTGAAGCCCCAATTCTTGACTGGAAGGGACACCAGAGGCCTCTACCCTCCCTCTCTATCTATCCAAAAGGTGGAAGGGCAGAGCTTTTTGTTTGGTTTTTTTCATCTTTTCATCAAAGAGTTGAACAATGAAGATAGATGGCAAGTGCTTGATCAATTTATTCAGGTCGTATAGGAAATAGGTTCAAATCGTTCATTCATTAGGATGGCTATCAAGTTACATGGAGTTTATATTGTGAAAGACCATGTGGAGGTCTACCCATGTCTGTGCTAAGTATTTGACTAAATTTGAGCTTGGTATGCTCTAGTTTGAGTTTGATTTGAATTGGATTTTCAATTTGAAGCAATTTGAGCTCTGCCTGGAATTTGCGGCACTACTGGCCATGGTAGCCCGGTGCTACCGGGCGAGCGGTACCACCGACTCCCAGAGAGTTGTGTAAAAACTGGAGAGGGTGTTTTTGGGGATTCTAACAGTCCGGTGCTACTGTCCATGGCATCCCTATTCTACCGGCCGAGCGGTAGGACCGGCCTCGAAGAGTGGTGTGAAAATTCCAGAAGGGTGCATTTTTTAGCATTATGGCGGTCCGATGCTACGGCCCATGGTAGTCCGGTGCTACTGGGGTAGCGCTAGCACTGACCCAATTGCCCAGTGTAGAAATTCCAGAGAGGGTCTCTTTTGATTTTGGGATATAGGGCGGTGCTACCGCCAGCACCGGCCCTTTTGAGCAAGAATGCATTAAAACTTCTGATTTTGATGGATTTCATTGCATATCTTTTTGAACATTGCAATTTGATGTGTTTCCTTGGTTTTGATGGTTGTAGGATGACGTGCTTGATCATGGTGAGGCGGAGGATGACCGCGACTAGGCGAGGAGTATCGGAGCTCCAAATAGTCGAGGATTGCCGGAAGATGATCAGAGACGCAATCAGTGCAAGCCAACAAGACAAGGAATGGATGAGATACTAGCTACACGCTGCGTGGATCAAGGATGGCCGTCGGATCGCGGTCTAGTTGATAGGATAGCGGGTCTAGGTAGTGTGCTTTGAAAACCGTGCAAGAAACCTAGTTTGTTTGGGGGTTTTGGGTTAGCCCTTGCATGGCTGTGTGAGTGGGTCAATCCTAGCCCTAGATGGAGTGCCCTAGGGTTGAGGGACTCATCCATGGGTGGTAGGTGGCCTAAGAGTAGTATAAATAGAGGGGGAGGGGTAGCTTTCCTCCTCTTGAAGGTTTTAGAGGTTTTGTGCTCCTTTGAGCTTTGCTCACTTTGTTGTGAGGCTTTGTAAACCTCCTTTCCAGAAATACAAATCATTTTCTCTTATGCTTGAATTTACTTTACGTATTTAAATTCAACATTTAAATTCCGCACTTAAATTCTTGCAACTTACATTCATGTAATTTGGATTTGCCTCCCCTCCTTCTACATGCTTTTGGATTTGCCTCCTCTCCTTCTAAATGATTTTGCTCCTTGTGCTGAGGATGTTGATTGATGGAAGAATCTTCTTTAGATCACATCCCAATCATTTAGGCAATCCATGCATCTTTCTTGCAAGAAACCGGTCTTATGTTCTTAGTTGAATCATTCTTGTGTTCTTACTAGCTGTGACGTGTGGGAGGTTATCCAAGATCATCTTGATCATCGAAACCCCACGAGCTAGTCCAAGATCAAGTTCTCGATTTTTTGCTCAAAGTTGGTGTGTTCTTCCTTCAAGGTGTGAAAGGTTGGAACTTTGACGTCAATCCTTGCGATTGAAGGTTGGAATACGTTCCTCACATCCTTAGGATCACATCTACCAAGTTTCATGAGTTTTTCTCCAGCCAATCAAAGATTCATCAAGATTTGCTTTTGAAGGTCGTGATGTTTCTTTAGCTCTTCTTGAGCCCAGTGCTATCACCCCTAGTGCGGTGCAACCGACCTCCGTTGCTACCGACCTCCCAGCGGTAGCACTGCCCATACAGAACATCTAGCTTTTTTATTTGCTTCCTCGGAGTGTTTCTCTTTGAAGGCTTGTTTGAAGGTATCACCCCCCTCTGATCGCCATCTCTGTCCTTCAATTGGTATTAGAGCCAGTTTTGCTCTTTCATAGATCTTGACCAATCTCTACAGCCATGGCGATGTACATGTATTGCACCAAGCCTCCCATTTTTTCTAGAGTTGATTTTCTATTTTGGAAGTCTCGATTGGAGTCGCACATCACTACCTAGGGCTTCCTGATATGGCAGAAGGTGAAACTCCCGTATGAGGTTCCTACCAATGAAAACATCATGGCCTTTCATATGGCTGGCGTTGAGGCGAACACTAAGGCAAGGAACATACCCATACAAGGTCTTAGCCACAGTGAGTATGATAGGATTTCTCACCTCTGTTCTGCTCATCAGATTTGGGTGACCCTCGATGCTTGCCATGAGGGCACCACTCTAATCAAAACGGTGAGACAGGATCAATTCAAGCTTGATTAAAACAAATTTGAACAACACGCTGGTGAGAGTCTTGACGAGTTCTTTGGTCATTTTACAAAGATTTTGAGAGACCTCCGAGCAGTCGGTTGCATATACTCTGACTCGCATAATGCTCAACATTTCTTGACCGCACTCGATCTTCGAGTTTAGGAGATGAAGGTGACCACCATTAAGGACACTACCGACTTGTCGACTCTGACTCTTGATGGGATTTATTCCCGACTCAAGACTCATAAGATTGACGTCGTCTCTCGCAAGACGAAATCTCAGTCGATGGTCTTGGTCACCAATCCCACTGGATCCACCTCTGATGCTTCTTCTGATTTTTCCCTCTCCGCCCTTTGCGAGCTAAGCGATGATCAACTGGAAAAATTTCCAGAAAATGAGCTTGCTCTTATGGCTCGCAAATTCTCTCATGTATACAAGACGGTGAGAGAGAGGTGGAGAGGTGGCAAATTCTCTCATGAATACCAGTGTTGGAAATATGCCCTAGAGGCAATCATAGAGATGGTTATATTTCCATAAATGTTCATAAACAATGATATTGTTCTTTGAATAACATCATGGATATTGATTAACATGTACGTGACTTATTTGTGAAACTCTATATTCGTCTTTGTGATGATTATTCTAAAAGTGATCCCTAGTCGATAAACTTATGAGGATACATATGAATAGACTAGCACATGTATTGGTTGATGACCATGTTTCACGGGTCATAGATATAGATATAGATATAGATATAGATATAGATATAGATATAGATATAGATATAGATATATCAAACCAATAATATGAACACATGTTAGAGAACATGGAGTTGGATCGACCCACTATGAGACACTGCGAGAACTTTGTATTCTTTCATATCATCAGTTGGTCTCATATACGATGTGTATGCTATATCCTTCGACTTGAGATTGTCGCATGTTCTCAAGATGCGTAATGTCTTACTTATGGGTCGTCAAACGCTGCTCTATAATTGGGTAGTTATAAAGATGACTTTCAGGTTTGTCATGAAACATGCTGCGAGGCGTGGTCGATCAAGATAGGATTTGCCCCTCCATACAACAGGAGAGATATCTCTAGGCCTCTTGAGTGGTTAGATTCCGGAAAATGCATGGCCATGCTCATTGAGTAAAGAGCTACTCAAGTCATCGAGTTAAAGAGTTAACTCGATGTATTCGTGGAATCCGAGTTATAGTATCGAGAAAGAGTGGTCGAGCCATCCAAACAAGGATGACGATAACTCGCCTTGGGTTTGACCAAAATCGTGAGGCAAAAGGAAATGCATATAAGACATTGTTGAGGTTCGCCCAATCTTTACATATTCTTAGGAATTGGCGCGTCCTGCTAGGGGCCACTACCGGTTATTGGTTGAGTAAGAGTATTCGAGCTATGTCTGGTCGAGTAGGAGTACTCGATACATGACTGGTCGAATAAGGATACTCGAGCTATGTCTGGTCGAGTAGAAGTACTGAGCCATGTCTAGTAGAGTAGGAATACTCTCGCCATGACCAAGTGCATGTGAACCTATAGGGTCACACACTTAAGGGGCTGTAAGCAATTCGGATAGGGATCCGAGTTGTAATGGACCTAGAGTTCCTAATAGGCTTCAAAGGTTGAAACCCGTTATGGGATGCCTATATAAAAGGAGGAGGTGCTGGTTTTGAGAGAGATGAGACATAGGAATTCGGAATTTCTGAAACCCTAGCCACCACCCCTCCTCTGCCCATAATCGCTCAGCCAGCGCTAGCACTGCGGCGCGTGGTGTTCCTGCCCTATATGTGTGGATACCTTGGAGACGTTGCTGCGAAGCTTGAATGCTAGGACGATCTACAACCTGCAAAAGTGACAAGGAGCTATTGGGGAGGTGCGAGGCTGGTACAACTACATCTGCACCACCGCGCTACATCGACTCTACTTTCTCTACGAGTCTACACGTCAAGTGGTAATTCTGTGATCTATAACTTGCTGTGGTTCTTTGGTTACGCGGTAGAAAATTTTGATTTTTCGCTAGAGTAGCCTACCCGTTCCCTAGCAATCAGGACTCAATTTTCATGTTGATTGGTCGAGTTTTGTCCTGGAGCTGCTTGTGGTCAGTTTCTCCACCATACTCTTGGTATTCTTCGTTCTTCCCATTGAGGTAGATATCAGCGGCGAGAGGTGTTTCCTGGTAGGAGATTTGGGCAGTCTCACTGGGATGATCCAGCCTTTGCACAATGGCGGGACAACCTAGTTCCTCCTCCCAGATCTTCTGCTAGGGTTTATTCTGGTCTTGTGAGAGTAGAGCGTTAGAGAGACACTAGAGTTCAATCTTCTACTTTTGTGGTTGGCACTTTGAGGCGTCGTGTGGTTCAGTATTGGGTTCCTAGATCTTCTCTTTGTCCCAGTACTAAGTCATCTCTCTCTTGTGTGTTGACCAGGCTCGTCGGATGGGGAAGGGAGAGGTTTGGATTGTTGACTCTGGTTGTTCTCTCCATATGACCGGAGACTCTCGTTGGTTCTCTTCCATAATCTGAGCCCCTGGTGATGAGTTGATCACTTTTGGTGACGCTTCTTCAGGTACAGTCATTGCCAAATGTACAATCTGCATAATGACAATTTCATTCTTAAAGATGTTGCCTTAGTGAGTAAGCTATAATACAATTTGCTTTCTGTCTCTTAGCTTATTGATGACTTTTTCGAGGTAAGCTTTATGAGTAGTGCCTGTAGAATCCTTGATTCATCAGGGGAGTTAGTTTGCGGGATTTCTAGATTAGGGAGAGTATTTTATGCTATTTTTTCTACTTCTTTTGCAAACTCTCTTCGGTGTTTGATTACTTCAGAGTCCTATGATCTCTCCTTCTGGCATAGGAGATTGGGTCACATCGGCTTTGATCACTTGACCAGGGTTAGCAACCACGATCTCATTCGTGGATTGACTAAACTCAAGATGGTTAAAGACTTAGTTTGCTCTACTTGACAACATGGCAAGATGGTTGCTGCTTCTCATCCCCTAGTCACTTCTGTGAATACTGATGCACCAGGACAACTTTTACATATGGACACTGTTGGTCTAGCTAGAGTGTAATCAGCAGGTGGGAAGTGGTAAGTTCTTGTCATTGTTGATGATTTTTCGAGATATTCTTGAGTGTTTTTCATGGCCTCGAAGAATGAGTCTTTTACCCATTTCAGGTGTTTAGTTCATAGGTTGTCTCTTGAGCTCCCTGGTGCTTTACGACACTACAAGAAACAGAGAAAAATTCGTGGGTTTTTTAAATTCGTGGGCCCAAAAAAAACCCACGAATTTATTTATTTAAATTGGTCGGTTTGTATAAAACCCACATTTTTAATTAAATTCGTGGGCCAAAATGAAACCCACGAATTTATTTATTTAAATTCGTGGGCTAAAATAACACCCACGAATTTAATCGTTTAAATCCGTGGGCTAGAAGTTACCCACGAATTTAAACATTTAAATTCGTGGGCTAGAAATTACCCACGAATTTAAACATTTAAATTCGTGGGCCAAAAACTACCCAAGAATTTAAACTTCTAAATTCGTGGGCCCGGTCATCCCCACGAAATTAAGAGGGCAAAAAACCCTTGGCCCCAGAGCGCGCGTGCACCGCGCCTCCCACGCGCGCGCCGCCATGCCTACCACGCTGCCGCTGCGCCTCGCCCCGCCGCGCCGCCGCCCTTGCCCGCCCGCGCCCGCCGTCTCCCCCGTCCGTCCCCGCCCGCCGCCGCCCGCGCTTTGCGCCCGCCCGCTTGCGCCGCCCACTCGGCCGCCGAGCCACCGCCTTGGCCGCCCTCGGCCGCGCGCGCCCGCTCCACCGCCGAGACTCGCCCGGCCGGCGGCCGCCGCGCCGCCCTTGGTCGGCCACTGCGCCTCGGCCCACCGCCCGCTGCTCGCCTCGCGCCGCCGCCCGCCGCGGCCGCTGCCGCCGCCGCCGCCTGCCGGCCGCCGCCACGCCATGCCCCCGCCCGACACCGCCGCCGCCGGCCGCCCGGCGGCCACTTCGCCCACCGCCCGCCCATCGCCGCCCGCCGCCCGCCGCGATCGCCGCCGCCGCCGGCCACCAGCGCGCTGTCGCCCGCTGCCGCTGTGTGCGCCCTCGGCCGCCCTCCCGCTCACGACGCCGCCTCGGTCGGCCGCCCGCCGCCCGCCGCTGCGCCGCCGCCCGCCCGCCACCGCGGCGTCGCCCGCTGCCTGCTGCGCGCCCCGCCTCGGCCGCCGTCCCGCCGTGCCACCGCCCGCTCGGTCTCGAGACGCCGCCCGCCGCCCGACGGCGGCGCCCCCCCCGCTTTGCTGTTCGCCGCCCTCGCCACCGCTGAGCCATCGCTGACGCCGCCCGCTGGTGCCGCCTCGCCGTTCTTTGGCGCCACCCGCGCTCCCGGACCCTCTGCGACGCCCCACGGCGTTGGAGAAGGTATATTTCATCTCTTTTATATTCATTTAAAGTTTTTCGTCTCATTTTATATTCATTGCATATGATATATATATTTTTATTTTCTCACGCCGTTGTATATAACGTTAGAGTTTAGGGTTTGTGTCGAACAAGAGAGAGCATAGGCGTCACCCTTTCGAACAGCGCATCTCACATTTGCTTGTGAGGTGCGCGGTTCGAATTATCCAACAGTATTTTGGACAACCCGAGAATGTTGGTTGTTGCATAGGGCACTGTGGCGTGCGGCGATCGAGCGTGATTTCGGCCACATAACCTTATTGTTCTCCGACGCACCAAAGATCGGCGTGCGTTTGGAGAACAATGAATTATCTTTGCCAAATTTCGTTCGATTAGTAACGCACATCACAGTCGCATGCAATAGCCTCCATTCTTAGGTGGGTTTAGGACAAATCTTTCCTAATAGGGTTGTCTTTGTCACCTAAGCCACGGTCGTACATTGACATTGTTTCATTTGTTTAGCTTTGATAATGGGTGACGATCGAAGGCGATGTATGACGGATGGAGGAGTGATTGGGGCACTCAAGGGAATGGGGCGGCAGATCACGGATGCTTTCTTGAAACAAGCATTATTGGAGGAGTGAATATGTGTATTGCCCGTGTACCCTCTGCGAGAATAACAGCTACTACAAGGGATATAGTGCAGATATCACATTTGCAAAAGCGGGTTCATGCCTAACTATTTGGTGTGGCACCGTCATGGAGAGGCTGCGAGCGAGCCATTGAGATGGAAGAGATCTTTGGACCATGTGGAGGATCACGACCGGATGGAAGAGATCTTTGGATGATCTTGGCGGGGAATGAATTTAACTCCGGGAGGGTCACAAATGGAGGAGGTTAAGGAATTCTATAGGCTACTTGACGACTCGGATGAGAAGTCGCATGACTTGACCAATGTGACCGTCCTGCGGCGGTTACGGCTTATGTCGATGAAGTCAAGTTCAACTTTTCGAACAAATGCATCAACGCTTTGCTTGAACTAATGAATGATGTCCTTCCGCCTAACCACAAGATGCCAAAGGATTTGTACCAATCGAAAAAGTTGATGGCGGCCTCGGGATGAATTACGGAAGATTGATGTCTGCGAGAATAATTGCATCTTTGTTACGGAAGGATCATGACAAGGATACCCATTGTATGCATTGCGGTAAGTGCAAATTCGTTGAGGTGGTAGATGAGGAAGGGGTATCGGTGACTACAAAGGTCGCGACTAAACGGCTTGGTACATGCCGATCACGATAGGCTTAAACGGTGTACATGTCAAAGGAAACAATGAAACATATGCGGTGGCACAAAGAAGGTAAGCGTGAGGACCAAGACCGGATATGATGGTGCATCCGTCGATGGCGAGGCATGGCGGGCATTGGACCGATTCGATCCTGCATTTGCAAGCGACCTAGGAGTGTCCGTCTTGGTTTGTCCACGGACGGTTTCACACCTTCGGCCTGGCGCTAGCCCCTACTCTTGTTGGCGGTCTTCATCATGCCATACAATCTTCCACGAGATTTGCTTGAAAGAGGGGTTCATATTCCTTGCTCTTGTCATTCCAGTCCTAAGCATCCAGGAAGGATCTCAATGTGTTCATGCGGCCCTTAATTGATGAGTGAAGAAGTTGTGGCGAGGAAAAGGCATCGACAGCGTTGGTGGCGAAGAATTTACCTTACGAGCCGCATACCGTGGTCGGTCCATGATTTGTTGGCATATGGCATTTGGGCCACCGGTGTGTTCATGGTCGCTGTGTTGTCCAATTTGTATGGTGACTCGATGCATTCAGCTCACGCACGGTAAAAGATCACATTCTTCGATTGCCATCGACGATGGCTTCCGGCGAGGTACCCTTTTAGGAACGACACCAAAGAATTTCGAAAAGGACAGAAAGTTAAAAAAGGGCCTCCGAAGTGACTCACAGGAGAGGAGATAGCTGAATGGCATAGTCGACATGCGATCTCTGAGTGGGCTTCACTGGCTATGGAAAGGAGCACAACTGGACTCATATTTCTTTTCTTTGGGAGCTGCCTTACGCGAAAGCTTTGATTCTGCTGCATAACATAGATTTGATGCACCAAGAGCGCAATGTGGCAGAAAGCATCATAAGCATGGTGTTTGATGTAACCGACAAAACAAAGGATAACGTGAGTGCTAGGAAAGACATGGGTGATCATTGTGCTAGGCCGTGGCTCGAGGTTAAAGTTGGTTTAAATGGAAATGAGAGCCGGCCACGAGCTCCATACTGTGTGAAGCCAGAAGACCGTAAACAGATTTTGAGGTGGTTGAAAACTCTAAAGTTTCCTGATCGCTATGCATCTAACATAAAGCGGGTCTGTGAATGTCGGCCGGTAAGCTAAGCGGGCTAAAGAGTCATGATTACCATATTATCATGGAAAGACTTGTTCGGTAATGTTTCGTGGCTATTTTGATAATGAGTTGTGGAGGATGTTAGCGAGCTCGATTACTTCTATAGGCGGATATGCGGTAAGGAAATCTCTAAGGCGTTGATGCAAAAGTTAGAGAAGGGAATTCCATTGCTTGTATGCAAGTTGGAAAAAACTTTCCCACCTGGTTTTATGAATGTGATGCAACATCTGCTGGTGCATCTACCTTGGGAAGCGAAGGTTGGAGGTCTGCGTAATTCAGATGGATGTATAGCCAAGAAAGGGAGTTGAAAAAGCTTAGAGCTACAGTGCGCAACAAGGCAAGGGTAGAGGGGTGTATCGCAGAGGCTTATGCAAGTAAAGAGATCACAAACTTCTCAACAAAGTATTTCGCACTCAAACACAACGTGAATGTCCGTAAGAATCGGTACCGTGCCGCGGAAGAAGAACCATTGAGCGAACTTAAGCTTTTTCAATGCAAGGGTCAACCTGTTGGGTCGTACACTGCACACCATGTTGAGTATGAGGAGTGGAACATGGCCATGCTTTACATGTTCACTAACATGGTAGAAGTTGAAAAATATTTTGAGTAAGTGACTTTCTGAATTATGTTTTCAATATTTCAGTGTAGTGTCCTTTTTAACCCGAGAATAAATGACGCAGAGTATTTGACAAAGAAAATTGGAAGTCAACTCGACAACCCACAACTAAGCAATTGGATAACCTACGTCGTGATGGGTTGAAAGGCGGCCCAAGCTTCGTGCAATGGTTCCACGGCATGTAATTTGACTATTTATTCATTTTCTAAAATGAATTGTTGTAATAACAATATTAGACTAACGATGATGAATGTTGCTATATAGTGTATGAGTGATGCCTCCGTCACGAGGATCTCCGACAGCTCTCACATGGTGATGTGATGGCAAGGAGCTATAGTCGTTGTGATGTGAACGGGTTCCGTTTTCGAACAGTGAAATTAGAAGCTAGCCGTCCACTTGCGGCCACTTCAAACAATGGAGTAGTCACAACGTCATCCGATTCGGTGGCGATATATTAGACTACTACGGTGTTGTACAAAACATCATTGAGTATACCTTTGGGGGTGGCAAAGAACTGAAGGTTGTGTTTTTTGATTGCCATTGGTTCGATCCACACAACGGCACACGTGTCGATGACTTTGGGATGGTGGAGGTGAAGCACAGTTCGCGGCTTCAGGGCCATATCTATAACATCGTGCTTGCACATCAGTTTGAGCAGGTGTACTACCTGAGCTATCCTCACCGTAGCTTGAAGGCTTGGTGGGTTGTATTTAAAGTTAACCCTGAAGTATATCCTCCTGGGGATGTTTCGTATGTGGCAAGTAACGTAGAGGATGATGTGGGTGATGTATATCAAGAAGAAGCTATGGGGGATTCTTTCCTTGTCTCCGACGGGCGGGACTCGATCAATTACTTATTGATGCCACGGGCGTAATAACGAGATGAACCCGCCCGTCCGAAACGCCCTCAAAAGTCGATAAGGATTGCGTCTCAATGAAATACGAGTCGCAAGCGATTCCGCGCCGCGACTTTTAATATGTATATTTTGTAAGATTATTGTTGCCTCGTTCATTTCTACAAGTCATTGTTTTGTCTTTCATTTTTTACATGTTATAGTTGTCTCATTCTTTTTTTTACATGTTATAGTTGTCTCCTTCATTCTTTTTTACCTGTATACTAACTCTTGTCAAATTTGAATAGATGAGTATGTTCAGGCATCAGGTTGACAAGCTTAAAGGCAAGTTCAGTGGGTCGTCCTCCAAACGGTCGAGGAGCAAGGGTTCAGATGGTCAGGACTCGACGGCCGGCAGCGCCATATTTGTTTGGGCGGCGCAGATTAGGCAATGGCGAGGAGCAGCTCCAGAGGTGCTTCGATGGCGAGCACGAGAAGCGGCGCGGGAGCGACCACGGGAGGACGAGGCGGTAGGGGTTGCGAGAGGAGGCGGTTGGGATGTGAGCATGGCGACATGATCGAGGCGGGCGACGAGGAGGTCGTTGGGGGTGGTGGCGGTGGGGCGACAGATCTGAATCTGACGCCGAGGCGGCGGCAATGACAGATGCGAGTTGGAGGCGACCTTAGAGCGATTGAAGAGGCGAGTCTTCTTGGTACCATCGGTATATGTGTAGTATTGGATTATCATTTAATCTCCATATTTACATTGTAATGTCTATGAACTAATTATTTGCATTTCAGGTTTCATAAAACCGTCTCGATTCGTCAGAGATGCAACCCGGCCGATAGGAGGTTGATAAGTACACGGAGCGAGTATGATTATATCTTCTCTTTTAGCATTAGCTAAGTGACAACTTATTGTTTTGATGCATCTTTGTCTTGTATTTTGTTGTAGGCCTTTGGAAAGAGCCGGGTTGGGTGGGATGGGCCACATTACAAAGGTTAACGCCGTGCTCGGAGCCCTTGGCGGTACTACTACCACGCATGGTTGAGTCGGTGAGGATAGATTCGCGACCCTGGCTGGAAGCACTGGGCGTTGAAGGAGAGCGTGGAAGGAGGCGAAGACAACCAAACATGTCGAGTAGCGCATGTGGGCTGGCTTCGGGTGAGTTTGCGTTATGTATTTACTATATTTGAGTATTGCTTTAAATGTAAGTACAATTTGACGATGTGTGATTATATGCAAGAGAGGTTCGGCTTGAGAACGAAGCGATTACAACGCTTTGAAGAAGGCCAAAAGCGTCTTCAACGTAGCGGCACAAAAGGTTGTCGGAGATTCGTTCAAAATGCACGCATTCAAGCTGTCATAAATTTTACAAGAGGGTGAAGAAGGTGAACATGAGAAGAGGACCGAGAGGCAAGGAGGATACACTGACAGAACAAGAGTATCTCGAGCTCGGTCGATTGGATAATGAAGGACATGGAGGCTTGGAGGTGGATGTGCGTCTTTGGGAGTCGGAGGATTTTCAAGAAAAATCAAATAGAAATCGAGGAGCAGAAGAAGTAGATTGGGAAGCACAAGTGCAGTGCAGATGGACACATTGGCCTAGAGCAACGCATGGTAAATATCGGTATTATAATTGTTAGTGAATTTGTCACTATGTTGATAACTTTGCATCGTAGGAGGTGAAAGTGGGAGTACTCCCACTTTTGCGGAAGTTTACATCTGGGGCACCAAGGCGAGGATCCACGAACCGGATGTGTTGTGCGACAGCGGGGCTAGTGAGAGGATGGTAAGTATAAATGACACAATATGTTTTGTGCAAATTTACATCCAGAGCACCAAAATGCTGTTTTGCAGCGTCATATGCGCAACAAATGACACAACGTCATGGGCGGAGGTTGATTGGAGGGCCGCACCCGTCGATGTGGAGCGTTGTACCACCGCTGGAGGGCCTAAAGCATGGGAGGTTCGTTAATAAAACTGATTTTATTTGTTTTCGCTCTACTAAGGAAAAAAAATATTGCATGGTCACATTTCAGTATATATCGTTTGTAGGTGGGCCATGGGGGATGGAGTTGTGGACTGCGATCGTCCTCCACGAGGCTCGGTTTCCTCACAGGGGAGTGCTCGCTCGTCGAGGTCCGCACGGGAAGCACAAGCGCACGAGGAGGCTCGTGAAGCGCGAGAGGAGGCTCGTCACTCGCAGAAGCCGAGAAGACTCAGAATACATGAAAATGTATCTGCAGGTACAATCTCAACTTTGAACAAAACGCTCAAGTTTACATTTGTGATTAAAATCTAACAAACAATCTATATGCAGCAACTGTCACAATCTCTTGGACCTAATGTGCCAGTGTGTTTGCCCTCCTGTTCCGCAGGTAAAGATACTTGAGTTCATTACTCTTTAATTCACTTAGCTCGTAAAATCACGAATTCACAAACTGGACTATTATTTCATAGGGCTCCCAGCCACCTCCCTTCTACATGTTTTCTCCGCACATGCAGCCACCACCACAAGGAGAAGCATCACAGGGTGCTCAGCCTCCCCCGGCGTCCTTCATAAACCCTACTGGGATGCAGGCACCACCCCTAGGAGATGCACCTCAGGTTTATGATATTTTCATGCATTCTTTATTTTCAAAAAAACTCTATTATGTATACTTCATATCACAAACTATGATCCACAGAGCTCCCAGCCTCCTCCTTTCTACATGTTCACTCCACAGATGCAGCCACCTTCTACAGGAGAGGCACCACAGGTAAAGACGGATCGGTTCAATTCGTTATTCAAAATTTGAATGAATGATTTATATGTGGCATAATGTATCTGTCTATACCTTACAGGGCTCCCAGCCTCCAAACCCGTTCTACATGTACCCACCACCTATGCCAAGCCAAGGAATGCCTATGTACTTAACCCGTGGGCCCTGCAGCCACCTCAGGCGGCACCACAGGTATGGATGTCAAAAACATTCTAAGTTTGCGACACGAGCTAAATTTGTCAATCCTTGAACTTACAGGTTCCTGGGTCACGCCCTCCAGCACGTACTAACGACGACATCATAGAAGACATCTTCAACAGCGCCGGCGGTGGTGGTGGTCATTGCGTACGTAGTTTACAAATTTCCGTTTTGGATGTGTGATTGATTATTTAAGGATCTGCTAGAATGTCTCCTTCTGGTTTGAGAGATTGATATATATATTATAACTGCAAATGCTTTTTTGTCTGCTGAGTGGATGTCCTATTTACTAGAGAGGTCATGCCAAAATTTTGTACATTTCAATGACTTAGTTTTAAGCGGTTTAAAGAGTTAAAAGGTTGGTTTGGTCTTTTAGTAGAGGTAGTAGGTTTGGTTTCTCGTTTGTTAATTTTTCGTTCGCTTGAACTTTGTTGTGGAGCTTGATGACTTGGTGAGCTACCCGCCCCATCCCTTCCTTTCTCTTGCTCAAATTTAGGAACATTAGTTGCAATTTAGTTGAGATTACATATGCTACATAGGAAATTTAGTTCATTCTTTGAATATGAGATTACATGTGAGATTACATATGCTTCATTGAATATGAGATTACATATGCTTCCGTAGGAACTTTAGTTCATTCTTTGAATATGAGATTACATATATGCTTCATTGAATATGAGATTACATATGCTTCCGTAGGAACTTTAGTTCAATCTGAGTAATCTGTTGCAAAAGTGATAATTTTTGTTGAAATGCATAACTTAGTCGATTTTAGGACATTTAGGCAACTCTTTCTTAAACCTTGCACAAATCATCTCAATGTTCATACTTGAAAAGGTTTACTTGTGTGCTTATGAAAGTTCATTGTTGTGCTCCTGTAGATAAGTGATGGTTTACCAAATTATTAACCCATTACGTGCTATTTGATTTTTTCTTTCTCAAATAACTTTTTGATTTCGAACCTTATATTGTGCTGACTTCTTGGAATTGAAAAGTTATCTTAAGACAACTTGTTCAATTGTGAACTTATGTTTTAAATGCTTTATATGCCATCCTTGTAGAATGTGTTGTTTGCCCATGTACAATCTGATTGTTTGTCTTTGTAGAATGCTTTATATTTGTACTTTGTATATTGAACTCTTAAAATGACTACCAATACTCTTAATTGCTTCTTTGAACTATTTTCACTGTTTGTTATCCTTTGAATACTCAGTGATGCAATTGGGGTCTTTGGAAGTTGAATGAAATAATTTTAGTTATTAACACTAGAGAGTATTACTTTGATGCTTCATTGAATATGAGATTGATGTTCATATGATTATTGCAGCATATCTTGACTAGCTCGTACGTGTAGTTCTTACATATATGATCTATTCTTGTTTAGCTTGACCTGTCATATTGATATTTTCATATTGTATCTTGGTTGAATAGTACTATTGATATTCTCATATTGATATTCATGTGAATCAGCATAATGTTACTTGTAGCACAACCTAAGTTAATCTTGAACTTGTAGGTTTCTAGGTCACACCCTCCAGCACGTACTAACGACGACATCATAGAAGACATCTTCAACAACGTCGACGGTGGTGGTAGCGCCCACGACTCCAACAACCCCGAGGCATGAATTCCATTGTGAGCTCGATTGGTGTATAACTGTTGTACTTTATAACTTGTTGTGATGGATACGTTGTTATTGACTTATTGTGATGGACTTATTTTAATGGAATGTGGATTGTATCTATTGCGGTTGTAATGTGTTGTACGTCATTGCGTAGTTTACAAATTTCCGTTGGATGTGTGATTGGATTATCTAAGGATCGCTAGAATGTCTCCTACGGTTTGAGAGATTGATATATATATTATAACGCAAATGTTTTTTGTCTCTTGAGTGGATGTCCTATTTACAAGAGAGGTCATGCGAAATTTTGTACATTCGGAGACTTAGTTTTAAGCGGTTTTGAAGAGTTAAAAGGTTGGTTTCGATATTTTAGTCTTGGTAATAGGTTTGGTGTCTCGTTTGTTAATTCTTCGTTCGCTTGAACTTCATTGTGGAGTTTGTCTTTTGTGTTAGTGTTTCGATCGATTTGAACGAAATAGATGATCCTTCTTATTTATTCTTAAACTAGCAATTTTTAGTTTCAATTTTCTTTTGCCTTTTCTTTTCTTCTTTAGTTGTTATATGTATTGAGTGCGATACATATATATAAAAATACATAAATTTGGATATATGGATATATATATATACACATTTTTTTGAAAAATGATCAAAATTAGTGGGTTTAATAAACCCACGAATTTAATTAATTAAATTGGTTTATTAAACCCACGAATTTATCGATTAAATTGTGGGTTATTTAGCCCACGAATTTAATCTCTTAATTTTGTGGGTTTATTAAACCCACGAATTTATCTGTTAAATTAGTGGGTTTATTAAACCCACAATTCTTTCAATTCCCAATTAAATTAAATGCGCTTGGCGGAAATCCACGAATTTAACTTAAATTCGTAGGTACCCACGAATTTAATTAATTAATTTCGTCGAGTTAAATTCGTGAACTAAATTCGATGGTTTGCTCACGAATTTAAATTAAATTCGTGGGTTTTAGCTTAAATTCGTGGGTTCTTGGCCCACGAATTTTTCCCTGATTCTTGTAGTGCGAGCTATACGCAATGACAATGGCACGGAGTTCAAGAGCTCCTACTTTGAGAGTTTATGTGTAGAGTTTCGCTTAGAGCATCAGTTCTCCTCTCTTACATCCTTAGCAAAATGGCGTAGTGGAAAGGAAGAACAGGACCATGGTTGAGATGGCTAGAACGATGATAGATGAGTACAGTACTCCTAGGAAATTTTGTGCTAAGTCTATAGCTACTGCTTGTCATGTTTCTAATCGTGTATTCTGATGGGAATGATGGCCCGATCTTCCGACAGGTAGTAGTAAGTCGATTGATGGAGAACTCGACGTTGACGATCTGGCTTCCAATCAGAACTGATTCGAACCCTGCAATTGCTACACCATGGCTCCTTTGGTTATCAACCACGCACAAACATGGTTGACCTCGCCAAGAAGGCTAATCCCTGCATGCGAATCGAGAACACAAGCAAGAATAGGTAGATGCAATCTGAATATTGCTAATTACCAATGAAGAACTCAAAGTTGGGGTTCCACAAACCGAACAAATGGCGAAATTGTCTAAAACAGAATAATCTAAGCAAAACCTATCTATTCTAGCGACGGCTACTGAATATATATGAGGAAGAGGGCAAGGAAGACGGCCAAGGGGGTGGCCGTGAAACCCTAGGTCGTACAAGGCCTTTGGGCCCAAGTGGAGGTGGCGCAGCACCTGGTAGATTCTATTCATCATGTTTATTTCACGATTTCTGTCGATCCAGAAGGAGTTTGGATGTGAAACCACTTCCGTTGGAAATCTCTCACTGTGGGCTTTTTCGTAGAGTCCAAGAACGCCTCAAACGAACTTCGTATGACTAAGATATGATCATTTTTAGTTGGACTACTCCTGTGGGCCGAACTGGACTCGTGAACAAATTGGGCTTGATCTTGGGCTGGGATTGGAGCATCAGAAGTTGTTGGGCCCTTTTCTTAGTTTGAGATAGAAGCATGGCTTGCTGGGCCAGCATGGTCTTATCATCCTCCCCTTCTTGATTTTGAGTCGTCCTCGACTCAAACTCATTGGCCTGCAAAAGGTTAGTAACAAGATGTGGCAAAGAAACCAACATTTCCTTTGGTTGTTGACAGTGTGGCACATTAAAAGAACATTTCAAAATGGTACAAATATAAACTCGATGCACCATGTACTTTCCTTTATCATTATGTTTGCCAATAGCATGAAAACTAACACTGGATGACCATGAGAAATTAGTAAGCATAGAAAATCTCTCCTCTAAACAATTGAGATCACATATGATATCAAATTCAATATAACCTAAAGTATTCAAAGAAGACAACAGTTTAATCTCATCCTTTTCATTAGCAAGGTGAATAACATGTTTATTTTCAGCACACGTGTTTAGATCAGAAATAAAACTGACATGTTCATTCACTAGTTGAGGCATGGATATAAATGAGACATTATCACACAACTCTTTTTTATCACTAGGGCCAGCAAGACAATCATATTGTGACAAAGGTGATTCAGTTTGAGTATCCACTAACTGCTGTTCTAGCATAGCACCAGTAGTGGCCAAATTTAGCAAATCAACATAATTCTCTCCTCATGTGAAAATAGCACCTATGTCGTTACCTTTGTTTTCTATCTCTGCAGATTTAGGCATATCATGATCTGTACATTCTTGAGGCATGCATGGGATATCAAGTATCTTCTACTCCTCCTTCTCTTGCATGTTTTTCTTCTCGTTCTTGTTCTCAATGTCCTGTGAAAAGTTAGTAGCAAGTGGAAACTTGATAACATGACGTTCTTCCAAAGAAAATTCTTCACTTTGGCAATTATAGACATTAATTTCAGCAAGATGTCTTTCATGTTCAATTGTATTTTCAATCTCACAAGCAAGATTAAATAAACTAGACAGAGAACTGTATTCCTTATCAACAAGAATCCCTGAATTTTCATATCAAGTCCATTTAAGAATTTTACTTCTTAGCTTCCTCAGATTCATCTAATTCCTCGTAATATGACTTGACAGTTTTATCACATTGTTGTAAACATTGCAATTCATATAGTAACTTTTTAGAATAATAAGCAGGAACAAATTCATCTCTCATAAGTCGTTTCATATGTTTCCATGTTTGTGGTACTGTCTTACAAGTACAAAAATCGTTCCACCAAATTGATTCACAGAGAGTTAAAGCACTAGCGGCAACTTTAATTTTTCGTTTATTACAGAGGTTACATTGCGAAAGAATTTTATCTAACTCTATTTCCCAATCAATATAAGCATCAACACCAAATCCGTTATAAGAAGGAAGAACTAGAAAATTCTTACCTTTACCAGCAGAAGGAGATGGACTAAAGTTGGGTTGGTGCTTATGCTCTTCTCTGTCAAGTGCATTCTCCATGTTTTGAATTTGCTTGTTCATAGTCTCATTCATCTCTCAAAGCATCTCTCGGAGCTCGTTATGAAGAACACACTGGTTACCGTCCTAATCCTCTGGTACCCCTGCCTTTGCTAGTAGAAAATAGAAGATAGCACAAAGTATTATCCCTATCAACTACTAGGTACTACACAGTGGGATCACAAACTCTCACGCGTCTTACCACAACTTTACAAATGTTCTTACCAAAGCAGCAGGTGGTACAACCGGTGGCTGGTTCGTGATACCATGACTGGAGCGTGAGTGAGGTGATTGCAAAGGAGAACCTGAACTGATAAAAAGTATGTGGAGCTCGGAAGGCAATATTTAGTAGCAAGGAATAAGCAATATCGAAATCAGATTAGCAAGCTGAATAAATGTCCAACGTACTAGTCACAGTTGCTGGCCTAAACGTGTTCCTAGAACTAGTTCAACCTAGCAAGGGATATATCAAAGCACATAGGACTCAAAGGACGCAAGCAATTCTGATTATCTGTTTCTCTTTCCCTCTTTTTGCTTCTTTTCTTCTCTCTGATTTTTTTCAGTGCGGCTCTTTTTTTTTTTGCAATTGCCTTTTGTTTTCTTTTCTTTTAACTCAAAGGCAAAACAAAAATCTCATGTTTCGGAATGAGAGGAAACGTTAAACAGATGACCGAAAAATGGGCTAAAACAGCACAGAAAACTTCTGGGGCTCGGCCTGTGGATTTCTTAGATGCGCATCGTCGTCCTCTTCGAAACAAAAAAAAGTACGCCCCAATCGGAGTTTGTAAGCAAAAGTTATGACTGTTTTACTGAACACTGCGTAATCTAGAATTGACTGCGACTTCACTTCTTCCTTCTAATTAGGGCTAAAATAGCAATAGGATCGCGGGTGAACAAGGGTGGCCGGTGGTGCAGGGCGATTGGTACAAGGTGGCTCGCAACCTATCTAGGGCTTGCGGAGCAGAAAATATAATGTAGAGCAGCGGCAAGGGCAAACCGAGTGAGACTCAGTTCGGTTCTAAGGTTGGCGGTAGTGGGATGACTAACGGTGCAAAACAAGATCACGACAACGACGATGGACATAAACTCAACAAGCGAAACTAAAAACGAAAATTGCGAAGGCACAATGGGTTGCAGGACAGCGGAACCGATGAAGAACTTTTTGTAGGGCAATTTTTTCTGGACTCTAGGACGATGGCAAAACAAAAGTGGGGATATAAGAATTACCAATCGGGCAACTGAGGCTCTGATACCACTTGATGGGAACAATGGCCCGATCTTCCGACAGGTAGTAGTAAGTTGATTGATGGAGAACTCGACGTTGATGATCTGGCTTCCAATCAAAACTGATTCGAACCTTGCAATCGCTACACCACGGCTCCTTTGGTTATCAACCACGCACAAACGATTGACCTTGCCAAGAAGGCTAATCCCTGCATGCGAATCGAGAATGCAAGCAAGAATAGGTAGATGCAATCTGTATATTGCTAATTACCAATGAACAACTCGAAGTTGGGGTTCCACAAACCGAACAAACGGTGAAACTGTCTAAAATAGAATAATCTAAGAAAAACCCATCTATTCTAGCGACGACTACTAAATATATATGAGGAAGAGGGCAAGGGAGGCGGCCAAGGGGGTGGCCGTGAAACCCTAGGTCGTACAAGGCCTTTGGGCCCAAGTAGAGGTGGCGCAGTACCTAGCAGATTCTGTTTGTCATATTTATTTGATGATTCCTGTCGATCAAGAAGGAGTTTGGATGTGAAACCACCTCCGTTGGAAAGCTCTCATCGTGGGCTTGTTCGTAGAGTCCAAGAACTCCTCAAATGCACTTCGTATGACTGGGATATGGTCATTTTTAGTTGGACTACTCCTGGGGGCCAAACTGAACTCGTGAACGAATTGGGCTTTATCTTGGGCTGGGATTGGAGCATCAGAAGTTTTCGGGCCCTTGTCTTGGCTTGAGATAGAAGCATGGCTTGCTGGGCCAGCATGGTCTCATCATATTCTTCACAGCACATTTGCACCGCACTTCTTACGAGTTGAGGTATTGATGAAAGCCCAGTGTTTCTCATTTTTGTGTGTTTGGTTGCAAGTGTTTCATTTTGAAGTCTGGTAACCTAGATAAGTTTGAGTCTTTTTCTTCTGATGGTATTTTTCTAGGTTACTTGACTTCTTCTCGTAGATATAGGGTCTGGAGTTGCGATGCGCATAGGATCAAAGAGACCTGCGAGGTGAACTTTGATGAAGCTATCCCAGGAGCTAGATCTAACATTGTAGAGGATGAGGATAATGGAGATGATGGTGTTCCACTAATCCAGTCCTCTCTACTCCTGAGGTGCCTCCTGTTTCCATTTCTACACCTCAGGGAGACCAGCCCTTGCCTTCTGACTCTCATGCAGCTAGTGGCTCTGATCCTACCTATTATGTGCATGAGGTAGAGGTCACTTCTACTTCTGGTCCTCTCTGCCATATTCAGAGACATCATCCTCCTGATCAGATCATTGGTGACTTGTTTGAGCGGGTCACTCGATCAAAATCGAGTTTGTCCAATTTCTGTCTCCACTCTGCCTTTGTTGTCTCCTATGAGCCAAAGGATGTTTCTCATACATTATCCGATGAGTCATGGATTAATGCTATGCATGAGGAACTAGAGAACTTCAAGTGGAACAAGGTATGGTAGCTTGTTGAGCCCCTATCTGGTCATAATGTCATTGGGACCAAGTGGGTGTTGAAGAACAAGCATATGAGGATAGGGTTGTCATTAGAAACAAGGATAGGCAAGTTGCATTGGGCTTTTCTGAGGTTGAGGGTCTTAACTTGGTTAGGGAGCATTTATACAGTGCAGTTAGTATTGACCACTACTGCCAAGTCAATAATTCCTAAATTGATGAAGTACACATAATGGAGCTCAAAAGCTGATTAAAAAATCTACTTTTTGAGCATCTTGAAACCGCACATAAGAAATATTATGAATGAATCAACTTACAATAACATACGAGAGACAGCTTTCGATTTTGTCGAACAGCAAGTCGAACCCAATGAACTATTCCATTCAAAGGAATGTTCTAGAGGGGGGCCTTTTCCACTATATGCACGATAATGAACAAAATGGAAGAAATTCTTCACGATTTCTAGAGTTCCGGGATTACTTCACTTATATGGATTTTCGCCTAAGCATGGCCTATTAGGATCCTGCTCGCATTCTCTCCATCCAAGAGCTTCAAGCTTTATCAAGTGGATGTCAAGAGTTCATTTCTCAATGGGTATATTGAGGAAGAGGTGTTTGTCAGGCAGCTTCCAGGATTCAAGGACCCCAAATACCCAAACCATGTTTTTAAGCTTTCGAAAGATTTTTATGGACTTAAGCAGGCCCCTAGAGCTTCGTATGAGAGGCTTAAGTTCTATCATCTTAGTCATGGTTTTAAAATGGGTATAGTAGACAAGACTCTGTTCATCAGATACTAGGATACTCATTTTCTCCTCGTACAGATTTATGTGGACAATATTATCTTTGGTGGTTCTTTACATTCTCTTGTGTCTCAGTTTTCAAAGGTGATGAGCATAGAGTTTGAGATGAGCATGATGAGCGAGTTGAGCTACTTCCTCGGCTTCCAAATCCAGCAGACATGGGAGGGCACCTTCTTGCATCAAGGCTAGTACACCCGGGACCTCTTGAGGCGCTTAGATATGTCTGACAAGAAGCCGGTGATAACTCCTATGGCCACCACTGCTGTTCTCGAGCCTAATGAGAATGATGAGCCATTTGATCCGAAGGAGTTCCGGAGCATGATCGGCACCCTCTTGTATCTCACCGCTTCGAGTCCAAACATACATTTTGATGTGTGTCTGTGCGCTTGATTTCAGGCTTCTCCTCATGCCTCTCGCCGCCACGCGGTGTAGCGCATCTTTAGGTACCTTCGAGCTACCATTGACTATGGTATTTGGTACTCTTCTTCTTGTCTGTCCCTTAGAGCCTTTTCCGATGAAAACTTTGCTGGTTGTAGGATAGATAGGAAGAGCACTTCTGGCACTTGCTAATTCATTGGCACGTCTCTTGTTTCTTGGTCATCTAGGAAGCAGTCCGGAGTTGCACAGTCCACCGCTGAGGCCGAGTATGTTGCTGCAGCTAGTTGCTGTAGTTAGGTTCTCTGGATGAGATCAACTTGCGAGACTTTGGGTTAGAGATAGAGAGTGTGCCACTTTTCTGTGACAACACTTCTGCTATTTGCATTGCGAAGAACCCAGTGCAGCATTCCTGGACCAAGCATATTGATATTTGATATCACTTCCTTAAAGACCATGTGGAGGAGGGGGATATCGTGCTTCAGTTTGTAGAGAGTGACCACTAGATAGCCGATGTCTTTATGAAGCCTTTGGATAGCTCCCGGTTTGTTGCCCTGAGAAGTGAGCTTGGAGTCGTGTGCCCCTACTGCTTATTGTGAGGCGGAGCTGGTCTGTATATTATGTATTATATATATTCTTCTTCCAATATTTCCTTTCTTTTGCTTTTTCTGGGTGTTATTGGGCTTATTTCTAGAGTTGTGTGTTCACTTCACTTAAACTTCTGGCAATCTTTGCATGGACCTCTCATCTTATGATATAGGTTGCTATCATGCAAAATTAGCTGTTCTCTCTTCTCTCTAGGTTGAGTTCCCTCAGTCTTATAAGTCTAGCAGGTGTTGGGCCCCCTGGGTAGATAGGGTCTGTGTGGACTCCTTAGCTTGGGATCTAGAGTCAGCTTCCCTATGTCAGTCAATGGGGAAGATGAGAGCAAGTCTAAGCTATAGTGTTCTCTACTATCTTTTCTATGCTCTATAGCCAGCTAGTTTGCAATTTTCTCGACCTCTTCTCCTCATTATGTCTTTCTAGTTTTTTGAGTTCTTTTGGGGTTTTCCTTGGGCCTAATTCTGCAAATAACTCATTTTAACCTGATTTGTGCTTAAAATTGTTTCACTTGTTGAGGGGGAGTTTTGGAATCTATTCATACATTGCATATAGACTTCATTTTCTATTTAATGAGTTATATCTATTGTGCAAATGAGTTATTATTCATGCTATGCACCATGCTTTTTTATGAAAAATGCTAGCTTAACATGTCCAAGTTCATTTATCTTGCTAAGCTTGTTAAAATTTGAAAATTAAGGCTTTAAATGAAAACTTGATGAAGCATGTTGCTTTTACTTGCTAAGTTTCTCCTCTAGGAGTATTTGCCATGATTTGTGAAATTTTGTATTTCTTTAGAGTCCCTATAGCAACTTGCGTGAAACATGTTTGATCCATACTAGAGTCCTTCATTTGCTCATGAATCAATGTGCTAAAATGAAAATTAAGCAAAAATGACTTTTTTTGTGCCCATTAGATTTAACACCTTACATTCACAAGACAGCTTCCCATTGCACTTGGGATGAACTTAGAATGCATCGTGTATGACCAAGACTACCCTCTTAAGAGTTCTTCTTGAGATGGTCGATAATGGCTTTAAGTCTATTTCTTTAAAAACAGTGCAAATAAAAAACATAAGTGGGTAAAGAATGCAAATAATGTCAAACATTTGCACCCCGCTATATCTTTCAAAGTTTTGAAGAGAAATTTGAATTAATTGAAAAATGAGCTCGAAGGACCTTGTATGCACTTCAAGATTCCTCAAAGTGTTGAGTATGTTGAACTCTAGGTTTCCATTTGATCCTATGAGTGGCTTTGCTTCTAGTTTAGAAACTATGCTAAGTGTTGCAATTTTTAAATCATGCAAAAATAACATTGTCTTCTTGTACTTGCTAGCAAACTTGTCATTTCACTTGGATATGTCTTAGTTTAGCATAATCTAAACTTGAGTAGCTTGGTGTCATACTTTTTATATGTGGTCACTTGGATAATTCTCAAAGCTCTTTTAGGATGCATTTCATGCATACATGTGTAAAGGGGGAGAAAATGCCATCTTGATGCCTATATTGCCAAAAGGGGGAGAAATTGTAGAAAAAGCATCATTAAAAAGATAAAATGTGATTGCATCTTGTCTCTTATGATCTTTTTAGGATCATAAGTATATTTGAGCTTTTCTTGGATTTTAGAGCTTTTATGGAAAACATGATCTTTCCTTGGTCTAGCCTAAAATCTTTCTTTCGCCAACTTGGTCATGATCACATTTCCTCTCTTCTTAGACCAAGTTTGGCTTTGCATCCAAATTGCTTTCTTCCTTCCTTCTTCAAACTCAAATTTGTGCCTTTTGTGTTATTTGTCAATATACTCATCAAGGGGAGATTGAAAGAAGATGTGGAGGTCTATCCATGTTTGTGATAAGTATTTGACTAAATTTAAGCTTAGTATGCTCTGGTTTGAGTTTGATTTGAATTGGATTTTCAATTTGAAGCAATTTCAGCTCTATCTGGAATTTGCGGTGCTATCGGCCATGGTAGCCCGGTGCTACCGGGCGAGCGGTACCACTGACCCCAGAGCGGTGTGTAAAAACCCGAGATGGTGTTTTTGGGATTCTGGTAGTCCGATGCTACCGGCCGAGCTATAGGACCGACCTCGAAGAGCGGTGTGAAAATTCTAGAAGGGTGCATTTTTGGGCATTGTGCTTGTTTGGTGCTACCGCCCATGGTAGTCCGGTGCTACCGGGGTAGCAGTGGCACTGGCCCAATTGCCCGGTGTAGAAATTCCAGAGAGGGTCTCTTCTGGTTTTAGATGTAGGGCAGTGCTACCGTCCTGGGGGAGGTAGCACCGGCCCTTATGAGCAAGAATTCAATAAAACTTGTGGTTTTGATGGATTTAATTGCATATCTTTTTGGACATTACTATGTGATGTGTTTCCATGGTTTTGTTGGTTGCAGGACGACGTGCTTGATCATGGTGAGGCAGAGGATGACCGGGATTACGCGAGGAGCGTCGGAGGTACAGACGGTCGAGGATCGCCGAAAGATGATCTGAGATGGAGTCGGTGCAAGCCAAGAAGACAAGGAATGGATGAGATGCTAGCTAGACGCTGCGTGGATCAAGGAGAGCCATTGGATCGCAGTCTAGTTCATAGGATAGCGGGTCTAGGTAGTGTGCTTTGAAAATCGTGCAAGAAAACCCGGTTTGTTTTGTGGGTTTTAGGTTGTGAGTGGGTTAATCCTATCCCTTGATGGAGTGCCCTAGGGTTGAGGGACTCATCCAACGGTGGTAGGTGGCCCAACAGTAGTATAAATAGAGGGGAGGGGTAGACTTCCTCCTCTTGAAGGTTTTAGAGGTTTTGTGCTCCATTGAGCTTTGCCCACTTTGTTGTGATGCTTTGTAAACCTCCCTTCTAGAAATGCAATTCATTTTCTCTTATGCTTGAATTTACTTTACGCATTTAAATTCAGCATTTAAATTTTGCACTTAAATTCTTGCAACTTACGTTCATGTAATTTGGATTTGCCTCCCCTCCTTCTACATGCTTTTGGATTTGCCTCCTCTCCTTCTAAATGCTTTTACTTCTTGTGCCGAGGATGTTGATTGATGGATGAATCTTCTTTATATCATATCCCAATCATCTTGGTAATCCATGCATCTTTCTTGCAAGAAACCGGTCTTATGTTCTTAGTTGAATCATTCTTCTAGATCACGTTTGTGGGGTATTGAACTTGTGTTCTTGCTTGGAGTGACCTGTGGGAGGTTATGCAAGATCATCTTCATCATCAAAATCCCACGAGCAAGTCTAAGATCAAGTTCTCGAGTTTTTGCTCTAACTTTGTGTGTTCTTCCTTCAAAGTGAGATAGGTCGAAACTTTGACGTCAATCCTTGCGATTGAAGGTTGGACTAATTTCCAAACATCCTTAGGATCACATCTACCAAGTTTCGTGAGATTTTGTCCAGCCGATCAAAATATTCAACTAGATTTGCTTTTGAAGCTCGTGCTAGTTCTTCAGCTGTTCTTGAGCCCGGTGCTACCGACCTCCGGTGCTTCATGTTGACCATCAAGGTGAAGAACGTGCAGAAACATATAATGTGCTGCGTTGGTAGCAATTTCACCATATATCTGCTAGGATACAGGTAAGCTACCATAGTGGGAAACAAAAGTTTCAACTGTGTGAGGCAGGAAACCATGTGACCAATAGATCATAGATCATTACCACCAAACATGTATTGCACAAGAAGAAAAGTTGTAACAGCTTGGTCGAACAAAGCACGTATCGATGTGGTAGAAGTAGTCGATTGTCCAACTGTAGGATCAAAGATAACCAATTAGAGGGGCTGAATAGGAGGTTTTTAAAATTCTTTTTGCTATAAATTGATTTTCAGTAAGTATAAAAAGAAATTTAATTTTCCACAATTAAGGCCAAAATATTCTAGCTAGATTTCACTAAGTGTACCAACAACATAAGTCTAATAAAATCTTGCTAATCTAGTGAGACAAACAGCAATATGATCACTATGAATGTAAATACACAAAGTAAATAGCAAGAATGTAAATCACAAGAGAATTTTTCCCGTGGTCTTGGGGACTTGTCGGTCTCTCCTAATCACGTTGAGGGAGCTTGAACAAATTAAGCCAGCTCTGTGCACAAATGAGCCTTCCTCAATCCACTATAGGTAGCTCTTTCCCTCTTCAGGTACGTGAGCTCCAAGCTTCACATCGATACCGGGCCTCTTCACAATCCTTCTTGAAGAGATCACTGGTTTTTCTCCTTCAAGCCATCTAGGAGTCGGCAAACTCCAAGACTAACAAATCGATGATGCTTGCTTGAAGGTCCACAAGTGTAACAAGGCTCAACAATGAATGCACAACACTTGAATGCTCTCAACCACCTCAAAATGTGAAATTTAATGCTCTAAGTTGAAGAGAGAGTGGCAAGGGCTTAAGATGTATTCAATGATGTTTCAACCAACACCTTTTCTGCAAAAGAGGGGATATTTATAGCCCCCAACCCCTCAATTAGCCGCTGGGGTGAAATTCACAAGAAATAGTAAAATCCGATACTACTAACATTCAATGTTTGGTAGTACCAGCCCTAGCTATAACGGATAGTTTGTTGCATCAAATGCATAGGTACTAGCCATTACCATAGACCCCGGTACTACCAGTGTACAAATCAAGATAGTGCCAACAATTTAATCCCAAGAAGATGACCCAAAATACTTGCTCTGGAAAAAGACTACCGGTTATGAGTAGCGGTACTACCGATCTACGGTAGTACCGAACTTGTATTAACGGTAGTGTTGGTATGTTAATACTAGGGAAAGTCCAAAAACACATGCTCTAGAATAAAATTACCGACCATGAGAGGCGATACTACTAACCTACGGTAGTACTGGACATTTAACATCGGTAGTGCTGGTGTTCTAATCTCATGGAAAAATTAGAAAAGCACATGCTCTAGATTAAAACTACCAGACCCAAAGGGGCGGTACTACCGACTGGTGGTATTACCAGCTTCTCCACTATGGTAGTATTGGTTCCCTAAGTAAACAACTGTGTTCACAAAGAAATTTTTCAATGCATCCAAGAACCAGCATATACAGATATTGAGCCATGTGATCTTAAGAAATTTCAAGCTATGAGCCATTGATCCCTCTTAATAGTACATCACCAATTTCTAGCAATCTGATCTTTTCTCCAAACTCCGAGATCGGTAAAAGCTTATGAAAAGTTCCTTATATATTTATACCTTGGCTTTGAGCTTGAATCAACCATAGTCGTTTCGGTTTCATGCTTTCACATAATCTTTTTAACGATGAGGACCAAACCTCTCTCATACACTTAGAGAGATGTGTTGGTCCTTTAAACTCGATTGTCATTAATTACTAAAACAATTCAAGTTGGAGGCCTAGATGCTTCAACCTCCCACTTTTAGATAATTGATGACAACCTCTACAAAAAAAAGAGAATGATATTTGTTTTTGAGTATACATCAAGTTAATAACATGTTGTATACTCTATGATTTTGCTTTTGATAGCATTTCACTTCTTTGATAAGAGAGTGAGTGAGATTTGAAATAAAATGCTAGCAAAGCTTCAATCTATAGGTGAAACTCGCCCTAGATGTGTGCATAAAGATGTTGAGATGAAATCATACACACTTGTGGATTTTTCAAAATTTTGGCATAGTTTCCTCTATACATTGGATCCATGAAGGCATGATAATATATGTATCAATGAGTATCGAGAAGGTAAATATGAATGCACAAGACATAAGGTACAAAAACAAGATATTGTGGACAAAAAATTAGACAAGAGATAATTGTTCAAATACATGAATCTACATAAAACACATAAGATCCGTACAATATTTAAACAGTTTCACACTAGAGGTTCATAAGTTTACAAAGAACACATTAAGCAATGAGCTTATCCTCTTAGATAATAATATATAGCCACTCCACTACTTCTCCATTACTTCTCCCCCTTTGGCATCAAGTACCAAAAATGAGTAGGCTTCAAAGAACATCTAGGAAGGAGGAGCACGTACAAGAGCCACATCCATACCGACGACCATAGGTCACAAGAGCTTGCTCATCATGAAGATGAGTGATAGATGCAACAAGTGCATCGACACACTCCCGAACTTACTCTACCCTTTCCCAAGTCTGTACCTAAAAGTTATTCACTTGAGCAAATTTTTTCACATATTGGTGCGAAGACTCGCAAGACTAGCTAGAATAGCATCTCATGGCGGCTCATGCTCATGCTCTTGCTCTTCCTGATGCTGCTAAGCCATGTGTTGAAGCACTTGAGGGGCCTCACAAGGCTTATAAGGCCCTCTATATCCCATCTTGAACTGTACCACAAGGCCCTCTATATCCCATCTTCCACTTGATCGAAGCCATGATGTAGGGAGAAAAATAAATGGTCTTTCCCTGATCACGTGCAGAAGTGGCCATCTCTCTAATTGTGAAATCCACTACATATCAAATTTCTATTGCTTCATGATTGCTAATGATGTTTCAAGCATAGCTTCGAATCTCATTGAAATTACCACTTTTGGGATTAATGGTTACTCAAACAATCCTGTTGATGAGGCTAGTGATGAGGACGTCACTACTACGGATACGACCACACCTGGTTGCGCTAACTCCAAAACGTCATCCATGGGCCAAGAAGAGAGAAATCAAATACATCACGTTCTGGAATCGAATTCAGCCTTTGGATACCAGCCTTTGTACTTGTTTGAAAGCTTACAATGAGACCTTTCTAGTGGGTATGGTCCCAGCCCAGATTCATCCCAGATAACTCAGAATCGTCGAAACAATGTACTACAATACTGTTTTGGGCTGTTTCGGGCCTTGTAAGGGTGTGTGGGGCTCAACCCCAAGTTGTGTGCACCCCTGGATGCACACAACCCTAGGATGACCCTCTCATGTCCCTCCCTCTCATATATTCAGTACCTGCCGCTTTAGAAACTTCGGTTTTGTTTAGTTGTAGTTTTCCTTGGTGAAACTATTTGGTATTCTCTTGTTTCGGCGAGATCAACAGCAATACCGTGCTTCAGAACCCCACATCAATACTTCAATTATTTTTGCAATTTCAGATTGCTTTTGCTTTGTTCTTGATTGTTCTTATTAGATTGCTTGCAAGAATTGATCTTCGTTATCTGGTCAATCGGGTTTTGACACGGTTGATAACAACTCAGAGATTGGTTCAGCGATTGCTTCGCGTCGGTCGTGTTTCAGTCGTAGCCTGGATCGTGAGGGTCATCTCCATTAATCGATAGTTATCCATCTCACCGAAAGATCGGGACATCCAATAGCCTCATCAGGTGGTATCAGAGCTTTCGTTGATCAGTGAGAAATTCAGTACCTTAGATTAGTTTTTGTTTTCTGTCCTAAATTGAAAATTATCTCACAAAAATTCAACCTTTAGATTCAATCTGGTATTTTAGTGAGTTTTGTTATGTTTTGATCCATTAGAGTCCTTGTTTTAGTTGCTAATCGTTTTTCCTTCGCGTAGCCTTTATTTCAATCTGTCCAGTACATTGTTTTGTTCATAACTTTCGCATATGAGCTCGTATTCTAGTGTTTTGAACTTTCCAAAAACCTGGGATTGAGATCTACAAAAACATAGTTGGGCACAGACTCTAATTCTGGACCCATATTTGTTTAATCTGGACGTCAAAGTTGGTAAAGCAAGTTGTACTTCCAATCCAGATCGGTTCGGTATTTTGATCATAATTCTCACATCCGAACTATGATTGAAAATTTTTTATACTTCGGTGAATTCTTGAAGATTCCTCTACAAAAATGTTTTTGGGTGTCCTTTGTGATTCAAACTCATTCAAACCGAATTTAATTCAGATTCAGAATCGGTCTCGTTAGGCTGAAATTGAGGCTATTATGTGGTGTTTGGTTTTTGAGCCATAACTTTCACTCCCGAGATCGAAATTGCATGTTCTTGTACTCTATTGAAAGCTGAGGACATAAGTTTCAATTCTCTCCATAGTGAACCTTCTAAATTCGGTTGTTTTCAAACTTTAATCTAGGCGACAACTCTGCTGCCCTAGAAACACTAAATTTGGGTTTCTTGAATCGTTCTGAGATTAAGCTTGTTCCTTTGAGTACAATAGCATCTACAAAACATAAAATCCCAAACATATTAGTACACCTACCATTGGGAACCAATTCATCCCTTGTGAATACTTTGATCCTACTTGAGACTAGCTTGTTGATATTGCTGAGGGCTGCTCTACTTGATGTTAGTGTTATGCCCTTGAGGCAATCATTTAGATGATTGTAACATGACTATGTTTATGAATAATAATATGATTATTGGTCCAATGAATGTATATCATTGTATTGATCAACAAGTATGTGACTTGATTATGAAGCTCTTTACTTAATGATGTAATTCGATAAATATCTCTGATCGGATATCATCGTATAGGACTACGATGAATAGATCAGCACATGTAGTGATCGATGATCATGCTTCATAGATCATGGGATATGGAGATATCATCTCTACATTGTGGACCATGTTGAAGAACATGGGTTAGATAGACCGCCATGGGACAACTGCGAGAATGTTTCATTCTTATGTGTCATCGATGTATCTCATACCTAGAAGATGTATGATCCTTAGACACGAGATTGTCATATTCCCTACATGTGTAATAGTTTTCCTTGGGGCTATCAAACACTACTTCCTAACCGGATAGTTATAAAGGTAGCTTTCATGTTTACTATGAAACGTGCGAGAGGAAGTGAGCGATCAAGATGGAATTTGCCACTCCAATGAAACGGAGATATATGACAAGGCCACTCGTGTGATATGATTAAGAAAGTGCATGGCCATGCCGTGATTGAGAGTCAATCACAACTTATTAATATATCACGGATACGAGAGATGGATTGAATCATCAAAGGATGACATGCTTCTCGCCTTGAGATCAATCTTCATATACTTGGCAAAGGGATTATTACATGAGTTCTTTTGATAGGTTACATTCGATTTGATCACGGTATGTTTGGGAGTTGGCATACTTTGCAAGAAGCCGCTACCAACTATTGGATTGAAAAGGAGTTTTCGAATCCATGTCCAAGCGTATGTGAACTGCAGGTCACACACTTAATGGTGGGGACGCATTAATTTGGATTGGATCCGTAATTAATGAACCTCGTGGGCTTAGCATCTTTGGTGGGCCTGGTTTAGGTTTCATCTCGTGGCTATATAAGGAGGGAGGAGGGAGGCGCGGGTGTGCTTTCCACGGTTTAGGTTTGATTCACTTGAAACCCTAGCCTCCTCCTCTCGCTGCCCTCGCCGAGCGACTAGGTGCTTGCACACGGCGCACGGCGTTCCATCTCTGGGCGTGTGGACTCTGCGGTGGCGCTGCTGCGGCTGCGGCGTGGGAGGGCGATCCACGGCGGGCGAGGACGATCCACTACATCGACGCAATGATCGCGGCGAGGACGAACCACTACATCGGCGCGAAGGATTCCGCAATCTGCGCGTCTAGTGGTAATCTTATCTATGATCCCCTTCTTGCGGTAGCTTTACGGTTGCGCGGTAGTTTTTTTTTGTGCTAGCGTAGCATACCGCGTTCCCTTGATGGTATCGAGCCATCTCGTATAGTTTTGTGATCGGATGTTGCACATATGATGTGTGAGGTTACTAGATTGGATCTATTACATGTTCACCCGAGTTCATGTGATGAATTGGTGACGGCGACCATCGATGAGATCGATCGATTTAGGGTTTGAGAAAGTGCAAACCGACTCAATCTTGATTTGGGTGAGTCCGTTCATGATGCGACGTTACCCTTACGGTCGGGTTACCGCCATCACGGTTTCGAAGCGTATCCATATGGGACCAAGCCAATCGGATCGAGTTGGATTGGGTCAATCTGGTTGATCCATGGTAGCGCAAACAGATTCAATATTGATTTGGGTGAGTCCGTTCATGGTGCGACGCGTTGCCCTTACCGGTCGGGTTACCGCCATCGGGGTTTCAAACGTATCCATATGGGACCAAGCCAATTATATTAGATCGGATTGGGTCAATCTGGTTGATCCGTGGAAATTTTGAGGTGTTTTCCCATGGCGGAAGACATGCCTCTAAAAAAATTTCAAGGCGCGCGCCCTCGGACCCGAGTCGTAGGGTTGCTTTTGTTTAACTCGTTTTGCAGGAATTATGTGAAATAGTATGGCCTATGTGTATGTGATGCATGTAATTTCCACATGGCTGCGTCGTGTTAAGCCATAAGGCTATTTAAATTGTATAACGACTGCGTGTCGACTTGTGATGCTTCAAACCCTCATGTAAAATTCATTATCAAAAGTTGTAAGGAGTTGCATCCATAATGATGAAGACGATGGCTAGGTGAACAAATCAAGCAAGGTGGCTAGGTGAACAACCAAGCATGATGATGGAGATCTTAATGCTAAGGGCCATGCTATTTCACGACTTATTTTGATTTTACGTGGATGTGTGTTTTATCCTTGCTATTTTCTTTATGCTCATTGCATGTGATGCTATGTTCATAGTAATCTTTGTTCATCCTTATAGTTAAAAATCTTAAATCAAATTGTCCATCCAATTGTTGCACCTATCAAGAATTTAGATCGTTATTGATATGACTGCCAAAGTAGTATATCAATGGCTATCTCAATAGATGATAGGGATGTGTTGGACACATCACGCATAACAATGGCGATTTAAACGAGCTATCAAAACGGTTTTGGGCTTGAGGACATAAGTGGTTGGGATTTGATTTCAGTAATGAAGGAACCTATACAAGACAATTGGTGTCTAGGAAAACACACATGAGGCAGGTTTCTTAATTGGCACCCGAATCGGAAGTGCTCCCTCCTCATGTGAGCCCTTGGGGCGAGTTTACTGCCATGAGTCAAGTTGATGGAGGCATTCATTACTTGTTTTCATACTCAACAAACAAGAGTTACATATGATGTAATTAGCAAAGGTGTTGCTTACCTATGTCATTAAATTTCTAGCAGTGATGCCAAAGCTCACTAGTGTTTAATGAATATGGATCTTGAATACTCACTATGTGTTTTAAAAGGACATAAAATAGGAGTGTCTTTAATTAAAAGTTTAATAAAAGTTTTACATAAACATAGTGCTTAGAATCTTTGCATTTTTTGTTGTAGTTCAATGGCACCTTCTCCTACTCCTGCTACACTGGTTTTGCTTTGAGATCGGTTTTGGAAAGGGAAAAACTGAATGGAACTAATTTTGTTGATTGGTATCGCAACTTTGAGAATTGTTCTCAAGCATGAAAAGAAGGACTATGTTCTAGAGAATCCAATTCTGATGAACCGGTACCGAAAATCTTGCTCGCAATTTGAGGGTTGAATATGAAAAGCATGTTAATGCTTCAGAAGTCACTGTCTCATGCTAGTCACAATGGACTCGAGCTCCAAAAGCAATATGAGGACCGGGATGCTTACAATATGATTGTGGGCTTGAAGGGCATGTTTGGGAATCAAGCAAGAGCTGAGAGGTATGGTATCTCAAAGCTTTTATTTGCTTGTAAGCTAGTGAAGGCGATCCGGTCGATCCTCATGTGATCAAGATGATTGGTTACATTGGGAGATTGGAAAAACTTGAGTTTCCCTTAGCCTCGGTTTGGCCACAGATGTTATTCTCCGGTCTACGCCTCGAGCTTTGAGCCATTCATTATGAATTTTCATATGAATAGCATGGAGAAGAGCCTAACCGAGCTACATGGGATGCTCAAGGCTGCGGAAAGCATTAAGAAAAACCCAATCATGTGATGATGGTTGAAAACAAGCGCTTTCAAAAGAGAAAGGCTAAGGTGGGGAACGGGAAGAGCAAGGGCAAGGGCAAGGGCAAGGCTCAAGATGAGATCGCGAGCCTCAAAACTAAGCTTCAGAAGCTTAAAGTTGGCCCTCAACCTGATACCCAATGCTTCTATTGCAAGAAATCAGGGCATTGGAAGCGGGCTGAAAAGTACAGCGGATAAGAAGAATGGAAATGTGGTTTCCACTTGGTATTAATGTTATAGAAATTAATCTTGCTACTTCTTCACTCACTCATGGGTATATGATACAGGTTCGGTTGCTCACATTTGCAATTCGTTGCGGTGATAAAGAGTAGAGACTTGGCAAAGGAGAAGTGGATCTTGGCGTGGGGAAAAAAGCAAGAGTTCTTGGTCTTGCTGTTGGCACATACCCATTGCATTTGCCTTGAGTTAGTTTTAGAACTCAATAATTGTTATTTTGTTCCATCTTTGAGTAGAAACATTATTTCATCTTCTTGTTTGGAACATGAAGGTTATGATTTCGAATAAAGAACTTTGTTTGTTCAATATTTTTGAATGATATGTATTATGGTCGTTGCCCCATGGTGGATGGGTTGTACGTCCTTGAACTCGAAGAAAAACCTGTCTATAATATTAATGTAAAAAGGCACCGGCCTAATGATTTGAACCCTACCTTTTTGTGGCATTGTCGCTTAGGTCATATAAATGAGAAGCGCATGAAGAAGCTCCATGGTGATGGACTTCTAACCTCATTTGATTTTGAATCATTTGAAACATGTGAATCTTGTTTACTTGGCAAGATGACAAAAGCCCTTTTCACAGGTTTTAGTGAGAGAGCAAGTGAATTATTGGCCCTAGTACATACGGATGTATGTGGACCAATGAGCTCATTGCTAGGGGTGGGTTTGATGCTTTGTAACTTTTACCGATGACTTGAGATATGGATATATCTATTTAATGAGGCATAAATCTGAAACTTTTGAAAGGTTCAAAGAGTTTGAGCGAAGTACAAAATCAACTTGGCAAAACAATAAAACACTTACGATCCGATCGTGGTGGCGAATACTTGAGCCAAGAGTTTGGTGATCATTTAAAGCAATGTGGAATCGTTCCGCAACTTACTCCGCCAGGAACGCCTCAATGGAATGGTGTGTCCGAACGACGTAACCGGACTTTATTAGATATGGTTCGGTCAATGATCACCAAACAGATCGCCATTATCCTTTTGGGGTTTCGCTCTAGAGACAATTGCGTTCACTTTGAATAGGGTCCCATCAAAATCCGTTGAGAAGGCGCCATATGAGATATGGATCGAGAAGACCCATGTTGTCATTTCTCAAGATATGGGGATGTGAGGCTTATGTAAAACGTTTACAATCGATAAACTCGCACCTAAATCGAAAAAATGCTTTTTGTGGGGTATCCTAAAGAAACAAAAGGATATTACTTTTACAAAAGAAACGAGAACAAAGTTTTTGTTGCTCGAAATGGTGTCTTTTTGGAGAAAGAGTTTCTTTCAAAAGAAATCAGTAGGAGTGATGTGTATCTTGATGAAGTTCGAGAATCACATGAATATGTTCAAGCTACCTCTGAACCTTCACAAGATGTACAAAGTGTTGTACAACTTTGTGGAAGAGACTCCACCCACGTAGGTCGGGGAGGCCACGTCATGTACCTATTAGATATGGGAATGACATATTATTGTTGGACAATGATGAGCCCACGACTTATGAAGAAGCAATGATGGACCCAAACTCCGAAAAATGGCTTGAAGCCATGAGATCCAAATTCAATCCATGCATGACAATCAAGTTTGGAACTTGGTCGATTCACTGATGGTGTAAACACCATTGAGTGCAAATGGATTTTCAAGAAAAGATAGACGTAGATGGAAATGTTCGGATCTATAAGGCACGGTTGGTGGCAAAGGGTTTCAAACAAGTTCAAGGAGTTGACTATGATGAAACTTTCTCACCGTAGCCATGCTCAAGTCTGTCGGATCATTTTAGCTATTGCTGCATATTTTGATTATGAAATATGGCGGATGGATGTCAAAACACCTTCCTTAATGGGAATCTTTAGAGGATGTATACATGATACAACTTTGAAGACTTTGTTGATCCTAAATATGCTAAAAGGGTATGCAAGCTTCAAAGATCCATTTATGGGTTAAAGCAAGCATCTAGGAGTTGGAACATTCGTTTTGATGAAGTAGTCAAAGGTTTTGACTTTATCAAAAATGAAGAAGAGCCTTGTGTTTACAAGAAGGCTAGTGGGAGCGCACTTGTATTTACGATTTTGTATGTGGATGACATATTATTAATCGGGAATGACATTCCTATGCTTGAAGATGTTAAGACTTCATTGAAAAGGAGTTTCTCAATGAAGGACTTGGGAGAAGCATGCTATATCTTGGGCATAAAAATCTATAGAGATAGATCAAAAGGTTAATTGGATTAAGTCGAAAACGTACATTGACAAGATATTGAAAGGTTCAATATGCATGAATCCAAGAGAGGTTTCATGCCAATGTCACATGGCATCGATCTGCAAGAATCGGTGTCCTTCGACATCGATGGCGAGACAGATGAGCAAGATTCCATATGCTTGACTATTGGGTCTATTATGTATGCCATGATCATACCGCCCGGATGTCTCATATGCTCTAAGTGTCACGGCGGATACCAAGCGGATCTGGTGATGGTCATTGGATAGCCGTAAAAATATCTGAAGTACTTGAGAAGAACTAAGGGTATGTTCCTTGTTTTTGGAGGTGAGGAAGATCTGGTTGCAAAGGGTTTCACCGATGCAAGCTTCCAAGCCGACAAAGATGATTTTCGATCGCAATCCGGGTTTGTGTTTACACTTAATGGAGGAGCGATGTGGAAGAGTTCCAAGCAAAACACGGTGGCCGACTCTACGAAGCGGAGTACATTGCGGCCGGAGGCCGCAAAGGAGGCTGTGTGGATTAAGAAGTTTATCACGAGCTTGGTGTGGTCGCTAGTGTCTCTAGTCCAATGGACATCTATTGTGATAATAGTGGTGCCATTGCACAAGCAAAAGAGCCTAGATCACATCAAAGTCTAAACACATACTCCGTCGCTTTCACCTTATTCGCGAGATTGTGGATAGAGGTGACGTCGAATATGCAAAGTACATACGAAGCCAATGTGGCGATCCGTTGACAAAGCCACCGCCACTGACCTAAGCATGAGGCGCACACAAGGTCTATTGGTATTAGATACTTAATTGATTGACTCAAGTGCAAGTGGGAGATTGTTAGTGTTATGCCCTTGAGGCAATCATTTAGATGATTGTAACATGACTATGTTTATGAATAATAATATGATTATTGGTCCAATGAATGTATATCATTGTATTGATCAACAAGTATGTGACTTGATTATGAAGCTCTTTACTTAATGATGTAATTCGATAAATATCTACGATCGGATATCATCGTATAGGACTACGATGAATAGATCGGCACATGTAGTGATCGATGATCATGCTTCATAGATCATGGGATATGGAGATATCATCTCTACATTGTGGACCATGTTGAAGAACATGGGTTAGATAGACCGCCATGGGACAACTGCGAGAATGTTTCATTCTTATGTGTCATCGGTGTATCTCATACCTAGAAGATGTATGATCCTTAGACACTGAGATTGTCATATTCCCTACATGTGTAATAGTTTTCCTTGGGGCTATCAAACACTACTTCCTAACCGGATAGTTATAAAGGTAGCTTTCATGTTTACTATGAAACGTGCGGAGAGGAAGTGAGCGATCAAGATGGAATTTGCCACTCCAATGAAACGGAGATATATGACAAGGCCACTCGTGTGATATGATTAAGAAAGTGCATGGCCATGCCGTGATTGAGAGTCAATCACAACTTATTAATATATCACGGATACGAGAGATGGATTGAATCATCAAAGGATGACATGCTTCTGCCTTGAGATCAATCTTCATATACTTGGCAAAGGGATTATTACATGAGTTCTTTTGATAGGTTACATTCGATTTGATCACAGTATGTTTGGGAGTTGGCATACTTTGCAAGAAGCCGCTACCAACTATTGGATTGAAAAGGAGTTTTCGAATCCATGTCCAAGCGTATGTGAACCTGCAGGTCACACACTTAATGGGCTGGGACGCATTAATTTGGATTGGATCCGTAATTAATGAACCTCGTGGGCTTAGCATCTTTGGTGGGCCCTGGTTTAGGGTTTCATCTCGTGGCTATATAAGGAGGGAGGAGGAGGCGCGAGTGTGCTTTCCACGGTTTAGGTTTGATTCACTTGAAACCCTAGCCTCCTCCTCTCGCTGCCCTGCCGAGCGACTAGGTGCTTGCACACGGCGCGCACGCGTTCCATCTCTGGGCGTGTGGACTCTGCGGTGGCGCTGCTGCGGCTGGCGTGGGAGGGCGATCTGGCGAGGCGAGGACGATCCACTACATCGGCGCAACGATCGCGGCGAGGACGAACCACTACATCGACGCGCGAAGGATTCCGCAACTGCGCGTCTAGTGGTAATCTTATCTATGATCCCCTTCTTGCGAGTAGCTTTCTGGTTGCGCGGTAGTTTTTTTTTTGTGCTATCGTAGCATACCGCGTTTCCCTTCACTTGATACATTGCATAATCTTGAAATATCATATCGTACCGTGTTGTGACATCGAGTTAGGGATTCCAAAACTTTGTTCATACTAGTGTTTGCCGAAAGTCAACAAAAGAAAGAAAAAGAAAGAAAGAGCCAGAAGGCCAAAAAAAAGAAAAGAAAATAGAATAGTGGTCGATAGCACTACATTGAGCAAAACCCTAATTTGTGTTCACTATTTTCAGATTGTGCAATTGTATTAATTAATGAGCAATCTTGTGCCTATTTATCTTTTCTGAAGCAATTAGCAAGTGTCTCTCCATAACTTATGCAACGTGAGCTTTGGTGATGAAATTATTCTTATTTATCTCATTCCACCGGTTGCATTAAGTTCCATCATCTTTGCGTGTGTGTTGTCTTAAAATTCGCTTATATCCTTGTGATCAGCAACTAGGGCTTGTAAATTCTAGTTTGTGTCATTACTTATCATTACAATAACTAGAATTGTCATATTGCATAGGAAAAAAATATTACATGTCCATGCTCTACCATCCACAAGCCAAATAGGTACCGTTCTCCTTGCAATCGCTTTGCCAAGCTTGAGTGTGTTTATCACGAACCAGCCGCCAGTTACCACCTGTTTGCTTGGTAAGAATTGGTAAGAACTTGGTAAAAGCTTGAGTGTGAGAGAATTTGAATCACCAGATCCTAGTACTTGATAGGAATATATATTTGTGATTTGTTTCTTGTCTTCACTAACAATGGCAGGTTCTCAACGTCGTAGTGCTTGGGCCAACACCATCCTCAGAGAAGAGGTAGTTCACACTTTGAGATACAAGGAATGTGCTAGCACAGCTTCATCACCACGGGAGGTACGACGACATAGCACACGTACCAAAAGTAAGTTCACCGTACCTATTTTTAGTGGTAAATATGATCCTGAAGGTTATCTTACTTTTGAATTAGCTGTAGTACAATCATTTGAGAAACATGAAATTCTAGAGCACGATAAGGTTAGGGTTGTTACTAGTGGATTTACTGATTATGCTGCTCTTCGGTGGAATGATTATATGCGTAAAAATCTGGACATACCTGGCACATGGATTAAATTGAAGAAAATTATGAGAGCTAGATTTGTTCCTCCATATTGTAACATCCCAAAATTTGAGTTTTGGAATGTTTGAATTCAAAAATAAACCATTTGCATTTTCTTGAATTAATTCCATCTTAATTGGAATTTTCTATTAACAAAAGGATTTAATTTGGTTACTCTATTTATCAAAATAAATATTTTCAGTTTTAGTTGGGTTCATTGTGCTTTAAGGAATTGTTATGTATTTTTGGAGATTTTTCTGAATTTATTTGCAATTTATTTGAATTTACTTGCATTTATACGAATTTCTGGATTTTTCTTAAATTGGAAAATGTTTTTTTTTTATTTTTTCAAATCGTCTCGGGCCGTTTTTCTCCGGCTCGGCCCATCCCAACTGGTCTCCGTGGTCCGCTTCCCAGCCCGCTTTGCCTTGGCCCGCTCCGCTCGGCCCAGTTCTGCTCCGCATGGCCCAGCTGGCCCAGTCCCGCACCGCCGCCGCAAAACCCTAGCGCCGCTCACGTGGAAACCGCGTCCGCCTCCATCTTGGAGTCTGCGTCCGACATGCCTCCCGAGACCCCTATATAAGCCGCCGCACGCCTCCCGAGGTTCTCCTCTCCGCGCCGCCTCGTTTGCCCTATCTCTCGCTGCCCGAGCCGCCGTCGTCGCTCCGCGCGAGCTCGCCGTTGCTTCTGCCGTGCCCGAGATCTTCCGCCGCCAGGATCTCCGCCGTTGTCGTTTGCTCGCCTGAGTTCGCCGCGTCGCCCTCTCCCCAGTCCGTCTTGTCTTGCGCCCGATCAGTCGCGTCTCCTCCATTGGCCGTGGCATCTTCTTCGTCTCTAGTGAGTTGTGCCGCCGCCCTCGCCGTCGCGATCCGCCGAGGAACGTCGACCGTCCGATCGCCCGCGTGTGGTCTGGATCTGGCCACGTCCTTCGCCGCCCGCGACTCGCCTTCCGCCGTCCGATCTGGCCCTCTCGTCAGATGAGCAACTCGTGGCCTGCCTAGTCAGCGTCTGCGTGGCCGTGCCGTCAGTCGCCACCTCAGCCCTGATGTTGACGCAAGCGCCAACGTCAGCCGTGCACCGAGTGCACGGTGAACCGTGCAATGCTATGAACCCAGTCTACCGTGAACCCGATGACGTCAGCGATTGCTCAATAAATCGGTTTTCCCGTATAAAAATAAATCCAGAAATTCCGAATTTCTGATTTTCAGTCTTTTTCTCTGATTTAATTTTCCAGAAGCTCGTTCTCCCTCATACAAACTCCGATTGAGGCGATTCAAGTTTCTAAATTTTTATAAAATCAAGATCTATCTTCTAGAGCCATTTATTTTCAGTTTTGAGCTTGTTTGAGTCTCTGTTTTGAATTTATTTGGTTTCGTTGCTTTCTTTTTCGGTAGACGCTAATTCCGAGGGAGCGAACGAAGACTTCGAAGACCAAGACTCAGCACTAGATCAGCAAGGCAAGTCGTAACCTTTGATCATATTGATCCTATGTTTGCAAAAGTAAATTGTTTTATACAATTGCATACTTTTTTGTGTATCAATGTTATTTCATGGGAGTAGATATGTACCTAGTTGTCATTACGCCACCTTGACTATTGGGATGACATGTATCCATTGTTAAACCTAGGTTGGGACATTACTAGTTGGACATAATCATTATACCAACATTGGGTTATCGTAGTTATGTTTAGACATGCTTAGTTGTACAAAGGGATTCATGTCACATATTGAGTAAATGTTAATCTTGACTTAATGAGATATTGAATCGTGGCCGTTAGCCACTGTTGTAAAATTTGTTGTAGCATGGCGGGGTTGCCATTGGTCTTGGTTGAACGAATTGTTTTCCCTCGGGCAAGTGATCGTGCAGTAAAGGGGGTGCTTTCTAGCACATTGGGATGTGGATGTCTTGCCTGAGACAACTTAAGGACTTAATCTTGTGCGCCATTGAACTGGGCCTAACCATACTACCACAAGTCTGGTATGGGACAGAACTAGCCGACTAATTTGCAATGTCTAGCCTTGAGTACTGCCAATTGGTGGTGTGGGTTCCGGGATGGACGGGTAGATTCGCAAGGCGCAAGAGGGGGCCCTAAGGGGCGAAACCTTAGCGAAGCGTCTGAGTTTAGGCAAAGTGCATTGTAAAGGCTTTGTCATGATCTCTTTGCCAACACACCAATGGAAGTGTGCTTATTGCGCATGGCAACAAGAGCCGATCATGTCTTGTGGGTAAAGTTGTACAACCTCTGCAGAGTGTAAAACTATTCGAATAGCCGCATCCGCGGTCATGGACAAAGCCCGGGAATTTCACACGGGGTATAGATTGTTTCATAAAATGTGGAGTGTGGAATTGTTGGGATGTGAACGGGGAGTTCGCTATTGTTTTGTTGTCTAAAGTAATACTGTTGAATTTATTGGTCGATACTTGTTTTAGATGGTGTAGGGTGATGCCTCGCCATTCTGTTCATGTTCTCTACCATTGATCTACCAGTTATTTATTATCTTTTCATTAACATGCTTTCAATCTATTTATTGTATTTCAATTCAAGTTATTGCTTTCTACAAATGAACCATATAGCCATCCTTGTCAAGCCGTGCATGAATATATTGCATCAATTCCCTGCGGCTTGCTGAGTACTTTTCGTACTCACGGCTTTATTCCCTTGTTAATCAGTTGCTGAGGAAGGACCAGGAGATAATGAGTATCATGAGGAGGAATTCTACGAAGACTACGTGGATTAGGAATGCGTTCCCCAGACGATTGCCTGTGGCATGTCGAATGGCTCAAGTTATCTTTTTCGCTGCAATAGTATTTGTTTCTTAAGCCCTTAAGGCATAATGGTGTAAACATTGACCATAAGGTCGTTTGCTTTATTTAATAATAATTTGCTTCTTCTTAGTTAATTCGTTGTATGGAATGGTATTTCATCTATGTTTCAACTGTGTGCACTAGCGTGATCCTGGACTAGTGCAGTATACACAGAGGGTTTCGGATTTGCAAATCCGGGTCCCGACACATATGTTGCTCGCCAATTACAGAAAGAATTTCAACGTCTAAAACAAGGTAGTAAAACTGTGGACGAGTACTACCAAGAATTTCAGAGTAGATATTTGCGATGTGGGATAGAAGAGAGCGAAAACACTCGGATGAACAACTTTTATTGTGGACTAGATTTTGAAATTCAGTTCATGATATCTTGTAAAGAATATAATTCTATGACATGCTTGCTTAATGTTTCATGTAAAGCTGAAAGAAAAATACAGAGAAGACAATCAACCAGAGTTCAAGTTCTTACAGAGATAAATGCTACTCCTGTTGCAAGCATTGCACCAAACCTTAATGAGAGCACACCCCGAGCATGCAAATGAAATACCAGAAATTTGAATGAAGTAGAGGATAGTACATGTGAGGATGATTGTACTAACACGTAATCCAATCTGCTTCTATTATTTCTATTGTTGCTGTTCCATGTGATATGCAGGTTATTTCTGAAGAAGGGGAGCTAAAAGCTGAAAATCTAGTGTTATAAAGTGAGAGTTTTGAGGTACCTACTTCTTCTGAGTAGGACGCTAATGACCATGGTATAGATCTGATTTTACAGCAAGAAAGGGATCAAATTTGTGAGTATATTCCTGTTGAACTTAATTCTAGTGAGCTACCACCTTGTGCCATAATTGTAGAACCACGTGATGAATTGCATGCTTATAATTTTGATCATGTTGTGCTGATTACGCATAAGGAAGTGATAACTAGAATATCCCCTGCCACTGTTTCGTGCTATACCATGTTAAATGAGCCTATTAGTTTGAATTGTGCTATAGATAAGATTTTTGAAATTTTATCTCTTAAGTCTTTATCTAGCACATATGCTTACTATTTTAAATTCAATTTATTTGGGGATTATGGCATAGATGGCAAGTTTCTTGTCTACAGAATATGCATAACTTGTGATAAACTTGCTGAATTGAAGCTTGCTGTTTTGGGCAATCCTAGTTGTCTGCAACAACTTCTTTCATGTGTGGAACCATCAAATTTTCCTGATATGTGTGATACCCATAACTTGCTACCTCATTGTTTGAATTTTAGTATATTGACTTGTATTACAAATCAGCATGTCGTAGTTGATGAGTGGAAAGCCCATTAAAATTGTGTCACCGTTGTTAGAATGGTTTGATATTGCTTGTTTACAATCTAATAATATGAATGAGCTAAACTTGTTGCCAAAACTTGTAGTTTTTCCCCTCTATGATATTGAACAAGGCTTACAAAACATGAGTATTCTTTATCCAAGAACAGGGATAGATAAGTGCTTTACTTATATTTGCAAATTAAGTTGCAAACTGAATCATGTTAATATTTATGTTATATGCTTCACTTATAATGAAAAATTGTGTTGCAAAATTATGAGGAAAGGTGCTTTACTTAAATCTAATTTCCTCATTTGCTGTTATGTAAATAGCATTACACGAAACCAAAAGAACAAAAAAAAAAGGGATATATACATATATATTGCATACACGTTGTTCTTATTGCTGCTTGTTTCTTTTCCAGCTTGTCCAAAACTAAGGATGGTTTTCCTTCAAGGATGGGAGGAAGCATCTAAAGAGTGCTAGCATTCATGATGCCTTTATGTGCTGGAAAGAAGTGTTGAGCTATGTGGATAATTATCAAGTGAATCCTTTAAATTTCTTCCTTGTGTTTAATATATATAAAGAGGCAGAGCTACTATTTTATTAATTAAATGCAGGACCTACATGAGAATATTTTGTGTTGACAACGAGCTAAAAGGGAGCTTGAGTCTAGGACGACTCAAATTCAAGAAGGGGAGGATGATGAGAACATCACTACTACGGATACGACCACACCTTGTTGGGCCAATTCCAACACGTTAAAGTAAAACAGGCATAACTTTCGTATACGGTGTCCGATTGAAGAGTTATTGTACTTGTTTGAAAGCTTACAATGAGACCTTTCCAATGGGTCTACTTCCAGCCCCAGATTCATCATTCATCAGTCCGAATCATTGAAACAATATACTACAATACTGTTTTGGGCTGTTTCGGGCCTTGTAAGGGTGTGGGGGCCCAACCCCAAGTTGTATGCGCCCCCCTGGCTGCACACAACCCTTGGATGACCCTCTCATTTCCCTCCCTCTCATATATTCAGTAGCCGCCACTTTAGAGACTTGGGTTTTGTTTAGTTGTAGTTTTCCTTGGTGAAACTATTTGGTATTCTCTTGTTCGGCGAGATCAACAGCAATACCGTGCTTCAGAACCCCACATCAGTACTTCAATTATATTTGCAATTTCAGATTGCTTTTGCTTTGTTCTGGCTTATTCTTCAATTGCTTGTAGGGATTGATCTTCGTAATCAGGTCAATCGGGTTTTGGCACGGTTGATAACAACTCAAAGTTTGGTTCAGCAATTGCTTGGTGTCGGTAGTGTTTCGGCCATAGCCTGGATCGTGAGGGTCATCTCCATTAATTGATAGTTATCCATCTCACCGAAAGATCGGGACATCCAATAGCCTCATCAGCTAGGCTGAGGAAGAAGATCGGCTAACTTCTCAGGCCTTCTCCTTCTGGCTACTGGATCATATAAGTTGCAAATGAGAGAAATCCCAAGCAAAAAATCTTCATTAATCAAAGGATAGCCACTATGAAACACAATAGAGCATGATCAAATTCCTCCTTGATGGTTGTGAGGGTCTAGGTGTCTGTCATCCAAGAGATGGAGTCAAAAGAGTCAAGGATGAACAAAGTGACGTAGAACTTGGAAATCATGCTCTCCATATAATCACATTTGGCTACAAGAAGATGACAGAGTCCAGCTCCCATAAATAGCTCTAGAACACCAGCAAATAGAGGAAGATTGCTGATGTGCTCCCAATCAATCCACTTCTGATCAGCAAACTCCTTTTCTTTGTATATCTCATATACACCTTCTGCAAAAAAGTGGTGTGGAACTGGGGGCTCAGAAGCGCTATGAGGAAGAAGATATTTATTTTCTCCCCTTAAGGCATAATATTTGTCACCATTTATTTGCCTTAAGTCCTCCAAAAGTGGATCAGCATCTGGTAGTTCTTCTTCATCATCATTATTGTCATTGTTTTCTTCATACTCTTCCTCATTTTCTTCTTCTTCATCTTCACTTGATTCCTCTTGAACCACCTCCTTACCCTTGCTTGATTGAGAACTACACAAAAGTTCATCTTGCACCACTTTCCTTGTTTCCTGAAGCTTCATCGTGACAGTCAAGGAATAGTCGCTCTCACTGTCATCCGTACTTGGTTGGCTAGGTTGGTTCCTTTTGGATTTGCAAAGAGAGATTGCTCCACTACAAGGTGGAAGGGAGCCGAGGCATTCTTCCTTCTTGACATGTTTTCTGGGTAATACGGAGTGAAAGATGATAAGCAAGATAATCAAGGTGCTTTGAAAATGAGGTTGCATACTAATTTTGAGAGTCATAGTTTTGGAGAGCCAGTAATACCATGGCAATAACATCGGTGGTGCCAGGGAGGAGATACCGTGAAAGAATCTGGTAGTACCGGCCTAGTGCTACCACTGTGTAGAGTGCGGTAGTGCCGGTTCATCAGAAACCAAAATCCCCAAATCATGTAATCGATGTTATAATTAGATTAGGCAATGGGAGTGCTCAAATTAACTTCTAATGCCACTGATCTACTCATTCCAACTAGCGATTTCAACAAAAATCGCATGCATTATCCACATTTACATCAAAACATAATTTTTCAAAAGAGAGAGAGAGAATGGTCATGAGCTGAATTGCATGAAAGAAAACAAGAGCACCTGATGGAATGGTGAGACAATCGGAGGAGAAGAGGTGCCCGGAGAAGAGAAAGATGGCCAGACTTGGATCGAAGCTACCGAGGAGAGAGAGAGGAGAGGAGCAACTGTCTAAAGAGGAAAAAGAAGACAGGAGTAGCTGGTCTTACAATAACCATCCTCCTTGGACCCACCTGACAAAAGTGGTACTACCACAGGTCAAAGGGCGGTAGTGCCAATTGGTCGATACTATTGGGGTTCAAAACACTAGTAGTGCTGGGTTCAAGGATGCATAGAAGAACAAGGAAGAGAGGATGAAAGAGATATGAAGAAGTTGTATTTTTTCTCTAATTCACTTACAAACTCAGTGAAAACGTATTAGAGACTATCCAACTTGAGAAAATCTTAAGAACCCCAATTTTTTAAATTAGTTTTTATCAAACTAGGTTTTGAGAGGAGACAAACACTTATTTGTAAAACAAAGAACCCAAAATAAGAGTTTGAGTTGAAAATACATTTAGGATACTATAAACATGCAAGGTTCTAGTTCCTAAAGCTAACACATGAAGTGCATCAATAAGGTCACAATATAGACCAAGTTTTGGTTATGGATTGATTTTCAAAGAAAATTTTATCAAAACAAGTTTTTCATTTTAGAACAAGGTACAATATTTGATTTTGACAATGTAACCTTTTTAACCATGATCATATGAATATACATTTCCTCTTTTGTCATAGAAAGTATTTGGAGCAAAATTTGGAGGATATATCAAAATATGATACTTTTAAATAATTTGACCTATTTGGCCTAGTGACTTCTTTGAAAAAATAATATTTGCACTTTGTTTGATATTTTCATATTTTTTGGGATGTATTATAGATGGAATTTATATGATACTCCGCCTTAATGTGTTGCCGAACAAAAATACAAAGAATCAAAAGAGAGCAAATCACACCAAATTAAGATGCAACCATGCTGCATGTGTTCAAGCAACATTAGAGAAATCTATGACATTTAATTCATTCCTCAACTTAGAAAACTGGCTCTCATCTAGTGGTTTCGTGAAGATATCAGCAAAAAGGAAGGTTTGTGGAGTGGTGATGGCGAAGAGAATGCGTATATTTTCGATAGGTGGAATATTTCATTTCTAGATGGCGCAACACCTGCGGTGGCGAAAATTTCATGGTGGAAGGGGTCGTGGCAGAACAACTTGGATGACAAATCTGATGCTGATGGATGGATGCAGTAGCAACCGAAATTTTAGTGGTGGTGCTGGCTAGTAATTTATTTTTGGATTTTCAGAGCTAGATGTAAACACTAACAGAAGCAGAAAGTAGCTTGTATTACACAAGTTATAAAAAGACTCTTGCTTGCTGCAAAGAAAAAACTAGGGCAAAAGATTCCACACAATTATATGTATACTCACAATTGAACAAAAGGTAGCTCAGATTTTTGCTCAATCTAATGGTTCGGTCACAATCAGGGTTTACATTATCAATTTGGCCTTGAAAATCGACCCCTGGCCAGTACTAATTTTTGTCGATAATTAGTCAAAAATCCTCAAAAATTGAAGGATTTCAAAATCAAACTTTTTTTAAAAAAATTGATTTTCACAGATAATCGATCAATATTCCTCGATAATCGATTGATATTCACCTGATAATCGGTCAATTTTCCTCGATAACAGGTCAATTTTACTCGATAATCGACTAACCAATTGAATTCTTTTGGCAGCCGATTTTTTTAGCGATTTTCATCAATTTTCATCAAAAATCACTCGTTTTTCATCGATTTTTGAACGGTTTACGAAGCTTAAATTTTTTTGATTTTTTTTAATTAGACAGGTTTACCGACTAGTTTGAAATACCGAGATGGCTCGATGCGGTTGATTATCACGATATGCGAGCCAATAATCGTGATATTGTTAACCCTGGTCACAATTCCTTCTTTTTTGGGGGTTCTCGCTCTCTTGTTTTACCGCTATATCTCTCTCTCTTGACTATGGCCGAACTGTACAAAATTCCAACAATGAGCTCATAGTAGTTCCCAAGCTCTTGGTTCTAATGGCCTATTTGTTTTTTTTATTTTGATTCTGGATTCTAGCCCCAAAAGGAGAATAAAAAACAAACAACTCGATTCTAGGAATCGATTCTCATAATCCAACCCACCCGACTCGATTCTCATAAAATATGTGCTTCTATGGATTTTGAAGAATACAAATATGAGAATGCCACTGAAAGTTCGAAATAATTACGCACCAAATTCCATCCCTCCCAACCGAGCCCATGTCTCCCCAGCCCTTCCACCCGACTACCCGAGCCTGCCTCCTCCTCTCCCCTTGTCCATAGAAATCCTATGGTGGTGTCCATCTGCCCAAGCTCCTCCCATCTGCCGCAGCACCTGAGCTCCTCCCTCACCGGCAGCCACACTCTCCCTCATCTTCGGCTGCCACGCTCCCCCTCGCCACTACTTCCCTCAGACTCGAGGAAGTAATAGCTCGCCGCCACCCTTGCTCCTTCTCCTTCCACCCTCCTCTTTGGTTTGTGTAGAGGGGATAGGATTGCTATAGGATGTTTGTAGACCAATACTTGGCTTGGAAATTATAGATCTTAGGCTTGGAATGTGTAGAGGGGATGATGTCTGACATATTTGAGTGGAGGATGGTTTTGATTGGCATTCTCATGGCAATAAGAGAGAGATGGGAGATAAATGGATGGGGAAGCTAGTTTTGTACGTTCTATTGATCTCACAAAGCATTGTATTGTGCTTTAATCTGTATTGTTTGGTTTGCTTCCTAGTCCAAATCCCTTGTTTGGCTCATGCGTTTTTTTGTTGTCTAAATCCAGGTGTTGTAGACTATCTTCTTTTGTTGCATTGGGCTATGGATTGTGCAAGATCCAATTCCAGATTTTGTAGTTAGATTATTTTTAGATTTAGACATAGAATGACTTGCTATCAATTTCAGGTGTTGTGTTGTTCCTGATGCTTGTTATGCCTGAAGAAGCTATGTTCAAATTAACACTTTTTGTCAGGATTTTTAGAGAAGTTAGGTTCCATATAGCTTGGATGAATCTAATTTGACTCTCTAATTTTTCGATACAAAGTAGTTCTTACATATATGGTGGCTCTTTTTTGTTGTAATTCTTTATGAGAATAGCACATCTTCACATATGTGTGTCATTTCCTTCTCATACTTCAATAGTTATGTAGATAGAATGAGTTATTTTTTCCTATGGTGATGCGATTTAGTTGGCGTAAGATAGAGTCAACCTATAAAAGGAATAGCTAAGGTTTAGGAGTTCTTTTCAAGGTGGGTGTCCATCAAGTTTTGCATATTAATGAAAATATAACTTAACTCTCAAACTATCATAAAGGTGCATTGAAAGTGTAAAATGTGCTAATGTAGCAGCGAAAAGAAATTGCATCTTCGAAGTAAATTTTGTGTATTATGTTTAGCAATATAAATTTGTGCATGTTAGTGTTATGCCCTTGAGGCAATCATTTAGATGATTGTAACATGACTATGTTTATGAATAATAATATGATTATTGGTCCAATGAATGTATATCATTGTATTGATCAACAAGTATGTGACTTGCTTATGAAGCTCTTTACTTAATGATGTAATTCGAAAATATCTCTGATCGGATATCATCGTACAGGACAACGATGAATAGATCAGCACATGTAGTGATCGATGATCATGCTTCATAGATCATCGGATATCATCGTACAGGACAACGATGAATAGATCAGCACATGTAGTGATCGATGATCATGCTTCATAGATCATGGGATATGGAGATATCATCTATACATTGTGGACGCATGTTGAAGAACATGGGTTAGATAGACCCGCAATGGGACACTGCGAGAATGTTTCATTCTTATGTGTCATCGGTGTATCTCATACCTAGTAGATGTATGATCCTTAGACACGAGATTGTCATATTCCCTACATGTGTAATAGTTTTCCTTGGGGCTATCAAACACTACTTCCTAACGGATAGTTATAAAGGTAGCTTTCATATTTACTATGAAGCGTCTTTGAGGAAGTGGCGATCAAGATGGAATTTGCCACTCCAATGAAACGGAGATATATGACAAGGCCACTCGTGTGATATGATTAAGGAAGTGCATGGCCATGCCGTGATTGAGAGTCAATCACAACTTATTAATATATCACGGATCGAGAGATGGATTGAATCATCAAAGGATGACATGCTTCTCGCCTTGAGATCAATCTTCATATACTTGGCAAAGGGATTATTACATGAGTACTTTTGATAGGTTACATCGATTTGATCACGGTATGTTTGGGAGTTGGCATACTTTGCAAGAAGCCACTACCAACTATTGGATTGAAAAGGAGTTTTCCAAATCCACCTCCAAGCGTCGTGAACCTGCGGTCACACACTTAATGGTGGGGCGCATTAATTTGGATTGAATCCGTAATTAATGAACCTCGTGGGCTTAGCACTGATGGGCCCTAGTTTAGGGTTTCATCTCGTGGCTATATAAGGAGGAGGAGGAGGGCACGGGAGGTGCTTTTCCACGGTTTAGGAGTGATTCACTCGAAACCTAGCCTACTCCTCTCGCTGCCCCTGCCGGCGACCAGGTGCTTGCACACGGCGCCGCGGCGTTCCATCTCTAGGCGTGTGGACTCTGCGGTGGCGCTGCTTTGTGATCTGCGGTGCGGGAGGGCGATCCACGGCAAGGCGAGGGCGATCCACTACATCGGCGCAACGATTGCGGCGAGGCGATCCACTACATCGGCGCGCGAAGGATTCCGCAATCTGCGCGTCTAGTGGTAATCTTATCTATGATCCCCTTCTTGCGAGTAGCTTTACGGTTCTGCGGTAGGTTTTTTTGTGCTAGCGTAGCATACGCGTTCCTCTTGATGGTATTAGAGCCATCTCGTATAGTTTTGTGATCTGGATGTTGCACATATGATGTGTAAGGTTAGTAGATTGGATCTATTACATGTTCGGCCAGTTCATGTGATGAATTGGTGACGGCGACCATCGATGAGATCGATCGGTTTAGGGTTTGAGAAAGTGCAAACCGACTCAATCTTGATTTGGGTGAGTCCGTTCAGTGCGGCGTTACCCTTACGGTCGGGTTACCGCCATCGGGGTTTACAAAGCGTATCCATATGGGACCAAGCCAATCGAGTTGAGTTGGATTGGGTCAATCTGGTTGATCCATGGTAAGCGCAAACAGATTCAATATTGATTTGGGTGAGTCCGTTCATGGTGCGGCGTTACCCTTACGGTCGGGTTACCGCCATCGGAGTTTTGAAGCGTATCCATATGGGACCAAGCCAATCATGTTAGATCGGATTGGGTCAATCTGGTTGATCCGTGGAAATTTTGAGGTGTTTTCAATGTCGAAGACCGCGCGAGGGCTCGCGCCTTGACCCGCCGACGCGCCCCTCGAACCCGCCCGTGACCGGCCGGCTGCGGACCGCCGCCAAGCGCGCCCCTTGGACCCGCGAGGCGCCCCTCGGACCCGAGTCGTAGGGTTGCTTTTGTTTAACTCGTTTTTGCAGGGAATTATGTGAAATGGTATGGCCTATGTGTATGTGATGCATGTAATTTCCACATGGCCTACGTGCCGTGTCAAGCTATAAGGCTATTTTAATTGTATAACGACTCCTGCGTGTCGACTTGTGATGCTTCAAACCCTCATGTAAAATTCATTATCAAAAGTTGTAAGGAGTTGCATCCATAATGATGAAGACGATGGTATCAAGCAAGATGGCTAGGTGAACAAATCAAGTAAGGTGGCTAGGTGAACAAACAAGCATGATGATGGAGATCTTAATGCTAAGGGCCATGCTATTTCACGACTTATTTTGATTTTACGTGGATGTGTGTTTAATCCTTGCTATTTTCTTTATGCTCATTGCATGTGATGCCATGTTCATAGTAATCTTTGTTCATCCTATAGTTAAAATTTTAAATCAAATTGTCCATCCAATTGTTGCACCTATCAAGAATTTAGATCGTTATTGATATGACTGCCAAAGTAGTATATCAATGGCTATCTCAATAGATGATAGGGATGTGTTGGACACATCACGCATAACAATGGTAGATTTAATCAAGCTATCAAAACGGTTTTGGGCTTGAGGACATAAGTGGTTGGGATTTGATTTGATAATGAAGGAACCTATACAAGACAAGTGGTGTCTAGGAAAACACACATGAGGCGGGTTTCTTAATTGGCACCGAATCGGGAAGTGCTCCCTCCTCATGTGAGCCCTTGGGGCAGGTTGACTGGCCATGACTCAAGTTGATGGAGGCATTCATTACTTGTTTTCATACTCAACAAACAAGAGTTACATATGATGTAATTAGCAAAGGTGTTGCTTACCTATGTCATTAAATTTCTAGCAGTGATGCCAAAGCTCACTAGTGTTTGATGAATATGGATCTTGAATACTCACTATGTGTCTATAAAGGGACATAAAATAGAAGTGTCTTTAATTAAAAAGTTTAATAAAGTTTTACATAAACATAGTGCTTAGAACCTTTGCATGTTTTGTTGTAGTTCAATGGCACCTTCTCCTACTCCTGCTACACTGGTTTTGCTTTGAGATCGGTTTTGGAAAGGAAAAACTGAATGGAACTAATTTTGTTGATTGGTATCGCTACACGAGAATTGTTCTCAAGCATGAAAAGAAGGACTATGTTCTAGAGAATCCAATTCTGATGAACCGGAAAAAATGCTCGCAATTTGAAGGTTGAATATGAAAAGCATGTTAATGTTCAGAGAGTCACTGTCTCATGCTAGTCACCATGGACTCTGAGCTCCAAAAGCAATATGAGGACCAAGATGCTTACAATATGATTGTGGGCTTGAAGGGCATGTTTGGGAATCAAGCAAGAGCTGAGAGGTATGGTATCTCAAAGCTTTTATTTGCTTGTAAGTTGGTGAAAGGCGATCAGTCGATCCTCATGTGATCAAGATGATTGGTTACATTGGGAGATTGGAAAAACTTGAGTTTCCCTTAGCCTCGGTTTGGCCACAGATGTTATTCTCCGGTCTACGCCTCGAGCTTTGAGCCATTCATTATGGATTTTCATATGAATAGCATGGAGAAGAGCCTAACAGAGCTACATGGGATGCTCAAGGCTGCCGAGAAAGCATTAAGAAAAACCCAATCATGTGATGATGGTTGAAAAACAAGCGCTTTCAAAAGAGGAAGGCTAAGGCTGGGGAGCAGGAAAGAGCAAGGGCAAGGGCAAGGGCAAGGCTCAAGATGAGATCGCAAGCCTCAAAACTAAGCTTGAAGCTTAAAGTTGGCCCTCAACACGATACCCAATGCTTTTATTGCAAGAAATCGGGGCATTGGAAGCGGGCTGCGAAAGTACAGCGGATAAGAAGAATGGAAATGTGGTTTCCACTTGGTATTAATGTTATAGAAATTAATCTTGCTACTTCTTCACTCGACTCATGGGTATATGATCTGGTTCGGTTGCTCACATTTGCAATTCGTTGCGGTGATAAAGTAGAGACTTGGCAAAAGGAGAAGTGGATCTTGGCGTGGGGAATAAAGCAAGAGTTGCTAGTCTTGCCGTTGGCACATACCCATTGCATTTGCCTTGAGTTAGTTTTAGAACTTAATAATTGTTATTTTGTTCCATCTTTGAGTAGAAACATTATTTCATCTTCTTGTTTGGAACATGAAGGTTATGATTTCAGAATAAAGAACTTTGTTTGTTCGATATTTTTGAATGATATGTATTATGGTCGTTGCCCCATGGTGGATGGGTTGTGCGTCCTTGAACTCGAAAAAAACACATCTATAATATTAATGTAAAAGGCATCGGTCTAATGATTTGAACCCTACCTTTTGTGGCATTGTCGCTTAGGTCATATAAATGAGAAGCATGAAGAAGCTCCATGGTGATGGACTTCTAACCTCATTTGATTTTGAATCATTTGAAACATGTGAATCTTGTTTACTTGGCAAGATGACAAAAGCCCCTTTCACGAGTTTTAGTGAGAGAGCAAGTGAATTATTGGCCCAAGTACATACTGATGTATGTGGACCAATGAGCTCATTGCTAGGGGTGGGTTTGATGCTTTGTAACTTTTACCGATGACTTGATAGATATGGATATATTTATTTAATGAGGCATAAATCTGAAACTTTTGAAAGGTTCAAAGAGTTTGAGCGAAGTACAAAATCAACTTGGCAAAACAATAAAACACTTACGATCCGATCGTGGTGGCGAATACTTGAGCCAAGAGTTTGGTGATCATCTAAAGTAATGTGGAATCGTTCCGCAACTTACTCCGCTAGGAACGCCTCAATGGAATGGCGTGTCGAGCAGCGTAACGAACTTTATTAGATATGGTTCGGTCAATGATCGATAAAACAGATCGCCATTATCCTACAGGGTTTCGCTCTAGAGACAGATTGCGTTCACTTTGAATAGGGTCCCATCAAAATCCGTTGAGAAGGCGCCATATGAGATATGGGTGGAGAAGACCCATGTTGTCATTTCTCAAGATATGGGGATGTGAGGCTTATGTAAACGTTTACAATCAGATAAACTCGCACCTAAATCAGAAAAATGCGTTTTTGTGGGGTATCCTAAAGAAACAAAAGGATATTACTTTTACAAAAGAAACGAGAACAAAGTTTTTGTTGCTCGAAATGGTGTCTTTTTGGAGAAAGAGTTTCTTTCAAAACAAATCAGTAGGAGTGATGTGTATCTTGATGAAGTTCGAGAATCACATGAATATGTTCAAGCTACCTCTGAACCTTCACAAGATGTACAAAGTGTTGTACAACTTTGAGAAGAGACTCCACCCACGTGGGTCGGGAGGCCACGTCATGTACCTATAAGATATGGGAGTGACATATTATTGTTGGAGAATGATGAGCCCACGACTTATGAAGAAGCAATGATGGACCCAAACTCCGAAAAATGGCTTGAAGCGATGTGATCCGAAATTCAATTCATGCATGACAATCAAGTTTGGAACTTGGTCGACTCTCCTGATGGTGTAAAAACCATTGAGTGCAAATGGATTTTCAAGAAAAAGATAGACGTAGATGGAAATGTACAGATCTATAAGGCACGGTTGGTGGCAAAGGGTTTCAAACAAGTTCAAGAAGTTGACTATGATGAAACTTTCTCACCGGTAGCCATGCTCAAGTCTGTCTGGATCATTTTAGCTATTGCTGCATATTTTGATTATGAAATATGGCAGATGGATGTCAAAACAACATTCCTTAATGGCAATCTATCTGAGGATGTATACATGATACAACCTGAAGGTTTTGTTGATCCTAAATATGCTAAAAGGGTATGCAAGCTTCAAAGATCCATTTATGGGTTAAAGCAAGCATCTCGGAGTTGGAACATTCGTTTTGATGAAGTATTCAAAGGTTTTGACTTTATCAAAAATGAAGAAGAGCCTTGTGTTTACAAGAAGGCTAGTGGGAGCGCACTTGTATTTCTGATTTTGTATGTGGATGACATATTATTGATCGGGAATGACATTCCTATGCTTGAAGATGTTAAGACTTCATTGAAAAGGAGTTTCTCAATGAAGGACTTGGGAGAAGCATGCTATATCTTGGGCATAAAAATCTATAGAGATAGATCAAAAGGTTAATTGGATTAAGTCGGAAATGTACATTGACAAGATATTGAAAAGGTTCAATATGCATGAATCAAGAGAGGTTTCATGCCAATGTCACATGGCATCGATGTCTGCAAGAATCGGTGTCCTTCGACATCGATGGCGAGACAGGATGAGCAAGATTCCATATGCTTCACTATTGGGTCTATTATGTATGCCATGATCTGTACGCCCGGATGTCTCATATGCTCTAAGTGTCACGGCGGATACCAAGCGGATCTGGTGATGGTCATTGGATAGCCGTAAAAATATCTGAAGTACTTGAGAAGAACTAAAGGTATGTTCCTTGTTTTTGGAGGTGAGGAAGATTTGGTTGCAAAGGGTTACACCGATGCAAGCTTCCAAGCCGCAAAGATGATTTTCGATCGCAATCCGGGTTTGTGTTTACACTTAATGGAGGAAGCGATGGTGGAAGAGTTCCAAGCAAAACACGGTGGCGACTCTCGACGAAGCGGAGTACATTGCGGCCGGAGGCGCAAAGGAAGCTGTGTGGATTAAGAAGTTTATCACAAAGCTTGGTGTGGTTGCTAGTGCCTCTAGTCAATGGACATCTATTGTGATAATAGTGGTGCCATTGCACAAGCAAAAGAGCCTAGATCACATCAAGTCTAAACCCATACTCGTCGCTTTCACCTTATTCGCGAGATTGTGGATAGAGGTGGCGTCGAGAATATGCAAAGTACATACGGAAGCCAATGTGGCGATCCGTTGACAAAGCCACCGCCACTGACCTAAGCATGAGGCGCACACAAGGTCTATTGGTATTAGATACTTAATTGATTGACTCAAGTGCAAGTGGGAGATTGTTAGTGTTATGCCCTTGAGGCAATCATTTAGATGATTGTAACATGACTATGTTTATGAATAATAATATGATTATTGGTCCAATGAATGTATATCATTGTATTGATCAACAAGTATGTGACTTGCTTATGAAGCTCTTTACTTAATGATGTAATTGAAAATATCTACGATCGGATATCATCGTATAGGACAACGATGAATAGATCGGCACATGTAGTGATCGATGATCATGCTTCATAGATCATGGGATATGGAGATATCATCTATACATTGTGGGCGCATGTTGAAGAACATGGGTTAGATAGACCATAATGGGACACTACGAGAATGTTTCATTCTTATGTGTCATCGAGTGTATCTCATACCTAGTAGATGTATGATCCTTAGACACGAGATTGTCATATTCCCTACATGTGTAATAGTTTTCCTTGGGGCTATCAAACACTAGTTCCTAACCGGATAGTTATAAAGGTAGCTTTCATGTTTACTATGAAACATGCGAGAGGAAGTGGCGATCAAGATGGAATTTGCCACTCCAATGAAAGCGGAGATATATGACAAGGCCACTCGTGTGATATGATTAAGGAAGTGCATGGCCATGCCGTGATTGAGAGTCAATCACAACTTATTAATATATCACGGATCGAGAGATGGATTGAATCATCAAAGGATGACATGCTTCTGCCTTGAGGTCAATCTTCATATACATGGCAAAGGGATTATTACATGAGTAGTTTTGATAGGTTACATCGATTTGATCATAGTATGTTTGGGAGTTGGCATACTTTGCAAGAAGCCACTACCAACTATTGGATTGAAAAGGAGTTTTCGAATCCACGTCCAAGCGTCGTGAACTGCAGGTCACACACTTAATGGTGGGGCGCATTAATTTGGATTGGATCCGTAATTAATGAACCTCGTGGGCTTAGCACGATGGGCCCTAGTTTAGGGTTTCATCTCGTGGCTATATAAGGAGGGAGGAGGAGGGCACGGAGGTGCTTTTCCACGGTTTAGGAGTGATTCACTCGAAACCTAGCCTACTCCTCTCGCTGCCCTGCCGGCGACTAGGTGCTTGCACACCGCGCCTGACGTTCCATCTCTGGGCGTGTGGACTACTGCGGTGGCTGCTGCTGTGGCTGCGGCGGGAGGGCGATCCACGGCAAGGTGAGGGCGATCCACTACATCGGCGCTTGATCGCGGCGAGGACGATCCACTACATCGACGCGCGAAGGATTCCGCAACTGCGCATCTAGTGGTAATCTTATCTATGATCCCCTTTTTGCGAGTAGCTTTCTGGTTACGCGGTAGGTTTTTTTTGTGCTAGCGTAGCATACCGCGTTCCTCTTCAGTGCATTGTTCAGAGAAGTGTTAAGGCAGTTTTGTGTAATGAAACCTTGTTCAGCATTATAAATGTGTGTTTTGTTCTATTAAGTGTTAAGGCAGTTTTGTGTAATGGAGCAAATCCTAAAGTTATCTTGAAAAGTGTTAATTTTGATTTAGTAACATGCACTGTTAAGAGCTGGCCTTTCTCTGATCCCTTCTGCAGTCGGAACCTAGAGGAACTTAGTGCATATCCCAACATTCTTACAATACGGCAATGTTATTCCAACAATACTGCATGTTTAGGCTTCTTGTACAGGGACATGAGAGTCATACCAAAATCAATTCATGAGCTAAGTCATCTGCACCAAAACATAATATATATGTGTTATGTTATTTTGTTAAGATTACTTGATTGCCACCATAACATATATGTGTCTGTTATTTTTATTCCTGATGTGCCGCATAATTATTCTTGGTAAAATTTGATGGAAGACAAGACTATATTGAAAGTCAATTGCGATACCTATCACACTAGGTTGTCTTGTACTATTTTTGTGGAGGAGATAGATGCTGGTAACAAGCCTCTTCGAACTTTGACTTCTAATGGATACAAGAACTTAGCTGCAAAGTACTTCTTTAGGATTCATTGAAGGGGTTGTACAACTTCTGGGTATCTATGAATTGTGCAACTAGATTTGGGTGGGATAGTGAAAAAGGAACGATTGTGCCAGACGACAAATGGTGGGCAAAGAACACAAAGGTGCTCATCTTGTGTACATCTATTTCATTATATTACTTATCAAGCTTACACTAATATTATCTTGAATGGTTTCCAGGGACATACAGAATGGAAGAAGTTTCGTGAGGGTCCACCTAAGGACCTCAATGACATTAAGATGTTTCATAAAAGTCATGTCTTTGGTTCTTCTACATGTGTTCCAGGTGAAGGAGTGCAAGATAATGCCATCAATGTGGGATGTGAAGATAAATTTGTAGATGCAGCCATGGAGGAAAACAATACCAACAATGAGGGTGGCAAGCAATTGAAGAGAAAGTGAAGGACCATGTGGGGGTCTACCTAGATTTGTGATGAGCATTGGACTAAATTTGAGCTTGGTTTGTTCTTGTTTGAGTTTGATTTGAAATGGATTTTCAAATGGAAGCAATTTGAGGTCTTCTCTGTTTTCCCGGTGCTACCGAGCAAGCAGTAGCATCGGACCAAATGGCCAGTGCAATATTTCCAGAGAAGGTGTTTTTAGGGATTTTGGGCATGCGATTGCTCTGAGGCCAAGCTAGCCGGTGCTCTGGGCGTCTTGATGCTCTTATCTGAGGAAGCGGTGTGAAAATTCCAGAGAGGGTGTTATACGGTTTCTTGCGATGCGGTGCTACTGGCTTTGAGGCGTAGCACGAGACCAAAACGAGCAAAGATGAATTTCAAAGTGTGGACTTTCATGAATTTCTAGCATATCTTTATGGGCATTGCTATGTGAGGAGTTTCCTTGTTTTTGATGGTTGCAGGTGAGGCGAAGGTTGACCGGGACTAGGCGAGGAGCATCAGAGGTCCAGACAGTCGGGGATTACCGGAAGATGATCGGAGACGGAGTCGTGGAAAGCCGTGAAGACAAGGAACGGATGAGATGCTAGCTAGGCGCTGCATGGATCAATGAGGACCATTGGATCTTGGTCTAGTTGATAGGTTAGCGGGTCTAGTTAGTGTGCTTTGAAAACCATGCAAGAAAACCCATGTGTGTGGTGAGTTTTGGTTTAGCCTTTGCATGGCTGGTTGAGTGGGTTAACCCTAACCCTTGATGGATTCTCTAGGGTTTAGAGGCTCATCCAAGGATGGTAGGTGGCCCAAGAGTTGTATAAATACGGGTGGAGGGATAGCCTTCCCCCCTTGAAGATTTGAGTTGCTACTTTGAGCTTTGCCCACATGAAGTGAGGCTTTGTAAACCTTCCATACAGAAAATACAAAAATTTTCTTTACCTTATTGTGAATTTAAATTGCGCATTTACATTACGTCTTTACTTTATGCAATTTAAATTCAGCATTTACTTTCCTGCATATACATTCTCGCAATTTGGATTTGCCTTCCCTCCTTCTAAATACTGTTGTTCTAAGATGTTTTGAGGGTTTTTATATGGTTTTACACTTCTCTTGCACCCTAGGATAGACTAAAGATCAAGTTTTCTATCAAGTTGTCATTCTGTCCAGAATTTGTTCTTCGCGCAGCAATCGGTCTTTTATTTTTAGAAAAATCTGAAAAACTCCTTTTTGAGTGATTCTTATGAGGGAAGGTGCGTGACTCATATATCCATCTATAGAAAAATTTGTGAGTCCACTGGTTGCACCGTTTGAGTACTATGAAGTGAAAACCGAGCCTCAAACTTTCTGGTCGAAGTTCCTGACTATTTGTAATACTTGATGTTTTATGTCTATTATACAAAGCTTTTTAATGTGATTTTTGGTGGACTGTTTAATGACTCAACTTTTCACATGAAAAAAAATTCCCAAAAATTTTGGAGCAACAGAAACTCACCAACCACCTGCTCCAATTGTGGACAATTCCTGGAAAATCTGCTTTTCCTTTTCTAAAAAGAGACTTTGTTGTTTTTAGCTTTATCTCTTTTAGAAAAGAAGTCTTTGAATTGATTTCCTTTTTGTTTGGACACTTGACAACCAGGATTGTGATTAAAACATCCCTAACATGGTTCTCAACCATGTAAGCTAGGGGTACACAAAGTTGTCTAGTTGTTCAGGTTTTAGAGGGTGTGCGAATCTGAGAAACACCAGTTTGAACGAAAATCTTTGGATGTTTCAGATTTTTATTGCGAGATTATTTGGAGTACCTTGAGTGGGGAAAATTTTATTTGGGATCATTCACCCCCCTCTGATCGCCATTTCGATATTTCAATTGGTATCAGTCGGGGATCGGTCATCCTGACATGTGTCCGTGCCCCCCGGGGCTTTAGAACGTTTTCCCCGAGCTCGAAGGACTGTTCCTGAGCTCGGGCGGAGGTCTCCCCGAGCTCGGGGGGCGATTCCCGAGCTCGGGCAAGGGTGTCGTCGAGCTCGTACTGGCTCCCACAATCTCCTCGACTTCGGCGCCTTCAATCCGACCACCAGCATAGTATTCCCCTCTCTTGGGTGACCACTCTCCCCTGCGTGGGAATTGGGGTCACCAACCCCTGTCAGATTCCCTGCGTGGGAACTAGGGTCAACTGCACCTGTCGGATCCCCTGCGTGGGAACTAGGGCCCAGCGACTCCTGTCAAGTCCCCTGCGTGGGGACTAGGGTCAACTGCTCCTGTCAATCACAGACATCGCCCGACGTCAGCACTCGAGATCAACACCCAGGGGTCTATAAAGCACCAGACTACCCCGGTCAAAAAAAGGGACACACCGAGACCTGCCAACGGACACGCAAAAACAACGTAAGGCAACACCAACACGCGCAAAGCCACAACCGAACACGCAACAAGAACCTCAAGAGATACTCTCATACGCCGCACCACCTCGTCGAGCTCCCCCTCGGCCACCACTCCCGAGTGGCCCCGAGGTCGAGCTCCCTATTCATCCTCCCCCGAGGAGCCTATTAGTCATCTTTCGCCTTCGAGCAAGAGTGGAGTAGAGCAATTACCCGACCTAGGGGGCTCGAACCATTATAAACTCTGTGTCTCCCCGGTTCGCTTGCCCTTCTTACTCGAGCTGTGTGCCTGCCGACGCTCCCTCCTTCTCGGACGAGCACGACTTGGGGCCTCACCCCTTTACACGATCCTTCTCCCCTCTTTGCGATTGACGGTCCCGATCGTCGACAGCTGGCACCCACCGTGGGGCCCGAAGTATTGTTTCTTCTGAAGCTCATCGTCACAACATCGTCAGCACCGCCAGCTTCAACGATGGCATGTCGCGATCAGCAAGCCGTGGCTCGGGCGCGGTTCCTGAGTGCCAAGGCTCCACCTCCATGCTCTCGCCCTCATTGCCGTCTCGCGAATCTTTGGGTCTTCATGGCGGCGGCGCGAGGCGACTCGAGCGAGCGGCGATGGACCGAGACCCGCATGAAGTGCGTTGGCTCGCCCAGGTCGCCATCAACCAAGCTATCACCGCCATTCGACGAGAGGAGCGCGCGATGGCCCGCTCTCTGTCTGGACAGCTCAGTCCCTCCCGCCCAGATGAGCCTGGCCGGGAGTGCCTGCGGGCCATTGCCCGGGTCATGGCTGACCCCACGCAGGCCGGCTCGGCCCTCTTCCGACGGTCCCTCACCGAAGAGCTCAATAAGGCGATCGATGACGTTGCACCTTCGCGGCAAGTGCGGCGCCTGGGCTTCTAGTCTCGCCCCTTGGCGAGCGGTGGCGATTCGCCGTGCGATCGCCGGCCATTCCGCCAGCAGACTCCTTACCCGCGGGTGCGCACCCCGTCACCATCCCTTCCGCCTCGCCCGAAGAAGGCGTGGCGCGAGCACACTGCCGTAGTAGAAACAGCGATGATGCTTGCTCGTGCGATGCGCTTCGGAGGCCTTTCCGTACATTCGCCCGAGCGCGGAAGGTTCCACGACCGCCGCGCATTTGTCCCAACGACGCTCTTGCTGATTGTCTCGGTCGGCGCGGGGTGCGCCGTCGGCTCGAGTTTCCCCTTTCAGCGGACGACGATTTCGGCGCCCGGCTGCGGCGGCGGTCTCGACCTCGGCTGCGGCGTACTCGGGCGACCTCAGCCGGGTGCGGCCAGCCATCCGGTTCAAGCTGGTAATAATGGAGCGGTTCGACGGGACCAAGAACCCCACGAAATTTCTCTCCATATACTCCACCGCCATTTTGGCTGCCGGCGGGGACCAGCCCGCGATGGCCAACTATCTCCCCACCGTCCTGGACGGAGCCGCCCGCACCTGGCTCTTCAATCAGGCGCCTGATGCCTTTCGGTCAAGGCGCCCGATTGCGAGCGCCCTCCTCCAACTTCGAGCTGCACTCTGGCGGCACGGGCGAAAGGACTGGACCGTGTCATCCAGGGAAAGAGCGAGCCCCTCCGAGACTTCGTGCGCCGGTTTACCCGCGCACGAAACTCGATCCCAAAGGTCTCCGATGATACCGTCATCAAGGCCTTCAAGTTTGGTGTCCGCGACAGATGCCTCTCGGAGGATCTCGAGATCGCTACAAGGCTCACCGTCAACAAGCTGTTCCGCATGGCGGAGAGTTACGCAGACGCGGACGACGCCATCTGCTGGAAGCACGACTATGACCAAGGTAAGCTCGGCCTAGCCTTTGGCGAGGCGGGGCCCTCCGGCGCCAAGGAAGGAGGTCCAGCCCCGCGCGACAAGAAGCGGGGGAAATACCGTGGCGCAGGAGGCGGCTAGCTCCGCGTGGTCGCCGCAATCGACAACAGGCGCAAAGAGGCAGAAGTGCGCCAGCCTGACCGCCGAGGGCTTCGGCCCCAGCAGAATCACCCACATCCTCAGCAAGCACCGCGCCGGCCCTAGCAGGGGCAGGGTCGGGCCGGGCCCTCTCGGGCAGATGACCGACCCTGGGGCGACGAGGAACAGCTACGCCTCAACATCGACAAATTCTACCCATTCCATCAAATCTATTGGCACGTCCTGCGAAGTTGTAGGGCGTGACTGTACAAGCTGGACGCCTTTTATAGAGGGCATGGAGAGATGCCCATGCTCCCGAGGGGCGACGAGCGGCCCGACGGAAACGACACCGGCGAGGACCAAGTAGGCCTTGACCTGGAGTTCCAGCAAGGCAACCGCCATGTGGATGTGATCTTTGGTGGCTCTTCGGCATATCGGTCCTGGTGCGAGCTGAAGGACGCCGCCCGCATCGTGTACCAAGCCACCGTCGGGAAGCCCACCGACCAACCCTGCAGGTGGGATGGTGTTCCCATCACCTTGTCCCGGGACGATGCTCCCCCGGGGATGTCCCGAGACTTCAAGACCGCCCTGGTCGTCGCCCTGACCATAAGCAACGTCATCGTCGGCCGAGTCATTGTTGACGGGGGAAGCTCCCTCAACCTTCTCTTGGCAAGAGCGCTGGACCGGATGCTGATACCCCGGATGAAAATCAAGAATATAGCGGTCCCCTTCTTCGGCATCGTACCAGGAAGCTCGACCACTCCACTCAGGCGGGTGGTTCTGCCCGTCACCTTTGGCGACTCGGCAAACTTCCGCACCGAGCTGATCACCTTTGAGGTCGTAGATGGCGACCTCCCCTATAACGCCATCCTCGAGCGGCCGGCCCTGATCAAGTTCATGGCGCCAAATCACTCGAACGCCGGTGTATGAAGCTCGGGGCCGGCGGTGTCATGGCGATCATGGCGACCTCAAGGCAGCGCTGCGGTTGCGAGAAAAGGCCTGGCGCTTCGCCGACATCTTTGCCTCGATGGGGTCGAGTGACCCGAAGCGCCCGACGAAAGCGGCAATCGGCCGGTGGCCCTACCAAGGCGTACCGTCGAGGAGGAAGCTCGGGCAAGTGCTCTGCGTTTCTGCTCAGCTCGACCCAAAATAGGAAGACGAGCTCGTCACCTTCCTCCGAAATAATAAAAGTATTTTTGCATGGGAACCAGCGGACATGCCGGGGGTCCCACGGGAGGTGATTGGGCAAAACTGCAAACAAAGCCGGGCTACAGGTCCGTGCGCCAGAAACTGCGGCGCTTCTCGTCTGATAAGGCGGCGATAATCAGGGAGCACCTTGATAAGCTCCTGAAGGCTGGCTTCATTCGTGAGGTCAATTACTCCGAATGGCTAGCCAACCCTGTAATCGTGCAAAAGAAAGGCGGGAAATGGAGAATGTGCGTCGATCACACAGGCTTAAACGCCACGTGTCCCAAAGATAACTTCCCTCTTCCACGCATAGACCAGATCGTGGACCCCACCGCCAACGCCAAGATGTTGAGTTTTCTCGACGCCTACTCCGGCTACCACCAAATCAAGCTCGCCGTGGAAGACGAGGACAAAACCACTTTCATCACGCCGTTCGGAACCTTCTGCTACACGACCATGTCGTTCGGTCTCCGCAACGCGTGCGCAATGTTCCAGTGGCTGATGGTCAAGACCTTCAACCTGCAGATCGGCTGAAACCTTGTGGTCTACGTCGACGACATTATCGTCAAAAGCTCCTCCGAGGCCGACCATGTCAACGATCTAGCCGAGACCTTCGCCAGTCTAAACAAGTTCAGCATCAAGCTTAATCCCGAGAAGTGCGTCTTCGGCACGACCTCCAGAAAGGTGCTCGGCTATATGATCGGGGGCTCGGGCGTGGGCCCGAACCCAGAGAACATCGAGGCAATCGAGCAGATGGCCGCCCCGACTTCGGTAAGGCAAGTCCAGTGTCTCGCCGGCCGCGTCATCGCCCTCAGCCGTTTTATCTCCCGGCTTGGCGAGCGAGGGCTGCCCTTCTTCAGGATCCTGCGCAGGCATGGGGGCTCGAGTGGACTCCCGAAGCCCAGCGGTCCTTCGACGACCTCAAGGCATACCTCTCGAGTCCACCTCTGCTGACGACTCCACAGCAGGGCGAAGTGCTATTGCTCTACCTAGCGGCCACGACCCAGGCCGTTAGCGCGATCCTGGTAGCGGAGCGAGCCAGCCGACAGCACCTGATCTACTACGTCAGGGAGGTGCTTCATGGGCCAAAAGAGCGCTACCCTCTGGTCCAGAAGATCCTCTACGCCCTCTTCATGGCCTCGCACAAGCTTTGGCACTGCTTCCAAGCTCATGCGGTGGTTATCCTGAGCGGGCTCCCACTCGCGTAGATTCTTAGGAACCCGGAGGCCCGAGGTCGCATCGCCAAATGGGCCATGGAACTGGTCGAGTTTGACCTCCGCTTCATCGCCCGCACCGCCATCAAATCGCAGACGTTGGCCGACTTCGTGGTCGAGCAAACGACCGAGCCTGCCCCCGAGCCCGAGGTCGAGGTCGAAGACCCTTGGACCCTGTTTTTTGATGGATCAAGGTCGTTTGAGTGCTCGGGGGCTGGCGTTCTCATCGTCACCCCTCAGGGTGACCACCTGAGGTATGTGGTCCGCTTTGGTTTCCCTGCAACCAACAACGCGGCGGAATATGAGGCCCTCTTGGCTGGCCTACGAGCTTGCAAGTCCCTAGGCATCCGCCGTCTGGTTGTTAAAGGGGACTCCCAGCTCGTCGTCAATCAGTACAACAAAGACTATCAGTGTTCGGACCCGCTAATGGCCAAGTACCTCGTCGAGGTACGCAAGACGGAGAGATGGTTCCAAAATCTGAAGATCCAGCACGTGCCAAGGAAGGACAACTCCACCGCCAACCTCCTGTCCAGGCTCGGATCGTCCGGTGATGAGCTCCCACCGGACGTCATCCTCGAGACCTTGGCCATGCCATCCGTCGCCGACAAGGAAGACCCGGTGGCCCTCCTCGAGAGTGTTCCCTCGTGGATGGACCCGATCGTCAAGTTCCTCGATCGCGGGGAGCTCCCTGCTACTCCGGCCGAGAGGAGCAGGATCCGACGCCGCGCAAGCTCGTACAGGCTCGTCGACAGGCAGCTTTACCGTCGAGGAGCCCTGGGCATTTTGTCAAAATGCATCACTCCCGAGGAGGGTAAGTACTTGCTCAGCGATATGCATTCTGGCCTATGCGGCGCTCACTCTTCTTTCAGGACAATGGTGGGAAGGTGTTAGGATGGGATTTCTTGGCGGCGATGCTCGGGGACGCTCAAGGCATCGTCTGTGCTTGCCAGTCCTACCAGTTCCATGCTCGAAAGGCCCGACAACTGGACTATGCCTTGCAGACCATTCCCTTCTCCTGGCCATTCTCGACGTGGGGCCTCGACATCCTCGGCCCCTTCCCGAGGTCGGTTGGGGGAAGAAATTCCTGTTTGTCGCCATTGACACCTTCTCGAAGTGGATCGAGGCTGAGCCGATCTCCGCTATCACCGCCAAAGCTGCGGTAAGGTTCTTATATTCCTTCGTGGTCACGAGGTATGGAGCCCCTTGCAGGATCATCACCGACAATGGGACACAGTTCACCAGCGAGCTGTTCCAAGAGTTCTGCGCAGACATGGGGATCAAGGTCTGCTATGCCTCGGTGAGCCATCCTCAGAGCAATAGGGCGGTCGAGCACGCCAACGGACAGCTCGTCCAAGGCGTCAAGAAACGAGTTATTACTTAGCTCGGTCAGCGTTGCCGGGCCTGGGTGGACGAGCTTCCCACCATCCTTTGGTCCGTCCACACCTCTCCAAGCCAAGCAACGGGGGCGAGCCCTTTCCAGCTCGTCTTCGGGGCCGAAGCTGTCCAGCCACCAGAGGTCACGCTCGGCTCCGTCAGGGCAAGCTCGATCGACCAAGTCAATCTCGAGCGGGAACGATCCCTCGACCTTGCCTGGCGGAGGAAGTAAGGTGTTGCGCGCTACCGGCAAGATCTCCGCAGGCACGCCGCCCGAGCAATATGACCTAGGGGCTTCCACATCGGGGACCTGGTCTTAAGACGAATCCAAGACCGGTCGAACAACAACAAGCTATCCCCGCTGTGGGAAGGCCCCTATAGGATCGTGTCAGCAAGTCGCGTGGGAGCTTACCGTCTTGCAACCCCCGATGGCAGGGAGCTCACTAACTCGTGGAATGTAGACCAACTCCGAAGGTTTTATGCCAAATGCTCCCCCTCCTTCTGTTTTGACATAAGATGTTTTCCTTTGTCATCATGCTTGTCTCTCGTATCTCGAGCAAACGTGACCCGGGCCGTGGCCCGGACACCTACCTCCGAGGGTCGAATACGTCGTAAGCCGATCCTCATCGTAGTAAGTTGGCTATTCCCCTGTCGCAGGGTCTGTCCCGACAGTCACGCCTGTGGGCTCACCGACCTCGAGATACTCGAGTTTCGGCCCTTAGGCCCCTTACTCGAGCTAGCACGATAGTCACGTGGTCCACCTCCGGGGGTCGAATACGCGGTAAGCCGATCCTCATCGCAGTAAGCCGACCATTCCCACGTAGCAGGGCACGAGCCCAGGACCGTCGTCGGTAAGGGCTTCGAGCTAAGGGGCTCGGCCTAGTTTTTCCCTCACGATAAATTGTGTTGCTTTATCGTCTCTTGTTTCCTCTTATGCTTTTCCCTGTCTCGAGCGAATGTGTCTGAAGGTTGTGATGCGAGGGATCGACATCGAGGTCGAGCGCGATGGTGATCCTCCTCGCCGGGGTCTCTGGGCGGCTTCTCCTCAAGCACGAGACCTTCGCCTGCGCCTGCGCCGCCGCCAGCGCGCGCCTCGGCCGCCGCGCCTCGGCCAGCAGCCTCGCTCGGCCGATCGCCGCCGCCCGGCCTTGGTGGTCCGCCTCTCCAGCTCTGCCGTCGCCTCCTCGAGCACGGCCACCTTCGCCTCGGCCCCAGTCGCCTTGGCCTTGAGCTCGGCCACCTCGGCCTCGAGCTCGGCAGAGGCCTTCCTCGGGGCGGCGGAAAGCTCTTCGAGCCGCGCCTGAAGGCTGGCCGCCTCCTCGCGCGCGGCCTCTGGCTCTGTGCGCGTGGTCGACAGGTCTGCCAGGCGCACGTGGAGCCCCTCCACCTCGTTCCGCGTGACCGCGAAATCCTGCAGCGCGAACGACGCGATCCCGTAGCTCTCCTCGTAGGCCATGAACGAGACCTCGAGGCACTCCCGGAGCTCCTGCGCCTCTTGCCGCGTGGCCTCCGCCCTCGAGCGAGCACCGGAGAGCTCGAGCTCGAGGCACTAGACCATCGCTGACACGCTCGAGCGGTTCTCGTCGAGAGCCGCTTGCGCCTTCTGTCGGACGCGGGCGAGGGTCTCCTCCGCCTTCTTCCACTTCTCCTCGACGGCTTTGGAGAGCGTTGCAGCGTGGATGTCCCTCTCGACATTCAGCTCCTACTCGACCTCCCGAGCTTCGCGCTCCCGCTCGGCCTCGACGGCCCGCGCGAGCTCGAGGGCTTGGGCTTCTTTCAGCTGCTCGACCTCCTCTCGCCAGCGTGCCGCGTCGGCCACAACTTGGGCGGTGTCCCTCTGGTTGGCCTCGATCACATCCCAGATGGCCCGAAAGCTGAGCACGTACCCGTGCATGACCCCGTACCCTCAGGAGATCAGTCGCAGACCCTGCGGAAACAAGGGAAATGTCACCAAAGTTCCAAGGGAAAAGAAAAGGAGAAGAAAGAGGGGAAGAGTTCAGGGCAAGCACGCCTACCACCGCCAGCCGGTCCTCTAGCACCTGTAGGTCGATGGCGCCGTCGGGTCCTCGGGGCAGATCCGTAGCAGCCCCCTCCTCGGCGGACCCCGTTGCCGCGGCAGCACCGGTGTCCTCAAATGTCCTGGCTTGGATCGTCCGTCCCGTGATAACGACCCGATCGAGCGCGCCCTCGACCGCCGCAGTGGAACCCCCAAGGCTGGCGTCCAGCTCGGGGGCTCCTACGTCGCCTTCGGTCACGCCGCCCTCGGTTGCGCCCCCCTTGGCCGCGTCATCCTCCTCGAAAGCCATGGCGAGTAGGACTCGCTGCGCCCTGGACCGCAGCATGAGGCGGAAGTCGTCCTCGTCCTCGTCCTCCTCGGCCTCGCCCTGGACCACAGGAAAGGTCGGTGCCCCTCGGACGCTTGGACGCTGCGGCGGAGCGGAACGACGAAAAACGAAAGAGGACCGTACCTAGTGCGGCATCTCGGCGGCGGCGACAGGAAGACTCCTTCCCTGGGTGCTTAGTGCCGGAGGTCGTTGCTCCGGCTGATCATCTGGGGCCTACGCGATGGCTACTGCCTCTTGCTGCTAGTAGAAAAGCAAAAATTAGTAAAAGAAAAGTTGAAAGGAAACATCAAATAAGTGACCTCGGGCTCGAGTGTCCCCGAGCTCGGGGCATTCAACTTACCACGGCCCGATCGCCAGACTCGATGTGGGGCTTCTTGGCGACCGGCTTCGGGGCATTTGGGGCCAGCCTCTTGCTCCCCTTCTTGCCCTTGCTTAGCCTGGGGAGCGGTAGCATTTGCTTGGCCATGTCCCGGACTTCCTGGGTCTCCTGCACGAGCTCGTCATGATTAGCGCCTGAGCCCGGGCTCTCGGGACCAAAAGTCAGAGCAAGAGGTGTTACCTCACTGCTCCGCCTCAAGATATTCTTGGTGACGTCGCCGTCGAGGTCGTAGGCGGCGGTGGCCTTCCCGAAGATCTCCTGCATCCTCGAGGCAATCCAGGCCGCCTTCGGTGCTGCGAGGGGCCAAAAGAAACCGTTGAGAGCAAGAATGCTTCGATCGGGCCCGGAGAAGCTCGAGGCAGCGCAATGCTTACCATCGGGACCTTCCTGGGTGGTGTCGTGCTTCCCGGTGATCTCGAAGAAGGGGTGCAGCCTCTTCCGAAGAGGGAACACCCGGTTTCGCAGGTAGTCATAAACGACTGCTTGCCCCTTCAGCCCGCGCGTTGCGCAGATGTGGATGAGGGCGACCGCCGCCTAGTCGGCAGCCGAATCCTCGGGCTCTGGGGTCTCCCGCTTGCTGTCAACTGTGGCGCCATGGTAGGCGAGGACGCTCCCCTCGCCCTTCTTCAAATAGAACCATTTCTCTGACCACGGCCCGAGCGAGTCCCGGGTCGGTATCTGGAGAAAGCAGCAAGAGAGTCCCACCCACAGCCAGAAATAGAGACACCCGACGACGCGGTCTTTCGCGGTGCAGGACAAGGAGTAGAAATGAAAAAACAAAGAGGGGGTGGGAAGGATGCCCAGAAACCCCTCGCAAAGATGAGCAAAGATGGAGAGGTGGAGAAGAGAATTGGGTTCCAAGTTCACGAGCTCGATCTTGCACTGCGCAAGGACCGCAGCCAAGAAGTCGCTCTCCGGGGTCTGTAGCCCGAAGAGCATGTATTGCTCCGTGCTCATGACCTCGTCGTCCTGAGGCTGCGGCATGTTCTCCCCTGCTGGAAGTCACCAGGTGAACGGGTCCAGCAGCCCCAAGGTCTCCATGTCCTTTATCCGGTCCGCGGTGAGGGTACTCTCCCCGAACTTCGCCATGGAATCAAAGGGAGAGAATTGGAGAAGGGAGGCAGACGCGACGGTGCAAAGGAGCAGAAAGGAAAGGGCAGAGAATGCGAGCAATGGGGAAGAAAGGCGTCAGGGGGTGAAGTATCACGGTTTTAAAGACACCTCGGCTGTCGACATTATTGTCGCCACAAAAGATGTGCCCGTAGCCAGTGGGTGGTAACCGAGGCATCGTGGCCTTTTGGAACCCCTGTAAGAATGCGTCTCTTCAATGTCTGCTGGCCAGGCTTTCCGACTTCTCCGCCCGCGCGGCCCGAGCGCCTCCAGGCCCCCTTCGTCCCCTTGTGATGAAGGAGCCGAACGTCCCAGACGCCATCAAGCCCAATCAAAGACGAAGCACTGAAGCTCGAGTGTCTCCAAGAATGACCACGACGAAGAAACCCGCAGAAGGGGTCTCCCCCGGATCCCAAAAGGAGCTCGAGAATTCCCGAGCTCGACCAAAGGGACGATCCCTCCTTGAAGACTTCAGACTCAAGAACGCCTAGAGTCTCAGACCGTTTCTTGAGCCTCGGGCGCTGGTTGTCGGGGAGAGGTCATCCTAACACGTGTTCGGGCCCCCTCGGGGCTTTAGAACGTTTTCCCCGAGCTCGAAGGACTGTTCCCGAGCTCGGACGGAGGTCTCCCTGAGCTCGGGGGATGATTCCCGAGCTCGGGCAAGGGTGTCCTTGAGCTCGTACTGGATCCCACAATCTCCTCGACCTCGGCGCCTTCAATCCGACCTCCAGCATAGTATTCCCCTCTCTTGCGTGACCTCTCTCCCCTGCGTGGGAATTGGGGTCACCAACCCCTGTCAGATCCCCTGCGTGGGAACTATGGTCAATCGCTCCTGTCAGATCCCCTGCGTGGGAACTAGGGCCCAACGACTCCTATCAAGTCCCCTGCGTGGGGACTAGGGTCAACCGCTCCTGTCAACTCATAGAAATCGCTTGACGTCAGCACTCGAGATCAATGCCCAGGGGTCTATAAAGCACCAGACTACCCTGGTCAAAAAAAGTGACACACCGAGACCCGCCAACGGACAAGCAAAGACAACGTAAGGCGACACTTACACACGCAAAGCCACAACCGAACACGCAACAAGAACCTCAAGAGATACTCTCATACGCCGCACCACCTCGTCGAGCTCCCCCTCGGCCACCACTCCCGAGTGGCCCCGAGGTCGAGCTCCCTGTTCATCCTTCCTCGAGGAGCCTATTAGTCATCTTTCGCCTACGGGCAAGACTGGAGTAGAGCACGACTTGGGGCCTCACCCCTTTACACTATCCTTCTCCCCTCTTTGCGGTTGACGGTCCCGATCGTCGAAAGTATCAGAGCCGGTTTTGCTGTTTCATAGATCTTGATCGGTCTCAAGAGCAATGGCGATGGATAAGTATTCCACCAAGCCTCCTATTTTTTCTTGAGTTGATTTTTCATTCTGGAAATCACGAATGGAGTCATACATCACTGCCCAAGGCTTCCTGATATGGCAGGAGGTAAAACTCCCGCATGAGGTTCCTGTTGATGAAAACGTCATGGTCGGCAATATGGCTGACGTTGAGGCAGACGCTAAGGCAAGGAACATTCCCATACAGGGTCTTAGCCGCAGTGAGTATGATAGGATTTCTCACCTCCATTCCGCTCACGAGATTTGGGAGACCCTCAGTGCTAACCATGAGGGCACTACTCAAATCAAGACCGTGAGGCAGGATCATTACAAGCGTGAGTACAACAAGTTTGTACAACACGCTGGTGAGAGTCTTGATGAGTGTTTCGGTCGTTTTACCAAGATTTTGAGTGATCTTCGAGCAGTTGGTTGCATATACCCTGACTCGGATAATGCTCGATATTTCTTGACCGCACTTGATCTTCGTGCTTGGGAAATGAAAGTGACCACCATCAAGGACACTACCGACTTGTCAACCTTGACTCTTGATGGGCTTTACTCTCATCTCAAGACTCATGAGATCGACGTCGTCTCTCGCAAGACGAAATCACAGTCGATGGCCTTGGCCACTGATCCTACTAGATCTTCCCTTGATCTTTCTGATGGTTTCTCTATTTTCGCCCTTTGCGAGCTAAGCGATGACCAACTGGAAAAATTCGAGAAAATGAGCTTGCACTTCTTGCTCGAAAATTTTCACATGCAAACAAGAGGGTGAGAGAGAGGAAGAGAGGTGGCATGATCACTTGCTTCGAGTGTGGTGGCACCAACCACATTCGGGCTAAATTGCCCAAAACTGGAGAAGGCAAAGAACGACACAGACGGTTCGACAAAGAACGACTACATCGACATGATGTGAGGTAGTTCCGATCTTTCGATGAGAGTGATAACTATCGATTTGGTGGAACCGACTTTGACGATCCCACTACAACGTACGACGACGATGTGCCTTAGCAATCGCTTAACCAACTCGGAGTGTTATTGATCTTGCCATGGGCACGATCAACCTGAACACGAGGTTCAATTCCTGCACCCAACCGAAGAACAAGCAAGAACAATAGTAAAAATAATCTAAAATTGCAAATAAGAATGGAAGGCAAAATCAAGGTGGGGTTCTATTGAAGATTTTGACAAGGTGGCTGTCCAGCACAACTTGAAGAAACAAAGTTTGCACTTGGCTAAACTAATCAAACAAAATCCAAGTGTCTAAAGCGGCGGCTACTGAGTTTATAAGAGGGATGGACGTGAGAGGGACATCTTAGGGTTGTGTGCAGCCAGGGGGCGCACACAACTTGGGCTTGGGCCTCCACACGCTTACAAGGCCCGAAACAGCCCAAAACAGTATTGTAGTGTATTGTTTTGATGATTTCGACTTATCCACGATGAATCTAGAGCTGGGATTAGATCCATTGGAAAGATCTCATTGTAAGCTTTCAATCAAGTCCAAGATCACCCAAATCAGAGTCCTTATGCAAACATTATTCATATTTGAAGTCGGTGCTATCCCAGGAGGCCGAATTGGATTCCAGAACGTGATAGATTTGATCTCTCTCTTCTTGGTCCGTGGATGACGTATTGGAGTTGGCACAACCAAATGTGGTCATATCTATAGTAGTGATGTCCTCATCATCCTCCCTTTCTTAAATTTGAGTTGTCCTCGACTCATGCTCAGCTTTTAGCTTGTCCTCAACAAAAAATATTCTCATGTGAAAACCATACACAAAGGTCAATATTTCTTTCCAGCATATAAAGGCATGTTGAAAGCTAGCACTCTTGGATGATTCCTTCCCTCCGTGAAGGAAAGTCATCCAAGTAGATTTAGACGATGCAGAGGATGCCATGAAGTGTCACCAAACTGATATAGCGTTGTTCATATCTTGGACGAGCATGGTCTCATCATTCTCCCTTTCTTGAATTGGAGTCGTCCTCGACTCCATCACATTCTCCTGCAAAATGTTAGTAGCGACAAAGAGCAAAGGAACATGCATATCTTTTGTGATCAAATCAATGGCTCGTGAATCACAGTCACCTAAACACTCCCTTTCTTGAAAACTATCATATAGACTATAAACGAAAGTAGGGGTAGTTGATATGATATTAAAATTATCAAATTGATCACATTGTTGCATAGGAAGTAGAGGTTTCAGTTCTGAACAAATATATACTCTATGCACTTTGTATTCTCCTTTATCATTATGTTTGCCAACAACTTGAAAAATACTTCGTGATAACCATGGCAAATCAGAATGTACAAAAATCTACTCTTTGAAACTATCTAGATCACACAGAACATCAAATTCAATGTAACCTAAAGTATTTAAAGAAAACATCAATTTAAGCTCATCTTCTTCTTTCGCAATGTGAATACCATGTTTGTGTTCAGCGCAAGTGTTTAGTTCAAATATAAATGTTTCATGTTCATTCACTAGTTGTGGCGTGGATATAAGTGAAGCATTATCACACAACTCTTCTTTATCACTAGGAATAGCAAGCAAATCAGCAATAAGTTCCATTAATAGTTGCTCTACGATAGCATGATTCATGGACAGAAAACAAAAACTAATCTACGGTACAGAATCTCTCACCGAGAAACTTGGCGCTCTGATACCACCTGATGTGAGGTTGTCCCGATCTTTCGATGAGAGTGATAACTATCGATTTGGTGGAACCGACTATGACGATCCGACTACAATGTACGACGACGATGCGCCTTAGCAATCGCTAAACCAACTCCAGAGTGTTATTGATCTTGCCATGGGCACGATCAACCTAAACATGAGGTTCAATTCCTGCAAGCAACCGAAGAACAAGCAAGAACAATAGTAAAAACAATCTGAAATTGCAAATAAGAATGAAAGGCAAAATCAAGGTGGGGTTCTATTGAAGATCTTGACAAGGTGGCTGTCCAGCACAACTTGAAGAAACAAAGTTTGCACTTGGCTAAACTAATCAAACAAAACCCAAGTGTCTAAAGCGGCAGCTGCTGATTTTATAAGAGGGATGGACGTGAGAGGTACGTCCTAGGCTTGTGTGCAGCCAGGGGGCTTATTTGCCTAAAACTAATTAAATGAATTTTTGTAATTATTTTAATTAGTAAAACCTATGTAATTCGGGTGAACAGTGATGGGTCGAAGCCCACCACTGTGCGCGAGCGCAGCCCAATCACCCCATGCCGTCGGTCCGTTAAATCAAAGGGTTTATGATCGTCGGATCAAGATCGAACGGTGGACATCAAGGCGTACTGGTTCGGGACTCGTTTGTATCAGCACCGTTGGAAAGATATTGCGGGTGGTTAGGATCATGCCGCTTCGGGAGATCTTCATGGCCATTGGATCGCCATCGAACGGTGCTGCGTCATCGTCTTCGTGCAGGACTCGGAGCCGTGGCCGCCGTGGACTCTTGTCCGAGTCGCCGCCGGAGATGGGTAGCTCGGCTATAAAAGGGGGCATCCGGTTCGCCTCTCTGCCGCAGATCAAAGCCCTAAGTTAGCCTCTTGAGCGCGTCGCTGTTCGTCGTGAATTCGTGAAGATTTGTCGAGCGCCGCCGCATCGAAGAATCGTCGATTCACCGTCGTTAAGCCGCCGCAAGGTCTGAGACTAATCGCATCTGTTTCGCCTTCATCCGGGGCATCTCGTGCGTGTGTCCGTTCTGCCAGAGCGCCGCTAGAGAGGGAGATCACCGAGAAGCCATCGCCACCGAGGAAGAAGACACCACCGCCGTTGAACCAGTACCCAAATCCCAGATCTTTGCGCGTCAGTAGGTAGGCGACATCGAGAGCTTCAGGTAGGTGCCCTCGCCGGCCGCCGGCGGTGACCATAGGGTCCCGTGCCGGTGGTGGTGACGTGGCTAGACACTTCGATGACGCGTGGCGGCCACGTGGGCAGAATCGCTGAGGTGGCGCGTTGCGTGGTGTCGCGTGGGCACTGTGCTGGCGCTGATTCAGCTGAGGCGCGGGACCCGCATGTCAGTGGTCCAGATAAGAGTGAACCGGGAGCACCGTGAACCCGAGGAGGTTCGTGGACGCGGTCCATGGACTGAGGGGCACGTGGCAGCATCTGATTGGTTCGGGTCAGGATTGACGTCTTGCTGATGCAATAAATCGGTTTTTCAATCTAAAAATAATTCAGTTAATTCTGATTTTCCAATTTCTGTATTTTCGTGTATTTATTCAAACTTCAAAAGGCTATAACTTTTGCATTTCAACTCGGATTTGATTGATTCAAATTTCTAGAAATTTTAAAATTGAGATCTATTTAATGGTGAATTTTATTTGATTTTTGGAGTTCATTTGCTCTCTGTTTTGGTATTTATTTGGTTTTCACCTTCGGTATGCGTAGACGTTGAATTGTGCGACGCTTCAGAGGAAGATCCATCAACTCAAGATCAAGTTCCAGAGCAAGACCAGAACCTATTCCAAGGCAAGTTGTGCTTTGATCATGTTGAACCCATGTTTATACAAATGCTATATTGTTTTACTTTATTGCATAGTATTTCAAGTATACAATTGTTTCAATTTAAATTGGGATCTAGTTAATCTACCCACTTGATTTATATACCCTACCTTGTCATTGTATGCCATGATCTAGTTGTCACCCTAGGATGGTAAACTAATAGTTGGTTAATATTGATAATCAACATGGGCTTGTTAGACCGTTGTAGATTGCTTAGCCGTGCCACGTCATCATATGTACATGAATTACCAATGATTAATCTTGACTAGTAGAATATGGAACAATGATGTGAACTTGTGTGTCATGTGAAATCACACAATGAGATCGAGTTGTAGTGGCGAGTTATGTCATGCAACGACGCTGATTTGTTGATGGCACGTGGTGCTTGGTAATCAACTTGGGTGATAATCACTTAGATTGGGGCAAGTGACAAGGGGCGAGTATGCCAATGTGGGTCCGATGGGCAGAGGGTATGTGGATGTCCTACCTTGATCACTCTAAGGACATAACCTTACAAGCCTTTGACCGGAGTCAATCATGCAACCACATTTCTGGAATGGGACAGCCTAGCTGATTAATTTGTAAAGTCTAGATTTCAGTACTGTCAAGGTGACTATTGAGTTCCTGTATTTGGGGTAGACTCACACGGCGCAAGAGGGGGGCCCTGGATGTGGTAACCAGTCCCACCAGTGTTGAAACCTTAGCGAGCAGTACTGGGTTTAGATGGAGCATTGTAAAGGCTTTGTTATAATCACTCGCCTTTGTGGTGTATGGCTGTATCGTGTGGGTAAAGTGCATAACCTCTGCAGAGTGTAAAACTGTTCGAACAGCCGTGCTCACGAAATTGAGCAATGCTCGGGAATTACAGTTAAGGGTTAGCTTAATCAAATGGAAAACTTGGTTGGGATGACAGGATGCCATATGAAAGGTTGGAACTTGACTTAGGATTGGAAACTTGGTTTACCTTAGAAATACTGAATCTACTTATTACTGTTATTTATTTTACATGTCTTTACAATTTTATTTATTGTATTTGTTCGTAAATGCTGCTTATTGCAAAATAGCCATAAAAGCATTTCCTTTGGAATAAGCCTTGCATGTAGATACATAGAATTGCATTCTGTGCACAACTTGTTGAGTGCTTTATGTACTCACCCCACAACAACAATAATCAACAGTTGAAGAGTCTACACCTTTGTTGGAGGAGGAGTTCCCGGAGAACACGAGTCATTATGGTCTGAGCCTTGTCAGTTGCCTGTCATGAACTGATAAGCTATCTACGTCTTCTACTTTTCGCTGCTTAATTCTTAGATTATATTTCAAGTCTTGCCCTGCGTGGCTTAATAATGTAAGTTGGTCATAAGATCATACACTTGGTTATATCTATAAATGGAGTATTATTTTATTATCGTTAAGTATGATGTGATATGTACCAATGTTGAGCTGTGTGCACTAGCGTTGATCCTGGGACTAGTGTGGTAAACAAAGTGGGTTCGAATCAGTGGATTTGGGTCCTTACAGAGGTGGTATCAGAGCATACTGACTGTAGGTCTTGGCCCTAGATAGCGTGGTGGTGTTCTGGGTGGGTCCAAAACTATTTTCTAAAGAAAAATCTAAATTTGACTAATAAGACACTCTTGACTCTTCTTATTCTCTACCTCTCGTCTTTGTTGAATTTACCATTTTCATTGCCGTTTCGGGTGGAGAACTTATTCAAAGGTCTTTGTGGAGCAGATGCCGATCGTTCCGACTTTTGAGGAGTCAGCGGGTGGCTGTGCTATGGAGCTGTGGAGGGTTCTTCAGACGCATGGAGGGTTCTATCGTCCGCTTTACCGAGGAGGTAGCTGGTTCGTTAACGGTGTGCACCGAGGATTTATTTGCAAGTTGATTATGTACGCCCAGGAGAATGATGAAGCTAGCAGGCTGATCAACATTTCTGCGAGGAGGTTCTCGTACGAGGTGGCGATTCAGGAGGTTGCTCGACTTGCCCATCGCCACGTCTGCAGCGACTACGCCGACGAGCTTCACGACTCAGTGTTTCAACTTCACCCTGATGTGCAAGCATGCCGATGCCGACGGATCCTAGAGGACGTGTGTGCTACTGCAGTACACCTTGCTGAGTTCGCTATCGCCCAGGAGGAGCATATGAGAGAGACTACGCAGGAGCTGGACACTGTGTACGAGGCGCTTAGAGTGACAGAGCAGGAGCTTGAGGAGACCCATGCTGCAGCTATCAGAGTGATCACTGAGCTAGGGGAGGCCTTAGAGGAGGTTGAAGACCAGTTGGAGCGCGTGACCCAGGGAGCTCAGGAGCCAGCCAAGGGATTTGAGGAGGATCTAGAGGAGCGAGAGTGGGAGCCAAAGTTGCGTGAAGTTTCCATTGCTGCGGAGGAGCGAGCAGCAGGTCACCAGGATAGCTTTGCTCCTATGCTAGCCCACACACCGGTGTATGCACCGGGTCAGTCCCAGCCAGGGTGGCTAGATGAGTGAGAGTCAGTCTTAGGGTTGTGTTAAGACTCGAGTGTTGAGTCGCGTCTTTAAGTTAGTCTTTACCTTTTTAGTAGACGTTAAGGTTTCATGTTTAGTTTGCTTCTTTGTATTGCTAAGTGTGCAGTATGTGTTACAAAGCTTGTAGGCTTTTGTAAGCAACCATACCAAGATTAAATAAACAATTATTTTAGTTTGGGTTTAACCTATTTCCCCGCCTTAGAGAGTCTTGCATCTTATATATGCTACATCTGAAGAGGAACGCGGTATGCTACGCTAGCACAAAAAAAAATTCTACCGTGAAACCAGAAAGCTACTCGCAAGAAGGGGATCATAGATAAGATTACCACTAGACGCGCAGTTGCGGAATCCTTCGCGCGTCGATGTAGTGGATCTTTCTCGCCGCAGTCGTTGCGTCGATGTAGTGGATCGTCCTCGCCTTGCCGTGGATCGTCCTCCCACGCCGCAGTCGCAGCAGCGTCACCGCAGTAGTCCACACGCCCGAGATGGAACACCGTGCGTCGGTGTGCAAGCACTGTCGCTCGGCGAGGCAGCGAGAGGAGTAGGCTAGGGTTTCGAGTGAATCACTCCTAAACCGTGGGAAAGCACACCTGCACCTCCTCCTCCCTCCTTATATAGCCACGAGATGAAACCTAAACTAGGGCCCATCAGTGCTAAGCCCACGAGGTTCATTAATTACGGATCCAATCCAAATTAATGCGTCCCACCATTAAGTGTGTGACCTGCGGAGTTCACATACGTTTGGACATGGATTCAAAAACTCCTTTTCAATCCAATAGTTGGTAGTGGCTTCTTGCAAAGTATGCCAACTCCCAAACATACTATGATCAAATCGATGTAACCTATCAAAAGTACTCATGTAATAATCCCTTTGCCAAGTATATGAAGATTGATCTCAAGGTGAGAAGCATGTCATCCTTTGATGATTCAATCCATCTCTCGTATCCGTGATATATTAATAAGTTGTGATTGACTCCTCAATCACGGCATGGCCATGCACTTCCTTAATCATATCACACGAGTGGCCTTGTCATACATGCGTCCACAATGTATAGATGATATCTCCATATCCCATGATCTATGAAGCATGATCATCGATCACTACATGTGCTGATCTATTCATCGTTGTCCTATACGATGATATCCGATCAGAGATATTTTCGAATTACATCATTAAGTAAAGAGCTTCATAAGCAAGTCACATACTTGTTGATCAATACAATGATATACATTCATTGGACCAATAATCATATTATTATTCATAAACATAGTCATGTTACAATCATCTAAATGATTGCCTCAAGGGCATAACACTAACAATCTCCCACTTGCACTTGAGTCAATCAATTAATTATCTAATACCAATAGACCTTGTGTGCGCCTCATGCTTAGGCTGTGGCAGTGGCTTTGTCAACGGATCGGCCACATTGGCTTCCGTATGTACTTTGCATATTCTCACGTCACCTCTATCCACAATCTCGCGAATAAGGTGAAAGCGACGGAGTATGTGTTTAGACTTCTGATGTGATCTAGGCTCTTTAGCTTGTGCAATGGCACCACTATTATCACAATAGATGTCCATTGGACTAGAGGCACTAGCGACCACACCAAGCTCGTGATAAACTTCTTAATCCACACGGCTTCCTTTGCGGCCTCCGAAGCCGCAATGTACTCCGCTTCATCGTAGAGTCGGCCACCGTGTTTTGCTTGGAACTCTTCCACCATCGCTCCTCCATTAAGTGTAAACACAAACCCGGATTGCGATCGAAATCATCTTTGTCGGTTTGGAAGCTTGCATCGGTGTAACCCGTTGCAACCAGATCTTCCTTACCTCCAAAACAAGGAACATACCCTTAGTTCTTCTCAAGTACTTCAGATATTTTTACGGCTATCCAATGACCATCACGAGGATCCGCTTGGTATCCGCCGTGACACTTAGAGCATATGAGACATCCGGCGTGTACGGATCATGGCATACATAATAGACCCAATAGTCAAGCATATGGAATCTTGCTCATCCTATCTCGCTCATCAGATGTCGAAGGACACTGATTCTTGCAGAGACTGATGCCATGTGACATTGGCATGAAACCTCTCTTGGATTCATGCATATTGAACCTTTTCAATATCTTGTCAATGTACGTTTCCTGACTTAATCCAATTAACCTTTTTGATCTATCTCTATAGATTTTTATGCCCAAGATATAGCATGCTTCTCCCAAGTCCTTCATTGAGAAACTCCTTTTCAATGAAGTCTTAACATCTTCAAGCATAGGAATGTCATTCCCGATCAATAATATGTCATCCACATACAAAATCAGAAATACAAGTGCGCTCCCACTAGCCTTCTTGTAAACACAAGGCTCTTCTTCATTTTGATAAAGTCAAAACCTTTGACTACTTCATCAAAACGAATGTTCCAACTCCGAGATGCTTGCTTTAACCCATAAATGGATCTTTGAAGCTTGCATACCCTTTTAGCATATTTAGGATCAACAAAACCTTCAGGTTGTATCATGTATACATCCTCAGAAAGATTCCCATTAAGGAATGCTGTTTTGACATCCATCTGCCATATTTCATAATCAAAATATGCAGCAATAGCTAAAATGATCCGGACAGACTTGAGCATGGCTACGGTGAGAAAGTTTCATCATAGTCAACTCCTTGAACTTGTTTGAAACCCTTTGCCACCAACCGTGCCTTATAGATCTGAACATTTCCATCTCGTCTATCTTTTCTTGAAAATCCATTTGCACTCAATGGTTTTACACCATCGGAGAGTCGACCAAGTTCCAAACTTGATTGTCATGCATGGATTGAATTTGGATCTCATGGCTTCAAGCCATTTTTCGAGTTTGGGTCCATCATTGCTTCTTCATAAGTCGTGGGCTCATCATTGTCCAACAATAATATGTCACTCCCATATCTTATAGGTACATGACGTGGCCTCCCGACCTCGTGGGTGGAGTCTCTTCCACAGTTGTACAACACTTTGTACATCTTGTGAAGGTTCGATGGTAGTTTGAACATATTCATGTGATTCTCGAACTTCATCAAGATACACATCACTCCTCTTGATTTCTTTTGAAAGAAACTCTTTCTCCAAAAGACACCATTTGAGCAATAAAAACTTTGTTTTTGTTTCTTTTGTAAAAGTAATATCCTTTTGTTTCTTTAGGATACCCCACAAAAAGCATTTTTCTGATTTAGGTGCGAGTTTATCTGATTGTAAATGTTTTACATAAGCCTCACATCCCCATATCTTGAGAAATGACAACATGGGTCTTCTCCCAGTCCATATCTCATATGGCGTCTTCTCAACGGATTTTGATGGGACCCTATTCAAAGTGAACGCAGCTGTCTCTAGAGCGAAACCCCAGGAAGGATAATGGCAGATCTGTTTGGCTGATCATTGACCGAACCATATCTAATAAAGTTCGGTTACGTCGTTCGGACACGCCATTCCATTGAGGCGTTCCTGGCGGAGTAAGTTGCGGAACGATTCCACATTGCTTTAGATGATCACCAAACTCTTGGCTCAAGTATTCGCCACCACGATCGGATCGTAAGTGTTTTATTGTTTTGCCAAGTTGATTTTGTACTTCGTTCTGAAACTCTTTGAACCTTTCAAAAGTTTCAGATTTATGCCTCATTAAATAGATATATCCATATCTACTGAAGTCATCGGTAAAAGTTACAAAGTACTGAAACCCACCCCTAGCAGTCGAGCTCATTGGTCCACATACATCCAGTATGTACTAGGGCCAATAATTCACTTGCTCTCTCACTAAAACACGTGAAAGGGCTTTTGTCATCTTGCCAAGTAAACAAGATTCACATGTTTCAAATGATTCAAAATCAAATGAGGTTAGAAGTCCATCACCATGGAGCTTCTTCATGCGCTTCTCATTTATATGACCTAGCGACAATGCCACAAAAGGTAGGGTTCAAATCATTAGGCCGATGCCTTTTTACATTAATATTATAGACAGGTTTTTCTTCGAGTTCAATGACGTACAACCCATCCACCATGGGGCAACGACCATAATACATATCATTCAAAAATATCGAACAAACAAAGTTCTTTATTCTGAAATCATAACCTTCATGTTCCAAACAAGAAGATGAAATAATGTTTCTACTCAAAGATGGAACAAAATAACAATTATTAAGTTCTAAAACTAATCCTGAAGGCAAATGCAATGGGTATGTGCCAACGGCAAGACCAAAGAACTCTTGCTTTATTCCCCACGCCAAGATCCACTTCTCCATTTGCCAAGTCTCTACTCTTTATCACCCCAACGAATTGCAAATGTGAGCAACCGAACCGATCATATACCCATGAGTGAGTGAAGAAGTAGCAAGATTAATTTCTATAACATTAATACCTGAAGTGGAAACCACATTTCCATTCTTCTTATCTGCCAGGTACTTTTCGCAGTTCCGTTTCCAATGCCCTGATTTCTTGCAATAGAAGCATTGGGTATCAGGTTGAGGGCCAACTTTAAGCTTCTGAAGCTTAGTTTTGAGGCTTGCGATCTCATCTTGAGCCTTGCCCTTGCCCTTTCCCTTGCTCTTTCCGTTCCCCACCTTAGCCTTCCTCTTTTGAAAGCGGTTGTTTTCAACCATCATCACATGATTGGGTTTTTCTTAATGCTTTCCTCGCAGCTTTGAGCATCCCATGTAGCTCGGTTAGGCTCTTCTCCATGCTATTCATATGAAAATTCATAATGAATGGCTCAAAGCTCGAGGCGAGACGGAGAATAACATCTGTGGCCAAACCGAGGCTAAGGGAAACTCAAGTTTTCCAATCTCCCAATGTAACCAATCATCTTGATCACATGAGGATCGACCGATCGCCTTCACCACTTACAAGCAAATAAAAGCTTTGAGATACCATACCTCTCAGCTCTTGCTTGATTCCCAAACATGCCCTTCAAGCCTACAATCATATTGTAAGCATCCTGGTCCTCATATTGCTTTTGGAGCTCGAGTCCATGGTGACTAGCATGAGACAAATGACCTCTCTGAAGCATTAACATGCTTTTCATATTCAACCTTCAAATTGCGAGCAGCATTTTCTTTGGTTCATCAGAATTGGATTCTCTAGAACATAGTCCTTCTTTTCATGCTTGAGAACAATTCTCAAAGTTGCGATACCAATCAACAAAATTAGTTCCATTCTGTTTTTCCCTTTCCAAAACCGATCTCAAAGCAAAACCAGTGTAGCGAGAGTAGGAGAAGGTGCCATTGAACTACAACAAAAACATGCAAAGATTCTAAGCACTATGTTTATGTAAAACTTTTATTAAACTTTTAATTAAAGACACTTCTATTTTATGTCCCTTTTATAGACACATAGTGAGTATTCAAGATCCATATTCATCAAACACTAGTGAGCTTTGGCATCACTGCTAGAAATTTAATGACATAGGTAAGCAACACCTTTGCTAATTACATCATATGTAACTCTTGTTTGTTGAGTATGAAAACAAGTAATGAATGCCTCCATCAACTTGACTCATGGCCAGGTCAACCTGCCCCAAGGGCTCACATGAGGGAGGGAGCACTTCCCGTATACGGGTGCCAATTAAGAAACCTGCCTCATGTGTGTTTTCCTAGACACCACTTGTCTTGTATAGGTTCCTTCATTACTGAAATCAAATCCCAACCACTTATGTCCTCAAGCCCAAAACCATTTTGATAGCTTGATTAAATCTACCATTGTTATGCGTGATGTGTCCAACACATCCCTATCATCTATTGAGATAGCCATTGATATACTAATTTGGCAGTCATATCAATAATGATCTAAATTCTTGATAGGTGCAACAATTGGATGGACAATTTGATTTAAAAATTTTAACTATAGGGATGAACAAAGATTACTATGAACGTGGCATCACATGCAATGAGCATAAAGAAAATAGCAGGGATTAAACACACATCCACAGAAAATCAAAATAAGCTGTGAAATAGCATGGCCCTTAGCATGAAGATCTCCATCATCATGCTTGTTTGTTCACCTAGCAACCTTGCTTGATTTGTTCACCTAGTCATCTTGCTTGATACCATCGTCTTCATCATTATGGATGCAACTCCTTACAACTTTTGATAATGAATTTTACATGAGGGTTTGAAGCATCACAAGTCGACACGCAGGTCGTTATACAATTTAAATAGCCTTATGGCTTGACACGCAGACGCAGCCATGTGGAAATTACATGCATCACATACACATAGGCCATACCATTTCACATAATTCCTCGCAAAACGAGTTAAACAAAAGCAACACTACGACTCAAAATCCGAGGCGGCGCCCGCTCGCGAGGTCCAGGCCTGGCGGCGGGTCAAGGCGGCTCCACGCGTCCAAGAGGCATGTCTTCCGACATGGGAAAACACCTCAAAATTTCCACGGATCAACAGATTGACCCAATCCGATCTAATATGATTGGCTTGGTCCCATATGGATACGTTTGAAACCCCGATGGCGGTAACTGACCGTAAGGGTAACGTCGTACCATGAACGGACTCACCCAAATCAATATTGAATCATTTGCGCTTACCATGGATCAACAGATTGACCCAATCCAACTCAATCTGATTGGCTTGGTCCCATATGGATACGTTTCAGAAACCCTGATGGCGGTAACCCGACCGGTAAGGGTAACGTCGTACCATGAACGGACTCACCCAAATCAAGATTGAGTCGGTTTGCACTTTCTCAAACACTAAACCGATCGATCTCATCGATGGTGCCGCCACCAATTCATCACATGAACCGGCCGAACATGTAATAGATCCAATCTACTAACCTTACACATCATATGTGCAACATCCGATCACAAAACTATACGAGATGGCTCTGATACCACTCAAGAGCAACGCGGTATGCTACGCTAGCACAAAAAAAAATTCTACCGCGAAACCAGAAAGCTACTCGCAAGAAGGGGATCATAGATAAGATTACCACTAGACGCGCAGTTGCGGAATCCTTCGCGCGTCGATGTAGTGGATCGTTCTCGCCGCAGTCGTTGCGTCGATGTAGTGGATCGTCCTCGCCTTGCCGTGGATCGTCCTCCCACGCCGCGATCGCAGCAGCGTCACCGCAGAGTCCACACGTCCGAGAGATGGAACGCCGTGCGCGTGTGCAAGCACCAGTCGCTCGGCAGGCGCAAAGAGGAGTAGGCTAGGGTTTGAGTGAATCACTCCTAAACCGTGGGAAAGCACACCCTGCACCTCCTCCTCCTCCTTATATAGCCATGAGATGAAACCTAAACTAGGGCCCATCGTGCTAAGCCCACGAGGTTCATTAATTACGGATCCAATCCAAATTAATGCGTCCCACCATTAAGTGTGTGACCTGCAGTTCACATACGTTTGGACATGGATTCGAAAACTCTTTTTCAATCCAATAGTTGGTAGTGGCTTCTTGCAAAGTATGCCAACTCCCAAACATACTATGATCAAATCGACGTAACCTATCAAAAGTACTAATGTAATAATCCCTTTGCCAAGTATATGAAGATTGATCTCAAGGCGAGAAGCATGTCATCCTTTGATGATTCAATCCATCTCTCGTATCCGTGATATATTAATAAGTTGTGATTGACTCCTCAATCACGGCATGGCCATGCACTTCCTTAATCATATCACACGAGTGGCCTTGTCATATATCTCCGTTTCATTGGAGTGGCAAATTCCATCTTGACTGCTTACTTCCCTCTACACGTTTCATAGTAAACATGAAAGCTACCTTTATAACTATCCGGTTAGGGAGTAGTGTTTGATAGCCCCAAGGAAAACTATTACACATGTAGGGAATATGACAATCTCAGGTCTAAGGATCATACATCTACTAGGTATGAGATACACTGATGACACATAAGAATGAAACATTCTCACGAAGGTCCCATTATGGGTCTATCTAACCCATGTTCTTCAACATGCGTCCACAATGTATAGATGATATCTCCATATCCCATGATCTATGAAGCATGAACATCGATCACTACATGTGCTGATCTATTCATCGTTGTCCTATACGATGATATCCGATCAGAGATATTTATCGAATTACATCATTAAGTAAAGAGCTTCATAAGCAAATCACATAGTTGTTGATCAATACAATGATATACATTCATTGGACCAATAATCATATTATTATTCATAAACATAGTCATGTTACAATCATCTAAATGATTGCCTCAAGGGCATAACACTAACAACATCTACCTTTCCTAACCCAAGGGGCAATCAGCAGATGGTGAATACTCGTGGAAACAACGGTGCTTCAGGAAGTGGACTGCGCCAGAACGACAACCCCAATGATGGAGGCCATCCTCAACCACCACCGCCAGTTGACATGCAGAATCTGGGAGCGTTTCTCACCGAACAAACTCAACTGATGCAGACCATGATGCAGCAGATGCAACAGATGACTAACGTGGCTGCAACTAGCAACAATCATGTAAACCAGAATAACAATGGTGGACCGCGGTCTTATTCCAAGTTGTCGGATTTTATGAGGACTCGGCCGCCAACCTTTTAAGGAAACGTTAATCCTTTGGAAGCCGATGACTGGCTTAGGACCATTGAGAAGAAGCTCCATATCACTCAATGTGAGAGGGCAATGAGATGGTGCTCTACAAATCTCATCAATTGGAAGGAACTGCTGCAGAATGGTGGGAGAACTATTGTGCCGCACATGAAGCCCCACAGGAGATCACATGGGATGAGTTTACTGCTGCTTTTCGTCAGTACCATGTCCCTTAAGGCATGATGGACCTCAAGGAGGAATTTAGGGCTCTGAAGCAAGGAGGCCAGCCCATGGCTGATTACCTAAACAAGTTTACGCAGCTAGCTCGCTATGCCCCTGAACACGTAGCGACAGATAAAGCTAGGCAATCCCGCTTCATGAAGGGACTAAATTCAGGACTGCAAGTGGGGCTGATCACCCACAATTTTCTGGACTTTTAGGAATTGATTAATAAGGCATTGATTCTGGAGGACAAGCGTAAAGAGCTGGGTGAAAACCGTAAGCGCTTGATGTCCAATCAGGGTGGATGTCCCAACCACCTACATTTGAGAATGTCACCGCAACAGTTTGCTAGGTTCCAACCATCAGTTGTGAACAAGGCACAAACCCCTGCACCCCGCCCTGCTAATCAGAATTTTCAAACGCCAGCACAGGGCAGTAATGCACCAGGAGGGAGTCAATAGTCTGCAGCCAGGAGATGCTATACATGCAATGATCCAGGGCACTTCTCTAATAGGTGTCCACAGAAGGGAGGCATCACGCCAGTGCGTTTTAACTTGGGATCAACACCTGCCAAGGCACCGGCGTCAGGAAGAAATCGTGCGCCAGGTCAAGCTGGAGCAACCCCTCAATCGACCACGCGTTGTAGGATCAACCACATCACTGTAGATGGAGCTCAAGATGCTACGGACGTCGTATTGCGTAAGTTTCTGGTTAACTCAGTACCTGCTATAGTTTTATTTGATTCGGGAGCTTCGCATTCGTTCGTTTCTCAAGGTTTTGCAACCAAGAATGGATTCAATGTCATAAATCTTAAGTGTGTGCTATTAGTCCAAGCCCCAGGATTTGAGCTTAGATCTAACCTTGGGTGCGTGGGAGTTAAGTTGCTTATGGATGGGATAGAATTTCTAGCAAATCTTATCTTGTTAGATACGCAATCCCTAGATGTTATCCTTGGAATGGATTGGCTGTCCAAACATAAAGCTATTTTGGATTGTGGCCGAAGGATCGTATCGTTGGAAAGCCCTAATGGCCAAAAAGGTAGAATTCCAAGCGACCGCAGTTCGTGATGGACAGTTAGTGGTCAACAGTGTGCAAGCCATCAGCATAGAAAGTGTGCCAGTAGTCAGAGAATACCCGGACATGTTTCTAGAAGATTTACCAGGGATGCCGCTAGACCGCGACATCGAGTTTGTTATTGAGTTAGCACCAGGGACAGCACCGATATCAAAGAGACCCTATCGGATGCCTACCGATGAGTTGGTAGAAATGAAAAAACAGATTGAGGAACTGCTAGAGAAAGGTTTTATCAGACCAAGTTCGTCACCATGGGGAGTGTTGGTTTTGTTTGTCCATAAGAAAGACGGAAGTCTTAGGGTGTGTATTGATTATCGAGCACTTAATGAAGTAACGATCAAGAATAAGTATCCATTGCCCAAGATCGACGATTTATTTGATCAGTTAAGGGGAGCTGGAGTTTTCTCTAAAATAGATCTTCGTTCAAGATACCATCAGTTGAAGATCCGAGCTGAAGATGTTCCTAAGACTGTGTTTTCTACGCGGTATGGACACTACGAGTTTACAGTCATGTCATTTGGATTGACTAATGCCCCCGCATATTTTATGAATATGATGAATAAGGTTTTCATGGAGTATTTGGATAAGTTTGTGGTTGTCTTTATAGACGATATTCTAGTTTACTCGAAGACAGAAGAAGAGCATGCTGAACATTTGAGGTTGATTTTAGAAAGGTTGCAAGAACAACAATTGTACACTAAGTTCAGCAAATGTGATTTTTGGAAGGAAAAGGTTGAATTTCTTGGTCATGTAATGACTGCTAAAGGAGTGGCAGTTGACCCAAGCAAAGTGGATGCAGTGTTGCATTGGGAGCAACCAAAGTCTGTTACTCAGATTCGTAGTTTTCTGGGAATGGCGGGATATTACCGTCGATTCATAGAAGGATTCTCAACGATTGCTAAACCCCTTACACAGTTGTTGAAGAAAGAAAATAAGTTTGCATGGACGCCTGAGTGTGAAAAGAGTTTTATGGAACTGAAGAAGCGTCTAACGACAGCTCCCGTGTTAGTATTGCCGGATGTGCAGAATAGCTTTGATAATATTTGTGATGCTACAAAACAAGGTCCTAGGTGCATGTTGATGCAAAATGGTAAAGCCGTTGCTTATGCGTCAAGGCAGTTGAGGCCGCATGAGGAGAATTATCCGACGCATGATTTAGAGTTAGCTGCCGTAGTGCATGCCTTGAAAATATGGCGTCATTATCTCATAGGGAACATATGTGAGATATATACGGACCTTAAGAGCCTGAAGTACATATTCACTCAAGCAAACCTTAATATGAGGCAACGAAGGTGGTTGGAGCTAATTAAGGATTATAATGTGGGAATTCATTATCATCCTGGAAAACCTAATGTGGTAGCTGATGCTTTGAGTCGAAAGAGCCATAGTGCAAATACGCTGACAACAGATGATCAACCGGAGTTATGTAAAGAATTTCAGAAGTTGAAATTGGAAGTTGTCCCGCAAGGAGTTGTAGCTGCTCTGGAAGTAAAGCCAACACTTGAGGATCAGATCAGGGAAGGCCAGAAAGATGATGAGAAAACAACTAAGATCAAGTCCAAGAAAGAGGAAGGCTTAGCCATGGATTTCACCTTGGATGAGCAAGGAACCATGTTCTTCAACGGCTGAATTTGTGTACCAAATAAAAAGGGGCTAAAGCAATTGATTATTGAGGAAGCTCACGATTCTAAGTACTCGATTCATCCAGGAAGTGCTAAAATGTATCAAGATTTGAAAGAGAGGTTTTGGTGGACTAACATGAAGCGAGAAGTGGCCGAAAATGTTGCGTTGTGTGACGTATGCCAAAGAGTTAAAGTAATGCATCAAAGGCCAGCTGGTTTGCTGTAGCCGCTAAAGGTTCCTGAATGGAAATGGGAAGAAATCGATATGGATTTTATAACCGGTTTACCTAAAACTCAGAGTGGGTATGACTCTATATGGGTCATTGTTGATCGATTGACCAAGGTAGCTCACTTTTTACCAGTTAAGACGACTTACTCGGGAGAACGTTTGGCAGAGCTGTACATGGCTAGGATTGTGTGTTTGCATGGTGTGCCAAAGAAGATAGTCTCGGATAGAGGTACTCAATTCACCTCAAGGTTTTGGGATAAACTACATGAAGCCATGGGGACTCGGTTGAACTTTAGTACAGCGTATCATCCGCAAACAGATGGGTAGACCGAAAGGGTTAATCAGATCCTAGAAGATATGCTAAGAGCCTGTGCATTGGTTTATACTACGTCATGGCATATGTGTTTACCATATGCAGAATTTAGTTACAACAACAGTTATCAAGCTAATTTGCGAATGTCGCCATTCGAGGTTTTATATGGACGTGCTTGTCGTACTCCGCTGAATTGGAATGAGACGGGAGATCGTATGGTATTTGGACCTGATATTCTCAAGGAAGCCGAAGAGCGAGTTGCTATGATTAGAGAGAGGTTGAAGGTAGCACAATCAAGGCAAAAGAGCTACGCTGATACCGTCGTCAAGATTTGAGTTTCAAGCCAGATGATTTCGTGTATCTCAGAGTTACCCATCTCAAAGGTGTAAAGAGGTTTCACGTGAAATGAAAACTTGCCCCTAGATATGTTGATCCATTTAAAATTTTGAGCCGTCGTGGGGAAGTTGCCTACCAGTTGGAATTGCCGCAATCATTGTCATGTGTGCATGATGTGTTTCATGTGTCGCAACTCAAGAAATGTCTTAGGGTGCTAACAGAGCAAACCCCGTTGGACGCAATAGAGCTGCAGGAAAATTTGACTTATAAGGAGCAACCAGTCAAAATTATGGATGTCATGGAACGCAAGACCAGGAACAAGTCTATTCGCTTTTGCAGAGTTCAGTGGAGCAATCATTCCGAAAGTGAAGCAACTTGGGAGCGTGAAGAGGATTTGAAGTCAGAATTCCCAAACCTATTCTTTAGTTAACCCTGAATCTCGGGGTCGAGATTCCATTAAGGGGGGAGGTTTGTAACATCCCAAAAATTTGCTTTAATATTATTTTATTGGTTAATTGTGCATTCTATGATTTTCTGGAATTTATTGGATTTTTCTAGAGTTATTTGAATTAACTTTGAATTAAGTATATTGGACTTTTGTTGAAAACTATTTAAATTTATGTAAAGTTAAAATAAAGTTTTGCCAAAAATATTTTTTTTGAGTTCAAAATGCCTCAAAGTATTTGTGAGAATTTTCTTGGATTTTTCTTGATAATTTATTTGCCTAAAACTAATTAAATGAATTTCTGTAATTATTTTAATTAGTAAAACCTGTGTAATTTGGGTGAACAGTGATGAGCCGAAGCCCACCACTGTGCGCGAGCGCGGCGCAATCACCCCATGCTGCCGGCCTGTTAAATCGAAGGGTTTCTGATCGTCGAATCAAGATCGAACGGTGGACATCAAGGCGTACCGGTTCGGGACTCGTTTGGATCAGCACCGTTAGAAAGATATCGCGGGTGGTGTGGAATATATGAAACCAGGTGTCTTCATAACCGGCCCACAAGCGCCTAAGGAAGAGATAGGGCTGAGAGGAAGGCCCAAAGGATAAGCTCCGCGCCAAGCCTTGCTCCCGTGCGGAAGGGGATACATCCTATAGACAGTTGAACATTCATTTAGATATAAAAGATACGATTGTAATCCGAGTTGCTAACAGGGTAGATAAAGATGTAAACTCTATCCTGTAACCGATTAGAATCATGTAACTGATCGGAATCCCCTAACCGATCGGGACTCTGTAAACCGCCCCACACCCACTATATAAGGGAGAGGGCAGACAACAACAGGGAGATATCGTGCAATAGAGCTCACGAGCAATCTTAGATCCAAGAGATCCACATAATCCCAGCACACAGGAGTAGGGTATTACCTCCTTCGTCGAGGGCCTGAACCTGTGTAAACCTTTGTCTTGTGTGACTTTCGAGTTTGAGATCTAGCGCCTGCCCCATAAATTTATTGCCAACTACAAAAGTCGACAGGTGGTTAGGATCGTGCCGCATCGGGAGATCTTCATGGCCATTGGATCGCCATCGAACGATGCTGCATCATCGTCTTCATGCAGGACTCGGAGCCGTGGCCGCCGTGGACTCCGTGTCCGAGTCACCGCCGGAGAGGGGTAGCGCGGCTATAAAAGGGTGCCCGGTTCGCCTCTGTGCCGCAGATCAAAGCCCTAAGTTAGCCTCTTGAGCGCGCCGCCGTTCATCGTGAATTCGTGAAGATTTGTCGAGCGCCGCTGCATTGAAGAATCGTCGAGTCATCGTTGTTAAGACGCCGCAAGGTCCGAGACCGATCGCATCTGTTTCGCCTTCATCCGGGGCATCTCGTGCGCGCGTCCATTCTGCCAGAGCGCCGCCAGAGAGGGAGATCACCGAGAAGCCGTCGTCGCCAAGGAAGAAGACGTCGCTACCGTTGAACCAGTACCCAAATCCCTGATATTTGCGCGTTAGCAGGTAGGCGACATCGAGAGCTTCAGGTAGGTGCCCTCACCGGCCACCGACGGTGACCATAGGGTCCCGTGCCGGTGGTGGTGACGTGGCTAGACGCTTCACCGACGCGTGGCGGCCACATGGGCAGAATCGCTGAGGTGGCGCATTGCGTGGTGCCGCGTGGGCGCTGATTCAGCCGAGGCGTGGAACCCGCATGTCAGTGGTCCAGACCCGTGTGAACCGGGAGCACCGTGAACCCGAGGAGGTTCGTGGACACAGTCCATGGACAGAGGGGCACGTGGCAGCATCTAATTGGTTCGGGTCAGGGCTGACGTCATGCTGATGCAATAAATCGATTTTTTAATCTAAAAATAATTCAGTTAATTCTGATTTTCCAATTTCTGTATTTTCAGTATTTATTCAAACTTCAAAAGGCTATAACTTTTGCATTTTAACTCGGATTTGAGTGATTCAAATTTCTAAAAATTTGTAAAATTGAGATATATTTAATGGTGAATTTTATTTGATTTTTGGAGTCATTTTCTAGCTGTTTTTGTATTTATTTCCTTTTCTCCTTCGGTACGCGGTGACGTTGAATTATGCGACGCTTCGGAGGAAGATCCATCAATCAAGATCAAGTTCCAGAGCAAGACCAGAACCTATTCCAAGGCATGTTGTGCTTTGATCATGTTGGACCCATGTTTATACAAATGCTATATTGTTTTACTTTATTGCATAGTATTTCAAGTATACAATTGTTTCAATTTAAATTGGGATCTAGTTAATCTACCCACTTGATTTGCATACCCTACCTTGTCATTGTATGTCATGATCTATTTTTCACCATAGGATGGCAAACTAATAGTTGGTTAATATTGATAATCAACATGGGCTGGTTAGACCGTTGTAGATTGCTTAGCCGTGCCACGTCATCATATGTACATGAATTACCAATGATTAATCTTGACTAATGGAATATGGAACAATGATGTGAACTTGTGTGTCATGTGAGATCACACAATGAGATCGAGTTGTAGGGGCGAGTCATGTCACGCAACGACGTTGATTTGTTGATGGCACGTGGTGCTTGGTAATCATCTTGGGTGATAATCACTTAGATTGGGGCAAGTGACAAGGGGCGAGTATGCCAAGGTGGGCCCGATGGGCAGAGGGTATGTGGATGTCTTGTCTTGATCACTCTAAGGACTTAACCTTGCAAGCCTTTGACCTGAGTCAATCATGCAACCACATGTCTGGAATGGGATAGCCTAGCTGATTAATTTGTAAAGTCTAGATTTCGGTACTGTTGAGGTGACTAGTGAGTTCCTGTATTTGGGGTAGACTCACACGGTGCAAGAGGGGGGCCCTGGATGTGGTAACCAGTCCTACCAGTGTTGAAACCTTAGCGAGCAGTACTGAGTTTAGATGGAGCATTGTAAAGGCTTTGTTATAATCACTCGCCTTTGTGGTGTATGGTTGTATCGGGTGGGTAAAATGCATAACCTCTGCAGAGTGTAAAACTAATCGAATAGCCTTGCTCACGGAATTGAGCAATGCGCGGGAATTACAGTTAAGGGTTAGCTTAATTAAATGGAAAACTTGGTTGGGATGACAGGATGCCATATGAAAGGTTGGAACTTGACTTAGGATTGGAAACTTGGTTTACCTGAGAAATACTGAATCTACTTATTACTGTTATTTGTTTTACAAGTCTTTAAAATTTTATTTATTGTATTTGTTCGTAAATGCTGCTTATTGCAAAATAGCCATAAAAGCCTTTCCTTTGGAATAAGCCTTGCATGTAGATACATAGAATTGCATTCTGTGCACAACTTGTTGAGTGCTTTATGTACTCACCCCACAACAACAATAATCAACATTTGAAGAGTCTACACCTTTGTTGGAGGAGGGGTTTCCGGAGGACACGAGTCATTAGGGTCCGAGCCTTGTCAGTTGCCTGTAGTGAACTAATGAGCTATCTATGTCCTCTACTTTCCGCTGCTTAATTCTTAGATTATAGTTCAAGTCTTGCCCTACGTGGCTTAATAATGTAAGTTGGTCATAAGATCATACACTTGGTTATATCAATAATTTGAGTATTATTTTATTATCGTTGAGTATGATGTGATATGTACCAATGTTGAGCTGTGTGCACTAGCGTTGATCCTGGGACTAGTGCGGTAAACACAGTGGGTTCGAATCAGTGGATTCGGGTCCTTACAACTTCATTCGAGATAATGTTTTGAGAGATGACCTATTTGAGATGTGTGATCGAGATGAAGACTACATTCCAAGCGTTGGTGAACCAGCGTCATCTCAAGGAAGTAGTGGCAATGCAGCAGGAGAGGAAGATGGGGACATGAATACCTTTCATGATTGTATTGTTAATGCTTTGTTTTCTATGAGAGGATAGGTTGTTATGTTCTGTGATGTATTTGACAGGTTATTTTTGAGTGGCAAAAATACACTTGTATGAACGATGGATCATTTACTATTTCACATGCTTTTTATACCTATAAATTCGTATTTCTCAACTAGCTACAATGTCGAAATGTGGTTGTTACATGTACATTACACTCAGAATAGCTAGGGGTATTACAGACATTACACTTCAAAAGCTACCAGCCAGCCCTTCCAAAAGCCAGGATGCCAAACAGCTTAGCTTTTGGAGATTCAACTTTTGGAGAATCAACTTCTCTTCAGCCACAATCTAGAATTGGTTTTTAGAGAATCGACAGCAAAAACAAAATAGGCCCTAATTCTTTCAACAGATTGATCAATATATATGTGTGGAGCCCTAAGCAACAGAACAGCTTCACAGAAGATAGAGTATGCTCAAAGGACTTAAGTGAAGCATAGCACTAAACTTGCGTAGAAGCAAACATATAAGTGATGCCTAACTTCAGACTTGAGCAATGAGATCAACAAATAACAACTCGATTCAGCTAGGGGAACTAGGGCCTAACCATCTAAACTGAATAGGTTAAAAAACTAGCCGCAAGCACTTGATTTGATATTTTGATCAGTTTATCCACATGACAAGGAAACAAAAATTGTGTACAACAGATGAAAGCTGACGTCCACAAAACAATACTCTACTACAGCCAGCATATCATTACGGTTGGGATAGAGCCGGTAGTGATAACATATCACTGCCAGTTCAAAATTCTGGCGGGGGGAGCACTTATCACTTCGGGTTCCTGAAACCAACCGGTAGTGATAACCATATATCACTGCCGACTTTTATCCAAAACCAGCAGTGATAGATCACTGCCGGTTCGGTTATCACCTGGCAATGATACCAGTATTTTCACTGCTGGTTGTACTCCAGAACCTGTAGTGATAAGTATTTTCCTGCGCAAAGCAGTGATAAGTATTTTTCCCGCGCAATCCGATCTTATCACTGCCGGTTCTGCCCATAGCTAGCAGTGATAAGTATCTTCATATAGGTGTTCCCCTCCCCGACCGAACAGTACAGAGAGGAGCTCTGTCTTTGCTCGGTGGCTTGGATTTTGGTGACTTTGCTGCTTGAAAATTATACAAAAATTCATCTCAAATTTCTCACTAAGGTTAGTAACTTGATCTACATTATATTTGTAGTTAGATTTTACTTTGTAGATTGCTCTAAATTTTGATAATTAATGATTGTATGGTGTGAATATTTTAGGTTGGTAGAGCACAAATTAAGATATAGCTAATTTAGTGAATAAATTACAATTCTTATTCATTTTAGTGATTTAGTGGATTTTTAAATAATGAAAATTGCTAGATGTACCATTATATCTAATTATAATTATTTTAAATAATAAAAAATTATTATATGGAATTTTAAATAGTGAAAATTGCTAGATGAATATTTAAATAGTGAAAAATGGTAGATGGATTTTCTAATAATGAAAATTGAAAGATACATTTTTAAATCTAATTATTTACAAATATATCCTTATTTTCAATTATATGCTTATTTGATGTATATTAAATTAATTTATTAGCAATACATAACAAATGAAATGAATAAATCATTTGAATAATAAAAAATTGCTAGATGGATATTTAAAAAATGAGAAAAGGTTGATGTATTTTAATATAGTCAAAATTGCTAGATGAATTTCTAAATCTAATCATTTACAATTATATTGTTATTTGAATAAATTATTTTGTAATCGTTTATTGATTTACTAAAATTTAGTTTGATATAATTAATTATAGATGGACCGAAGGTGGATGTATGACACGGACTCTCGTGGCCCAGAGTTCTTTAATGGTGTGACTTGTTTTCTGAATGCGACTGCGGCGCACAAGTCGAAGAAGCCAGCGGATTATATGTGTTATCCATTTGTTGATTTTAAAAATGAGAAGCTGTTTTCTACCATAGAGTCGATACGTGCACACTTTCTACGAAGGGCTTTCAAGGCTGGCTATACCTGTTGGACCGAGCACGGTGAAGATGAGATTGCACATGAAAGGCAACACATTGATGAAGATGACAGAGACAACGATATGATGGCGATCGAAGATACATTCGTTGATAGCCACGAAGATGATCTTGATCACATGTTGCGTGATAGGGAGGGGCACTTCATGAGTGAAAGAGAGTTTCAAAAGTTCCAGCGTATGGTAGAGGGCTCTACAACACCATTGTACCCAGGATGCAAGGAGGAGCACAAAAACTGCATACCGTGCTTACACTACTGCAGTTGAAGGCAAGCAATGGTTGGTCCGATTAGAGCTTCACTGAGTTGTTATTTCTCTTGGGGGACTAACTTCCAGAGGATAACGTGTTGCTTGCAACTACGTACCAGGCCAAGCAAGTTGTCTGCCTGTTGGGACTGGAAGTACATAGAATACACGCATGTCCAAACGATTGCATATTGTATCGCAATGAGTTTGCAGACTTAGATGCCTGTGCTATTTGCAATGCAAAGCAGTATAAGGGCAACGATAATGATATCGACAACGATGATGTCGGGGTGAAGCATAAGAAGAGATCCCCCATAAGGTGGTGTGGTATTTCCCTATAATCCCCCATCTGAAGCGATTGTTTGCAAACAAAAGATATGCCCAATTGCTACGATGACAAGCCGAAGATTGTAAGAAGGATGGAATGCTCAAATACCCTGCTGATTCTGTGCAATGGAGGAACATCGACAGAAAATATAAGAAGCACTTTACATATGATATGAGGAATATAAGGTTCGGGTTGAGTATGGATGGGATGAATCCTTTCGGCAACATGACTAGTCGTCATAGCACTTGGCCAGTGACTCTATGCATCTACAACCTTCCTCCTTGGCTTTGTATGAAGCGGAAGTACATTGTGATGCCACTACTGATCCAAGGGCCCAGGCAACCTGGCAACGATATTGAAGGACCATGTGGAGGTCTATCCAAATTTGTGATGAGTATTTGACTAAATTTGAGCTTGAGTTGCTCTTGTTTGAGTTTGATTTGAAATAGATTTTCAATTGGAAGGAATTTGAGGTCTTCTCTGTTTTCCCGGTGCTACCGGCCAGAACGAGTAAAAATGAATTTTAATGAGTGGACTTTGATAGATTTATTGCACATCTTTGTGGGCATTGCTATGTCAGGAGTTTCTTTGTTTTTGATGGTTGCAGGTCGACGAGGCTAGATCATGGTGAGGCGAAGGATGACCGGGACTAGGCGAGGAGCGTCGAAGGTCCAGACAGTTGGTAATCGCTGATAGATGATCGGAGACGGAGTCGTGGCAAGCTGTGAAGACAAGGAACGGATGAGATGCTAGCTAGACACTGCCTGGATCAATGAGGACCAATGGATCTTGGTCTAGTTGATAGGTTAGCGGGTCTAGTTAGTGTGCTTTGAGAACCACGCAAGAAAACCCATTATGTGTTGCGGGTTTTGGGTGAACCCTTGCATGGCTGGTTGAGTGGGTAAATCCTACACTTGATGGATGCTCTAGGGTTTAGAGGCTCATCCAAGGGTGGTAGGTGGCCCAAGAGTTGTATAAATAGGGGTGTAGGGGCAGCCTTCCCCCTTTGAAGGTTTGAGTTGCTCCTTTGAGCTTTGCCCACATCAAGTGAGGCTTTTTAAACCTTCCATCCAGAAAATACAAAAATTTCCTTTACTTTATTGTGAATTTAAATTGCGCATTTACATTATGTCTTTACTTTACACAATTTAAATTCAGTATTTATTTTCCCGCATTTATATTCTCGCAATTTACTTTCTCACAATTTGGATTTGCCTCCCCTCCATCTAAATGATGTTCTTCTAGGATGTCTTAAGGGTGTTCATATGGTTTTACATCTTTCTTGCACCCTAGGATAGATTAGAGATCAAGTTTTAATCGAATTGCAAATCTGTCTAGAACTTGTTCTTCGCGCATCAGTCAGTCTTTGATTTTTATACAAATCTAGAAACTCCTTTTTGAGTGATTCTTGTTGGAGAAGGTGTACAACTCATATATCCATATATGGAAAAATTTGTGAGTTCACTGGATGCATCTTTTGAGCGCTATGAAGTGAAAACCGATCCTCAAACATTCTGGTCGAAGTTTCTGACTGTCTATAATGCTTGATTTTTCATGCTTATTCTACAAAGCCTTTTGAGGTGATTTTTAGTGGACTGTTTCATGACTCAACATCTCACAGGGAGAACAATTCCCAAAAATTTTAGAGTAATAGAAACTCACCAACCACCTGCTCCAACTGAGGATAATACCGGGAAAATCTTCTTTTACTTTTCTGGAAAGAGACTTTGGTGTTTTAGCTTTTTCTCTTTTAAGAAAAGTAGTCTTTGAATTGATTGCTCTTTGCTTGGATACTTGAAAACCAGGATTGTGATTAAAAATCCCTCACATGATTCATGGTTCTCATCCATGCAAGCTAGGGGCACACATAGTTGTCTAATTGTTCGGGGTTTGGAGGGTGTGTGAATCTAAGAAACACTAGTTTGAAGGAAAATGTTTGGGTGTTTCAGATTTTTATTGCAGGATTGTTTGGAGTACTTTGAGTGGGGGAAAATTGTATTTGGGATCATTCACCCCCCCTCTGATCGCCATTTCGATCCTTCAATTGGTATCAGAGCCGGTTTTGCTCTTTCATAGATCTTGACCGGTCTCAAGAGCCATAGATGGACAAGTATTCCACCAAACCTCCTATTTTTGCTGGAGTTGATTTTCCATTTGGAAATAGCGGATGGAGTCATACATCACTGCCCAGGGCTTCCTGATATGGCAGAAGGTGAAACTCCCGTATAAGGTTCCTGCTGATGAAAACGTCACGGCCGAAAATATGGCTGACGTTGAGGCGAACGCTAAGGCAAGGAACATTCTCATACATGGTCTTATCCGTAGTGAGTATGATAGGATTTCTCACCTCCGTTCCGCTTACGACATTTGGGTGAACCTCGATGCTTACCGTGAGGCAGGACCAGTTCATGCGTGAGTTCAACAAGTTTGAACAACACGCTGGTGAGAGTCTTGACGAGTGCTTTGGTCAGTTTACGAAGATTTTGAGCGACCTCCAAGCAGTCGGTTGCATATACCCTGACTCGGATAATGCTCGACATTTCTTGACCGCACTCAATCTTCGAGTTTGGGAAATGAATGTGACCACCATCAAGGACACTACTGACTTGTCGACCTTGACTCTTGATGGGCTTTACTCCCGTCTCAAGACTCATGAGATCGACGTTGTCTCTCGCAAGACGAAACCTCAGTCGATGGCCTTGGTCACTGATCCCACTGGATCTTCCCTTGATCTTTCTACTGGTTTCTCTCTTTCCGCCCTTTACGAGCTAAGCGATGACCAACTGGAAAAATTTAAAGAAAATGAGCTTGCTCTTCTTTCTCGCATATTTTCACATGCATACAAGAGGGTGAGAGAGAGGAAGAGAGGTGGCATTATCACATGCTTCGAGTGTGGTGGCCCCAACCACATTCGGGCTTATTGCCCCAAACTGGAGAAGGCAAAGAATGACACCAGCGGTTCGGCAAAGAACGACTACATCTATAAGAACCGCAACAAGAAGCCTGCAGTTCGCGAGCCGACGCGTGAGAAGAAGTACCGCAACTTCTCCAAGAACAAGAAGCCCTTCCACCGCTTCCTCGCCGCGCTTGATGACATCAACCTCTCCGACACAGAGACATGGAGCGACGAGGGCGAGGATGAACCGTAAGACAAGAAGAGCGGCGACGACTTCTCTGGCATGTGCTTCATGGCCGACACCAACGGCATCAGCGACTCCGAGCTCTACAATGACTCAGAAGAGGTTCGTCGGATGGGGAAGGGAGATGTTTGGATTGTCGACTCCGGTTGTTCTCATCATATGACCGGAGATTCTCGATGGTTCTCTTCCCTAGTCCGAGCCCCCGGTGATTAGTTGATCACTTTTGGGATGCTTCTTCAGGTAGAGTCATTGCTAAAGGTACCATCTACATTAATGACAATTTTATTCTTAAAGATGTTGCCTTAGTAAGCTGCAATACAATTTACTTTCTGTTTCCCAACTTATCAATGACTCATTCGAGGTGAGTTTTAACAGTAATGCCTGTAGAATCCTCGATTCATCAGGAGGGTTAGTTTGCGCGATTTCTAGATTTGAGAGAGTCTTCCGTGCTGATTTTTCTGTTTCTTCTGGAGACTCTCTTCGGTGTTTGATTGCTTCAGAGTCCCATGATCTCTCCTTCTGGCATAGGAGACTTGGTCACATTGGATTTGATCATCTGACCCGAGTTAGCAGCCACAGTCTCATTCGTGGTTTGCCCAAACTCAAGATGGTCAAAGACTTAGTTTGCTCTCCTTGCCGACATGGCAAGATGGTTACTGCTTCTCATCCACCAGTCATTGTTGTGATGACTGATGCCCAGGGCAACTTTTACATATGGACACTGTTGGTCCAGCTAGAGTGCAGTTAGTAGGTGGGAAGTGGTATGTTCTTGTCATAGTCGATGATTTTTCAAGGTACTCTTGGGTGTTTTTCATGTCATCGAAGGATGAGACTTTTACCCATTTTAGGGGTTTGGTTCATAGGTTGTCTTTTGAGCTCCCTGGTGCCCTACGAGCTATACGTAGTGACAATGGCACGGAATTCAACAACTCCTATTTTGAGAGTTTCTGTGTGGAGTCTGGTTTAGAGCATTAGTTCTCCTCTCCCTACGTCCCTCAGCAAAATGGGGTAGTGGAAAGGAAGAACAGGACCCTGGTAGAGATGGCCAGGACGACGCTAGACGAGTACAATACTCTTAGGAAGTGTTGGTCTGAGGCTATAGCTACTACTTGCCATGTTTCTAATCGTGTACTCTTGAGAGCACATTTGCACCGCACTTCTTACGAGTTGAGGTATGGGCGAAAGCCTAGTATTTCTCATTTTCGTGTGTTTGGTTGCAAGTGTTTCATTTTGAAGTCTGGTAACCTGGATAAGTTTGAGTCTCGCTCTTCTGATGGTATCTTTCTAGGTTATTCGACTTCTACTCGTAGCTATAGGGTTTGGAGATGCGATGCACATAGGATCATAGAGACCTGTGAAGTGACCTTTGATGAGGCTAGCCCAGGAGCTAGACCTGACATTTCAGGCTCTTCTTCGTCCTCCGAGACCATCTTTGTAGAGGATGAGGATGATGGAGATGATGGTGTTCCACCTGATCCAGTCCCCTCTACACCTGAGGTGCCTGCTGTTTCCATTTCTGCACCTTAGGAAGGCCAGCCCTTGCCTTTTGACTCTCATGCAGCTAGTGGCTCTGCTCCTACCTCTTCTGTGCATGAGGTAGAGGCCACTGCTGCTTCTGGACCTCCTAGTCATATTCAGCGTTCTCATCCACCTGATCAGATCATCGGCGATCTGTTTGAGCGAGTCACTCGCTTAAAATTAGGTTTGTCCAGTTTCTGCCTTCACTCTACCTTTGTTGCCTCATTTGGGCCGAAGGATATGCTCATGCATTATCTGACAAGTCTTGGACTAATGCTATGCATGAGGAACTTGAAAACTTCGAGAGGAACAAAGTCTGGCAGCTTGTGGAATGTCCATCTGGTCATAATGTCATTGGGAGCAAGTGGGTGTTCAAAAACAAGCAGAGTGAGGATGGGTTGTCATTCACAACAAGGCTAGGCTAGTTGCATAGGGCTTTTCTCAGGTTGAGGGTCTTGACTTTGAGGAGACTTTTGCCCCTGTAGCTACACTAGAGGCTATTAGGATCCTGCTTGTATTCTCTACATCCCGGGACTTCAAGCTCTATCAATTGGATGTCAAGAGTGCATTCCTCAATGGCTATATTGAGCAAGAGGTTTATGTCAAACAACCTCCAGGATTTGAGAACCCTAAGTTTCCGAGTCATGTGTACAAGCTTTCCAAAGCTCTGTATGGACTCAAGCAGGCCCCCAGAGCATGGTATGAGGGGCTCAAGTCTTATCTTCTCAGCCATTACTTCAAAATGGGTGTAGTAGACAAGACTCTATTCATCAGACACCCTAAGTCGCATTTTCTTCTCGTCCAGATTTATGTGGACGATATCATTTTTGGTGGCTCGTCTCATTCGCTTGTGTCTCAGTTTTCTGAGGTGATGAGCACAGAGTTTGAGATGAGTATGATGGGCGAGTTTAGCTACTTTCTTGGCTTCCAAATCAAGCAGACTCGGGAGGGTACTTTCTTGCATCAAGCCAAGTATACCCGTGACCTCCAGAGGCGCTTTGATATGTCTGATGGGAAGCCAGTGATGACTCCTATGGCCACCACTACTGTCCTCGAGCCTGATAAGGATGGTGAGCATGCTGATCAAAAGGAGTTTCGGAGCATGATCGGCTCCCTTTTCTACCTCACTGCTTCGAGGCCGGACATGCATTTCGCTGTGTGTCTGTGTGCTCGATTTCAAGCTTCTCCTCATGTGTCTCACTGCCAGGCGGTCAAGCGCATCTTCAGGTACCTTCGTGCTACCACTGATTATGGTATTTTGTACTCTTCTTCTTCTTGTCTATCTCTTAGAGCCTTTTCTGATGCCAACTTTGCTGGCTGGAGGATAGATAGGAAGAGCACTTCTGGCACTTGCCAATTCATTGGAACTTCTCTCGTTTCTTGGTCATTTAGGAAGCAGTCCAGAGTTGCACAGTCCACCGCTGAGGCCGAGTATGTTGCTGAAGCTAGTTGTTGTAGCCACGTGCTCTGGATGAGATCGACCTTGCGAGAATATGAGTTAGAGATGAGAGTGTGCCACTTTTCTGTGACAACACTTCTACTATTTGCATTGCTAAAAACCCAGTGCAACATTCCCGAACCAAGCACATTGATATTAGATATCACTTCCTTAGAGACCATGTGGAGAAGGGAGATATCGCGCTTCAGTTTGTAGAGAGTGACCTCCAATTAGCCGATATCTTCACCAAGCCTTTGGATAACTCCAGATTTGTTGCCTTGAGGAGTGAGCTTGGAGTTGTGAGCCCTTACGGCCTTTGGTGAGAGGGAGCTGGTTTGTATATTGTGTAAAATATTGTTCCATTCCAGCTTTTCTTTTCACTTTGTGTTTTCTTCTGGGTGACTTTGGGCTTATTTTTTTCTTGAGTTGAGTTCACTCACTTAGAGTTTTGGTATGCATGGACATCTTTCTTGTGTTTTAGGTTGCTGTCATGCGTGATTAGCTGTTCTCTCTTCTCTCTAGGTTGAGTTCCCTCATAGTCTTATAAGTCTAGCAGGTGTTGGGCCTCCTGGGTAGACAGGGTCTGTGTGCACTCCTTAGTTGGGATCTAGACTCAGCTTCCCTATGTTAGTCACTGGGGAAGATAAGAGCGAGTCTAAAGCCGTAGTGAGTCTCTTCTATCTTATCTATGCTCAATAGCCATCCAGTTTTGCAGTTTCTCGACTTCATCTCCTCATTCTTTTTTCTGGTTGTTATTGAGTTTATTTGGGTTTTCCTTATGCCTAATCTTGATAATAACTCAACTTTAACCAGATTTGAACTTAAAATTGATTCATTTGTTGAGGGGGAGTTTGAGAATCTGTTCATGCATTGCATTTAGACTGCATTTTCTGTTTTATGAGCTTTGTCTATTATGCAATTGACTCAATCTTCGTGAAATACATCATGCTATATCTTTTGAAGAAAATCACTAGCTTAGATATATCCAAGTCCATTTATCATGCTAAGCTTATTAAAATCTGAAAAATTTGAAAGCTTTAAATGAAAACTTGATGAAACATGTTGCTTTTACTTGCTAAGTTTCTTCTCTAGGGGTTTTTACTATGAATTGTGAAATTTTGGATTTCAAAGCTTTAAATGAAAACTTGATGAAACATGTTGCTTTTACTTGCTAAGTTTCTTCTCTAGGGGTTTTTACTATGAATTGTGAAATTTTGGATTTCTCTAGAGTCCCTATAGCAACTTGGGTGAAATTTGTTTGATCCATATTTGAGTCCTTCAGAATTGCTCATATGTGCTAAATTGAAAATTAAAAAAAAATTCCTCTTTTGTGCAAAATAGATCTCAACACTTTATATTCACGAGATTGCTTCCCATTGCACTTGGGATGAACTTGGAATGTATTGTGTATGACCAAGATCATTCTCTGAAGAGTTACTCTTGAGATGATCGAAAATGGCTTCAGTCAATAAAAAAATGCAAATATCAAACACATAAGTGGGTAAAGAATGCAAATAATGTCAAACATTTGCACCCTGCTATGTTTTTTAAAGTCTTAAAGAAAATTTGCATAAATTAAAAAATGAGCTTGAAGGACCTTATATGCACTTCAAAATTCCCTAGAGTGTTGAGTAGGTTGAACTCTAGGTTTTCCATTTGATCCTTGAGTGGTTTTGCTTCTAGCTTTGAAACTTTGATAAGTTTTGCACTTGTCAAATATGCTAAAATGAAATATCATAAAACTAAGCTTTTTCATGAAATGTATTGGTCTTGGACATGTCTTAGTTTAGTCATATTCTGAAATTGACAAGCTTGGTGTAATATCTTTCCATTTTGATCAATTGGATAATCTTCAAAGCTCTTTAGATTGCATTTCATGCATACATAAAAAAATGATGCCTATATTGCCAAATGGGGGAGAAAACGTAGAAAAAGGCATCACTAAAAAGATAAAAATGTGAATGCTTATTTGGTTATTATGATCTTTGTAAAACCGTGCTACTACTTCTTTTAGATCATAATCTCATAAATCACATTTGACATGTTTAGATGGATTTTAGAGTTTTTGTGACATGTTTAGTTGGATTTTAGAGTTTTTGTTGAAAACTTGCTCTTTCTTAAATTTAACTCTAAAATGTAAATTCCTCTTTGTCAACTTGGTCATGGTTTCAATTTCTATCATGGGACCAAGTTTGACTTTTCAACTAAAAAATTGCTTTCTTCTTCATCCTCTTCAAACTCAAATCATATGCCTTTTGTTGTGTTTGTCAATATAATCATCAAGGGGGAGATTGAAGGACCATGTGGGGGTCTATCCAGATTTGTGATGTGTATTTGACTAAATTTGAGCTTGGGTTGCTCTTGTTCGAGTTTGATTTAAAATAGATTTTCAATTGGAAGTAATTTGAGGTCTTCTCTGTTTTCTGGGTGCTACCAGCCAGAACGAGTAAAAATTAATTTTAATGAGTGGACTTTGATGGATTTATTGCACATCTTTGTGGCCATTGCTATGTGAGGAGTTTCCTTATTTTTGATGGTTGCAGGTCGACGAGGCTAGATCATGGTGAGGCGAAGGATGACCGGGACAAAAATACATCAGTTTGATCTCTAGGATAGACTAGAGATCAAGTTTTTATCGAATTGCAAATCTGTCAAGAACTTGTTCTTCGCGCAGCAGTCAGTATTTGATTTTTATAAAAATATAGAAAAATATATTTTGAGTGATTTCTATTGGAGAAGATGGATGACTAATATATCCATCTCTGGAAATATTTGTGATTCCACTGGTTGCACAGTTTGAGCGCTATGAAGTGAAAACCGAACCGCAAGCATTCTGGTCGATGTTCTTGACTGTCTATAATGCTTGATTTTTCATGCTTATTCTACAAACCCTTTTGTGTTGATTTTTGGTGCAATATTTCATGAATCAACTTCTAATAGGGATAAAAATTCCCAAAATTTTTGGAATAATATAAACTCACCAACCACCTGCTCCAATTGAGGACAATACCTGGAAAATATGCTTTTACTTTTCTGGAAAGAGACTTTGGTGTTTTAGCTTTTTCCCTTTTAAGAAAAGTAGTCTTTGAATTGATTCCTCTTTGTTTGGACACTTGACAACCAGGATTGTGATTAAAAATCCCTCTCATGATTCATGGTTCTCATCCATGCAAGCTAGGGGTACACATAGTTGTCTAATTGTTCGGGTTTTGGAGGGTGTGCGAATATGAGAAACACTAGTTTGAATGAAGGTGAGAAATCCTGTCATACTCACTGCGGTTAAGACCCTGTATAAGGATGTTCCTTGCCTTAGCATTCGCCTCAACGTCAGCCATATTGCCGGCCGTGACGTTTTCATCGGCAGCAACCTCATATGGGAGTTTCACCTTCTGCCATATCAGGAAGCCCTGGGCAGTGATGTATGACTCCATGCGCGACTTCCAGAATGGAAAATCAACTCTAGAAAAAATGGGAGGTTTGGTGGAATACTTGTCCATCGCCATGGCTCTTGAGACCGGTCAAGATCTATGGAAGAGCAAAACCGGCTCTGATACCAATTGAAGGACCGAGATGGCGAACAGAGGGGGGGTGAATGGTCGCAAATAAATTTTCCCCCAAAATACTCCAACAAAAACCTCGACAAGATCGCTCAAAGGAAATCGTGAAAAACCCGAAAAACTAGACAACTATGTGTACCCCAATCTTGCATGGATAAGTACCATAAAATATGTGGGGATTTTTGAGTCACAATCCTGGTTGTCTAGTGTCCAAGATAAAGAGGAATCAATCCAACTCTTGCTTTTAGAAAGAACATCAATTCAAATCACAAAAGTCACTTTCAGAAAAGCAAAAGCAGAATTTCCAGAACTTGTCCTCAATTTGAACAGGAGGTTGGTGGGTTTCTGCAGCTCACAAAATTTTGAGAATTTTTCTTCCTATGAGCATCAGAGTCATGAAGAACTCCACTGAATTTCTCTTCAAAAAATCCTTACACAAAAAACAAGAAAAATCGAAGAACACACTCAGTCAAGAACTTCAAGCAGAAAGTTTGGGGCTCGGTTTTCACCTCATGGCGCCCAAACCGTGGAACAAGTGAACTCTAAAATTTTTCTGTAAGTGGATATCAGAGTCCCGCACCTCCTCCAATAAGAATCACTTTAAAATGATTTTTATATATTTTTATAAAAATCAAATACTAAATGCTGCGCAAAGAAAAAGTTCTGAACAAAGTTGGAACTTGAAAGAAAAGATGTTCTCTACTCAATCCAAGAGTGCAAAAGAGATGTAAAACCATATGAACACACTCAAAACATCCAAGATCAACAGCATTTAGAAGGAGGGGAGGCAAATCCAAATTGCGTGAAAGTAAATTGCGAGAATGTAATTGCGGGAAAGTAAATGCTGAATTTAAATTGCGTAAAGTAAAGACATAATGTAAATGCGCAAAATAAATTCAGAGATGGATGGATAAAACTTTCATTTCTGGAAGGAGAGGTTACAAAGCCTCACTTTCATGTGGGCAAATGTCGGGACCCGAATCTGCAAATCCGGACCTCTATGTATTCTGTGCTAGTCCAGGATCACGCTAGCACACACAGTCTTTACAGGGTTGCACATCACAGACATTCGCAGCGATATAAGAATAAATAGTGCAAACATGTATATAAACCGAGTTGTACGACCTTATGGTCCCCTTACATAAAAACAGCCACGCAGGGCTTACAGTATTCAGAGTAAAAGAAATAACAGTGGAACATAAATAAATATCGTGGAAGCCTCCATCTCTCCACAGGCATCCGACTGGGCTTGCCCCCTAGTTGCTTGGGTCCTCAATGTACTCCTCCTCCCGGTGGTGTAGACTCCTCCACCGATGTTGGGGTTGATAAGCAAGGTGGGATGAGTACACAAGGCACTCAACAAGTAATGCAGAATCGGCACTAGTACTATATGCAAAGCTTATTCCAAAGGATTGGCTTAAATGGTTCTCTTGCATCAAACAACATTTTAAACCAAGATCTTATTTAGTTTAAAGCGATGGAACAGTTATAAGTAATACTATTTTCTTCAAATGGTTTTTCTTGAAGATTCTCGCACAGACTTAACAGTTCATTTTCAATACTGGCACACAGCCACCCTTTCCACATTTTGTTTATGAAGATCTACCCCTTGACTGTAATCCCCGAGCAATGCTCAATACCGTGAGCACGGCTATTCGAATAGTTTTGACACTTTTCAGAGGTTGTACACTTTACCCACAAGATACAGCCACTCACCACACAGGTGATTGTCCGTAACAAAGCTTTTCAGGAACCTCTACCTTAACCAAAGAACCTCTCCGGTATTACCCTCACTATCACTTCCCTCACATAGAGCCGAAGTATAGGACAGGTCAATCACCATTGGATGGGCACCAATCCGTAGCACAGGTACGCTCCCCCGCACAGATACACCCCCGTGCACTATCACCCCGAGGTATCAGAGGAAAGATATCAAAACCCTAATCAAGTAGGTCTGTCCCATATCAGACATGTGGTTGTATGGGTGACTCAGATCAAAGGCTTGCAAGGTGAAGTCCTTAACTGACCAAGGCAAGACTTCCAACACTCAACAGTGGCACACAGCCCATTGTGGCACACAAACTCACAACACTCATCAACCCAATGCCACACAGGCCCACCAGGCACACAACATCTTGCCACTTGCCCCAGTCTAAATCATTTCCCACCCAGTTGATTATTGTGCAACACATGCCAGCAATAACTCCACATCGGTATGGAACCACACAGGTCTCCATACTTCAATCTCATCATGTGGCAACATCACACCACTTTCAAAATACATTCAATATTCTATTAGTCAATATTGTAGCATTTTTCTGAAAGATCGTTCTTGACCCGTTGCAAGGCTAAGCATCTACTCACGGTCTAGCCTCCCGTATTGGCATCATAGTATTATCCAACCAGTACAAACAAACTTAGGGTGAGAATGATTTATGGCATACAATTAATAATTTCAAGGTGGCATAACAGAATGGGTTGATTAACTAAGTTATCCCAATTTAAATTAGCTTCATTTTAAATAAATAAGCATGCATAATTTCAAAGCATAAATTACATTTTAAAAAGCTGGTATCAAAATGATCAAAGCATCACTTGCCTTCAAAGAGTTGCTGGTCATGTTCCGAAGCTTGGTCTTGAGCGACGAAATCTTCCTCGAAACTTTCCGGCAAATTTGCGTCTACGCGTATAAACAAAATATGCAATAAATAGCTCATACAGAGGACTATATGACCTCAAAAATTCAAATACAATTCATCATTAAATAGATCACATTTTTATGAATTTTTAGAAATTTGAATCACCCAAATCCGAGTTAAAATGCAAAAGTTATAGTCATTTGAAGTTTGAATAAAATCTGAAAATACAGAAATTAAGAAATCCGATTTTTTCCAAATTATTTTTATACTAAAAATTCGCATTTATGACGTCAGCATCGCATCATGATGACGTCAGCACAGAAATGAATTTCGGCCAAAGTATTTTTATATATAAAAAATATTTATGACATTAGCGATGACGTCAGCATGACACATGGCAGCCTCTGGTGCCGCCACGTCGCCTCGGTCTATGGGCTTGGTTCACGGCTCGGCTCTGGTCTACCGTGGACTTGGTTCACCAAAACAGCGCATCCACGCGGCAAGATCTGAGCCGTTCGTTGAATCAACGGCTAGATTTCCTCATACGCACCGCAGCGCACTGAGATGCGTGCGACATGCGTCGCGCATCCGGCGGTCAGCCACGCATCCAACGCGGCGACGCCTCGCACTCCACGCCTCCATGCGTCGCACATCCAACGGCGCACCCGAAATTAACGGCTGGATCACGCGCACGTTCGGCGGCGTCTCGGTTTACGCGCGGCCACGTGGCAGGATCGCAACGGTGCGCTCGAAACCGACGGCTGGATCTGGTCTCTGTCCTGGTCAAAACGACCACGCGTCAGCACGCGATTCGGCACAGGCACGACGCAATCACCGCCGCACGTTCAAATCTGAACGGCGCGGATTCTTAAGGAAAAACTGGATCTAATCTCCACCGTTGAGATTTAATCCAACGGAGCATGGTATCCGAGTTGTTTACTGTGCATGGCGCAACGTGGCTAATCCTACGCGTTCACTAACGATCCAACGGCTAAGACAAAAACATAGCGCAGAAAATAGATCTAATCCAAGCCGTTCACTCTAGATCTAACGATCAAGATTCAACTAACGTGTAAACCTAAGAGTTAATCCAGACCGTCCATAACTGATCTAACAACTCAGATCTAATCTAGGTGAAAACAGAGAAGGCGTGGGCGTCGAAACGCGTCGCGATCGGTCGAAGGTCGGCGAGGTTGGCGAGGTCGGCGATGGTGCGAGAAAGAGAAGGTCGCGGAGCTAGGAAGATGGCGCGACCAGCGGCGCTACGGGGCTTCTCCGGCGAGAAGGGGTGGTCCACTCGATGCGGCTTGCTTCGGTGAACTCGGGACGGGGTCGGAGCACGGCGGAGCGGCTCGGACGACGACGGGAGGAAGCAAAAACAACGGCGGCGAGGGAAAGCAACTACGACGAGCAACAGCGGGCGCTAGAGGTGGTCTCGGCGTGCGTGCAAGGAATCAAAAGACGCGGCGTTGAGCCCTCTGCAGATCGCACTCACCAAGACGGCTTAAAGGGCCTCGACGTGTGCGAAACTGCCGGCGGAAAACACGCCATCAAAGCCCACGCCTCTCCGGTGATCTCGCGGGGACGAAGCGACGTGGCCCTATCCCAGCCGTTCGTGCGGCGATGATCCGAAGGCGCACGCGCGCGGGCGACGTGGCACACTCGCAGGCGTTCGATCAGGATCGGCCGGCTTGGGCTGGGCGGTGCTATGGTTTGCGCGGCAAGCTGGGCCGGGCTAAGCACAGTGTTGGGCAGGCCCAGTACTATTCATCTGATTTTTAAATTATTTCTTATTAAAAACAATTGTAGAAATTCAATTAAATCATTTGGGGCTTTTAAAATAGTAGAACAATTCTAGAAAAATTCCAAAAAATACTTTGAGCTATTTGGGACTCAAATAAAATATTTTCAATAAAACTTTGCAAAAACTTTTCCATTATTTAATTGTTTTCAAGGAAGGCCATATTTGAATAAATCCAAATAAATTTCAATAAATTCCCAAAAATTATCAAAAAACAAAAATACTCCAAAATTTAAATTAGAGCAAAAATTAGGGTGTTACAGCAAATCTCAAAGGAGCATTCACAAACCTCAAAACCTTCAAGAGGAGGAGGCTACCCCTCCACCCCTATTTATACTACTCTTGGGCCACCTACCACCCTTAGATGAGTCTCTCAACCCTAGAGCACTCATCTAAGGGCTAGGATTAACCCACACACACAGCCATGCAAGGGCTAACCCAAAACCCACACACATACCGGGTTTTCTTGCACGGTTTTCAAAGCATACTACCTAAACCCACTAACCTATCAACTAGACCTCAATCCGACGGCCCTCATTGATCCTCGCGGCATCTAGCTAGCATCATCTCCTTTCCTTGTCTTCTTGACTTGCCCGGACTCCGTCTCCGATCATCTTCCGGCGATCTCCCAACCGTCTGGACCTCCGACGCTCCTCGCCTAGTCCCGGTCATCCTCCGTCTCACCATGACCTAGCACCGTCGCCCTGCAACCATCAAAGACAAGGAAACTCCTCACATAGCAATGCCCACAATGATATGCAATAAACCCATCCAACTCATCACTACCGTGCCCATACGGCCGGTACTGCCACTCCTAGCAGAGACAACTCAAATTGCTTCGTTTTGAAAATCAATCCAAATCAAACTCAAACTTGAGCACACCTTGCTCAAATAAAGTCAAATACTCATCACAAACATGGATGGACCTCCACATGGTCCTTCAACTTTATGCTACGCACATTGTTATTCATATCCATCAATGATTACCCTACCCTTGGTAACCTGTCGGGCAGACGATAAAAGGATTCAACGGATCCGTCCAGTGCTTGGATGATATAACTAGCCGGTGGTTGAAGAACTGCCAAAAAATGGCTTTCATGTGGCATCGTAGGTTCCTCCGTAAGGATCACCCATACCGCAATAATAAGAGAGCTTTTGACGGGACAAAGCAGACTGCCTTAGCTTCGAAGAATCACATTGGGAAACAAATATTTCCGACCATAAAGGATCTTAAAATTATTCACGGAAAGGGAGCCGACAGTACATCAATCCAGTGTTCCTGTGATAAGGCTCCTTTGTAGAAAAAGAGATCAGTATTTTGGGTCTTACCATATTGTCAGCACTTGGAAGTTCGACACATAATCAATGTCATGCACATAGAGAAGAACGTGTGTGACAGCTTGCTTGGTATCTTACTGGACATACCTAGCAAAACAAAAGATACACACCAAGCACGGATGGACCTCGAAGATATGAAACTCACGAAGGAGCTGCATCACAAAGACATGGATAAAGGAAAAAAGTACCTTCCCGCAGCCTGCTACACTCTGAGTAAGAAAGAAAAAATTAGTGTGTGCGAATGCTTGCAAGGAGTCAAAGTTCCGTCTGGTTACTCTGCCAACATAAAGAAACTAGGCTCAATGAAAGACTTAAAATTAATTGGCATGAAGTCTCACGATTGCCACGTGATGATGACACAGATGCTTCCAATTGCAATTAGAGGTGTTCTGCTAGAGAAAGTCCGAGACCCAATTATAAAGTTATGTTCATTCTTCAACGTGATTTAACGAAAGGCCATCGATCTGTTAAAACTAGATAAGTTGTAGGAAGATGTGGTTCACACTCTGTGTAGGCTTGAGATGTGTTTCCCTCCATCTTTTCTTGATATTATGTTCCATCTCATTGTTCACATTGTGAAAGAGATATAGATTCTCGGTCCTGTCACTACTACAGAAAGGCTTATATTAGACGCCTCATTACAGACGGTTCCTCAAAACCGTTTGTGACGAATAATGTCACTGACGGTTTTATATTGAAACCGTCAGTGACATTATCACGACGGTACTCTCGAAAACCGTCGCGATATACATCAATATCACGAGCGGTTTTAGTTAAAAACCGTCGTGAAGATATCACGACGGTTATTTTATAAAACCGCCTCGTAATATCACGTATTATCCTGACGGTTTTGTAATAAAACCGCTCGTGATATATCACGACGGTTTTATGATAAAACCGCTGCGAATGCTATGTTTATCATTGACGGTTTTTATAAAACCGTCAAATTTCTATCAGCAATATAAAATACAGAGGCCCGAGCCACTTGGTGCATTTTAGGGTTTCGGGATCTATTTTCATTTGGCTGCGGCTGTGAGGTGATTTGGTAAAAGAAGACCGTTGATTTTGAAGGGTGATTGAGGATCCATTTGATTTTGGTGATCTAAGGTTAGTAACGGTGTCTAATTGTAGTATATTCAAGATTTTGCTTGGTAAGGATAGAATTTGATGATTTTTTAGATTTAGCTTGTAGATTCATGTGTTCTTTCTATATAAGGGTAGTAATGGGTTTTACTTGCATTAACACTAATTAATGCTATATGCTTGGCGTAGATGGACCGAAGATTGATGTACACTAAGAACCGTGTGAGTGCCGAGTACATTAATGGTGTCTCCGCTTTTAGAAGAGCTGCAGAAGAGGATATGTTTAATAAGGGGGGGCAGTTTATGTCTTGTCCGTGCATTGACTGTGAGAATCTGAAGATGTTTCGAAACTTTGCGCAGATTGAAGCACACTTGATTATGTGGGGTTTCAAAACGGGGTATACATGTTGGACCAGTCACGGTGAAGAGCAGGAGATATAGGAAGCAGGTACTAACATGGTCGACGAAGTCAATGATATGTCGGATGGTCATATCAATTGTGGTTCCGATGAGGATAGGTTGCAGGAAGATAATCTGAATCAGATGCTGCGCGATGTAGAAGGGAACCGTGATGATAGAGAATATGGTAAATTCTGGGGCTTGATGGAGGACTCGGAGAAACCTTTGTTCCTGTGCGCAAGTCGAAATACACAAGGTTGTCATCCGTGCTTGAACTAGCTGAAATTGAAAGCAAGCAGCGGTTGGTCAATAAGAGTTTCACAACACTATTACGTTTATTGGCGGACATGCTTCCCGAGGGAAACGAGTTGCCGACAACCACCTACAAAGCTAAGAAGGTTCTTTGTCCCTTGGGAATGGATGTAGAAAGAATACATGCATGTCCGAACGACTGTATCCTGTACTGCCAAGAGTACGCGAACTTGCACATATGTCATGTGTGCAACGCATCCAGGTACAAGCGTAAGAGTCATTCGAATGATGAAAGTGAGGGCATCCAGGTGATGAAAGGACCTCCTGCTAAGGTGGCATGGTATCTGCCTATAATTCCTCGTTTGAAGCGTTTGTTTGCGAACCCAAATGAGGCAAAACTATTGCGTTGGCACTCGGAGGAGCGTAAGAATGATGGAATGCTAAGGCACCCTGCTGATTCCATCCAATGGAGAAACATCGATAGGAGGTTTCAAGAATTCGGTGAGGATCCGAGGAATATAAGCGTTGGATTGAGTAAAAATGGAATGAATCCTTTCGGTAACATGAGTAGCCGGCATAGCACTTGGCCCGTGAATCTCTGTATCTACAACCTTCCTCCTTGGTTGTGTATGAAGCGCAAGTACATTTTGTTGTCTGTACTTATCCAAGGACCGAAACAACCTAGGAACGATATTGATGTGTACCTAGCACCATTGGTGGAAGATCTGAAAACACTATGGGTTCCTGTGCAATTATGGGATGCGTACAAGCGAGAGAACTTCACTTTGCACCGCTTTTTGTTCTCGCACCATAAATGATTACCCCGCCCTTGGTAACCTATCGGGCCGAGTACAAAGGAACCAAAGCCTGCACTCACTAATTAGACAATACCGAGTGTGTGGCTGAATCACTCGCAAAAAGCTGTTTACATGCATCACCGTAGGTTCCTTCGGAGGAATCACCCATACCGCAAAATGAAAAAACAATTCGATGGAACGAACGAAGACGGTTTAGCTCCAAAGCCTTTAAGTGGGATAGATATCCATGATATGGTTAAGAACTTGGATGTTGCGTTTGGAAAGGGGCGTAAATCGAGGTCCCGTGAGAAGAGCACGTGGAAGAAGAGATCAATATTTTGGGACCTACCTTATTGGGAGCACCTAGAAGTTCGGCACTACATCGACGTGATGCACGTGGAGAAGAATATCTGTGATAGCTTGATTGGTCTCTTATTGAATATTAAAGGCAAATCAATGGACAGTATCAATGCACGCCTTGACTTGGTCAATATGGGCATAAGACCTGAGTTAGCACCGAAAGAGACAGATACTGGCCGAACATACTGCGAACCTGCTTGTTACACTTTGTCTAAGGCCGAGAGAACTGAACTGTGCCAGTGCTTGCATGGTGTGAAAGTTTCGTCCGGTTACTCCTCTAACATCAAGAGACTTGTTTCGATGCAAGATTTGAAATTAGTTGGCATGAAGTCTCATGATTGTCATGTGCTGATGACACAAATGCTCCCTGTGGCAATTAGAAGTATTTTGCCAGTCAAGGTTCGGGAGACAATCACGAGGCTGTGTTATTTCTATAACACAATTGCTTAGAAGGTCATCGATCCCGAAGCACTAGATGTACTGCAGGCTGAGGTGGTGATGACTCTATGTAATCTTGAGATGTATTTCCCTCCGTCGTTTTTTGATATCATGGTCCATCTCGTTGTTCACCTTGTGATAGAGATAAAGATATGCGGGCCCGTGTTCCTACGTAGCATGTACCCATTCGAGAGGTATGTGGGAATTCTCAAGTCCTACGTATGGAATCGATCTCGGCCGGAGGGTAGCATTGTCGAAGGTTATGCAACCGAAGAAGTCATAGAGTTCTGCGTCGATTATATGGCTCAGGTCGAACCAATAGGTGTGCCTCGATCCCGCCGTGAGGGGAGACTCTAGGGCATCGGGACCATCAGAAGGAAAGCAATCACGCCTGATCCAGCTTCCTATGCTTAAGCTCATTTCACGGTTTTGTAACACATGGATGTAGTGTCCCCGTACATCGATGAGCATAAGCACTGGCTACAGCAAGAGTCTTGGATCATGAGACAGCATAACCTTCAGTTTAACAGATGGCTGAAGGAGCGACCCATCACTGGGACCTCGTCAGGTGATACGCTCACATGATTGGCAAAAGGGCCAACATTTACAGTTGTAACATGGAAAGGATACGACTTAAATGGGTACATATTTTACATGAGAGATCAGGATATGAAGAGCACAAACCAGAACAGCGGTGTATGCATAGATGCGTTCAACACCGTTGGGTCAACGAGGAGCTCCTACTATGGGTTCATAGTGGAGATTTGGGAGATCGACTATGTACTATTCAAGATCCCCTTATTTCGGTGTCGTTGGGTCCACCTCCAGCATGTGAAGGTTGACAAATACGGTGTCACTATTGTCAACCTCGCACGCGTCGGATACCAAGATGAACCATTCGTACTCGCTAACCAAGCTGTTCAAGTATTCTATGTAATAGACCCGTCCAACAAGAAGAGACATGTAGTTCTTCTGGGAAAAAGGAGGATTGTCGGAGTAGAGAATGTAGTAGATGAGGAAGAATACAATCAATTCGAAGAGTTGCCTCCTATCGGAAAGAGCATCACAGTCCAGGAAGAACAACCCGAATAAGATAGCTACACACGCGTCGATCATCATGAAGGGCTAATTTTTATACAAAAGAATAAGCAAGTGGAGTTATGATTTTAAGTGTACTCTAGAAGATAATAGAGTTGTTTGTAATGAAATGATCGAAATTAAAAATAACTTTGTGTATATATGCATCTGATTTATTTAATATAGTTTCCTTTCCTTTACTGATATTGCTCGCACAAACTGAAGTATACATTATGTCAAGAAGGCCAAACTTTGGATTTACCTTAGCAATGAAGTTCTGTGTCAATCTTCATCACAGACGGTTCTATACTAGAACCGTCTGGGATTGTTTTATCACGAGCGGTTCTATTAATAGAACCGTCTGTGATAAAACTATCCCAGACGGTTCTAGTATAGAACCGTCTATGATAAAATAATATCACAGACGGTTCTAATCTAGAACCGTCTGTGATATTTTTATCACAGATGGTTCTAGTATAGAACCATCTGTGATATGGGAGACATATAAAAAGGCCACTTTGGCAGATCATTCATTCTCTACTCTTCCACTCACGCGCTCAAAACCCTAAGTATATTCGTCTCCGCCCCAGCTTGTCGACGCCTCCCCTTCGCCGACGGCGCCCCCTCGTCGACCCCTCCCCATCAACGATGCCACTCCCTCGCCGATGCCTCCCCATCACCGACGCTGCCCTCTCGCCGACGCCTCCCCATCGCCGACGCCGCACCCTCGCCGACGCCTCCCCATCGATTTTCGCTCGGTAAGTGCCGATAAGGGATGGATTCTTAGGAGGAGATTTTAACTTGGTTAGATTTCAAAATTATAAGAATAATGGCAAAGTAGATCATAAATGGTGTGATAAATTTAATGAATGGATAGAGATGCGGGGGCTTATGGAAATGCATTTATGCAGTACACACTTTACAGGCTAACAACCAAGATAATCTAAGCATGTCGGTGATTGATAGAATTTTTTGTAGCACTTCCTTCGAGGAAAAGTTTCTATTAGCTGTTGTCTCTTCCCTTGCCAGAATTGATAGTGATCATAGTCCTATCCTGTGGGATTCATGGGAGGACGTTCAATATATAAAACCAAGTTATAAATTGGAGAAGTGGTGGTTTCTTCATGAAGAGTTTAATCATATTGTTCATAAGACCTGGCATATTCCAAGTAAAGGGAAAAAGGCTATTGATAATTGGCAATGCAAGGTTAGGAATCTTAGGAAGGTTACTAAAGGGTGGAGTTTTATTGTTGAGTCTGAGATTAAGAAGAAGAAGAAATTTCTTTTGAATGAGTTTGATGCTATTGATGTTTTGTCTGAGTCTAGAATCCTTACTTCTGAAGAGGAAAACAGATTATTGTCTATTAAACAAGGGATATAAAATATTTGGGTTATTGAAGAAACCAAAGCTAGACAACGAGCTAGAGAAAAGAATGTTAAAGAAGAAGATAAAAATACTAAATATTTCCATGTCATGGCTAATCAAAGAAGGAGAAAGAACTTTATTACTTCTTGAGGGCCCTGATGGTCCTGTTTATGATACCAATAAGATGCTTGATATTGCTTGTGACTATTATAAATCCTTATTTGGCTTTGAAGCTAAACTTAACATGAACCTTGGAGATCTATAGATTAAGGGTATAAATTTCTAGGTAGTTCTGAGGTTGGTAAGAAAGCAAACATGAAAATAAGAAAAGATACTTGTTATGCCGCACCACCAAAATACTTATACTTGTATTCATGAATACTTATGCTTATGTTTTTTGTCATCATACGTGTTCGCTGATCTGAGCTAAAACCAACAGTCTGATCGTCGTTCCAGCCTTTGGTGTTGTACAACTCACTGCCAATGACATCTAGATCCAACCACATATACGGTGCACCTCCCTATCACTGCCAAAGTGCCAATGTGCACTTTATCTCCGCTCACGATCTCTACATTTCGTCACCACATTGTCCTCATTTCCTATGGCCAGTGTACACGTCATTCTCTCCACCGATTGCTTGTGGCACACCTTGACCATGCTTTCTCCGTTGGTGTGCATTAATGGCCCTTTTGCTATTCCTCAATCCATCCCTAGTGAGGTGTATGACTGTCCATTAAGTGGTTGTGTTTATTTATTAGAGAAATTCACTTCGATTTAGCAACTACAATAAGATCTTGTTGTTCATTTTTGGGCATATTCGATTTAGCAACTACAACAAGATTACTCAAGCCAATTGTGCATGGTGTGATCAGACTAGTGTCAGAGACCAAGTTAGACATTACTTATGAGAACTTTTAACTAAAATATCATGAATTGCTTCTCTCAACTTACCTTCTCTGAACTACCTTTATACCCATTAAATAAAAGCAGCTATCAATTGGTAGCCTTCCATGTTTGTTTACTTTTCTTTCTTGTTGTGCCACGACAACCAGCCTAGATTGCAAGACGGTGTCCCCTCATTCGCCGTCTGAAGGATGTGATGAGTCACCGAAAAGAAAAACTCCTTGAGGTCCAAGAGGAGCAAATAAAAGGCCCACGAAACGATATACCATCACAGCGGTTGATCGAAAGGATGGGGCCCCCACCGAACCAAGAAAGGCAGTGAATGCATTTAGGACATTGTGCGGGATAGTCGCACGAGAACGGGTCCCCATCACATGTCCATCCTGGAAGTCACTGACTGATGAGAGCCGCAACGACTTGGTGATAGAAATTATGTCTTCGTTCGATATCCCAGAAGACTTTGTGATCTTAGTGCGACGGTATGCCTTTGCTAGTGGCGGAAAGGCGTGGAAGAATTTCAAGAGCACCCTTGTCAAGGAATATGTCAAAGGACAGGACTCCCTTCTCTAAGTGCGGGTTCATTCTTTGAGGATATATGGCAAAATTTTGTTGAGGCGATGACGACGGATGAATCGTGCATCAAAGTGAAGCCCACAAGGCCTGCGCAGTAAGGAGCACCCACCCCACTTGACTTGGCACCGCTGGGTACGCGGGGAAGAGGGACCAATGGGAGAGGGAGGACGAGGAGGCATGTGTGCCATTTCCATGTATCGTTGACCGACGCGTCAGAGACTGGCTGAGAGCAAGGTCAAGTGCAACGTCTTCCGGCACCGTCTCCTTTACAAACCCCACGGACGAGGAAGTCTGCCAACGACTGGTAAGATATCGGACTTCCAATTTTGTACGTAATTAGTCCGTAATTTCGTAAGTGAATTAACTTTTCGAGATCTTGCAAGTAGCGTTGAGTACACAATCTTCCGAGGGCACTTTTTTGCCAGACAGGGAGAAAGATGTACTCTCCACAGCCTTGAGAAATAAGGAACACCCTGGTCGCACGCGAGGCGTTGGGGTTTTTGTTCCCTGGAAGTCAGGATTTCCAGGCGACTCAGACAAATACCGCAGTAGGAAGAGAACCAAAGCAGAGCGAGAGGAACGACTGGTACAAAGGATTGAGGAAAGACTAAGAGAAAAATTCAACAATAAGATAAAAAGCCTCGAGGAAAGGCCCCACTACCAAAAAGAGCAGCTGTGCGTCCGCCACTCCCACAGCTGAACATGGGAAATCTCCTGTCTATGACATCAAGGTACTTATATATATGTCTTGAATGCTCCATACAAATAGTCATTGGACGCAGATAGCTAATCGTGTGTCTTGTTATGTAGGTGGCCACGCGGCACTCTCAAGTGAGACTTGTCCATGGTGCCACTATTATTCCTATTTGCGCGGTGGTGGTCGTATCCGTTTATTGAAGGGGCGCTGGTGCACGGCACCCTTGTGGCACAGGGATTCACGAAGGTTAGTGTGGACGGTGTAAACGATAATTTCAAGACCGTCCCACTTCCGATGCCCCCAAACGACGAGATTGTGACACTGGGGGACGCCATTCACAGTTTTATCCAGTGGCCCAGCAGCGACATCTCCCTGGACGCCCGTCCTCCATCACCGGAGCTTCCCCAACTGCCTGAGCCAGATGATGCACCTCAGCAGAGCACCAAATCGGCTCCCGTGCCCCCTGCATCAAAGGACATTCAGTTGGATGGTGCCCACTCGTCGCCCGTGCAGACTCCTTATGGCAGAAAAAAAGTCAAGGGCAAAGCGAAGCAGATCATGAAGAAATTGGACTATCCAATTGCCCCGGCGCGCGAGTATACCACTAGAGAGCCTTTGTAACAGGAGAGCGCATGAAGAACCTTTCTATTGCTTGCGTCAGTTGCGAATTGGTGCATCCAACAAAGCTAAAAAGCGATGCAAGACCGCATAACGAGTATATCAGTCAGTTTCAAGTATGAGCATCTATTCAATGAGTCATCGGGGGGATTCATCACAGCCGACTTCAATGACCTTTTTGACGTCTTCAACCTTGACGCCCTCGACGCCGCGCTCTTGAGATGCTGGACATTGTAAGTGTGTGCATTCACATTCTACATTCGTATAATATCGATAAAAGTCATATATATATATGACTCAATGCTTTCGTATATTTAGATACATGATCCAGGAAGCGAGGAAGAACGAACAACCGGTGGGTTTTCTGGACCCACACATAGTCTCCAAGCAAACAATGGACAAAGATTATGGATTTGTCGAAAAATACGTCGAAGAGGCCTTGGCGGCTCAAAAAGATAAAGAGTTCATACTTTTACCCCACAACCCAGGGTAAGTGCTAGTTTGATTTGCACTATGCTCGCAACTCTGTTCTGTTAATTGACCATGCCGACATACCTGTTTAGGTTTCATTGGGTTCTCATTGTAATTCATCCATCGACGAATCGGGTTATTTACCTTGATTCCTTACAGAGTGGCAGCCATGACTTACAACCTATCGCAAAATTAATCACCAGGTAATTAATCACGTTTCCTCCAAAGATAACATGGTCATGTAGGTTGTTCAAACGTGTATGTTTCTCCTGGAATAGCTGAGGCTAACCTATTGCAATCACGTAGCGTGTTCAAAGTGTACAAATATTATGGAGGGCCTTCTGACAAGGATAGGGCAAAGCTGAATCACGATTTTAAGTTTCCGGTAACCGCTGTACACAATAATCCTATGTAAACTATGTAATAATGAATATGGAACTAACCAAATCTATATTTGCAGTGCCACCAGCAGGGAAAGGGAAATAACCGTTGTGGATTTTACGTTTGCCACAACATGGAACTCCTTGTCACTAAGAAAACGCCCAATCGGGTAACAACTGCGTTGGAAGAGGCCGATCTGGAGCGAATTCGAGGCCAGCTTTGTGCCTTCTTGCTCAGTCAAGTTTTACACAAAAGAGGTGAGTTCCACGCTGCCGTATAACTTGAGGAGTCATATTTTTTCTAAATTACCATTTGGGTTAATTGTCAAACTTGTGTTGTGGATTTGTAAATTGTAGTTGTGTATTCGATTAATTGGTTAATGCTATTGAGTTACATTTGGTTAATATATCTGAGTTCATTTCTGAAATGGTTGTAATGTTTTTGTAACATGAGTTTAGTTATTCTGTAATCTGCTTTTTTCCAGAGGGCGTGGCTAGCATTTCCTAAGGCTAGCCAATAAATAGATTAATGGTTGCCTGTTGGAAGTCTTATCACAGACGGTTTTTAATTAAAACCAGTCTGTGATATAAAGATGTAACAGACGGTTTCAAACAAAAACCATTTGTGATATCATCACATCATAGACGGTTTTCAACTAAAACCATCTGTGATGTAATGATGCAACAGACGGTTTCAAACAAAAACCGTCTGTGATATCATCACATCATAGACGGTTTTCAACTAAAACCGTCTGTGATGTAATGATGTAACAGACGATTTCAAACAAAAACCGTCTGTGATATCACAGACGGTTTTAGTTTAAAACCGTCTGTGATATATTCTATCACAGACGGTTTTAGTTTAAAACCGTCTGTGATATATTCTATCACAGACGGTTTAGAAACCGTCGTGATATGCCGTAACATCATCGACACATGATTTACGCACGGTCAGGAAACCGTCTGTGATGACGGTTCCGAACCGTCTGTGATAAGCTTTTCTGTAGTAGTGTGTGTTTCTGCATCAGATGTACCCTTTCGAGAGGTTTATGGGGGTTATAAAGAAATATGTTCGAAACCGACATCTATCGGAAGGCTGCATTGCCGATGGTTAGAGAACCAAGGAGGTCATTGAGTTCTGCGTCGATTATATGGATCTCAAACCGATTGGTGTGCCTGTATCTCGGCATGAGGGGAGACTACATGGGAAGGGACACTAGTCAAGAAATCACTCCGTACTAGCAATCTAGCTTCATTCACACAAGCACATTTTGCAATTTTGGGACAATAGGTTGTGGTGGCCAATATATCAACATGCACAAGAGCATGCTTTCCAGAACAAACCCAGGGAAGTCAGAGGTTTGGATCTCAAGAGAGCATAGACATAACTTCAGCGATTGGTTGCATATACACATGATGCATACGGAGACATAGTACGCTCAGTTGAAAATGTTGGCTCAGGGACCGTCAACTACAATTCAGACATTCCAAGGATGTGACATAAATGGTTTTACATTTTATACAATACCATAAGATAAAAAGAGCACCAACCAAAACAGTGGTATCCGTATAGATGCCTATGATAGCAATGGAAATAGGCAAACCTACTATGGATTCATAGAAAAGATTTGGAAGCTTGACTATAGACTTTTGAAGGACCCTCTCTTTCGGTGCCAATGGGTCAGACTTTCAAGGGGCGTGAACATCGATAAGTACGGTATCACTACCATGGACCTCAAACTCATCAGATACAAAGAAGAACCATTCGTACTTGCTAATTTTGTTACACAAATCTTCTTTGTAGCTGACTCGGCTAACAAGGAGCGCCACGTGGTTATTTAAGGAAAAAGAAGGATTATCGGAGTTGAGAATGTTGTCGACGAGGAAGAGTACAACCAATTTGTTGAGCTTCCTCCTTCTGGAGAGGACTTTGACCTTAGTCTCATGGAAGAGAGCGAGGAAGCTATGTACATACGCCGCGATCATGACGAAGGTCGAATCGTAGCTTAGTTGTACTAATTAAATATATGATTTCTTTTGTAAGAACGACATATTTATTTTCTCATATTTAAAAATTAATATATTATATGGAGTAAAGGAAATTGAGGTTATGCTTGGAACTACCTTTGAGTTTCTATGAATTAGACTGCATTTGTGTGAATTTTTGCATTTGTGTGAAATTTTGAAGCATTATTTGACTACTGCCTTTGTGTGAATTTTGAAGCATTATTTCACTTTCAAAATATTAAAACTATTAAAACAGTGAGCAATCTAGATTTTTAGAATTTTATAACTTGGTCGAAATTAGGGGAAAATATTTATATAAAAAAGTAGATGTCCTATAGTATGCCTCCAAAAATTATCAGAATTTTGATAGGATTTCAAAAATCCCAAAGCACTCAGCCTTTGAAATGAAATAAATTGAAAGTTTCACTTAATTACGTCGCATACCAGCTTAGCACTACCAGTTGCCTCATAAAACCGATAGTGATATGTCTTATTACTGCCGGTTTCTAATCTCAACAGGCATTATCACTGCCGGGTCAAGTTCCCCTGGCAGTGATACTCTAGTATTACTGCCGGTTTGTGGAGTGGGCCGACAGTGATAATTCACTATCACTACTGGCTCTCCTTATGGACCGGTAGTGATATGCTATCACTACCGGTTGTTGTGGCCAGCCGGCAGTGATAGTCCACCCCTATATATTCGAAATGCCGCACACCCTCCCCTCAGTTACACTCTAACCTAGCGCTATTGCCTCTCCGCCACATTCTCGCGTACCTCCGCATCGTCGCCTTGCCGGATCCCACCGTCACCTCGGATTGCATCACCTCGGTCCTCCCTATCGTCGGCTCGTACCTCCCCGGCATCGTTGCCTCAGTCCTCCCCACCGTCGCCTCCGATCGTCGTCGCCTCAGACCTGCCCGCCTGCTCGGTGACCTCTCCGGCGCCGTCGCATTCTTTACCGAGAACTTCTTTTCCCATTCTAATTGGATTTTGGGTATATATAATATCTACCGTGCATCCATCGAATTGAGCTTGCATTTGTATGTCCGATGTGCTTGTATCTTATGCTATTGAATTGAGCGGTATGTATGCGGATGTTCATCTTTTGTTATCTCAGAACACATTTTGATCCGACAACATTATCAAGAGAATTTTTGAAAAACCTTATTCGAACATGTCATGTCCTGTATATGGACATAAATGAATTGGATATATAGTTGTGCATCATATTATCGTAAACACGACATGAATGAACAAATTAGTAAGTAGTAAAAAAATAGCACCACCGGTTTAATGACCGTCAAATTTGGCACTTCAGGTTTGCATTTTATGTTTTAACGTAATATTGCAAAACAAAATATAATCAGTTATTATAGGATAAGAAATGTTATCATGTAGATTAAGATATGGGGGGCCATGGTGTAGTCATATGTGTGAACATAATGGGTGAAACTCATTTAGCTCAAGACTCTTGATAGAGAAATTTTCCCAAGCAAACAGAGAAGAAAACAAAGACAAGAATGTAACTTAGCATGAAAAATTATTTTCTACATACAAATCAGACAACAAAGGATAAAATGCATTCATTAATCATTATGATCATTGTCACAGAAACATAGCCAATTTTTTAGGTCAATTAATTTCATGGGAGAAATATGGTTTTTGGCAAGTCAGGAGTAGTGCAGCAATATATGACACTTTTAGTTCCATTTAAACGATCGTATTAAAATGTTTAGGTGCTCCAATAATGAAGGACCATGTGGAGGTCTACCCAGGTTTGTGATGAGTATTTTTACTAACTTGAGCTTGTTATGCTTTTGTTTTAGTTTGATTTGGATTGGAATTGAAATTTGAAGCAATTTGAGTCTTCTCTGTTTTCCTGGTGCTACCGAGCGGCATCGGACCAAATGGCCGGTGTGATATTTCTAGAGAGGGTGTTTTTAGGGGATTTTTCCGAGCGGTGCTACCGGGAGAGGGGTAGCACCGGCCCTTTGGAGCGGTGTGAAAAATCCAAAGAAGGGGTTTTTTCGGTTTTGCGTAGAGTGGTGCTACCGGCCTAGGGGCGGTAGCATCGGCCAGGATGAACAAAGTTGAATCTCGAATTGTGTACTTTGATGAATCTCTTGCGTATCTTTGTGGGCAATGCTATGTGAGGTGTTTCCTTGTTTTTGATGGTTGCAGGACGACAGTGCTAGGTCATGGTGAGGCGGAGGATGACCGGGACTAGGTGTGGAGCGTCGGAGGTCCAGACGGTCGGGGATAACCGGAAGACGATCGGAATCGAAGTCTGTGCAAGCCAAGAAGACAAGGAACCGATGAGATGGCCCAATAGTTTAGAGGATCAATCCTAGCTCTTGATGGAGTGCTCTAGGGTTGAGAGGATCATCTAAGGGTGGTAGATGGCCCAAGAGTAGTATAAATAGAGGGGGAGTGGTAGCCTTCACCTATTTGAATGTTTTTGAGGTTTTGTGCTCCTTTGAGCTTTGCCCACTTGAATGTGAGGCTTTGTAAACCTCTCCTTCCAGAAATGAAAATATTTTCATCTATGTTCAATTTCCTTTACTCATTTACCTTCTTGCAATTTACATTTACGCAATTTGGATTTGCCTCCCCTCCTTCTACATGCTGACGATTCTTACGCCGAGGATGTTGATTGTTGGATGAATCTTGTCTTAGATCATATCCCAATCATCTAGGCAATCCATGCATTTTCTTGCAAGAAATCGAATTTTGTGTTCTTGAGTGAATGATCATGTGAATTGCATTTCGTCAAGTCTCTACTTGTTCTTTTGCTTGCTGTGATATGTGGGAGGTTATCCAAGATCATCTTGATCATCAAAACCCCACGAGCAAGTCTTGAATGATGTTCTTTTGATTTGCTCAAAACATGGTGCGTTCTTCCTTTCTGGGCAAAAGGTTGAAACTTTGACTTCAATCCTTGTGATTGAAGGTTGGAATAAGTTCCTGACATCCGGGGGATCTTATCTACCAAGTTTCGTTAGTTTTTATCCAGTCGATCAAAATATTCATCGAAATTTCCTTTTAGGTCGTGCTGATTTTTCAGGCTGTTCTTGACCTGTTCTTGAGCCTGGTGCTACCGCCCCTCGTGCGGTGCTACCGGGCTTCCAGCAGTAGCACCGGCCAGACATCATATTTGGCTCTTTTTAATCGGCTCCTTTTGTGTGTTTTCTTCGCGGGCTTGTTTGGGTTATTTGTAGGGGGACGTTTTTATGTTGCGACCATTCACCTCCTCTGTTCGCCATCTCGATCTTTCAATTGGTATCAGAGCCGGTTCTGCTCTCAACAGTGATGGTGATGGACAATTATTCCACCAAGCCTCCTATTTTTTGGAGTTGGTTTTTTGTTTTGGAAATCGCGGATGGAGTCATACATCACTGCCGAGGGCATCCTGATATGGTAGAAGGTGAAACTCCTGTATGAGGTTCCTGCTGATGAAAACGTCACGGTCGGCAATATGGCTGACATTGAGGCGAACGCTAAGGCAAGGAACATTCTCATACAGGGTCTTAACTGCAGTGAGTATGATAGGATTTCTCACTTCCGATCTGCTCACCAGATTTGGGTGACCCTCTTTGCTTATCATGAGGGCACTACCCAAATCAAGATGGTGAGACAGGATCAATTCAAGCGTAATTACAACAAGTTTGAACAACACGCTGGTGAGAGTCTTGATGAGTGTTTCAGTCGCTTTACTAAGATTTTGAGCAATCTCTGAGCAGTTGGTTGCATATACTTCGACTCGGATAATGCTCGCCATTTCTTGAGTGCACTCGATTTTAGAGTTTGGGAGATGAAGGTGACCACCATCAAGGACACCACCGACTTGTCGACTCTGACTTTTGACAGGCTTTATTCCCACCTCAAGACTCATGAGATCGATGTCATCTGTTGAAAATGATATCTCAGTCGATGGCCTTAGTCACCGATCCCATTGGATCTTCTTCTGATCCTTCTGTTGGTTTCTCCCTCTCCACCCTTTGCGAGCTAAGCGATGACCAATTGGAAAAATTTCTAGAAAATGAGCTTACTCTTTTAGCCCACAAATTCTCTTATGCATACAAGAGGGTGAGAGAGAGGAAGAGAAGTGGCACGATCAACTGCTTCGAATGTGGTGGCCCCAACCACATTCGGGCGAATTGCCCCAAACTGGAGAAGGCCAAGAACAACTTTGGTGGTTCGACAAAGAACGACTAAATCAACAAGAACCACAACAAGAAGCCTCCAGTTCGCAAGCCGGTGCATGAGAAGAAATACCTTAACTTCTCCAAGAACAAGAAGCTCTTCCACTGTGTTCTTACCACGGTTGACGACATCAACCTCTCCGACACGGAGACATGGAGCGACGAGGGCGAGGATGTGATGAGGACATTACTTCTATGGATATAGCCACACCTACAAATCCATCACCTACACATCAATCGGAACCCACTGCTATAATACAAGGACCGATTACTCGAGCTCGCGCACGTCAACTAAATTACCAGGTGAATACGTTCCTCCGGCTGCATATAAATATTTTAATGGATGGAATGCTATTCAATTCTTGTGATGATGTCCTTTGCCTCAGGAACCAAGAGGAGGAATCAAGCAAGCTGAAGTATAGAAGAGACGTGCACGAGTTGGGTTCAGATTCGACTCCAGGACAGGGCTGACTTGTTTCGGCCGCATCAAGTTCTGAACTCCGTTTGGGGCGTTCTTGTACTTCACGGAAAGCTTATCAAGTCTAATTTCTAACGGATCTGGATTCACATCTAAACTTCATCTGAGTCGACGGGAATCATCCAAACAAGCGGCGTCACTTTTTCAGTCCGAGTCAAAGTGGGCCTTTGGCCTTGTAACAAAGAGAGCCCAATTAAGGCCACGCTTTAGGGTTCCTGGACGCACTCTCCACAATATAAACAGCCAGCCACTACCATTAGGAAAGGGGTTTTTTAGATCAAAGATAGCAGTTGCTACTTCTTGTAATCGCGCGTGTTGACTAAACCGCTCGAATTACTTGTCTTCGGGACCCCCTCTTTTGTGATTCTGATTGAACTCGTGGTTTCAATTCTAAATTCAGTTGCTTGTTCATCTTGTTCTTGCGCGTTCTTTGATTGCTTGCAGGGACAAAGGCCTTCGTGGTCAGGTTGATCGTGCGCCAGCAAGATCAATAACAACTTCAGGAGCTGGTGTAACGATTGCTAAGGCGCATCGTCTGGGGACGGTGTAGTCAGATCGCCAACGTCTTCTCCCACCAAATCGAATCCATTCCCTCTAATCGAAAGGTCGGGACCTATCCTTCTATCACGTGGCATGAGAGCTCAAGGTGGATCGGTGAGAGATTTTTTTTCATCATTTAATTTACCTATAGTCCAGAAAACCATAAAAAAATTAGGCGATTAGATCTCCATTTTCCAAAACAGTTTGTGCCCTTGCTTTTGCTGCTTAGTTCTTGGCTTGTTGAATTTACGGTTGCTTCGATGAGTCGAGTTGCTGGTCTTCAGTTTCTGCCTTTAGAGTTTTGAGTTCCAGTCACGCTTTTATCACAGTTGCGATCATAATTTGAGTCGGATTCTTTTAGTAGATCAGATCAGAGTTGAGTTTGATTTTTGTCTAGTGTGGGAGATCAGATTAGGTGGCCAATTCCCTTGCTCCATTTCCTAATCCTAGTGACTCTTTGTGTTTACCAAAGTAGATATCAATTTCCAAAAAAAAAGGCCGGTGGAGATACAAGAGCCGCACCAAATCAGAGAAGAAAAGGAAAGTGCAGATTTCAAAAACCGCACTAGATGAATTGCACTAGATCTTTTTATTACCTTTATACCCCTAGTTTGCCTGAAAGTCATTTGTGCAGATTTCGATTTTAGGGTCTCCTTAGTTTATCTAAGAGAGTTTTGTGACCCCCCAAAAAAAAGAGACAGCTTGTTGTTTTGGGTGTTTCGGTGGCGACGTTTGTGTCTCAGCTCGCGTCTCTAGTACGGTTTGGAATAGGGCCAAGACGGCATGCAGTCGTGAACGTTTATTCACTTCTTCGTGACTAACGTGGTGAAGGTTTCTCCTTGTGCTATTTCAGCCACCTATATCTCCACAATTGTCTCCTACTCTCTGAAGTTGTTTGTATTGCTGGTTGCCATCACCTCCTTGCTGAGCTTGGTAAGAACAAGTAAGAACTTGTTTAAACAGGTTGAGAGTGAGCGACTTGACACCAGCACACCCCTTGTAGATAGGGATAATCTGGTTACTTTGTATCAGCTATTTTTTTGTTTTCTCTAACCATGGTAGGATCGAAAGCCGATAAAGTGGTGCAACACTCACCTCGCACACAGGGAATCATACAGCACTTTGAGCGCCAAGTGCGTCTACACATGGATGCGCTTGATGAGGATGTTCGTGTTACCAATGATCGCCTTGGTAAATTGGAGGCAGTTCAGATTTACACCCACACAAAAATCACCGTGTTGGAGGCTTCTGTTGGAACAATCAACACCTCTCTTGCAGCATTCTTGCAGCGACTTGAGGAGAGGGATCGTGGACACCTAGCTGATGGACATGTGAGCAGTGTTGCAGGTGACAATGAACAGGACTTTGCAGCGGACACCGAAGTTGGGGAAGAGGAGGATGATAGACCACGATGATAGCTACACCACCACCGTCATGGTATGGGATTTCGACCACCACGACAATAGGTACATGAAAATGTTAACTCACTAGGATCTATCAAATTCAGCATGCCACCATTTGATGGGAAATATGATCCTGATGCATACCTCACATGGGAACTAGCTGTAGATCAGAAATTTGCTTGCTTTGAATTTCCTGAACATAAAAGGGTTAGGGTTGCAACTAGTGAGTTTACTGATTTTGCTTCTGTTTGCTGGCGTGAGTATCGTAGTAAGACCCTAAATAATGTGCCACAAACTTTGTATGCTTTGAAAAGGATCGCGCGAGCTAGATTTGTTCCTTCATATCATGCACTTGATTTGTTACATAAACTGCAGCAATTGAGACAAGGTAGCAAATCTGTGGAAGAGTATTATCAGGAGCTACAAATAGGCATGTTGCATTGTTGGTTAGTGGAAGAAGAGGAAGCTATTATGGCTAGATTTATGGGAGGGCTGAACTGTGAAATTCAGGACATATTAGCTTACAAGGAATACAATTCTGTCACTTGTTTATTCCATCTTGCTTGTAAAGCTGAAAGGGTAGTGTAGGGGCGTCGCGCAAGGACTAATGTTTCTACAGGTCGGACTACATCATGGCAACCACGTACGTCAGCTGCTGCCCCAAACCGTGCATCTCCACAGGGTGCTACTGGCAGCCTGCCACACGCACCTCCAACAAAACCAATACCGCGGGCATCTGTGGGAACAAAGGGGTCAGCACTAACTTCACCAAGAGCGTTTCTTCCGTAGCATCCACTGGAAGAACAAGGGATATTTAGTGCCTACAATGCAAGGGATTTGGGCATGTGAGGAAAGATTGCCCAAGCAAACATGTGCTGAATGTGCGGGATAATGGTGAGTATTTCTCTGCTAGTGATTTGGATGATGAGACATATGCTATGCTTGCCGCTGACCATGCAGGAAGTGGGGATGAGAAGGAAGAAGAACACGTTAGTGCTGAAGATGTAGAACATTATGAGAGCCATGTTGTGCGGCGTGTGTTGAGTGCCCACATGGGGAAGGCCGAATATAACCAGCGACATAATTTGTTTCAAACCAAGTGTGTGGTCATGGAGTGCTCATGCCGCATCATCATTGACGGGGGTAGTTGCAGGAACCTAGCAAGTTCTGAGATGGTTCAAAAGCTTGAGCTGAAAACAAGCCCACAACCACAGCTGTACTACATCCAATGGTTTAACAACAACGATAAAATAAAGGTAACACGATTAGTAAGAGTGCATTTTGCCATTGGTTCATATCATGACTATATTTACTGCGATGTTGTGCCTATGCAAGCATGTTCTATGTTGTTCGGTAGGCCATGGCAATACGATAAAGACTCCTTGCATCATGGTAGAACTAATCAGTACTCTTTTGTGCATAAAGAGAAGAAAGTTGTTTTACATCCTATGTCTCCTGAAGCCATTTTGAGGGATGAACTTGCTAGAGCCAGCAAAGAAAAAAATTGAAAACATGCGAAGAGTGAAAATCAGATTGTAGCAAAGGAATTGGTACAACATAAAGAGAGAAATCTAAATCTGTTCATGAGAGGAAAGATGAGATTAAACTGAAGGGTGCTTGTTTACTTGCTTCCAAATCTGATTTAAATGAGTTGAATCATGGCTCTATAGTTTCCTGTGCTTTGGTTTGCAAAGAAGCTTTATTTTCATTTGAAGATACATCCTCTTCTTTGCCTCCTGCTGTCATTAATCTTTTGCAGGAGAACATAGATGTTTTTCCAAAGGAGGTGCTGCCGGGACTGCCACCAATCCGTGGAATTGAGCATCAAATTGACCTCATCCCCAGGGCCTCCTTACCAAACCGTACGCCATACAGAACCAATCCAAAAGAAACCAAGGAGATACAATGCCAGGTGCAAGAATTGCTTAACAAAGGGTATGTGCGCGAATCTCTTAGTCCATGTGCTGTCCCAGTACTTTTAGTTCCTAAGAAAGATGGATCGTGGCGCATGTGTGTGGATTGTTGAGCGATTAACAACATTATAATTAGATATCGTCATCCTATTCCTAGGTTGGATGATATGCTTGATGAATTGAGTGGCTCTATTGTGTTCTCTAAGATCGATTTGCGTAGTGGATGCCACCAGAATCTCATGAAATTGGGGGATGAATGGAAAATAGCTTTTAAAATAAAATTTGAATTGTATGAGTGGTTAGTAATGCCCTTTGGACTCACTAATGCACCCAGCACTTTCATGAGAATAATGAATGAGGTTATGCGCCATTTCATTGGAAAATTTGTGGTGGTATATTTTGATGATATTCTGATTTATAGTAGAACACTAGAAGAACATCTTGATCATTTGCATGTTGTTTTTCGTGCTTTACGTGATGCTCGTTTATTTGGTAATCTTGAGAAGTGCGCCTTTTGCACGGATTGAGTCTCTTTTCTTGGCTATGTTGTTACTCCGTAGGGAATTGAAGTTGATCAAGCCAAGGTTGAAGCAATGCACAGCTGGCCAGTTCCAACAACGGTCACACAGGTGCGAAGTTTTCTATGACTTGCTAGATTCTATCGCCACTTTCTGAAGGATTTCAGCACCATCGCTGCACCATTTCATGAGCTCACTAAGAAGGGAGTTCCATTTGCTTGGTGCAAAGCACAAGAGAACGCCTTCAACATGTTGAAAGATAAGTTGACACATGCACCACTTCTCCAATTGCCTGATTTCAATAAAACCTTTGAACTAGAATGTGATGCTAGTGGGATCGGGTTGGGAGGTGTGTTGTTGCAAGAAGAAAAACTTGTTTCTTATTTTAGTGAGAAATTGAGCGGGCCTAGTTTGAACTATTCTACTTATGATAAGGAGTTATATGCGCTAGTTCAAACTTTGGAAACATGGCAACATTATTTATGGCCCAAGGAATTTGTTATCCATTCTGATCATGAGTCACTAAAGCATATTCGAAGTTAAGGGAAACTAAACTGAAGGCATGCTAAGTGGGTTGAATTCATTGAATCTTTTCCTTATGTCATTAAACACAAAAATGGAAAGGAGAATGTTATTGCTGATGCCTTGTCTAGGCGATATGCTATGCTGTCCCAACTTGACTTCAAAATTTTTGGGCTGGAAACGATTAATGGGCAATATGAGCATGATGCTGTTTTTAAGGATGTGTTGCTGAATTGTAAAGTGGGAAAAATGTGGAATAAATTTGTCCTCAATAATGGGTTTGTGTTTAGAGCTAACAAGTTATGCTTCCAGCTAGCTCCGTTCGTTTCTTCTTGCTACAGGAAGCGCATGGAGGTGGGCTGATGGGACATTTTGTTGTGAAAAAGACGAAGGACATACTTGCTAGCCATTTCTTTTGGCCAAAGATGAGGCGGGACGTGGAACGCTTCATCGCTCGTTGCACAACATGTAAGAAAGCTAAGTCACGACTTAACCCACATGGTTTGTATATGCCCCTTCCTGTTCCTAGTGTGCCTTGGGAGGATATTTCCATGGACATTGTTTTAGGATTGCCTAGAACAAAGAAGGGGAGGGATAGCATCTTTGTTGTGGTGGATAGATTTTTCTAAGATGGCACACTTCATACCTTGTCATCAGAGTGATGATGCTACCCATGTTGCTGATTTGTTTTTCTGTGAGATTGTTCGATTGCATGGTGTGCCAAACACAATAGTTTCAGATCGTGATGCTAAATTTCTTAGCCACTTTTGGAGAACTTTATGGGATAAATTGGGGACTAAGCTGCTGTTTTCTACTACTTGTCACCCCCAAACTAAGGGGCAAACCGAAGTTGTCAATAGAACATTGTCCACCATGCTTAGGGCTGTTTTAAAACTAAACATTAAGATGTGGGAAGAATGCTTGCCTCATATTGAGTTTGTGTATAATCGTTCGCTGCATTCTACTACTAAGTTGTACCCTTTTGAGATTGCGTATGGCTTTGTTCCTCGTGCTCCCATTGATTTAATGCCTATTCCACCTTCGGAGAAGTTGAATTTTGACGCTACACAACTTGCTGAACTGATGTTAAAAATGCATGAGACAACTAAAGTGAACATTGAGTCTATGAATGAGAAATATAAGATTGCTGGTAGTAAAAGAAGGAAACATGTAACTTTTGAACCTGGAGATCTTGTTTGGTTGCACTTGATGAAGGACCGTTTTCCTGAATTAAGAAAGTCTAAGTTGATGCCTAGAGGTGACAGTCCTTTTAAAGTATTGGGAAAAATTAATGATAATGCATATAAGCTTGAGTTGCCTGCAGATTTTGGGGTCACTCCCACATTTAACATTGCAGATTTAAAGCCATACTTTGGAGAAAAGGGCGAGCTTGAATCGAGGACGACTCCAATGCAAGAAGGGGAAGATGATGAGGACATCACTTCGATGGATATTGACACACCTGCATATCCATCACCTACACATCAATCGAAACCCGCTGCTGTAATACAAGGACCGATTACTCGAGCTCGTGCACGTCAACTCAATTACCAGCTGAATGTGTGTCTGTGCACTCCCTCTTGTACCCCACTGCCTCGAGGACGGACATACATTTTGCTGTGTGTCTGTGCGCTCGATTTCAGGCTTCTCCTCGCGCCTCTCACCGCCAGGCGGTGAAGAGCATCTTCAGATACCTTCGTGCTACCATTGATTATGGTATTTGGTACTCTTCTTCTTGTCTATCCTTTCGAGCCTTTTCCGATGTAGACTTTGCTGGCTGTAGGATAGATAGGAAGAGCACTTATGGCACTTGCCAATTCATTGGCACTTCTCTTGTTCCTTGGTCATCTAGGAAGCAGCCTGAGCTTGTACAGTCCACCGCAGAGGCCGAGTTTGCTGCTGCAGCCAGTTGCTGTAGTCAGGTTCTCTGGATGAGATTGACCTTGTGGGACTTTGTGTTAGAGATAGGGAGTGTGCCATTTTTCTGTGACAACACTTCTGCTATTTGCATAGCTAAGAACCAAGTGCAGCATTCCCAGACCAAGCATATTGATATTAGATATCACTTCCTTAGAGACCATATGGAGAAAGCTGATATCGCGCTTCAGTTTGTAGAGAGTGACCTTCAGTTAGCCGATATCTTTACCAAGCATTTGGATAGCTCCAAGTTTGTTGCCCTGAGGAGTGAGCTTGGGGTCATGTGCGCTTACGGCCTATTGTGATGGGGAGCTGGTTTGTATACTATATATTATATGTTTTCTTCCAGTTTCTTCCTTTCTCTTGTTTTGTTCTGGGTGCTTATGGGGTTTAGTCTCTAGAGTTATGAGTTCACTTCACTTAGACTTCTAGTATGCTTTGCATGGACCTCTCATCTTATGCTATAGGTTACTATCATGCACAATTAGCTGTTCTCTCTTCTCTATAGGATGAGTTCCCTCACAGTCTTATAAGTCTAGCAGTTGTTGGGCCCCCTGGGTAGACAGGGTCTGTGTGCACTCCTTAGCTTGAGATCTAGAGTTAGCTTCCCTATGTTAGCCATTGGGGAAGATGAGAGCGAGTCTGAGTCATAGTGTTCTCTACTATCTTTTCTATACTCTATAGCCACCCAGTTTGCAGTTTTCTCGACTTCTTCTCCTCATTCTATATTTTCTAGTTTCTATTGAGTTCATTTGTGTTGTCTTTGCATCTAATTCTGCTAATAACTCATTTTAACCAAATTTGTGCTTAAATTGATTCACTTGTTGAGGTGGGAGTTTGGGAATATTTTCATGCATTGCATTTAGACTACATTTTGTTTGTTTTATGAGCTTTGTCTATTTTGCAAATGATTTAATCTACATGCAATACACCATGCTACATCTTTTGAAGAAAATCAATAGCTTAGATATGTCCACGTTCATTTATCATGCTAAGCTTGTTAAAGTTTGAAAATTGAAAGCTTCGAATGAAAACTTGATGAAACATGATGCTTTTACTTGCTAAGTTTCTTCTCTAGATGTATTTGCCATGATTTGAAAAATTTTGGATATCTCTAGAGTCCCTATAGCAACTTGGGTGAAACTTGTTTGATCCATACTAGATTCCTTCATTTCCTCATGAATTATTGTTCTAAAAATGAAAATTAAGCAAAAAATGACTTTCTTTGTGCGCATTAGACTTAACACCTACATTCACAAGACAGCTTCCCATTGCACTTGGGATGAACTTGGAATGCATCGTGTATGACCAAGACCATCCTCTTAAGAGTTCTTCTTGAGATGGTCGAATGTGGCTTGAGTCAATTGCTTTATAAAAACAATGCAAATAACAAAAACATAAGTGGGTAAAGAATGCAAATAATGTCAAACATTCGTACCCCGCTATGTCTTTTAAAGATCTTCAAATTTTTTTTGCATTAATTAAAAAATGAGCTCGAAGGACCTTGTATGCACTTCAAGATTCCCCAAAGTGTTGGGTAGGTTGAACTCTAGTTTTTCCATTTAATCCTATGAGTGGCCTTGCTTCTAGTTTTGAAACTTTTGCTAAGTTTTGCACTTGTCAAATCTTGCTAAAAATGAAATTTTGTAAACTAAGCTTGCTAACAAAATGTATTTGCTCTTGGACATGTCATAGTTTAGTCATAATCTGAATTTGACAAGCTTGGTGTCATATCTTGTCATTATGATCAATTGGATAATCTTCAAAGCTCCTTTAGATTGCTTTTCATGCATACATAAAAAGGGGGAGAAAATGCTATTTTGATGCCTATATTGCCAAAAGGGGGAGAAAACATAGAAAAGGTATCATTAAAAAGATAAAAATATGAATGCTTATTTGGTTCTAATAATCTTTGTAAAACTTTGCTATTTCTTATGGATCATAATCACATTTGGCACTTATGATTGGATTTTAGAGTTTTTTTGAAAACTTGCTCTTTCTTAAAATTAACTCAAAATCCAAATCCTCTTGAGTTTAGCTTTAGCTCCAAAATTCCTTTCGTCAACTTGGTCATGATCTAAATTCTTTTCTTTGGACCAAGTTTGATTTTGCATCAAAAATTGCTTTCTTCTTAATTTTTCAAACTCAAAACTTATGCCTTTTCATTTGTTTATCAATATACTCATCAAGGGGGAGATTAAAGGACCATGTGGAGGTCTACCAAGGTTTGTGATGCTTGAGCCTGAGCTTGTTATGCTTTGGTTTGACTTGATTTGGATTGGAGTTGAAATTTGAAGCAATTTAAGTCTTCTCTGTTTTCCCGGTGCTACCGGCCATGGTAGCCCGGTGCTATCGGGCGGGCGGTAGCACCGGACCAAATGGCCGGTGTGATATTTCTAGAGAGGGTATTTTCTCGGTTTGGCGTGGAGCGATGATATCGGCCTGGGGGCGGTAGCACCGGTCCACTATGGGCGGTGCTACCAGCCTAAGGGTTGTAGCACCGGCCAGGATGAACAAAGTTGAATCTCGAATTGTTGATTTTGATAAATCTCTTGCATATCTTTGTGGGCAATGCTATGTGAGGTGTTTCCTTGTTTTTGATGATTGCAGGACGACGGTGCTAGGTCATGGTGAGGCGGAGGATGACCGGGACTAGGCGAAGAGCGTCAGAGGTCCAGACGGTCGGAGTTCACTAGAAGATGATCGGAGTCGGACTTCGTGCAAGCCAAGAAGACAAGGAATGGATGAGATGCTAGCTAGACGCTACTCGGATCGATGAGGGCCATCAGATCGTGGTCTAGTTGATAGGATAGCGGGTCTAGGTAGTATGCTTCGAAAATCGTGCAAGAAAACCCGGTTTGTTGGTTTGGGTTAGCCCTTGGTTGGCTGTGTGAGTGGGTCAATCCTAGCTCTTGATGGAGTGCTCTAGGGTTTAGAGGCTCATCCAAGGGTGTTAGGTGGCACAAGAGTAGTATAAATGGAGGGGGAGGGGGAGCCTTCACCTCTTTGAAGGTTTTTGAGGTTTTGTGCTCCTTTGAGCTTTGCCCACTTGAATGTGAGGCTTTTTAAACCTCTCCTTCCAGAAATGAAAATGTTTTCATCTATGTTCAATTTCCTTTATGCATTTACATTACGCATTTAAATTCTGCAATTTCAATTCCGCATTTACATTCTTGCAATTTACATTTATGCAATTTGGATTTGCCTCCCCTCCTTCTACATGCTTACGATTCTTATGCCGAGGATTTTGATTGTTGCATGAACCATTTCTTAGATCATATCCCAATCATCTAGGCAATCCATGCGTTTTCTTGCAAGAAATCGGATTTTGCGTTCTTGAATGTTTCTTCAGGTCTGTACTTGTTCTTTTGCTTGCTGTGATGTGTGGGAGGTTATTCAAGATCATCTTGATCATCAAAACCCCATGAGCAAGTCTTGAATCAAGTTCTTTCGATTTGCTCAAAACTTGGTGCGTTCTTCCTTCCCGGGCAAAAAGGTAGGAACTTTGACGTCAATCCTTGTGATTGAAGGTTGGAATAAGTTCGTGACATCTTGAGGATCTTATCTACCAAATTTTGTGAGTTTTTATCCAGCCGATCAAAATAGTCCTCGAAATTTCCTTTTAGGTCATGCTGATTTTTCAGGCTATTCTTGAGCCCGATGCTACCGCCCCTCGTGCGGTGCTACCAGGCTCTGGTGCTACCGGGCTTCCAGCAGTAGCTCCGGCCAGACAACACATTTGCCTCTTTTTAATCGGCTACTTTTGTGTGTTTTCTTCGCGGGCTTGTTTGGGTTATTTCTAGGGGGAAGTTTTAAAGTTGCGACCATTCACCCCTCCTCTGTTCGCCATCTCGATCTTTCAAATAAAAAATATAACTACATAAATTTTAAAAATATATAGTTAAAGGGATTGATCTGAACCAATCCATTAGTACTCACAGGGTATTATTAGTGTTCTCTGGATTTACAAGTAAATTCTTCGCTAATATTAGACTATCAGTACTAGTGTTAATTAGTAAGAAAATTAGCAACAAAGAAATGCACTGTTTCATTAATGAACTTAATTAGCTGTATACGTTGTAGAATTTTTTCTTTGTTTTGGTACAGAAGGTCCATATATATACTAGCTATAAGCTGAGCCAGACTCAAATAACCAATGCATCACATATAATACGAATTTTTTAAAATAATATATGTTTAATGAAAAATTACAGAAATAATATGCCAAAAAAAATAACAATTATACCCACCTATCGCACGTCCAAACTGCGACAGATATTATGTTGCAATTCCTAATAGAGATAATCGCAAGAACACTAATAAATGAAATAGAAAATTGATTTGTATGCGAAGTCAAACCTATAAATGATAGAAAAAACCTCCCAAAGTACTATCCAAAAATATAGAAATTAGGGATAAATTAAAGGATTATTAGAGATTTATTTGTATATGAACTTGACGTCACTAACGTAGGTGAGGTAAAGTATTAGTAGATTGTGGTTCCCAAAACATTGTAGGGTCAGACGACTAATATGAAGATCAAATTGCAAGCTCAGACGTCTGATGAACGGAGGCAGAGCGCAGGTCGTGGTCCGAGCAAGATGTCTAAGGGACTTTATAATGTACTGGAGCTCTCGACAGTCGGGGAACCTGCTATACCCGAGTCATCATTAGGGTCGTACAAGACAGCATGTAGGGTTCTTGCTAGGGATTATGTGCCAATCAACTATAGATCATGGACTTGTCGCTGAGGTGACCAAAGGGTGGTTCCCAATGACCTGAAGAACTCGCTGTGGGACAAACTAAAAGAGGTGTTCCAGTTCCCCTAAGGGACTGAGCTGGTTGCGAAGAAACATGCACTATGCATCATGTGCACAGCGTGGAAGAATTGGAAGACGACACTGAATAAGAACTATGTGAAGAAGAATGAAACGCCAAATTTTGACACGTACCCAAAGTTAAGGGAGTTTTGGGAGGACTTTGTGGCATATAAGAATTTTGAAGAAGCCCAGATAGTATGTCAAAAGAACAAGGCAAACGTTGATAAGAATATTTACCCCGCACACTAGGTAGTGGGTACATGAAGAAAATACCAGTATGGGATAGGTGCGAAGAAGAACTAACCCGCAGCGGTGTCATTCCTGCGACGGCCGAGTTGAGCAAATGATCGAAACACTGGTTGCTTGGGAGGGGGGCTTCTATCTCGGCTAATTGCAGCTTAGGCTTTAGAAGCAATAGAGACCAGGAAGTGTCGCGCAAAATCACATATGCTCACATACAGTCTTCCCAAGGCTCTTTCAGGCCATGAAGGGAGAATGACGAGCTAACCATAGCCCTGGGTAACAAGGAGCACCCTGGTCGCACCTGAGGAGTTGATTTGGTGCCATGAAAAGAAGGCTTCCCAGCTGACGCATGGTTGTATAGGTGTCCGAAGAGAATAAGAGAAGATCAACTGGACTATCAAATAAAAGTTGATGTGGCAAGAGTGTTAGAGGAACAGAGAGCGGAACTGGATAAGGCTATGGAGTAAGTAGTACAGAAAGCTCTCAGCTCATGATCGCCACCCGATGACAGCCCTCAGCTCTTCAGTCCCGAGGCTTGTAATAGCAGCTACGTGTCCACAGGGATTCCCGAAGAGCATGGACTCCATTTTCCTGTGGATGACATCATAGAACCGACACCGTGCAAGCTGCATTTGTCTGCACATGGCATTACCATCAAAGTGGCCGAGGGAGGGCTTGGCTATACGATTCCTCGTAGGTTTTGCACTGCTGTCCGATACCGTCGGGATTCGCTAGGGTCAAAGTGGACAGTGTAGTCCACAAATACCGTAAAATGGAGGTAGAGATCCCAGACGAGGATGAAAAAACAAACTACAAGAAAACGTGCATGTATTCCTCGCGTGGCACAAGAGCTTGATTAAGTTTGGCTCAGACGATGAGGACAACAAAGATGATGATGATCAGTCGCACTCTCCACACAGAGACCACCCGCCCTTGTCGCCACCACACAGAAAAAGTCCAACACCTCCGCCGGCACCACCCAAAAAAAAAGTCCAACTCCTCCGACGACATCTAAAAAGAATCGAACACCAACACCATCTCGACAATCGGCACTATCGTCTAAGAAATCTCAGTCATCTGTGAAGCCAGCACAACCTCAGAAGAAATTACCAGCTGAGATGAATGAAGAAGAACGAAAAAAGCAAATAAGCGCCAGTGTAACATCTCACTTCAAAAAGGTGCCATCACCTAAGAAGACTAAAGTTGATGCTAATGCGCAGAAGATTTTCTTGAGTATGGGAATAGTGGAAAAGATAGGGCAGGCTTCTGAACCTTGCAAAATGTCACACTACGAGCGCATCTCCAGAAAGCAATACTTGAAGGCGGCTAGTGCCGACGCGTTGAGGTCGGAAGCTCAAGGAGATGCTGCTCAACGAGATGGTGCTCACGAGCAAGGTGTAAGGTGGAAGTTCTTTGTGGGGAAACCGCTGGTTGAACGAGCTCATTTATACCACCTAACAACACAGCTACAGTGCGTCCATCAGTGGTACATGCAGCGGTCCAATGATGGTATGGAGGCGTTCCCAATCTGATACACAGAGTCGGATTTTCACAATAGGGATAACATCTTATGGGTGGGTTTCGAGGAATTGTATATGTTGTACCAGCAAGAAGCCCTGGACGTAAATATACTCAGACTATGGACTTTGTAAGTCTTTCTGTATATTATTGTACATTCGTGTACCATTTAATTGCATGTCTAACTTCTATCTTATGTAGAATGGAGATACAGACATGTAGAAGAAATGGCAATGACAGGTTCGCATTTCTCGATCCGGGGCTTGTCAACGAGAAAATTGTAAGGGACTCTTCATAGTATATTGAAGACTATTTATTTAATACATTCTTGAAGCTGCAATACAAAACTTTCATACTTTTACCCTGTAACTTTAAGTACGTATTTCCCTACTTATAATTTCATTTTACTATTTTTGCGTAAAACGATGTGGGACTAATGGGCTACGTTGACATATATGTGTAGGTTTCACTGGGTCCTCCTCGTCATCGGGTTAGATGCTAGCAGGATTTTTGTCTTGGACTCTCGAAGAAAACCAACTAATCTGTATCTAGGGTTTTTGGACATGCTGAATAGGTAAACTCGATCGTTCCGTCATTGCTCTAGTAATATTCCATTCTATTGCATTTAAGTTTAATTACTATTCAAGATCATTCACAGGCCATTCGCACGATGTTGCAAGAAAAGTGTTCGGTATCGTCCCTATAAGAAAGATTTTCAAATAATAACCGACTTTCCATGCATGAGGCAGGACCACGAAAACAATTTATGTGCATACTATGTATGTACAAATATACAATTAATTATCAAGGAGAGTGTTGGATATAACGAAGCCATGGTATATAATTACACATCGATGCCTACTTTTCTTTCATTTAACATATATCATTATTAATTAACTTTCTCATTTCTTCAATAATAGCGCTCCAAGCTGAGAACCAATAAGTTATTACTGACACAAATTTTAGCAATTTAGGAACAAATTGCTGTATTCATTCATGATGAGGTCATAAATCCAAAAGGAGTGTTCCACGAGTAGCCCCATCGCCTCATTCCTTCGATCTCGACCTGTGACATGCCTACTTCGACACCTTATACTGGAGTCGGTGCAAAATCAAAGTGAATGAGATGTAGTCAAACTGAAAGACCATGTAGAGGTCTATCCTTGATGGTGATTAGTAATTGATTGTGTTCTAGCATGAAGTTCTTGAGTTTGAGTTTGATTTGAATTGGATTCTCAAATTTGAAGCAATTTGAGTTGAGTCTGCAGAAGCGGCACTACCGGTCTCTTGGAGCTGTAGTGCCGGCAAAAGCGGCACTACCGGCCCAAAGGGCGGTAGTTATTTTGCTGAGAGGAGTTTTCATGACTTTTTAGTGCGAGCACCACTACCGACCTCTGGGGAGCGGTAGTGGCGGCAAAAGCGGCACTACCGGCCATAGGGAGCGGTAGTGCCGGTCTTTAAGCGATTTTTTGGGATTTAAATTTTAAAATTGTGGGCAATGTTATGTGATGTGTTTCCTTGTTTTTGATGGTTGCAGGACGTCGGGTTTTGATCATGGTGAGGCGAAGGATGATCGGGACTAGGCGAGGTGCGCCGGAGGTTCAAACGATCGGGGATCGCCGGAAGATGATCGGAGACGGAGTTGTGCCAAGCTGTGAAGACAAGGAACGAATGAGATGCTAACTAGGTGCTGCATGGATCAATGAGGGCCATTGGACCTTGGTCTAGTTGATAGGTTAGCGGGTTAGTTAGTACGCTTTGAAAACCGTGCAAGAAAACCCATTTGGTTGTTGGGTTTTAGGTTAGCCCTTGCATGGATATATGAGTTGGTCAATCCTATCCCTTGATGGTGTGCCTTACGGTTTAGGACTCATCCAAGGGTGGAGGATGACCCAAGAGTAGTATAAATAGAGGGGTAGGGGTGCCTTCCCCTCTTTGAAGGTTTTAGACGTTTTGATGCTCCCTTGAGATTTGCCCACTTTGTTGTGAGGCTTTGTAAACCTCCCTTCCAAAAATAAAAAACCGTTGCTCTCAATTTTGAATTTATTTTCCGCATTTACATTCCGCACTTAAATTCAGTCTTTACATACTTGCAATTTACATTTATGCAATTTGGATTTGCCTCTCCTCCTTCTACATGCTTTTGGATCTTTTGCTGAGGATGTATGATTGATGGATGAGTCTTCTTTAGACCATATCCTAATCATCTAGGCAAGTCTTGAGTTCTTTCTCGAAAGAAACTGATTTTTGTTGTTCAGAGAATCAATCTTGGAAGAATGAGCTTTCGGGTGTTCTTGTCTTGAATTCTAGCTTGCTATGACATGTGGGAAGCCATCTAGGATCATCTTGATCATCAAGAACCCACAAGCTAGCTGAGAGCCAAGTTTTTGTTCTTGAGCACATTCTTGTGCACCCTTCCGTAAAATTGAAAAAGGTTGTAACTTTGACGTCGATTCTTACAATCGAGGGTTGGAATAGATTCCTGACATCCATAGGAAGGTGTCCACAAATTTTCATTGAGTTTCGATCAGCGGATCAAAAGATTCATCAATTTCCTTTTTGATCCCGTGCTGAAATCACTATCCATTCGCCTATTTTTACTATATTATAGTAACCCGGCACTACCGCTACAGTACCCCCATTTGGTTCTTCTGCTTCCATTTGTTTTCTAAGGTTTTTAGCTTGGTTTCTTTGGGGGATAAAATTTATTTTGGGATCATTCAACCCCCCTCTGATCGCCATCTCGGTCTTTCACAAACTATATTTGTAAACAAACTATTGTAAAAACCAAATATTGTGATGCTTTAATACATTTGAATTATGACTTAATGATGCTTTATATACTATATTAATACACTATAGAAAAATATTGTATAAAAATATATAATGCAAAAAAATAGACAATAAAAATATTTGGTGCACGACTTATCACTGCCGGTTGTTAGTTCGAGCCGGCAGTGATATGGAACTATCACTACCTATCACTGCTGGTTGTAGGCCGAACCAGCAGTGATAACCCTTATCACCACCGGTTCCTGAGTCGATAGTGATAATCCTGAGTATCACTGCTGACCAATCACTGCCAGCTCCAATAACCAGAAGTGATGGCATTTTGGAGCCAGCAGTGATGTACTGTTAAGTAGTAGTGTTACCTAATGGCACAAAACACAAGATTAGAGTGTAAACAGTAGCACTTGAGCAAAAAGGAGAATTAGCGGTTCTATGTAGTAAATAGATTGGATACAAATACGTGTAAAAGGAACGAGGGCACCATGCAACAGATCGACTAACAGATTAATTGGAAACAAAGCTCAAAAGTTAACACAAAGGAGTCTGATCAGCAACCTAAACACGAATTCCAATGGACAAAAACCTAGCAATAGTCACTAAAAAATAGATTGGAAACTAAATGTTCAATGGAAAATATTTTTGGGGTTTCAGTGTATTGCACAGAAAATTAATCTACTACGACAAGTAAATATTCTACTGTGTCAAATGTGCTCTGATACCAAGAAGATGGGGAAGGGGGTGCTTCATCTTCACTGTGTAGAGTCTGATAACTTTAGTAGCTGAACGCATTTGTCGAGCCCAATATGTTGCAAGTGCAATGACCTGTGCGATGAATGAATTCACTAAAACAAATTCTTTGCTAACTATCCACTCAGACCACGCAAAGGTGAACGCAATCCTCCAAACAAATCACAAAGGATCGGTAAGAAAGAGTATAGAGAGAACGCACAATTCTAGAAAGAAATCAACCAGCAGCTTGGAAACCCTAGAACAACGCGTGAGTAATTTTCTGAGTAGATTAAACATGGTCTATATCAGCATCATCCTCCCTTTCTTCAAGAAAAGCTGCCCTCAACTTTTAATAACATGAAAATGTGCTAAACAAGGAAAACAATGTGTATTCATGGTAGATATATTTATCACATGTTGTTTTGTTATTCCCCATGTTACTCACAATTTGTTTAATTAAACAACCATAGGACATGTACAATGTATATGTTGAACCATCAATTATATATCTCAATTAATCCACATCATGAGGTGCGTTTGAAAAGCTAGCATTCGTGCACTTCAATTGCAATCGAGTGCTGCCAAAGCTAATGGCCATTACCATGCAGTAAGCATCAATTCTCGATTGCATGTTCTACTTTAATACATACATGTAGGCAGCCAAGAAGCAATGCTTTGCTTAATGTATGCAGGTGTGGCTAGAATATTATATTGATGCTTACAAGTTATTCTTGTTGAACTAATTTAATAGGACACATCATTAGAAATCACATAAAATTGATGAGAGGGGGAGTTCAAACAAATGCGTACAAGTGGAGGTGGAAGTGCCACAACAGTAGTTTTAGGGGGCAATCAAACTCGAGTGTATTTCCAGCTGGGTTTTTGCAATTTTGCTTATAATAAACTTATCATAAGTCCACTTTTCAACTCTGAACTCTAGCCTCAGCCCTTTTTTCAACCTTGAACTCTGAAACCATTCAAATCAAACCTCGAACTATCGAAACCATCAACTTTACACCCCTTGACCAAATACAGGGTGGTTTTGTTGGTCATGGCACCAACGTGTCCATTTTTTGCTTGTGTGACATCTATTCGAGCATCCATGTCCCCAAATTTCACCACATCGTTAGCCAAATCGCCTCAGCATCAGTGCATAACGGTCATCCTCTTGCTCGAAATAGAGAGCTGTTAGCCATGGAAGCAGCTTAGCTGAACTCAGCGTCGGTGAGGATAGGGTCAGCGGCGCTTGGTGAGGACTAAAATGAAATGTCGCCATAAAGAACTATTGGAGGCATCAGTGCTAGTTAAGGTGGTCTGCGGCATTCACACGACAGCAACCATGCCTGCTCTATTTAGACTTTTCCTCAGCCTCTTCTTGCCTCCCACATCACTTTCCCCACCTCTCCTCTCCATTCCTCCCCTTCATGAGCTCAAACTGATCTTGCGGAATAGCTGCTACTTGCCAAACATGAATGCCACCCATGTGCAGAGCCTCAATGGTGAGTTCCTTGCCAATTCTTCTAGGTCAAAATGTGTTCCCAACAACCCTCTACATCTCCCTAAATTAATTTTGGGATTCGTCATCTACAGCTTGCCGACTGTTGTGACCCGAAATCGATAAATTCCAAATCCACATGTGTTTACTATACTACTGCCTCAACCACCCCACAAGCAACCGACTGGATTAAACCCTAGTAATTGGTGTCATCATTTTCCAAACCTGTAGCGTAAAAGTATCCAATCGATGGGTCATAATCCACATCATTTGAATTGAACAAGTAATCGTGAACTCAAAGTTGTACTCTGCAAGACTTTATAGCAAAGATTATATAGTATGCAAGCTGCGAAAATGGTGTCAATCCTATCTGGTTTAATTTGCACAAAGCGAGTTTTTATTTGTGACAGTGTAATAGATTGCAATTGACAAGGGTAAGAGCATTTTACATTGAGAAAAAATTAATAATAAAGCATAAATAGAATAAACAAACAAGTGCCTTGCTGCCCTTATATCAAAACAGCGGCAAAATCCCTTTGCTAAACAAGCTATCCGTGAATTTTCGATCCATACATTACTCCAACCACTTTTCAAAACATAAAACTACTTTTTGTGGGATATAACCAAGTGATGTTCATTACCGAAGACATGGATATTCGAATAGATTTAAACTCTACATAGGGTGTACAACTTTACTCACACAACATAAACATCCTACCATGTCAACCATGTCATGTTGTACCGAAGGTACCTGATTTGATAGTTTATAACAAAACTTTTACATGACCAGTCCTAAGGACAAGCCATGCTATGATACCTTCTTAAGATATGGAGAGTTCCTGTAACATTCCAATTTTTAGCCTTTTTAAAATTTTGGTGAATTTAAAAGAAATTCCCTTTTAGTGCAAGTAAATCATTGGAGTTTTGGAATGTTTGAATTTAAAAATGAACCATTTGCATTTTCCCAGGTTAATCAAAGCTTAAGTTGAATTTTCTATTTAAGAAAGGATTTAATTTGACTAATCTATTCATCAAACAAAAGAATTTTATGAATTTATTTGCTATTTATTTGAATTTATTTGCTTTTATTTTATTTTTGGAATTTTATTAATTCGGAAAATGATTTTATTCCGAAATCTTCTCTCGGGCTGAATTCCTTCCGCGGCCCGTTTCCTCTCCCGCGTGGCCCGCTCACTTTTCCCTTCGCTCGGCCTGCTTCGCGCGTTCGCCCGGCCCAGCCAGCCCGCTCTACCGTGGCCATCCGATGGGCGACGCGTGTGTGGCTCAGATCACGCCACCGTCGCCGCCCGAAACCCTAACCGCGTCGTCGCCACGTCCGCGCCAATTTCGGCATCCGAGCCGCGCATGCCTCCTGAGGCTATTTAAAGCCCCAAGGACCCCCATCCGAGGTTCGCCTCGTTGCGCCGTTTCTTTTGCCCTAGCCCTTGCTGCCGGAGGCGTCGCCATCTTCGCGCATGAGCTCACCGAAGTCCTCTGCCACCGTCGAAGCATTCCGTCGCGTCAATCTCCGCCTCCGGTTGGTCTCCGCCGTCGTCGTTGGCTCCTTTGCACTACCCGCGTCTCCCTCTCCTGTTTGCCCCTAATCCCGCTCGGTTTCGTCGTGTTTTGACCCGTCGGCCATGCCTTCTTCTCCGACTCCGGCGTTGCCCATGCTAGCGGCGCCGCCATCGCCCCTCGCCGTGAGCCGTGGCCATCCGATTGCCTGCCAACCCCTCGGATCTAGCCACGTCGCATCACCTGTAGCCCTTGCTCTCTGCCATCAGATCCAGCGCCGCCGTTGGATGCGCGATGCTTGGCCCTTCCACGTCAGCGCCTCGCCAGTCGCCGCGTCGGTAGTTGAGTGGCCCAGCGTGGTGCACCACTTCAGCCGGTCTGCCATATCAACCCCAGAACTCCTCGGTGCTCCCGGTTCATCGTGGACTGATCCACTGATGCATGCGCCCCACATGTCAATCGGCATTTCTTTTTGTTTTTCAGATTTTCGGAAAAATTTGAAATTCTAGCCAATCAGATCTTGCCACATATCAGGCTTTCTGATTTTTCAGAATTTCCGATCCGAGGAACTTCGAGGAGCCCATTCTCCTTCGTTCGAGCTCTGATTCCCGTGATTCAAATTTATAAATTCATCTAAATTCATGATCTATATTCTAGTACCATTATTTTTAATTTTTGAATTTTTTTTGAATTTGTTTTATTTATTTTCTCTCGTTTTGCAAGTAGACGACGCAGTCAAAGCTCAAGCGAATCAGCAGTCGAAGGTAGAACTAGCAGGAGGCAGTGAAGGCAGGTCTTCCTTGAACATATTGATCCCAAATTTTCTGAAAAGCTTATGTTGTTTCAAATTATGCTTTCTTCCTCTATGCAATGTACTTTAAATATAGTTTTAGGGTTTAGTTAAATGCCAGCTTTGTTATACCCTCATTGACATTAATCATGTCGAACCTTTGTCACCCTAGATGATACTAGCTATTTTATTTGGTGATAACCAGTAGATTAGCATGGGACGGTAGAACTGTTTAGTCCAGCTTAAATGTTTCGGTATTACGCCATTATGGGAATCACTTCAAACATCGTTGAAACTTATTTGTGAAGTCGCGGCAATTGGTGTTGTTGCTGTTATTTAAATGAAATAAAGTGAAAAATATGGTTTAGACCAGGGCGGATGGATGTTTAGCGGGTGCAAAATGCACGAGACCTTGGAATGTGAATGTTTCGCCCTAGTCAATTAATGACCGAAGCATGTGTTATCATGGACCAAGCACTACCGTACAACCACAAGTCTATATGGGTATGACCTGGCTAAATAATTTGCGTGCCTCATTATTAGCTTTACTAGTTGGTGAGTGCCAGATGATGGCAGGTGCAAGAGGGGGCTTTCGACCGGGCAACTAGAACCCATCGGCGGTGAAACCTTAGCGGGCGAGGTTAATATTGGGGTTGTGCATTGTAAAGGCCTTGTCATGATCTCTCTGCCGATATACCAAAGGAAGTGTGATGATAGCTTGGCAACAACAGTCGATCATGTCTTGTGGGTAAAGTGTACACACTCTGCAGAGTTAAAACTACTTAAGTAGCCGTGCCCATGGTCAAGGGCAGGCGAGGCACGCTTGCACATTGTAGATTTTATGGTTTTGCTTTAAATGGAAATGGTGGTTTGGAAATCCGTGAGCAGATGGAACTCTCGGGTTATGGTTTGGCAGATGGAGCCAGTCAGGTAGCTAGAACCTGCTTTAGTTGTCATATCAAATTCAATTACTATGCTATTTACATTCTTGTCAAATGATGCTTATGAAATTACTATTGGTATTTAAAAGTTAAACATTGTTTTATGCTAAAAGAGCCATATTATGCCTTCAATTGTTTAGCCTTGCATGTAGTTATCATGCATTATGTTTCCAAGACTTGCGGAGTACATTTTGTGCTCACCCTTACAACATCCGCAACTTTCCACAAAGGATTCCGCAGAAGTTGAAGGTGACTACGAGTTCTATGCTTATGGTTATGATGAAGGCGATTCGGAATGCTAGGACGTGAACCCCAGTCAATTGCCTGTTAGGCAAATGGATCGGCTTACTTTATTGCTGTTATTTTATTTCCGCTGCTACTTTATTGAACTCAAGCCATAAGGCTGCTTATTTGTAATAATTGGCCACAAGGCTAATACCCTTTTTGCTTAATTAATATTATATGCTTCGTGATATGGATGTGTTGTCATCGCTGTTTCCACTGTGTGTGCTAGCTTGTCCTAGACTAGCACAGGTTATATACAAAGGGTTTAGATTCGAAAATCCGGTCCCAACAGAGGTGGTATCAGAGCCATATCGACTGTAGGTCACATTCCTAGTTAGCATGGTCTTCCTAGCAGGAATTTCGAAATTATTTTCTAAATTAAACCAACGAATTGGTATGAAATAGATTATCTCCTCTTATCTCATTCTTAGGTTCTTACTCCTTTCCTTTGCTAAAATATTATTTTAAAATTTTAATTTGATCTTATCTCCTGAAACTTCTCAAAGCCTTGTGTCTTCGGCAAGAATCCAAATCAAGGAAGATGATGATCCATGTTCTTTTTAAGACCAATGGAGGGCTGCTGGAAAGATAAAGTTCTCAAAAGAGTGCTCGAAAGGACTCCCATATAAGATAGGTTATAGTGCTAGTAGTGTTGGAGCATATCATCCCTTTTTATTTTAGCAACGCATAGTCCGAGTGTATTAGGATTTTTATTGCTTGCTTGTTGGGTGTGTTGTACACTTGCCCTAGCATTGTGTTGCAGCCACCTTTTGTTTGGTGTTTTATAGCTTGTTTGGTCTTGGAATGGCTACCTCCCTAGTCTTCTCATATTTTGCTCTTTCCCTCTCATCCATTGCTAACCTGTCCCTGGCCGTTGCTTCAGATGGAAGGTCAAGGAAGAGGTCGTGGAGCTGGTCGCAGAGGAGGTCGTGTAGGAGGTCGTGGTCGTAGACGTGGCCAGGCAGAGCCACAAAAAAAGCAGGATGTTCAAGATCAACAAGAGCAGCAAGTGCCACTGTCGCCGCCACCAGTCCAACCCCCAGTTGCAGATATCCAGCAGATAATGGCAATGCAACTTCAGTTGTTGCATGCCCTTGCTCAGAATATGGTAAACAATCCACAACCAGCACTAGCCGCAATACCAGTAATGTCGCCCCAGTCTAAGCTTGGAGAAGTTATGAGAACTAGACCACCTACCTTCACGGGAGCAGGTGAACCCTTGGAATCAGATGATTGGTTGAATGGAGAAAAATCTCCAGTTGGCGCAATGTATGATGACCGTGAAAAGTTTATCTACGCGAGCCATCAATTAAAAGGAGTAGCTGCTACTTGGTGGGATAACTTCTGTACTGCCCATCAGAATGCTCAAGCTATAACTTGGGAGGAATTCTCTGAAGCCTTTCGTACTGCACATGTGCCTGCAAGCATTATTGAAATGATGAAAAGAGAATTTCACAAGTTGCATCAGGGAAACCAGAGTGTTTCTGAGTATCTTAATAGGTTCACCCAGTTGTCAAGGTATACACCAGAAGATGTGGCTACTGAAAGTGCCAAGATCTGGAGATTCATGGAGGGACTTGATCCTGACATCAAGGTGCAGCTAGTTGCTTTGGATTTTCCAAACTTTCAACACATGGTGAACAAGGCACAAGTGTAAGAGGATGCTCAACGCCAACAGCGGGAGTCTAGCAAGAGAAAGATGGCATTCCAGGCTCAGCATGGAGCAAGTGGTTCTCGACAGCGCTTCCAATCTCAGCAGGCCAACATGATACCTGTTCAAGGAGCACCCCGTACTCCTAATTCTGGACTGCGCCCAATCGCTCAAGGACAGCAACTGTCCTCATAAGCGTCAGCAAGTGACCCCAGTGCCATTCAACTTGGGATCCAATTCCGCAAGAACTCCTACGCAAGGACAAGGTCGTGGAGCACCTCAGACGCCAAGAGCTCCGCAATCTTTTGGAAGAGGACGTGTCAACCACGTGACTACTAAAGAAGCTCAGGACGCACCAGATGTGGTTTTCGGTAAGTTCCTTGTTAACTCAATACCTGCCTCAACATTATTTCATTCTGGAGTACCGCATTCTTTTATATCAAAGAATTTTGTTGAACAATTTGGTTGGGAAACCTTTACCCTTAAGAGCCCTATGATAGTTCAATCACTGGGAAAAGAATTGAGAACTAGTTTAGTATGCCCAAGTGCAACCATAAAAATCAATGGGGTAGAATTCCTAGCAAAGCTTATCATCTTGGATTCAAAAGGAATAGATGTCATCCTAGGAATGGATTGGTTAACCAAGTATAAAGGTAAAATAGATTGTGCCAGTAGAGCCATCACCCTTACAATTCAGAAGGCATTCGAGTGGAGTATATGCCTGATGAGTCTTCAAGAAAGAAGTGCACTTTGAACGGTTTGAAGGAAACAACTTTGGAAAATATGTCCGTAGTGTGGGAATACCCAGATGTATTTCCTGAAGATTTGCCAGGTATGCCGCCTGATCGAGATGTTGAGTTCGTTATAGAACTAGTTCCTAGTATGATTCCTATTTCAAAGAGACCCTACCGCATGCCAGCCAATCAACTCGTCGAGATGAAGAAACAGATTGAGGAGTTGCAAGAAAAAGGATACGTTCATCCAAGTTCGTCACCTTGGGGAGTGCTAGTTCTTTTTGTAAAGAAGAAGGATAATTGTTTGCGCTTGTGCGTGGACTATAGAGCTCTGAATGAAGTCACAATTAAGAACTAGTATCCATTACCTAGGATTGATGACCTGTTTGATCAGTTGAAAGGAGCTTGTATTTTCTCCAAGATCGATCTTCGATCTGGATACCATCAGTTAAAAATAAGGTCACAAGATATTCCGAAGACAGCTTTTGCTACCCGATATGGATTATATGAATTCACAGTTATGTCTTTTGGTCTGACCAATGCACCAGCCTATTTCGTGAACTTGATGAATAAAGTGTTTATGGAATACCTAGACAAGTTTGTGGTAGTATTCATAGATGATATTCTTATCTATTCCAAAGATGAAGCGGAACATGAAGGACATTTGAGGATGGTGTTAGAAAAGCTCAGAAATCATCAGTTGTATGCTAAGTTCAGCAAGTGTGAGTTTTGGTTAAAGGAAGTTGCCTTCTTGGGACATATAATATCTATTGGAGGTGTCTAAGTAGACCCTGAAAAAGTGAAAGGTGTACTTGATTGGAGGCAACCTAAGTCAGTGCCTGATATCAGAAGTTTTCTTGGTTTAGCGTGATACTATTGAAGATTCATAGAAGGATTTTCAAAGATTGCAAGACCGCTCACACAGTTGCTGAAGAAGGAAAAGAAGTTTGAATGGTCTGAAGCTTGTGAGCAAAGTTTTTAGGAATTAAAGAAAAGACTGACTACAACCCCAATGCTCATTTTACCAAATGTTCGGAAGAACTTTGAGATTTTCTGTGATGCTTCAAGGCAGGGAATTCAATTCTTTGCAGAATTGATGTTTCCATTGTCACGGATGGGACATTATGCCAAAGAATCGCCTCATAAGCGTCAGCAAGTGACCCCAGTGCCATTCAACTTGGGATCCAATTCCGCAAGAACTCCTACGCAAGGACAAGGTCGTTGAGCACCTCAGACACCAAGAGCTCCGCAATCTTTTGGAAGAGGACGTGTCAACCACGTGACTACTGAAGAAGCTCAGGACGCACCAGATGTGGTTTTGGGTAAGTTCCTTGTTAACTCAATACCTGCCTCAACATTATTTGATTCTGGAGCATCGCATTCTTTTATATCAAAGAATTTTGTTGAACAATTTTGTTGGGAAACCATTACCCTTAAGAGCCCTATGATAGTTCAATCACTGGGAAAATAATTGAGAACTAGTTCAGTATGCCCAAGTGCAACCATAAAAATCAATGGGGTAGAATTGCTAGTGAAGCTTATCATCTTGGATTCAAAAGGAATAGATGTCATCCTAGGGATGGATTGGTTAACCAAGTATAAAGGTCAAATAGATTGTGCTAGTAGAGCCATCACCCTTACAATTCAGAAGGCATTCGAGTGGAGTATATGCTTCGTGATATGGATGTGTTGTCATCACTGTTTCCACTGTGTGTGCTAGCTTTTCCTGGACTAGCACACGTTATACACAGAGGGTTCGGATTCGGAAATTCAATCCCGACAGTTCCCCAAAATGTTAAGAATTCACACTTGCGCTGGTAAGCTCTGTTGTCCTTGAAAATTCTCTACGAACATGGCACTACTCTACTATGCCTGCACTAGCCCAAAAACCTATCAATTACAACCTATGATCTTATTACTACTACATCAAAACTTATTATGCTTGGGCCTCCCCATATGAGATGTGTGGTTATATGAATTTGCTTGGGTCTATGGCAGAATACATCGGTCCTTAGTGACCCTAGCGAGACAACCACAAACCAAAGTCTCGTACACAAGCACTGGTCTCAACATACATTCGCCCATCTAAAAAAGTTTTTAGTTTTCATTTGTTAACCAAGAGACCAGAGGTTCCTCCTCTGGACATATATACGAGTGTTTCCCATCTGTACTCAATTCAACAGGTTGCTCCATCCTAACAAAAATAACATCGATAAGGAAGGCTAAGCATCAACTAATTCACACTTTCTAAAATTCCATAATTAATTGTACCAATAGTGAATAGAAATACTATGGTGATAATAGTGAGGATAGCAATTTATCAAGGTAGTATTAATACAACAATTGGGTATAGCTACCATCATTACTAACATAGTGATTTTACCGAAAATTACGTGCATGCATAATAACTTTGTAACACAACATATATAATAGTGAAATATGGGATCAAACATGGTCCAAGGGGGTGCTTTCCTTGCTGGTTGAATTATTAGTGTTGCTCTGGATCAACTTCAAGGATTTCCTAAACGTTGGTATCTATTCGGTAAAAGCCAAATTATACAAGAGCCATATAAACTCAAACAGAGATAAAATGCAAATATTTTTGCAGATTATGAAAGTTCATGATTAGAAAAAATTTGCAAATGAATTTCACTCAATTTGGAGTTCATATGAGAAAGTTATGAGTATTTGAAGTTGGCTTAGTGAAGAAATTCCAGGAAAAGAAAAGAGAAAGTAGTGTGCATGGATATTCTTTTTAATTTCTATTTTTCTTCCAAAAGGAAATACCAGATTTATTGTGTCAGGTGCATGTGGACTGAGTCCAAGAGCATGTCTACAGTCCAGTGGGTCCTGTATGTTAGTGACTCAGATTTTAAAACTTAGTTAAATTAAAATCTTAATTAATTACTCTATCGGTCCTGCTCAACAGTGACTAACTACTCTTAACCACCATCATTAGCTCTAATCTAATCCTAACAACGCGTTGTTGATGCTGGTTTCACATGTATTTTATATTCTCCCAGATCATCATTTCATGTTATTATGTATCAGTAATGCTACGTATTGTGCTACTAATAATCCTTATTCTAGACATATGTGGAAAAGTAATGCATTGCATGAAACATAACTTTTCAGGTAATTTCATGCCAAATCCATTCATTGGGAGAAGTCTACTGTGGAACTGGCAAATCGACTTTTTCTGAAGATCCTTTCCAAGAGCTTTGGAAGACCAAGACATTTTCAAATCCCAATGTTGAGGATCTTAGGATGATGCCCATGTTGATATGATCAAAATGCATACATCATTTGCTTAATTTGGTGTTTGGACAGAAAAGTTATTATGGAAAAACTGAGCCTTTGATGTGTTGGTGATAAAACAACGTTGAGGCTTGCTCATGCCAATTTTTGAGAAGAAATCAATGGTGGGACCCACAATTAAGTAGGAAAATTTATTTTTTCTAGATGCTTTCACACAATTCTCGAAGAAGGGAAAGCCGACAAGATAAGGAAATTGGAAGTTTCCATATTTGCCACGCAACCAAACATGAAAAAATATATCTGTCATCTTGCAACGTGATTTTAATGACCGAAACTGCTTCAAATGGAAAGACTCATAATTACAAAATTGTAAATCTTTTTGAATAGTTCAATTTAGCATGCTCACTAACTTAATTTGGTGTTGTAGATATGGGCCCCGCAAGACAGGCTACATAGTGAATCAGAGTTTGCAACATATTCAAATTCCAAGGAATATTTGGCAATGAAGATGGCGTTTTCAGAACTTCTCCACAACTATAAAGTTGAAGATATCTTCATTAATACAAAAAATTCACCTAATTTGGAGTTCGTATGACTGAGATATGGCCTTCGGAATTTTCATTGCATAGGAGGAAAGTGCAAAATCAATCTAATTTGAAGGTTTGAATTAAAACTTGTCAAACTGATTGTTTTCAGCAATAACACATCCAATCTTCGAGCTCTACCTTCATCACTTTGGTCAGGTTAGAGTCATATTTTCTAATAGTTTGGTCTATATTAAAGAGGTAACTAGAGATTGCTCTAGTTAGTCCCACAAATTGGAGAAGGCTCTAGTTATCCACTCTAATTAGGGAGGTTTCTAATTAGAGCTAGGATCAGAGCATCTTTGTCGGAAGGCTACCGAGATCCATGTTCTCTGTATCTTCTTGGTTCTAAGCATTCCTGTGCACTTCCTCTATTAAGGCTTTGCTATGATGTTTTGATTTGTATATGCATATGTTTTGGATGATTGTTTCATTGTTCAATGTTTTAATTCTAATGCTTCTAGTAATATTGCATGCTAGCTGTCTATTTAGTCATGGTGATTAGATAGATTAATTGATCCTTGCATGTCAATTTATGAGTAAGATTAGTGATGGTGTGGATTACATGAATAGCACAATTTATATCTGAGACGATGTAAGCGGATCTACCTTATTCATAATTGTTTAGAATATTTATGTTTGTTTAACTAGAGAGGAGGTGGATCCAACGGATGGTGATAGCATGAAGGTGACATCAGCCCTTGTCTAGGTTTTCATATATGTTCTAACTTATATCTTTCCCGAATCAATATTGCAATATGATTTCTTGCTCCTATATTAGCATGTCGTATAAGATACTGAGTTCTCATTACAGATCTACCCTTGCTACTATTTGGTTAATAGGATCATGCTTGGTTTTATGGTTGGATTTGAACTACGAGTTCGCTTATTCTGTTAACATCGGACAACTAGATAATTATTGATTAGAAACCCTAAGGTAATTGTTACCCTATTCTTTGAGGATTTGAAACCTTGGAATACTCATGTGAAAAGCTACAATTAACCCGTGTGTTGTGGTTATATTAGATTGCACATAGTTTGGGTTAATAGGGGTCTATTGCCAAAGAGACAACTGGAGAGAAAGTAGAGCAAAACAGAGGAGGTCATGGCCGAGGTTGTTGCCGAGCTCGCTGGACAATCAACAAAAATGGTGGCAACCAAAGATGAAGACGATAGCTCGTTCCTAGCAAATCACCAAAGTTGGGAGGATATCAAGTGAGGGTTTCAGATAAGGAAGCACAATGACGATAGGTAACGTTGAAAGAAGACAATGGGGCTCATTGGAGCGATGGAAACATGGTGGTGGTGGTGATAGACACACTCGATGGAGTCAAAGAAGACGAAGCCATCCTAGCCTCCCATAGCTCCAACTACAAAAGCAAGCATGGGGATGGTGTCGGTGAGACTCCAAACGAGATAGGACATGCACTAAGAAAGGAAATGGTGTGGGGGCATGCTTGTCAACATCGTGGAAGACGATGCCATTCCCAGCAAACCACATGAGGCTTTGGTGATTACAAGGAAAGCTTGAAATGGCAAGCTGAAGATGCGAGTTGTTTGGTTTAAATTGGAAGGAGAAGATCAGGAGAAGGTTGATATTTCTTGCGGGCATGGCAAGATGGAATGGGCGAAGCGGCACGCTCTTAATGTGGATATGCATACGTCCAACACTTTTCAGTTTAATATTTTAATTAACAAGAAAGGATTGCGAAGCCACATCAAATATTAACAAGTGAATCGTTTCCTTAAGCAATCTTCGTTATATTTATATGAGAATTATATACTACCTAATAGATGGTTCTTAGTTGTTGTTAGGTATGAAAGATTGCACAAATTTCAAATGGAGTCAAATTGCGTCAATGTACCATAGTGGAACATAGCGAGAGGCGAGGCAGGATGGGAGCCATTTGGAAAATACTATTCACATACACTGTTCATATACCTCCCCATCTTCTTCTATATATGCCATCAAAGAAGCAAGAAAAAAGGAAGGAAAGATATTAGCAATCCTCAAGCAAAGAAAGGGATCACTATGACTCAGTAAGAAGAGATTTTAGCAATTTTCAAGCATGGAAAGAAATCACCATTAATTGGAAAGAAGAGATTTAAGCAATCACTACTTCACATGCCCACATTACAGACGGTTCACAAACCACATCACAGACGGTTCTGTGAACCATCTGTATCGAAGTGTCGGTGATTACAAAGAGTCATCACAAACGGTTTTCTAACCGTCAATGAAAAAACTCACCATAGATGGTTTCAAATTGGAACCATCTGGGATGATGGGCTCATCCCTGTCGGGACCCAAATATGCAAATTCGTACCCTTTGTGTATTCTACACTAGTCTAGGATCATGCTAGTGCACACAGGCTCAACATAGATGATTATCACAATCATACTCAACGATAACACAATAAAGACTTCACCAAATTAAATATAATTGTTAGATGATCTTATAGTCCACCTTACATGAATACGCCTCGCAAGGCTAAGATTGAAAAAGAAATAAACTGCAGCGGAAATATAAACTTATTTGAAGATACACCCTCCAATTTGCCACAGGCAACTAACAAGGTTCGCACCCTAGTTATTCGTCTCCTCCTGATACTCCTCCTCAAGAGCAGGCGTAACTTCTTCTTCAACTGGTGATGTTTGGTTGTAAGGGTTGAGTACATAAAGCACCCTACAAGTTGTGCACAGAATGCATGTCTAATATTCTATATGCATGGCTTTTTACAAAGGATTGGCACATGGTTAATTTGCATAATACAACATTTGTAAAGGAATAGCATGAATAGATTGAAAGACAGTAAAACAAATAATAACAATAATAAATTTTTCATTTGTTTTCCAATAACCAACTCATAACCTTAAACCATAATCCAACATCCATACCCACATTTGTTTTGATAAATCTAACCCTTGACTATAATCACCGAGAATGCTTAATACCACGAGCATTGCTATTTGAATAGATTTTACACTCTGCAGAGGTTATACACTTTTCCCATAAGATACAACAATACACCACAAAGGCAAGTGATTATAACAAAGACTTTCCAATGCCTATCTAAACTAGGAACTATCCATTAAGGTTTCAACAATGGTGGGACTGGTTACCACATCTAGGGCCCCCCTCTTGCGCCTTGTGAGCCCACTCGTGAGAGGACTGGTTACTACAACCCGTGAGAGGACTGGTTACATAACAAATTAATCAGCTAAGTCTGTCTCATACCAGACTTGTGGTTGTATGAATGATTCAGTTCAAATTCTTGCAAGGTTAAGTCCTTAATTGACCAAGGCAAGACTAACAAAAAATTATCATAACCATGAACCAACAATTATCATAAAAAGCAATGCGACCGCCCAAGTGCCACATTGGCCCAACACAAATCCTTGTCACTTGCCTCAGTCTAAATCATTTTACCACCCCGGTTGTTTTATCACGCACCACATGCCATCAACAACAATAACATTGTGTGACAACACCCGACACACATGTTAATAAACATGTTCCATAATCATTAAGCAAGATTAATCATTTTTACATAAAATGATGACTCGTTGCATGGCTAAGCATACTACTTGCGTTCTAACTACCCACATTGCCATTTATAGCTACCAACTAGTAGGAAACCATTCTAGGGTGACAAATAAAATACGACAAATGACATTGCAAGGTGGATATATCACAATTGGATGAATAACTGTACATAACATAATTGAAACAAGTAATAATTGAATTAGGATGCAATACTTTGAAACAATATAATATTTAAAGCATGGGTTCAACATGATCAAAGCACAACTTGCCTTCAAGCATCTTTGAATCCTACTCTGGACCTTGATCTTGCACTGGCTCCTCGATCACAAACTCACCGGGCAACTCGACGTCTATGCAAAATGAGAGAGAAAGTAATGAATACTAAAAACAGAGAGTAAGATCAACTCCAAAAATTAAATAAAATAAACCATCAATTGGAGTTCAATTTTACAAATTTTTAGAAACTGGAATCACCTCAATCGGAATTTATATGAGAAAGATATAGCTATTCAAAGTTTAAAATAAAAGATAAATCTGAAAATTGGAAAACCGAATTAAATAAATTATTTTATACTGAAAAATAGCATTTATGACATCATGCTGACTTCAACACAGAAAAAGATTTTCAGCCATGCTGACTTCAGCACAGAAAAAGATTTTCAGCCAAATATATTTATACAGAGAAATCGATTTGTGACGTCATGCTAACTTCATTGGACACGTGGCGGCACCTCAGTCCGACACGTGGCTTAACAACGGCGCGACACGCGTCACAACGCATGGACCTGGTCCATGGCTTATGCTAGTCCATCGTGGACCAGCAGTATTGTGCCCGTGCATCGGCTGACGCAATCCATGGCGTTAGTGGTGGCACACGCCCAATCATGGCGCGACACGCGGCCCAATGCTACTGGCACAAGGCTTGGCGCAATCTCGTCCGCCCAAATCAAAACGGATGGCCAAGATCAGCTAACGCAATGCAGCTCTGATGTACTACAGAGGTGACACATGTCACAGATCTAGCACTTGATTGCAGATCGGACGGCGGATGACGCGCGGTAGAGACGAAGCGACGCGGTTGGCCCGATGAATGACACGCGGCACAGGCAGGACTGCACAATTAAGATCCAGCGATCAGGGTTGGCGATAAGTGCATTGTGGGGGCGACACACGTTGGAACCCGGACCTTCTGATCTGGATCCGACGGTTGACGGCGAGAGTGGCCAGGCCAAACGACACACAGGCGTGGCTGCATCATGAGCGTTGATCCCAGATCTGACGATCACCGAGCTTCGTCGGTGGCAGACATGGCACGACGGAGGAAGCTCACTGGCAACGAAGACGAAGAACAATCGGACGGTGCAATGGCGGAAATCCAGCGATGCTTTCACCCTCCACAAACGCGTTTTGACACGACGAACAAGCTGGTGGCCTCGACGACGGCGGCAGAACAAAGTGGCAACTTCGGTGCGCTCGCGCAGGCAAACGACGGCAACTCGACAGACGCGCGCTAGGTCAAAAGGTGCGGCTCGAGGTGAGGATTCCAAAGGCAGCAGCGGCGCATTAAATAAGGCCCTCGGCTTCCGTGTAGGGCGCGGAGACCCAAACAGATTCGGTGGTAGTGGTGGAGATTTGATCTAGATACAGCGAGTCAACATGGCGGAATCCTGGGCATCCACACGGATTCGATCGGACGGCTCACGATGCACGGTGACGCTGGCAAGCAAGGGCGGTTGGATTAAGATCCAATGGCGGCTGTGCGGCGTAGCTTGGGTTTTGTGGGGCGATGGGCTACGTGGGTCGGCGACACGGAAAAAGGGGCCATGCCAGGGGGTTTCGTCCAAACTATCCATGCAATTTTTAAATCATTTTCAAATTAAAATAAATTAGTAAAATAGAATAATACAAATAAAATAGCAAAATATCAGGGAAAATCTAGAAAAATTCCAAAATATACTTTATGGCATTTAGAATCCAAATAAAATATTTCAAAATATTATTAAAACTTTTCCAATAAATAAATAAAATAAAAGATAACAAGAGGCTTAATTCAACAAATACAAAATAAATTAAATTAAATCCCAGAAAATTCATAAAAATATAAAGTGCATATTAAATTGAAGGAATGCAAAAATTGGGGTGTTACAAACCTCCCCACTTAACAGAATCTCTACCCCGAGATTCAGGGCTGACTAATGAATAGGTTGGGAAACTCTAATTTTAGATCCTCTTCACGCTCCCGTGTAAGTTCACTCTCTGAATGATTGCTCCACTGAACTCTGTAGAAACGCACTGACTTATTTCTGGTCCTACGATCAGCTACATCGAGAATCTTGATTGGCTGCTCCCTATAGGTTAGACCCTCTTGCAATTCAATTGAATCCAATAGCATTTGTTCCGCGGGCACTCGAAGACATTTCTTCAAGTGAGATACATGGAACACATCATACACTCCTGCCATCGTCTGCGGCAATTCCAACTAATATGCAACCTCTTCTCTTTGACTCAATATTTTAAATGGACCAACATATCTTGGTGCAAGCTTTACTTTGGCATGAAACCTTTTTAGGCCTTTGAGAGGGGTTACCCTAAGATACACAAAATCCTTAGGTTCAAAACTTAACTCACGATGGCGATTATCAGCATAGCTCTTCTACCTAGACGGAGCAGTCTTTAATCTCTATCTAATCATGGTGATTTGTTCTTCGGCTTCTTTTAGAATATCTGTTCCAAAGACCAATCTCTCTCCTGTCTCATTCCAATTTAGCGGGATACGACAAGATCGACCATACAATGCTTCAAATGGCAACATATGCAGACTTGCTTGATAACTGTTATTGTAGCTAAACTCAATATACGGCAAACAATTATCCCATCTTGCGGCATAAGCTAGAGCACAAGCTCTCAACATATCTACCAAAATCTGATTAACTCTATCGGTCTGACTATCTGTTTGCGGATGATAAGCTGTACTAAAATTCAGAAGAGTTTCGAATGCTTTACACAATTTATTCCAAAATCATGAGGTAAATTGGGTACCTCTGTCTAACACAATCTTTTTTGGCACTCCATGTAAACACACAATTCATGACATATATAATTCTGCCAAACGATCTCCTGAGTATGTGGTCTTCACTGGTATAAAATGAGCGACTTTTGTCAACCGATCGACTATGACTCATATTGAATCATATCCACCTGGGTTCTAGGTAAACCGGTAATAAAATCCATATCGATCTCCTCCCACTTCCACTCAGGTACTTTTAATGGTTGCAACAACCCTGCTAGCCTCTGATGCATTGCCTTCACATCCTGGCATATATCACACAAAGCGACATGCTTAGCTACTTCACGCTTCATATTAAACCACCAAAATCCATCTTTCAAATCCTGATACATCTTCGCACTTCCTGGGTGAATAGAGTACTTCGAGTCATGGGCTTCCTCAAGAATCAATTGTTTTAATTCTTTCCTGTTCGGCACATAGATTCGACCTTTCATCCATAAAGTTCCCTGGTCATCCAAAGTGAAATCCTTAGCTTTACCTTCATCCATCTTGGTCTTAATCCTCTTGCTTTTGGCATCATCTTTCTGCCCTTTTCTAATTTGATTCTCCAAGGTTGGCTTCACCTCCAGGGTTGAAAGACCATGTGGAGGTCTACCCATGTTTGTGATGAGTATTTGACTAAATTTGTACTTGGTATGCTCTGATTTGAGTTTGATTTGAATTGGATTTTCAAAGTGAAACAATTTGAGTTGAGTCTGCCAGGAGCGGCATTACCGACCTTAGGAGGGCGGTACTGTCGGCCAGGGGGTGGCACAATAGCCTAAGGAGCGGTACTTATATTCTAGAGAGGGACTTCGCTGGGAATTCAGGCGAGCGTTGCACTACTAGCGATGCTGGAGTGGTGGTGTCGACCGAGTGGCACTCCGGCCCCATTGGGCGGTAGTGCCAACCTGTTGAGCAATTTTTTATATTTGAATATTAAATTGTGTGAGATTTATTGCATATCATTTTGGTAAATGCTATGCGATTTGTTTCCTTGTTTTTTATTGTTGCAGGACGACGGTGCTAGGTCATGGTGAGGCGGAGGATGACCGGGACTAGGCGAGGTGTGCCAGAGGTCCAGACGGTCGAGGATCGCTGAAAGATAATCGGAGATGGAGTTGCTATGAACCTAGAAGGCAAGGAACAAATGAGATCCTAGCTAGGAGCTGCTCGGATCAAGGAGGGTCGTTGGATCGTGGTCTAGGTGATAGAGTAGCGGTTCTAGTTAGTATGCTTTGAGAAGCGTGCAGAAACCCGTTATGTTAGAGGGTTTCGGGTTAGCCATGTCTGAGTGAGTGAGTCAATCCTAGCCCTTGATAGTGATCCTAGGGTAGAAGGAAATCATCCAAGGGTGGAGGATGACTCAAGAGTAGTATAAATAGAGGGTTAGGGGTAGCCTTCCACCTCTTGAATGTTAGAGGTTTTTGTGCTCCTTTGAGCTTTGCCCACTTTGTTGTGAAGCTTTGTAAGCCTCCCTTCCAGAAAGAAAAATCTATTCATCTCAATTCTAAATTTACTTTCCGCATTTACATTATACCTTAAATTCAGTATTTAAATTTCGCAATTTACATTCTTGCAATTTACTTCTTGCACATTTGGATTTGCCTCCCCTTCTTTTAAATGCTTGTGGATCTTATGCCAAGGATGAATGATTGATGTATGAGTCTTCGTTAGACCATATCCCAATCATCTAGGTAAGTCTTGTGTTTTTCCTTGCAAGAAACCGATTTTTGTTCTTAAGAGGATCAATCTTGCAAGATCGGGTTTTTGGGTGTTCTTGTCTTGTGCTCTAGATTTCTATGACATGTGGGAAGCCATCTAGGATCATCTTGATCATCAAGAATCCACGATCTAGCTGAGGGCCCAGTTTTTGTTTTTGTACCCGTTCTTGTGCACTCTTCCTCAAATTGGAAAAAGGTCAGAACTTTGACATCAATCCTTGCGAATGAAAGTTGGAATAGGTTCCTAACATCCATAGGAAGGTGTCTACAAAGTTTCACGGTGTTTGGATCAGCTGATCAAAAGATTCATCAATTTTCCTTTTGAGTCGGGCTGATTTTTACTATTGTTTTCTGGTTTACTATGGCTAAAGTAACCACAGTAGTACCGCTACAGTACCCCCGGTAGTGCCGAGCTACTGTTCATCTGGCAGTACTGGCCTCTATAGTGGATTTTGGGATTTTTTCTTTCTTTGCTTTGTCTTTTTTATGTGAGGTTGTTGGTTGGATTGTTTCGAGTGGGGAAAATTTTATTTTGGGATTTTTGCTTTCTCCGCTTTATCTTTCTGATGTGTGGATGTTGGTTGGATTGTTTTGAGTGGGGAAAATTTTATTTCAGGATCATTCACCCCCCTCTGATCGCAATTTCGGTCCTTCAATTGGTATCAGAGCCGATTTTGCTCTTTCATAGTTGTTGACCGGTCTCTAGAGCAATGGCGACGGACAAATATTCCACCAAGCCTCCAATCTTTTCTAGAGTTGATTTTCCCTTCTGGAAGTCGAGAATAGAGTCATACAAGACTGCCCAGAGCTTCCTGATTTGGCAGAAGGTGAAGCTCTCGTATGAGGTTCCTGCTGATGAGAATGTCACGGCCAGCATTATGGCTGATGTTGAGGCGAATGTTAAGGTAAGGAACATCCTTATATAGGGCCTTACCACAGGGAGTACGACAAGATCTCTCACCTATGATCCGCTCCCTAGATCTGGGTCATCCTCGATGCTTACCATGAGGGCACTACCCGATCAAGACTGTGAAACAGGATTAGTACAAGCGTGACTACAACAAGTTTGAACAGTACACTAGTGAGACCCTTGATGAGTGCTTTGGTCATTTTATAAGGATTTTGAGCGATCTCTGTGTGGTTGGTTGCACATACCTTGACTCGGAGAACGCTCAACACTTCTTGACCGCACTTGATCTTAGGGTTTGGGAGATGAAAGTGACCACCATCAAGGACACCACAGACCTATTGACCTGGACTCTTGATGGGCTTTACTCCTGGCTCAAGGCTTATGAGATCGACGTTGTCTCTCGTAAGACAAAGTCGTAGTCGATGGCCTTGGTCACCAATCTCACTGGATCCTCTTCTGAGACTTGAGTTGATTTCTCTCTTTTCACCGTTTGCGAGCTAAGTGATGAACAGCTAGAAAATTTTCCAGAAAGTGAGCTTGCACTTCTAGATAGAAAATTTTTGCATACGTACAAGAGGGTGAGGGAGAGGATGAGAGGTGGCACGATCACCAGATTCGAGTGTGGTGGCCCCAACCACATTCGCGCAAACTGCCCTAAGTTGGGGAAAGGCAAGAACAACTTTGGCGATTCGGGAAAGAACGACTACACTAACAAGAACCGCAACTACAAGAAGCTTCCAGCTCATGACCCGGTGCATGAGAAGAAGTACCGCAACTTCTCGAATAACAAGAAGCTCTTCCACCGCGTCCTCACTGCACTCGACGACATCAACCTCTCTAACACGGATTCTGGAGCGACGAAGGTGAGGATGGTGTGCAAGAGTAGAACAAAGGCGGCAATGACTTCACCGGGATGTACTTCATGGCGGACGCCAATGGCATCTGCGACTCCGAGCTCTATAGAGACTCGGACGAGGTACCCTCCTATGACCAGCTCAGTGAAGCTTTCTGCAAATTAGGGAAATTTCATGCTAGAGCTAGAGCTAGGTGTATGGAGCTAGAGAAGAAAGTAGGTATCTTGACTCGGGAGTTAGCTTCTCTTAGATCATGTCCACCCTGAGAGTCTGCTGATTGTACTCTTTGCGATGCTTTCCTTGTGAAGCTTGAGAACCTAAGGACTATACATGATAGTGTGGTTTCAGAGCTTGAGAGTCTTAGGTCGAAGAATGCTAGCACTTGTTCTATCGATGCTATTTCTATAGATGCTAGTTTTTTTTCATGCTCACACTAGCGCATCGTGTGAAAAATTCCCTAAATTGCTTACTGAAATTGATGCCATGAGCACTCACCTTAGGAAGCTATCTACTAGAAACAATGAACTTGAATTGCATGCTTTTAAAGACTCAGTTAGCTCATGTGAGGGCTGTAGGCAACTAAAACTTGACAATGAATCCATAAATGTCAAGTGTGCTGAACTTGCTAAGGACTTACTAGTTAAGTCACAAGAAAGTTGCTTGCGATGTGCTGAGATTGAGGGTGACTTGGATGAAATCCAAGTTGAACTTGGGAAGAAGCTAGAGGCCCAGACCCTTAGGATTAGAAATTCCCCTTGAGTTTCTTGTCAGGCCCTCAAGGTTGAAGCAGCCGTGTTGAGGGAGAAAAATGCACGTGCTGGTATTTCTTCCTTATCTGGTTCTTCTTCTTCCTCTTCCCCTTTTCTTCTTGTGCCTCTCTCTTCCATAAGTGTGAGTATCTCATGAGTACTCTTGAGAAGTTTGTAGGAGGCAAGAAGAACCTCAATCTCATCCTAGACCAACCTAAGATTTCTCGATTTAATCAAGTTCTAGGATTTGACTACTTGGAGTACGCTAGGGCTCATCCTCATACTACTGTACGTGTCTTCAAGAGTGGAGAGATTGTGGTTGCTCCCAGGGTGAGCACCACTATGTTTAGGTCTGCTGGGGTTTTCTATGGGATCTCTAACCAGACGGTTGCTCCTCCTGCTACTTCTGCCTCTAGCAAGGCGAAGTACTCATGCACCTTCTGTCAGAAGGATGGTCACCTAGTAGATTTCTGCTTCAAGTGTGCCAAGATCACTAGGCACGAGCGTGTTCGTGCACTTAGGGGTATTCAGGATCATCCCTAGACTCTGAGTGTTCCTAAGGCACACACTGCTGCTAGACATGTTAGAGAGAGTCATCTGTTTTTGGGCAGCGTTGAGGACTTGGATTTCATGCTATTCATTCGAGTTTTCATCCTAGATCTGCTCTTGGTCAGTCTTTCCACCATCCTTTCGATATTCCTCGTGTTTGTCATCAAGGTATATTAGCGGCGTGAGGTGTTTTCTGGTAGGACATTTGGGCAGCCTCACTGGGATGGTCTCTCCCTTGCACGATGGTAGGCCTACCCAGTTTTTGCTCCCAAATTTTTTGCTAGTGCTGCTTCTGGACTTGTGAGAGTAGAGCATCAGAGAGACTCTAGAATCCAGTCTTCTGCTTCTGTGACTGGTACTTCGAGATGTTGTGTAATAGAGTGTTGCGTGCCTAGATCTGCTCTTGTTTGTCCCAGTACTGAGTCACCTCTCTCTCTCTTTCGTTGATATAGGTCCGTAGGATGGGGAAGGGAGAGGTTTGGATTGTTGACTCCGGTTATTCTCGTCATATGATCGGAGGCTCTACATGGTTCTCTTCGCTAGTCAGAGCTCCCGGTGATGAGTTAATTACTTTTGGGGATGCTTCTTCAGGTAGATTCATTGCAAAAGGTACCGTCTGCATTAATGATAATTTCTTTCTTAATGACGTTGCCGTAGTGAGTAATCTGCAACACAATTTGCTTTCTATCTCTCAGCTTATCGATGACTCTTTCAAGGTAAGCTTTAAGAGTAGTGCATGTAGAATCCTTGATTCATTAGGGGAGTTAGTTTGCAGGATTTCTAAATTTGAGAGTCTTCTGTGTTGATTTTTCTGCTTCTTCTGGAGACTCTCTTCAGTGTTTGATTGCTTCTGAGTCCCGTGATCTCTCCTTCTAGCATAGGAGATTAGGTCACATTGGCTTCGACCATTTGACCCGGGTTAGCAACCACGATCTTATTCATGGTTTGCCTAAACTCAAGATGTTCAAAGACTTAGTTTGCTCTCCTTGTCAACATGGCAAGATGGTTGTTGCTTCTAATCCTCCAGTCATTATTGTGATGACTGATGCATCAGGACATCTTTTACATATGGACATTGTTGGTCCAACTAGAGTGCAGTTAGCGGATGGGAAGTGGTATGTTCTTGTCATTATCGATTAATTTTCGAGGTATTCTTGGGTGTTTTTCATAGCCACAAAGGATGAGTCTTTTACCCATTTCAGGGGTTTGGTCAGTAGGTTGTCTGTTGAGCTCCCTAGTGCCTTACGAGCTATACATAGTGACAATGGCACGGAGTTCAAGAACTCCTATTTTGAGAGTTTCTATGAGGAGTTAGGCTTAGAGCATCAGTTTTCCTCTCCATACGTTCCTCATCTAAATGGTGTAGTGGAAAGGAAAATAGGACCTTTGTCAAAATCGCTAGAACGATGCTAGACGAGTATAGTACTCCTAGGAAGTTTTGGGCTAAGGCTATAGGTACTGCTTGCCATGTGTCTAATCGAGTATTTTTTAGAGCATATTTGCACCGCACTTCTTACGAGTTGCGATATGGGCGAAAGCCTAGTGTTTCTCATTTTCGTGTGTTTGGTTGCAAGTGTTTCATCATAAAGTCTGGTAACCTAGATAAGTTTGAGTCTCGTTCTTTTGATGGTATTTTTATAGTTTACTCGACTTCCTCTCGTAGCTATAAGGTCTGGAGTTGTGATGTGAATAGGATCATAGAGACCTGTGAGGCCTTTGATGAGGCTAGCCCAAGAGCTAGACTTGACTTTTTAGGCTCTTCTTCCCTCTCCGAGACCAACTTTGTAGAGAATGATGATGATGGAGATGATAGTGTTCCATATGATCAAGTCCCCTCTACGCCTGAGGTGCCTCCAATTTCTATTTCTACACATCAGGGAGACTAGCCCTTACCATCAGACTCACCTTCAGGGGGTGGCTCTATTCCTGCCTCTTCTGTGCATGAGGTGATGGGAAACGCGGTATGCTACGCTAGCACAAAAAAAAAACCACCGCGCAACCAGAAAGCTACTCGCAAGAAGGGGATCATAGATAAGATTACCACTAGACGCGCAGTTGCGGAATCCTTCGCGCGTCGATGTAGTGGTTCGTCCTCGCCGCAGATCGTTGCGCCGATGTAGTGGATCGTCCTCGCCTCGCCGTGGATCGCCCTCCCACGCCGCAGCCGCAGCAGCGTCACCGCAGAGTCCACACGCCCGAGATGGAACGCCAGGCGCGTGTGTGCAAGCACCTAGTCGCCGCCAGGGGCAGCGAGAGGAGGAGGCTAGGGTTTCAAGTGAATCAAACCTAAACCGTGGAAAGCACACCTGCGCCTCCTCCTCCCCTCCTTATATAGCCACGAGATGAAACCCCAAACCAGGGCCCACCAAAGATGCTAAGCCCACGAGGTTCATTAATTACGGATCCAATCCAAATTAATGCGTCCCACCCCATTAAGTGTGTGACCTGCAGGTTCACATACGCTTGGACATGGATTCGAAAACTCCTTTTCAATCCAATAGTTGGTAGCGGCTTCTTGCAAAGTATGCCAACTCCCAAACATACTGTGATCAAATCGAATGTAACCTATCAAAAGAACTCATGTAATAATCCCTTTGCCAAGTATATGAAGATTGATCTCAAGGCAGAAGCATGTCATCCTTTGATGATTCAATCCATCTCTCGTATCCGTGATATATTAATAAGTTGTGATTGACTCTCAATCACGGCATGGCCATGCACTTTCTTAATCATATCACACGAGTGGCCTTGTCATATATCTCCGCTTCATTGGAGTGGTAAATTCCATCTTGATCGCTCACTTCCCTCTGCACGCTTCATAGTAAACATGAAAGCTACCTTTATAACTATCCGGTTAGGAAGTAGTGTTTGATAGCCCCAAGGAAAACTATTACACATGTAGGGAATATGACAATCTCAGTCTAAGGATCATACATCTTCTAGGTATGAGATACATCGATGACACATAAGAATGAAACATTCTCGCAGTTGTCCCATAGCGGGTCTATCTAACCCATGTTCTTCAACATGGTCCACAATGTAGAGATGATATCTCCATATCCCATGATCTATGAAGCATGATCATCGATCACTACATGTGCTGATCTATTCATCTTAGTCCTATACGATGATATCCGATCAGAGATATTTATCGAATTACATCATTAAGTAAAGAGCTTCATAATCAAGTCACATACTTGTTGATCAATACAATGATATACATTCATTGGACCAATAATCATATTATTATTCATAAACATAGTCATGTTACAATCATCTAAATGATTGCCTCAAGAGCATAACACTAACAATCTCCCACTTGCACTTGAGTCAATCAATTAAGTATCTAATACCAATAGACCTTGTGTGCGCCTCATGCTTAGGTCGTGGCAAAGGCTTTGTCAACGGATCGCCACATTGGCTTCCGTATGTACTTTGCATATTCTCGACGCCACCTCTATCCACAATCTCGCGAATAAGGTGAAAGCGACGGAGTATGTGTTTAGACTTTGATGTGATCTAGGCTCTTTTGCTTGTGCAATGGCACCACTATTATCACAATAGATGTCCATTGACTAGAGACACTAGCGACCACACCAAGCTCGTGATAAACTTCTTAATCCACACAGCCTCCTTTGCGGCCTCCGGCCGCAATGTACTCCGCTCGTCGTAGAGTCGGCCACCGTGTTTTTCTTGGAACTCTTCCACCATCGCTCCTCCATTAAATGTAAACACAAACCCGGATTGCGATCGAAAATCATCTTTGTCGGTTTGGAAGCTTGCATCGTGTAACCCTTTGCAACCAGATCTTCCTCACCTCCAAAAACAAGGAACATACCCTTAGTTCTTCTCAAGTACTTCAGATATTTTTACGGCTATCCAATGACCATCACCAGATCCGCTTGGTATCCGCCGTGACACTTAGAGCATATGAGACATCCGGGCGTATACAGATCATGGCATACATAATAGACCCAATAGTGAAGCATATGGAATCTTGCTCATCCTGTCTCGCCATCGATGTCGAAGGACACCGATTCTTGCAGAGATCGATGCCATGTGACATTGGCATGAAACCTCTCTTGGATTCATGCATATTGAACCTTTCAATATCTTGTCAATGTACGTTTCTGACTTAATCCAATTAACCTTTTTGATCTATCTCTATAGATTTTTATGCCCAAGATATAGCATGCTTCTCCCAAGTCCTTCATTGAGAAACTCCTTTTCAATGAAGTCTTAACATCTTCAAGCATAGGAATGTCATTCCCGATTAATAATATGTCATCCACATACAAAATCAGAAATACAAGTGCGCTCCCACTAGCCTTCTTGTAAACACAAGGCTCTTCTTCATTTTTGATAAAGTCAAAACCTTTGACTACTTCATCAAAACGAATGTTTCAACTCCTAGATGCTTGCTTTAACCCATAAATGGATCTTTGAAGCTTGCATACCCTTTTAGCATATTTAGGATCAACAAAGCCTTCAGGTTGTATCATGTATACATCCTCAGAAAGATTCCCATTAAGGAAGGCTGTTTTGACATCCATCTGCCATATTTCATAATCAAAATATGCAAGAATAGCTAAAATGATCCGACAGACTTGAGCATGGCTACCGTGAGAAAGTTTCATCATAGTCAACTCCTTGAACTTGTTTGAAACCCTTTGCCACCAACCGTGCCTTATAGATCTGAACATTTCCATCTACGTCTATCTTTTTCTTGAAAATCCATTTGCACTCAATGGTTTTTACACCATCAGGTGAATCGACCAAGTTCCAAACTTGATTGTCATGCATGGATTGAATTTCGGATCTCATGGCTTCAAGCCATTTTTCGGAGTTTGGGTCCATCATTGCTTCTTCATAAGTCGTGGGCTCATCATTGTCCAACAATAATATGTCATTCCCATATCTAATAGGTACATGACGTGGCCTCCCCGACCTACGTGGGGCTGGAGTCTCTTCCACAAAGTTGTACAACACTTTGTACATCTTGTGAAGGTTCAGAGGTAGCTTGAACAAATTCATGTGATTCTCGAACTTCATCAAGATACACATCACTCCTACTGATTTCTTTTGAAAGAAACTCTTTCTCCAAAAAGACACCATTTCGAGCAACAAAACTTTGTTCTCGTTTCTTTTGTAAAAGTAATATCCTTTTGTTTCTTTAGGATACCCCACAAAAAAGCATTTTTCTGATTTAGGTGCGAGTTTATCTGATTGTAAACGTTTTACATAAGCCTCACATCCCCATATCTTGAGAAATGACAACATGGGTCTTCTCCCAGTCCATATCTCATATGGCGTCTTCTCAACGGATTTTTATGGGACCCTATTCAAAGTGAACGCAACTATCTCTAGAGCGAAACCCCAAAAGGATAATGGCAGATCTGTTTGGCTGATCATTGACCGAACCATATCTAATAAAGTTCGGTTACGTCGTTCGGACACACCATTCCATTGAGGCGTTCCTGGCGGAGTAAGTTGCGGAACGATTCCACATTGCTTTAAATGATCACCAAACTCTTGGCTCAAGTATTCGCCACCACGATCGGATCGTAAGTGTTTTATTGTTTTGCCAAGTTGATTTTGTACTTCGTTCTGAAACTCTTTGAACCTTTCAAAAGTTTCAGATTTATGCCTCATTAAATAGATATATCCATATCTACCAAGTCATCGGTAAAAGTTACAAAATCAAACCCACCCTAGCAATCGAGCTCATTGGTCCACATACATCCGTATGTACTAGGGCCAATAATTCACTTGCTCTCTCACTAAAACCTGTGAAAGGGGCTTTTGTCATCTTGCCAAGTAAACAAGATTCACATGTTTCAAATGACTCAAAATCAAATGAGGTTAGAAGTCCATCACCATGGAGCTTCTTCATGCGCTTCTCATTTATATGACCTAAGCGACAATGCCACAAAAGGTAGGGTTCAAATCATTAGGCGGTGCCTTTTACATTAATATTATAGACAGTTTTTCTTCGAGTTCAAGGACGTACAACCCATCCACCATGGGGCAACGACCATAATACATATCATTCAAAAATATTGAACAAACAAAGTTCTTTATTCTGAAATCATAACCTTCATGTTCCAAACAAGAAGATGAAATAATGTTTCTACTCAAAGATGGAACAAAATAACAATTATTGAGTTCTAAAACTAATCTCAAGGCAAATGCAATGGGTATGTGCCAACGGCAAGACCAAAGAACTCTTGCTTTATTCCCCACGCGAAGATCCACTTCTCCTTTGCCAAGTCTCTACTCTTTATCACCCCAACGAATTGCAAATGTGAGCAACCGAACCGGTATCATATACCCATGAGCTGAGTGAAGAAGTAGCAAGATTAATTTCTATAACATTAATACCAAGTGGAAACCACATTTCCATTCTTCTTATCCGCTGTACTTTTCGCAGCCCGCTTCCAATGCCCCGATTTCTTGCAATAGAAGCATTGGGTATCGTGTTGAGGGCCAACTTTAAGCTTCAAGCTTAGTTTTGAGGCTCGCGATCTCATCTTGAGCCTTGCCCTTGCCCTTGCCCTTGCTCTTTCCCTGCCCCCACCCTTAGCCTTTCTCTTTTTGAAAGCGCTTGTTTTCTCAACCATCATCACATGATTGGGTTTTTCTTAATGCTTTCCTCATGACCTTGAGCATCCCATGTAGCTCTGTTAGGCTCTTCTCCATGCTATTCATATGAAAATTCATAATGAATGGCTCAAAGCTCGAGGCGAGACCGGAGAATAACATCTGTGGCCAAACCGAGGCTAAGGGAAACTCAAGTTTTTCCAATCTCCCAATGTAACCAATCATCTTGATCACATGAGGATCGACCGACCGCTTGACCAACTTACAAGCAAATAAAAGCTTTGAGATACCATACCTCTCAGCTCTTGCTTGATTCCCAAACATGCCCTTCAAGCCCACAATCATATTGTAAGCATCCTGGTCCTCATATTGCTTTTGGAGCTCGAGTCCATTGTGACTAGCATGAGACAAATGACCTCTCTGAAGCATTAACATGCTTTTCATATTCAACCCTCAAATTGCGAGCAAGATTTTCGGCTTGTTCATCAGAATTGGATTCTCTAGAACATAGTCCTTCTTTTCATGCTTGAGAACAATTCTCAAAGTTGCGATACCAATCAACAAAATTAGTTCCATTCAGTTTTTCCTTTCCAAAACCGATCTCAAAGCAAAACCGGTGTAGCAGGGAGTAGGAGAAGGTGCCATTGAACTACAACAAAAATATGCAAAGATTCTAAGCACTATGTTTATGTAAAAACTTTATTAAACTTTTTAATTAAAGACACTCCTATTTTATGTCCTTTTATAGACACATAGTGAGTATTCAAGATCCATATTCATTAAACACTAGTGAGCTTTGGCATCACTGCTAGAAATTTAATGACATAGGTAAGCAACACCTTTGCTAATTACATCATATGTAACTCTTGTTTGTTGAGTATGAAAACAAGTAATGAATGCCTCCATCAACTTGACTCATGGCCAGGTCAACCTGCCCCAAGGGCTCACATGAGGGAGGGAGCACTTCCCGTATTCGGGTGCCAATTAAGAAACCTGCCTCATGTGTGTTTTCCTAGACACCAATTGTCTTGTATAGGTTCCTTCATTATGAAATCAAATCCCAACCACTTATGTCCTCAAGCCCAAAACCGTTTTGATAGCTCGTTTAAATCTGCCATTGTTATGCGTGATGTGTCCAACACATCCCTATCATCTATTGAGATAGCCATTGATATACTACTTTGGCAGTCATATCAATAACGATCTAAATTCTTGATAGGTGCAACAATTGGATGGACAATTTGATTTAAGATTTTTAACTATAAGGATGAACAAAGATTACTATGAACATAGCATCACATGCAATGAGCATAAAGAAAATAGCAAGGATAAAACACACATCCACATAAAATCAAAATAAGCTATGAAATAGCATGGCCCTTAGCATTAAGATCTCCATCATCATGCTTGGTTGTTCACCTAGCCACCTTGCTTGATTTGTTCACCTAGCCATCGTCTTCATCATTATGGATGCAACTCCTTACAACTTTTGATAATGAATTTTACATGAGGGTTTGAAGCATCACAAGTCAACACGCAGTCGTTATACAATTTAAATAGCCTTATGGCTTAACACGCACGCAGCCATGTGGAAATTACATGCATCACATACACATAGGCCATACTATTTCACATAATTCCTGCAAAACGAGTTAAACAAAAGCAACCCTACGACTCAGGGTCCGAGGCGCGCCAAGGGTCCAGGGGCGAGCCACAGCGGCGGTCCTCGGACCCGAGTCGTGGGCGGTCGAGGCGCGCTTTGAAATTTTTTAGAGGCATGTCTTCCGCCATGGAAAACACCTCAAAATTTCCACGGATCAACCAGATTGACCCAATCCGATCTAATATAATTGGCTTGGTCCCATATGGATACGTTTGAAACCACGATGGCGGTAACCCGACCGGTAAGGGCAACGTCGCATCATGAACGGACTCACCCAAATCAATATTGAATCTGTTTGCGCTACCATGGATCAACCAGATTGACCCAATCCAACTCGATCGATTGGCTTGGTCCCATATGGATACGTTTGAAACCCCGATGGCGGTAACCCGACCGTAAGGGTAACGTCGCACCATGAACGGACTCACCCAAATCAAGATTGAGTCGGTTTGCACTTTCCTCAAACCCTAAATCGATCGATCTCATCGATGGCTGCCGTCACCAATTCATCACATGAACTGGCTGAACATGTAATAGATCCAATCTACTAACCTCACACATCATATGTGCAACATCCAGATCACAAAACTATACAACCTAGCTCTGATACCACTGATGGGAAACGCGGTATGCTACGTTAGCACAAAAAAAAAAACTACCGCGCAACCAGAAAGCTACTCGCAAGAAGGGGATCATAGATAAGATTACCACTAGACGCGCAGTTGCGGAATCCTTCGCGCGTCGATGTAGTGGTTCGTCCTCGCCGCGATCGTTGCGTCGATGTAGTGGATCGTCCTCGCCTCGCCGTGGATCGCCCTCCCACGCCGCATCGCAGCAGCGTCACCGCATAGTCCACACGCCCGAGATGGAACGCCGTGCGTCGGTGTGCAAGCACCTAGTCGCTCGGCAGGCGGCGAGAGGAGGAGGCTAGGGTTTCAAGTGAATCAAACCTAAACCGTGGAAAGCACACCTGCGCCTCCTCCTCCCTCCTTATATAGCCATGAGATGAAACCCTAAACCAGGGCCCACCAAAGATGCTAAGCCCACGAGGTTCATTAATTACGGATCCAATCCAAATTAATGCGTCCCACCCATTAAGTGTGTGACCTGCAGGTTCACATACGTTTGGACATGGATTCGAAAACTCCTTTTCAATCCAATAGTTGGTAGCGGCTTCTTGCAAAGTATGCCAACTCCCAAACATACTTGTGATCAAATCGAATGTAACCTATCAAAAGAACTCATGTAATAATCCCTTTGCCAAGTATATGAAGATTGATCTCAAGGCGAGAAGCATGTCATCCTTTGATGATTCAATCCATCTCTCGTATCCGTGATATATTAATAAGTTGTGATTGACTCTCAATCACGGCATGGCCATGCACTTTCTTAATCATATCACACGAGTGGCCTTGTCATATATCTCCGTTTCATTGGAGTGGTAAATTCCATCTTGATCGCTCACTTCCCTCGCACGTTTCATAGTAAACATGAAAGCTACCTTTATAACTATCCGGTTAGGAAGTAGTGTTTGATAGCCCCAAGGAAAACTATTACACATGTAGGGAATATGACAATCTTAGGTCTAAGGATCATACATCTTCTAGGTATGAGATACATCGATGACACATAAGAATGAAACATTCTCGCAGTGTCCCATAGCGGGTCTATCTAACCCATGTTCTTCAACATGGTCCACAATGTAGAGATGATATCTCCATATCCCATGATCTATGAAGCATGATCATCGATCACTACATGTGCTGATCTATTCATCGTAGTCCTATACGATGATATCCGATCAGAGATATTTATCGAATTACATCATTAAGTAAAGAGCTTCATAATCAAGTCACATACTTGTTGATCAATACAATGATATACATTCATTGGACCAATAATCATATTATTATTCATAAACATAGTCATGTTACAATCATCTAAATGATTGCCTCAAGAGCATAACACTAACATGAGGTAGAGGCCACTTCTGCTTCTGGACCTCCCCGCCATATTCTGAGACATCACCCACCATATCAGATCATTGGCGATCGGTTTGAGCATGTCACATGCTCAAAATCAGGTTTGTTCAGATTCTACCTTCACTCTGCCTTTGTTGCCTCCTTTGAGCCGAAGGATGTTTCTCATGCATTATCCAATGAGTCTTGGATTAATGCTATGCATGAGGAACTCGAGAACTTCAAGAGGAACATGGTATGGAAGTTTATCGAGCCTCCACCTGGTCATAATGTCATTGGGACCAAGTGGATGTTCAAGAACAAGCAGAGTAAGGATCGGGTTGTCATTAGGAACAAGGCTAGGCTAGCTGTATAGGGCTTTTCTCAGGTTGAGGGTCTTGACTTTGGTGAGACCTTTGCCCCGGTTGCTAGACTAGAGGCTATTAGGATCCTGCTTGCATTTTGGGCATCCAAGGGTTTCAAGCTTTATCAAATGGATGTCAAGAATGCATTCCTCAATGGGTATATTGAGTAAGAGATGTATGTCAGGCAGCCTTCAGGATTCGAGAATCCCAAGTACCCAAACCATGTCTTCAAGCTTTTCAAAGCTTTATATGGACTTAAATAGGCCCCTAGAGCTCGGTGCGAGAGGCTTAATTCCTATCTTCTTAGTCATGATTTTAAGATGGTATAGTAGACAAGATTAGACACCAGGATTCTCATTTTCTTCTCGTCTAGATTTATGTGGATGATATTATGTTTTTTGGCTCTTTGCACTCTCTTGTGTCTCAGTTTTTTAGAGGTAATGAGCACAAAGTTCGAGATGAGCTTGATGGGCGAGTTGAGCTACTTCCTCGGCTTCCAGATCAAGTAGACTTGGAGGGCACTTTCTTGCATCAAGGAAAGTACACTCGAGAACTTCCGAGGTGCTTCGACTTGTGTGACGGGAAGCCGATGATGACCCTAAAATACCATGTGGAGGTCTACCCATGCTTTGTGATGAGTATTTGACTAAAGATGAGCTTGGTACACTCTGGTTAGAGTTTGATTTGAATTGGAATTTCAAATTGAAGCAATTTGAATTGTATCTATCTCGAGTGGCTCTACTGGCCTCGAGTATCGCCCTGCAGACTTGTGGTCAAATGATTCGAGTAGATTGGTAGTAGCTAAGTATCGAGTAGAAATGTTATTGGGTCGAGCACTCTGCAGTTAGCTCAACTCAAGTCCTTAGTTTAACCAATTTTTACTCGATATCGTTTCATCGACATGGTACCGTGATCGATCGAGTTGGTCATGAGGTCGATAGTCTAGGTATCAAGTTGAGGTCGATAGACTAGGTATCGAGTTTGACATGTGTTCGATCACTCGATGTGGTCGAAATTGTGGTCGAGTTTCTTCTCAAGCGAAGGATCCGACTCGATGGTGGCAACTCCATGAAGTTGATACAGTGGTCGATAGTGCCAACATGTTGAGCGATGCAATTGGTTTTCTTTGTTTTTGATGGTTGCAGAACGACGGTGCTGGATCATGGTGAGGTAGAGGATGACCGAGACTAGGCGAGGTACGCCGGAGGTCTAGATGGTCGAGGATCACCGAAAGATGATCAGAGACGGAGTCGCTGCAAACCTAGAAGACAAGGAATGGTTGAGAGACTAGCTAGGAGCTACTCGGATCAAGGAGGGCCGTCGGATCTCGGTCTAGGTGATACAGTAGCAGAACTAGTTAGTATGGGTGTATGTTGGAGTCATTCCTAACCCTTGATGGTGATCCTTAGGGTAAAAGGAACTAATCCAAGGGTGGAGTGTGACTCAAGAGTAGTATAAATAGAGGGGGAGGGGTGGCCTTCCTCCTCTTGAAGGTTTTAGAGGTTTTGGCTCCTTTGAGCTTTTTGCCCACTTTGTTGTGAGGCTTTGTAAACCTCCCTTCCAGAAATAAAAGCTTCATTTACCCATCCCTGAATTTATTTTACGTATTTACTTTTAGCATTTAAATTCAGCAATTAAATTCTGCAATCTGCTTCTTGCACATTTGGATTTGCCTCCCCTCCTTCTAAAATGCTTGTGGATCTTGAGCTGAGGATGTATGATTGTTGGATGAGTCTTCTTCAGACCATATTCCAATCATCTAGGCAAATCTTGTGTTCTTTTCTGCAAGAAATCAATCTTGTATGCTTAAGGGAATCATTCTTCTAGATCATGCTTAAGGGGTTTTGGACTTGTGTTATTGCTTGCTGTGATGTGTGGGAGGTTATCCAAGATCATCTTGATCATCAAAACCCCACGAGCAAGTCCAAGATCAAGTTCTCAGTTTTTGCTCAATCTTGCTGTGTTCTTCCTTCAAATTTAAAAGGTCGGGACTTTGACGTCAATCCTTACGATTGATGGTTGGAATAAGCTTTTGACATTCTTAGTGTTAGTGTTATGCCCTTGAGGCAATCATTTAGATGATTGTAACATGACTATGTTTATGAATAATAATATGATTATTGGTCCAATGAATGTATATCATTGTATTGATCAACAAGTATGTGACTTGCTTATGAAGCTCTTTACTTAATGATGTAATTCGATAAATATCTCTGTCGGATATCATCGTGATAGGACAACGATGAATAGATCAAGACATGTAGTGATCGATGAACATGCTTCATAGATCATGGATATGGAGATATCATCTATACATTGTGGACGCATGTTGAAGAACATGGGTTAGATAGACCATAATGGGACAACGCGAGAATGTTTCATTCTTATGTGTCATCGCGTATCTCATACCTAGTAGATGTATGATCCTTAGACCTGAGATTGTCATATTCCCTACATGTGTAATAGTTTTCCTTGGGGCTATCAAACACTACTTCCTAACCGGATAGTTATAAAAGTAGCTTTCATGTTTACTATGAAACGTGCAGAGGGAAGTAAGATCAAGATGGAATTTGCCACTCCAATGAAACGGAGATATATGACAAGGCCACTCGTGTGATATGATTAAGGAAGTGCATGGCCATGCCGTGATTGAGGATTCAATCACAACTTATTAATATATCACGGATACGAGAGATGGATTGAATCATCAAAGGATGACATGCTTCTCGCCTTGAGATCAATCTTCATATACTTGGCAAAGGGATTATTACATGAGTACTTTTGATAGGTTCGTCCGATTTGATCATAGTATGTTTGGGAGTTGGTATACTTTGCAAGAAGCCACTACCAACTATTGGATTGAAAAGGAGTTTTCCAATCCATGTCCAAACGTATGTGAACCTACTGGGTCACACACTTAATGGGCTGTGACGCATTAATTTGGATTGATCCGTAATTAATGAACTCGTGGGCTTAGCACGATGGGCCCTAGTTTAGGTTTCATCTCGTGGCTATATAAGGAGGGGAGGAGGGAGGGTGCAGGTGTGCTTTCCCACGCTTTAGGAGTGATTCACTCGAAACCCTAGCCTACTCCTCTCGCGCCTCTTTGAGCGACTGTGTGCTTGCACACGACGCACGGCGCCCATCTCTCGGACGTGTGGACTCATCAAGGTGACGCTGCTGCGATCGCGGGCGTGGGAGGACGATCCACGGCAAGGCGAGGACGATCCACTACATCGACGCAATGACTGCGGCGAGGACGATCCACTACATCGACGCGCGAAGGATTCCGCAACTGCGCGTCTAGTGGTAATCTTATCTATGATCCCCTTCTTGCGAGTAGCTTTCTGGTTTCGCGGTAGATTTTTTTTTGTGCTAGCGTAGCATACCGCGTTCCTCTTCACTTAGGAGGATATCTACCAAGTTTCATGAGTTTTTGTCCAGCCAATCAAAAGATTCCTCAAATTAGCTTTTGAGTTCGTGTTGTTCTTAGCTCTGTTCATCCTGTTGTTCTTGAGTCTGGTCATATCGCCCTTCATGCGTTCATACCGAATTATGGTGCTATCAGATTCAACCTGGTCAAACCGGACTAGCAGGAAAACTTTCTCCAGTTCATTTGCTCCTTTTGATTGAATTATCTATGGGCTTGGTTGGATCATTTTGAGTGGGAAATTTTATTTGGGATCATTCCCCCCTCTGATCGCCATTTCGGTACTTCAATTGGTATCAGAGCCAGTTTTGCTTTGCCATAGATCTTGACCGGTCTCAAGAGCCTTGGCGATGGACAAATATTCCTCCAAGCCGCCTATCTTTTCTAGAGTTGATTTTCCTTTCTGGAAGTGGAGAATGGAGTCGAACATCACTGCATTGGGCTTCCTAATATGGCAGAAGGTGAAACTCCCGTATGAGGTTCCTACCGATGAAAACGTCACGGCTGACAATATGGCTGATGTTGAGGCGAATGCTAAGGCAAGGAACATTCTCATACAGTGTCTGAGTATCATTGAGTACGATAGGATTTCTCACCTTCGTTCTGCTCATCAAATTTGGGTGATCCTAGATGCTTACCGTGAGTGCACCACCCAAATAAAGAACGTCAGACAGGACCAATTCAAGCATGATTACAACAAATTTGAACAACACGCTGGTGAGAGTCTTGACGAGTGCTTTGGATGTTTTACTAAGATTTTGAGTGACCTCTGAGTAGCTGGTTGCATATACCCTGACTCGGATAATGCTCGACATTTCTTGACCACACTCGATTTTTGAGTTTGGGAGATGAAGGTGACCACCATCAAGAACACTACCGACTTATCGACTTTGACTCTTGATAGGCTTTATTCCCGTCTAAAGACTCATAAGAACAATGTCGTCTCTCGCCAAACAAAATCTCACTCGATGGCCTTGGTCAACGATCCCACTGGATCCACTTTGGATTCTTCTGCTGGTTTTTTTCTCTCCACCCTTTGCAAGCTAAGTGATGACCAACTGGAAAAATTTCCAGAAATTGTGCTAGCCCTTTTGGCTCAAAAATTCTCTCATGCATACAAGAAGGTGAGGAATAGGAAGAGAGGTGGCACGATCACCTGCTTCAAATGTGGTGGCCCCAACCACATTCAAGTGAATTGCCCCAAGCTGGAGAAGGGCAAGATCGACTCTGGCATTCGACAAAGAATGACTACATCGATAAGAACCACAACAAGAAGCCTCCAGCTCATGACCTGGGGCATGAGAAGAAGTACCGCAACTTCTCGAAGAACAAGAAGCTCTCCCATCGCATCCTCGCCGCACTCGATGACATCAACCTCTCCGACATGGAGACCTGGAGCGATGTGGGTGAGCATGATCCACAAGAGAAAACCAAATGTGGCAACGACTTCTTCGGGATGTGCTTCATGGCGAATACCAACAGCATCTGCGACTTCGAGCTCTACAGCGACTCAGATGAGGTACCCTCCTATGACCAGCTCAATGAAGCTTTTTGCATGCTAAGAAAATTTCATGCTAAAGCTAGAACTAGGTGTATGGAGTTAGAGAGGGAAGTAGGTACCTTGACTCGGGAGTTAGCTTCTCTTAGATATTCTCCCTCTCGAATCTCTAATGACTGTACTCTTTGTGATGCTTTCCTTGTGGAGCTTGAGAACCTAAGGACCATGCATGACAGTATGGTTTCTGAACTTGAGAGTCTTAGGTCAAAGAATGCTATTACTTGTTCTATTGATGCTATTTCTGTAGATACTAGTTTTCTTCATGCTCACACTAGTGCATCGTGTGAAAATTGCTCTAATTTGCTTACTGAAATTGATGCCATGAGCACTCACGTTAGGAAGCTATCTACTAGAAACAATGAACTTGAATTGCATGCTTCTAAGGACTCAGTTAGCTAATGTGAGGGCTGTAGGCAACTAAAACTTGACAATGAATCCTTAAATGTCATGTGTGCTGAACTTGCTAAGGACTTACTAGTTAAGTCACAAGAAAGTTGCTTCCGATGTGCTGAGATCAAGGGGGATTTGGATAAAATCGAATTCAATCTTAGGAAGAAGCTTGAGGCCCAGAACCTTAGTATTAGAAATGCTCCTTGCATTTCCTATGAGGCCCTCAAAGTTGAGGCAGCCGTGTTGAGGGAGAAAAATGCACGTGCTGGTAGTTCTTCTCCTCCAGGTTCTTCTTCCTCTTCTGTTCCCTGTTCTTCATGCATCTCTTTTTTCCGGGAGTGTGAGTATCTCATGAGCACTCTCAAGAAGTTTGTAGGAGGCAAGAAGAAGCTCAATCTCATTCTAGAACAATGTAAGATTAGACGATTTAATCAAGGTCTAGAATTTGACAACTCGGAGCACGCTTGGGCGCATCCTCTCACCATTGTGCGGGGCTCCAAGAGTGATGAGATTGTGGTAGTTCCTAAGCTGAGTACCACTGTGTTTAGATCTGTCGGGGTTGTCCATGCGATCTCTGATCAGAAGGTTGCTCCTCCTGCTACTCCCACCTCTGGTAAGGCGAAGTATACATGCACCTTCTGTCAGAAGGATGGACATTTGGTAGATTTCTGCTTCAATGCCAAGATTGCAAGGCGTGAGCGTGTTGCTGCTCTTAAGGGTATTTAGGGTCATCCCAAGACTCTGAGTGCTTCTAAGGTACACACTATTGCTAGACAGGTTATAGAGTCGCCTGTTTTTGGGAAGCGTTCAGGACTCGGTTTTCATGTTGTTCAGTCGAGTTTCTGTCCTGGAGCTACCTATGGTCAGTCTTTTCCTCCATCCTTTTGATATTCCTCGTGTTTCTCATCAAGGTGGATATCAGCGATGTGAGGTGTTTACTAGTAGGAGATTTGGACAGCCTCACTGGGATGGTCCGGCTTTTGCATGACGGCATGCCAACCCAGCTCCAGCTTCCAGGTCTTCTGCTAGAGCTACTTCTGGTCTTGTGAGAGTGGAGCATCATAAACATGCTAGGATCATGTCTTTTTCTTTTGAGGCTGGTACTTCGAGGCGTCGGCAGTTCAGTATTGGGTTCCTAAATCTTCTCTTTGTCCCAATACTGAGTCATCTCTCTCTCTTGTGTGTTTACCAAGTTCATAGGATGGGGAAGGGAGAGGTACAGATCGTTGACTCCGGTTGCTCTCGTCATATGACCGAAGACTCTCGTTGGTTCTCTTCCCTAGTCCGAGCCCCCGGTGATGAGTTGATCACTTTTGGGGATGCTTCATCAAGTAGAGTCATTGCCAAAGGCACCATATAAATTAATAAAAATTTTATTCTTATGTATGTTGCCTTAGTGTGTAAGCTACAATACAATCTGCTTTTTGTTTCTCATCTTATCGATGACTCTTTTGAGGTAAGCTTCAATAATAGTGCCTGTAGGATCCTTGATTCATCAGGAGAGTTAGTTTGCGGGATTTCTACATTTGGGAGAGCCTTTCGTGCTGATTTTTCTGCTTCGTTTGTAGACTCTCTTTGCTGTTTGATTGCTTCGGAGTGACAAGTTGAGGTACGGGCGAAAGCCTAGTGTTTCTCATTTTCGTGTGTTTGATTGCAAGTGTTTCATCTTGAAGTCTGGTAAGTTGGATAAGTTTGATTCTCACTCTTCTGATGGTATTTTTCTGGGTTAGTTGACTTCTTCTCGTAGCTATAGGGTCTGGAGTTGTGATGAGAATAGGATCATAAAGACCTGTGAGGTGACCTTTGATGAGGCTAGCCTAGGTAATAGACCTGACATTTCGGGCTCTTCTTCCCTTTTCGAGGCCATCTTTGTGGAGGATGAGGATGTTGGATATGACGATGTTCCACCTGATCCAGTCCTCTCTACACCCAAGGTGCCACCAATTTCCATTTCTGCACCTCAGGGAGACCAGCCCTTATCTTCAGACTCTCCTTCATCGAGTGGCTCTGTTCCTACCTCTTCTGTGCATGAGGTAGAGGCCAATTCTGCTTCAAATCCTCCCGCCATATTAAGAGACATCATTGTAACATCCCAAATTTTACTTTTACTGGCTTATTATTTTTTTTATTTTTTATTGAATTTTCTGGGATTTTATTTAATTTATTCTAAAATTGTGGATTCAAGCCTCTTGCTATCTTTTATTTACTTAGTGGAAAGTATTGATGATCTTTTGTTGGAATATTTTATTTGGGTTCTAAATGTCTTAAGGTATTTTTTGGAATTTTTTTTGGATTTTTGCAGGTATTTTTGTTATTTATTTGGGCTTTGTTCAATTATCTGAATTCTTTTTATTCGAAAATGATTTAAAAATTCCTTGAATAGTGTTTGGGCCGAATCTCTTTGGTCCGACCCAGCCCGCTAGAAACGTCGGCCCGCGTAGCCCGCCGTGATGAAACCCTAGCCGCACAACCGTGGGATTCTGATCCAATGGCTGAGATCGCGCCGCTCCTTCGCTCGCTGCCAGCCGCTTGATTGGGTCCATATGGATGCTCGTGATCGTGCCACGTCGCCGTCGCCATCGCCGTATCTCAACCGAATCTGACATCACCGCCGAATCCGTTTGGGTTTCTGTGCCCAACACAGAAGCCGAATCCCCTATTTATTGCACCGTCGCCACATCTAGGTTGCGCACATTGAGATGCACCCGTAGCCCTAGCGCACGCATCCCGAGGCACAGTCATTCACCTGCAAAAGCTCGCCATAGTTGCCGCTTCGTGCCACCGTGGTTTTTCGCCGTTGCTATTGCCGTCCGTCACCCTCCGCCGTGTCCATGTCCAGAGCCGGGTTCGCCTCGTCGAGAAAGTCACCCTCAAGCACCGTTGCCGTTGTCATCGTCCTCAGCGCCGGTAAGACCTCGCCGTCGAGCGCCATCGCCGTGCCGCGAAGCTTTTGGCCGTCGGATCTTGGATCAACGGTCCGAGTTGCGCTGCGCGTATGCTTTTCCATCGCCATTTCTGTTTAGCCATGTCTATCCAATCTGAATTGAACTGCATAGAGTCAGACACGTAGCCATGGTGTCATCCAGCCACATGTCCGCCCGCCGCTTCAGTCTCTGTTTGACAAATCTTGACCGTCAATTTCAAATCGTGCGGCCACGATCACACCGCGCACTGGGCCAATCCTGTACTGTCGTGTATCGCACGAGAACCGAGGAATCGCCGCCGTTGATTGCCGCTAATGTCATCGCCTTTGATCTCCGCCATCCGATCTACCGTGAATGGTTGAGATCTTTGTCGCCGTGTGTCTTAATCGTGTTCGTTGGTTTTGTGCCATGTGTCATCAATCCAATGGTGACACGCGTGTCGCTATGTTAGCCGATGCACGCACGCACTATCTCGTCCACCATGGACCAAAGACCGCCATGTATCGAGTCCATACACCGGTGACGTGGTTGCACTATGTGTCAGCATCTGATTGGGCCACGTGTCTGCTGACGTCAGTGTGACGTCACAGTTCGGTTTTTCTTGAGAAAAATAATTTGCCAAAAAGCATATTCGGTGCTGATGTCAGCATAACATCATAAATGTTATTTTTCCATATTAAAGTAATTCGGTTAATTGGGTTTTTCCAATTTACCGATTTATGTTTTGTTTCAAACTTTGAATAGATATATCTTTTGCATCCGAGCTCCGATTGAGGCGATTCTAGTTTCTAAAAATTTGTAAAATCTAAATAAATTTAATGGTGATTCAATTTAATTTTTGGAGTTGACCTTGCCATCTATTTTTCTTATTTATTGCTTTCTCTTTCGTTACGCGTAGACGTCGAGTTGCCCAGTGAGTTTGTGGTTGAGGAGCTAGTGCCCGAGGAAGGTCCAGAGCAAGAGTCAAAGCTATTTGAAGGAAAGTTGTGCTTTAATCATGTTGAACCCACGTTTAAAATATTATATTTTTTCAGTGTATTGCATATTATTCAATTATTACTTGTTTCAATTATGTTGGGTATAGTTATTCAACCAATTGTGATATATCCACCTTGCCACATTGTATGTCCTATTTCATTTGTCACCAAAGAATGGTTTAATATTAGTTGGTACCTATAATTACCAATGTGGGTAGTTAGAACGCAAGTAGTATGCTTAGCTGTGCAACGCGTCATCATTTTATATGCAAATGATTAATCTTGCTTAATGATTATGGAACATGTTTATGAACTTGCATGTCGGGTGTGGCCACACAATGTTGTTGTTGTTGATGGCATGTGGTGCATGGTAAATCAACCGGGGTTGTAAAATGATTTCGATTGAGGCAAGTGGAATGTTTTTGTGGTGGGCCAATGTGGCACTTGGGCGGTCGCATTGCTTTTTATCGTAATTGATGGTTCATGGTTATGATGATTTTTAGTTAGTCTTCCCTTGGTCAATTAAGGACTTAACCTTGCAAGAATTTGAACTGAGTCATTCATACAACCACATGTCTGTTATGGGACGGACCTAGCTAATTAATTTGTTATGTCTAGACTTTGGTACTATCTTGACAGTGTGGGTTCCGGGTGTACGGGTAGACTCACATGGCGTAAGAGGGGGGCCCTGGATGTGGTAACCAGTCCCACCAGTGTTGAAACCTTAGCAGGCAGTACTGAGTTTAGATAGCCATTGGAAAGGCTTTGTTATATTTACTCGCCTTTGTGGTGTATGGTTGTATCTTGTGGGTAAAGTGTATAACCTCTGCAGAGTATAAAATCTATTCGAATAGCTGTGCTCGCGGTATTGAGCTTTGCTCGGTGATTAGTGTCAAGGGTTAGATTTTATTAAAAGCACATGTGGGTATGGATGTTGAATTGTGGATTAGGGTTTTGAGTTGGTTATTGGAAAGCAATTGCAAAAGTTATAAATATTATTATTTGTTTTACTGTCTTTCAATCTATTTATGCTATTCCTTTACAATTGTTGTTTATGAAAATTAACCATGTTGGCCTATCCTTTGTAATAAGCAATGCATAGTGTATATTAGACTTGCATTTTGTGGACGACTTGTTGAGTGCTTTAAGTACTCACCCCCTTGCTACAGAACATCACCAGTTGGAGAAGAAGCAACTCTTGCTTTTGTGGAAGAGTATCTGAAAGAGACGAATAACTAGGGTTCGAATCTTGTTAGTTGCTTGTGGCAAATTGAAGGGTTTTCTACGCTTATGTTGATTTTTGCTGCTGTTTATTAACTTTTCAGTCTTAGCCCTGCGAGGGGTACTTATGTAAGGTTGACCATAAGGTCGTCCAACAGTTATATTTAATATTGATGAAGTCTTTATTATGTTACCGTTGAGTATGATTGTGATATTCATCAATGTTGAGCCTGTGTGCCCTAGCGTAATCCTGGACTAGTGCAGAATACACAGAGGTTCCGGATTTGCATATTCGGGTCCAGACAGAGGTGGTATCAGAGCCATACTGACTGTAGTTCAAGCCCTAGCTTGTTTGTCATCGTAGGAGTGTACAAAACTATTTTCTAAAGGCAAAAATTAACTTGAAAGTTTAAAATGATCTTGACTTATCCCTTCTTTCTTGCTTTCCACCAATGCAGAATTTTTTCATCTTTTCTCTTGTTTAGGAGTTGAGATTTTTACGAGAGCCGCTTTCTAAAGGTTAAGATGGAGTGTCTTTATGGAGAGCACAAGGGAGGATTTGCCACTGAGCTTTGGAGCATGCTGCAGTTGTTGGGAGGCTTTGATCGTCCTATCTACCGTGGTACCAATTGGATCGTGAGAGGGTAGGTACAAGGTACAATTTGCAAGGTCACGGTCTATGCTAGGGACAACACCTTGAGAAGTTGCCCCATCAACATCTCCGTTGGAAGAGCAACATTTGAAGCTGGGATCCAGTAGGCCGCTCGTCTTGCACTTTGCCGTTTTGCTTGTGACTACGCTGCAGAGTTGGAGACAACGGTGTTCAAGTACCATCCCCATGGAGACGCCATCACCAAGGATAGAGTCAGGAGCGAAGAGGACGCCACCATAGTCCATCTTGCTTGTTTTGTGAAAGACCGAAATGGCGATCAGAGGGGGGTGAATGATCCCAAATAAAATTTTTCCCCACTCAATGTACTCCAAACAATCTCACAATAAAAAACTGAAACACCCAAAGATTTTCCTTCAAACTAGTGTTTCTCAGATTCGCACACCCTCTAAAACCCGAACAATTAGACAACTATGTGTACCCCTAGCTTGCATGGATGAGAAGCATGAATCATGTGAGGGATTTTTAATCACAATCCTAGTTTTCAAGTGTCCAAACAAAGAGGAATTAAAGCTAAAATACCAAAGTCTCTTTCCAAAAAAGTAAAAGCAGATTTTCCAGGAATTGTCCTTAATTGGAGCAGGTGGTTGGTGAGTTTCTGTTGTTCTAAAATTTTTGGGAATTTTTCTTCCTGTGAGAAGTTGAGTCATGAAATAGTCCGCAAAAATCACCTCAAAAATCTTTGTAGAATAAACATGAAAAATCAAGCATTACAGACAGTCAGGAACTTCGACCAGAATGTTTGAGGCTCGGTTTTCAATTCATAGCACTCAAACGGTGCAACCAGTGGACTCAACATTTTGTCCAGAGATGAATATATGAGTCACGCACCTTCTCCAATAAGAATCACTTAGAAAGGATTTTTCTATATTTTTATAAAAATCAAAGACTGACTGCTGCGCAAAGAACAAGTTCTGAATAGATTTGCAATTCGATAAAAACTTGATCTCTAGTCTATCCTAGGGTGCAAGAAAGATGTAAAACCATATGAACACCCTCAAGACATCCTAGAAAAACAGCATTTAGAAGGAGGGGAGGCAAATCCAAATTGCGAGAAAGTAAATTGCGAGAATGTAAATACGGGAAAGTAAATGCTGAATTTAAATTGCGTAAAGTAAAGACATAATGTAAATATGCAATTTAAATTCACAATAAGGTAAAGAAAATTTTTGTATTTTCTGGATGAAAGGTTTACAAAGCCTCACTTGATGTGGGCAAAGCTCAAAGGAGCAACTCAAACCTTCAAGGGGGGAAGGCTACCCCTCCACCCCTATTTATACAACTCTTGGGCCTCCTTCCACCCTTGGATGAGCCTCTAAACCCTAGAGAATCCATCAAGGGCTAGGATTTCCCACTCAACCAGCCATGCAAGGGTTCACCCAAAACCCACAACACATAATGGGTTTTCTTGCACGGTTCTCAAAGCACACTAACTAGACCCGCTAACCTATCAACTAGACCAAGATCCAATGGTCCTCATTGATCCATGCAGTGCCTAGTTAGCATCTCATCTGTTCCTTGTCTTCACGGCTTGCGACGACTCCATATCCAATCATCTTCCAGTGATCACCGACCGTCTGGACCTCCGACGCTCCTCGCCTAGTCCCGGTCATCTTTCGCCTCACCATGATCTAGCATCGTCTACCTGCAACCATCAAAAACAAGGAAATACCTCACATAGCAATGTTCAATCATCACAAATGCTCACAATTAATTATGTCTCAATCATCAGTCAGTTCTACCACCAGCCACAGGCCGGTAGTACCGCAAGAAGCTAACACAACTCAAATTGCTTCCTTTTGAATTCCAATTCAAATCAAAGTCAAACCTGAGTACACCTTGCTCAAATAAAGTCAAATACTCATCACAAACATGGATGGACCTCCACATGGTCCTTCATTTTGCTTCAGCGCAGGAGAACCTCACGAAGACTACGAATCAAGAGCTTACTAAAGTATATGAGGCATTGGAGAAGGCCGACAAGGACATTCGAGAGGCTAGGAGAATGGCTTCTGAGAGGATAGCTCAGCTGGAGGAGGCTCTCTACGTCAAAGAGGAGGCAGCTGTGTTGGAGGCCGAGGAAGATCCAGATGAGCTTGTGCTAGAGCCTGAGAGTCAGGGATCAGTGTCATGCAACGAGACCCTCGGCCATCGGAACAAGTTTGCCCCGATGCCACATCACCCGCCGTAGTGTCCACCCAGATGCCCTCATTCAAGATGGCTTGTTAATTAGGTAGAGTTTTGAGTTTAGTAGTAGTGACTCAAGTGTATGAGTCGCATAAGTCTAAGTTTAGAGTGTTGCCATTAGTCAGTAATGCTTGTTTTGGTTAAGTAGAGTTTTAATGGTCTTTTTGAGTGTGCAGTATGCGTTGCATTGCCCTTAGGCACTTGTGAGCAGCCATACCAAGTATTAAATAAAGTTCAATATATTTGGAGCTCGAGTTTAAAGCTTTTCCCCTGCATTAGTCCTTATATTACTTGTGTATGCTATTTTTCCTCCTCTCTAAACCTTGGAGTGATCAACAGATGGTTCAGACCCACGAAAACAACGGAGCCAGTGGAAGTGGAAGCCGTCAGAATGAGAACCAGAATGAGTCTCCAATTCCTTAAGCAGCACCGCTAGTTGACATGAGTAACATTGGAGCCTTTCTTGCTGCACAAACTCAGCTTATGCAGACCATGATGCAGCAAATGCAGCACTACGCCAGCCAATCAGTGGCCAATAATGCAAACCAAGCTGCTAATAATGGGAACCGTCCATACTCGAAGCTACCTGATTTCATGAGGACTCGTCCGCCAACATTTTCTGGGAATGCTAACCCAATTGAGGCTGACGATTGGCTAAGGACAATTGAGAGGAAGTTGCATATCACCTAGTGTGAGGGAAATGAGAAGGTGCTCTATGCTTCTCATCAGCTTGAGGGCACAGCTGCTGATTCGTGGGAGAATTATTGCGCATCGTAGGAGAACCCACAAGAGATCACTTGGGAAGAATTTTCTGCTGCTTTTCATCAGTATCATGTTCCTGAAGGTGTCATGTACTTAAAGAAGGAAGAATTTTGAGCTATCAAGTAGGGAGGCCAGTTTGTGGTAGAATACCTGAATTGGTTCACATAGCTAGCTCGCTATGCACCTGAGAATGTAGCGACCGTGAAGGACCATGTGGAGGTCCATCCATGTTTATGATGAGTATTTGACTTTATGTGATCTAGGATATCTTAGATTTGAGTTTGGATTTAAAATGGATTTCAAGTTGGAAGTGCTTTTGCGCCGGACCGATTTAGGATAGACTTCACGTTCGCACCGGACTAAGGGAAATGAGAAACAGAGAGTTTCCCATTCGCGCCAGACCAAGGGAAATGAGAAACAGAGAGTTTCCCATTCGCGCTGGACCAAGGGAAGAGGGAAACAAAAAGTTTCCCATTTGCGTCGAACTGATTTTTTCACGCCGGACCAAGTCACAGTGAGTTTCACGTGTACGCCGGACCGGTTTTGACAGCCATCAGTAATTAGCATTTGTGACGGTCTTCCGTTGCTCCAACAATTATTTGATCTACATGAAAGTTGTAGAGAATTTCAAGAAGCATCTTTTTCATGTTGACAGGTTTTTCATTTGAGCAACAGAAAAAATCATAGAAAATCGGGAATGTTAACAGAGAATTTCACGTTCGCGCCGGACCAAGTCACAGTGAGTTTCGCGTATACGCCGGACCGGTTTTGACAGCTGGCAGCAATTAGCGTTTTTGAAGGTCTTCCCTTGCTCAACAAATTATTTGGTCTACATAAAAGTTGTAGATAATTTCAGGACGCATCTTTTTCATGTTGACAAGTTTTTCATTTGAGCAATATAAAAAGCATAGAAAATCGGGAAGGTTAACAGAGAATCTCACGTTTACGCCGGATCGATTTTGATAGCGTGCAGTAATATGCCTTTTTGAAGGTCTTCCCGTGCTCACAAAATTATGTGTTCTACATGAAAGTTATAGAGAATTTCGAAATGCAACTTTTTCATGTTGACAAGTTTTTCATCTGAGCAATATAAAACATCATACAAAATTGAGAAGATTACTGCTGTATTGAAAACAGGATGTTTGCATTTGGTTGAAGTGTTTTGGTTCGTTTTGATCTGTTCTAACGCCAATTCAAGATCGAATTGATGCGCTGGGTTCATGGTGGAACAAAGAAGGGTTTTCTTATCTTTGTGGATGTAGGACTTCATTTGATGGTCATGGTGAGGCGAAGGGAGGCTCGAACTTGGCATGGGATGGCCGGAGGTTCAAGTTGGCCGGATGATTGCCGAAAGATGGCCGGATGATTGCCGAAAATGGCCGGAGATGAAGTCGGTCCAGTACCAAGAGACAAGAGATCAGTGGAGAAGCTAGCTTATCACTACTTGGATCAAGGAGAGCTGTTGGGTTGCAGTTCTGGAAGATAGAGTAGTGCATAAGTGTTGCTTGCTTTGAGATCCGTGCAAGAAAACCCATGTTATGGTGGGTTTTGGGTTAGCCCTTGCATGGCTAGTTGAGTGGGTTAATCCTAGCCCTTGAAGGATGCTCTAGGGTTTAGAGGCTCATCCAAGGGTGGTAGGCGACCCAAGAGCACTATAAATAGAGGGGAAGGGGCAGCCTCCCCTGTGGTGAAGGTTTTGAGGTTTTTGATGCTCCTTTGAGCTTTATCCACATAAATATGAGGCTTTGTAACCTCTCCTTCCAGAAATGAAATGTTCTTCATTTATGTTCATGTTTCATTTCCTTTACGCATTTATATTACGCATTTAAATTCCGCAATTTAAATTCCGCATTTACTTTCTTGCAATTTACATTTACGCAATTTGGATTAGCCTTCCCTCCTTCTATTTGCTTACGAATCTTTTGCTGAGGTTTATGATTGATTCTTTCTTGAAATCCTGTTTCAATCATCTAGGCTATCCATGCATTCTTGTTGCAAGAAGTTGATCTTTTGCGTTCTTGAATGCTTGATCTTGTAGATTGCGTATCCTTGAGTTTCTTTGTGTTCTCTTACTTGCTGGGACGTGTGGGAAGTCATTCAAGATCACTTTGATCATCAAAACCCCACGACCAAGCCTTGATCGAAGTTATGTCGATTTTTGTCGAAACTTGGTGCGTTCTTCCTTCCCGGGCATAAAGGTCGGAACTTTGACATCAATCCTTGTGATTGAAGGTTGAAATAAGTTTCTGACATCCCAAGGACCTTATCTACCAAGTTTTGTTGAGTTTAGATCAACGGATCAAAAGATACATCAATTTTCTTATTTGAACCTGTGCTGAAAATGCTATTCATATGCCTGATTTCATTGTAGCTACAGTTACCCGGTAGTCTCACCCCCAGAGTGCGATAGCACTGGCATCAGGCTGATTTTTGTGAAAATTGACTCTTTCGCTTCCATTTGATATCTAAGGGTCTTGGCTTGGTTTCTTTGGGTGAAAATCTGCATTTGTCATCTTCCTTAGAGAACATATTTTAATTTGGGATCATTCAACCCCCTCTGATCGCCATCTCGATCTTCCAATTGGTATCAGAGCCAGTTTTGCTCTTTCATAGATCTTGACCAGTCTCAAGAGCCATGGCGATGGACAAATTTTCCACCAAGCCTCCTATTTTCTCTGGAATTGATTTTCCTTTTTGGAAATCTCGAATGGAATCATACATCACTGCCCAGGGCTTCCTGATATGGCAGAAGGTGAAACTCTCATATGAGGTTCCTGCTGATGAAAACGTCACGGCCGGCAATATGGCTGCCGTTGAGGCAAACGTTAAGGCAAGGAACATTCTCATACAGGGTCTTAGCCGCAGTGAGTATGATAGGATTTCTCACCTCCGTTCCGCTCACGAGATTTGGGTGACCCTCGATGCTTACCATGAGGGCACTACCCAAATCAAGACGGTTCGACAGGACCAATTCAAGCGTGAGTTCAACAAGTTTGAACAATACGCTGGTGAGAGTCTTGACGAGTGCTTTGGTCGGTTTACAAAGATCTTGAGTGACCTCCGAGCAGTCGGTTGCATATACCCTGACTCGGATAATGCTCGACATTTCTTGACCACACTCGATCTTCGAGTTTGGGAAATGAAGGTGACTACCATCAAGGACTCCACTGATTTGTCGACCTTGACTCTTGATGGGTTGTATTCCCGTCTCAAGACTCATGAGATCGACGTCATCTCTCGCAAGACGAAATCTCAGTCGAAATTTCACTGATCCCATCGGGTCTTCCTCCGGATCCTCTCTTGATTTTTCTTCTGGGTTCTCTCTCTCTGCTCTTTGCGATGTAAGCGATGAAGTTTTGGAACGATTTCCAGAAAATGACCTTGCACTTGTCGCTCGTAAATTTACTAACATTTATAAGAGGGTGAGAGAGAGGAAGAGAGGGGTCAAGATCATTTGCTTCGAGTGTGGTGGCCCCAACCACATTCGATTAAATTGTCCCCGGTTAGAGAAGGGCAAAAACGAACAAGGCGGTTTGAGCAAGAACGACTACACCGACATGAACTGCAATAAGAAGGCCCCAGCTCGTGTGCCGGCGAAGAAGAAGTACCGCAACTTTGCCAAGAACAAGAAGCACTTTCACTGGGTTCTCGCCGCACTAGACGACATCGAGCTCTCTGACACGAAGAACTGGAGCGATGCAAGCGAGGACGATTCGCAAGAGAAGGTGAAGGGTAGCGACGACTTCTCTGGCATGTGCTTCATGGCAGGCGCCATTGAAGTAAGCGACTCCGAGTTGTACAACGACACGGATGAGGTACCCACCTACGACGAGTTAAATGATGCCTTCTGTAAATTAGGAAAGTTTCATGCTAAGGCTAGGTCGAGGTGTTCTGAGTTAGAGAAGGAGGTAGATAGCTTGTCTCGGGAGTTAGCTTCACTTAAATCATGTTCCTCCCGAGACTCGATAGTCAGACACTCTGTGATGCTTTGCTTGTGGAGCTGGAGAACCTAAGGACTTTGCATGATAGTTTGCTTGTTGCTCTTGAGAATCTAAGGTCGAAGAATGCTAGTTCTATCACTATTGACATTCCTACTGATGCTAGCTTTTCTCATGCTCACACAAATGCTTCTTGTAATAATTGCCCTAAACTGCTTACTGAAATTGATGCCATGAGCTCGCACCTTAGAAAGCTTTCTGCTAGAAATGATGAACTTAAATTGCATGCTTCTAAGGACCCAGTCAGCTCATGTGAGGGTTGTAGGCAACTAAAACTTGACAATGATGCTTTAAATGTCAAGTGTGATCAACTTGCTAAGGACTTCCTAGTTAAGTCACAAACTGGTTGCCTACTGTGTATTGGGGTTAAGGATGATATGGATAAAATCCATGTTGAACTTAAAAAGAAGTTAGAAGACCAAGTCCATAGGATTAGAAATGCGTCGTGCATTTCTTGTGAGGCCCTCAAGATTGAGGCAGCTGTGCTGAGAGAGAAAAATGCACGTGCTGAGAGAGCTCATCTTTCTGGTTCTTCCTCCTCTTCTTCCCCCTGTTCTTTTTGTGCCTCTTTTTTTCGAGATTGCCCGTATCTCATGAGCACTCTTGAGAAGTTTGTTGGAGGCAAGAAGAAGCTCAATCTTATTATAGAAAAATCCAAGATTTGTAGATTTAATCAAGGTCTAGGATTTGATCCCTTGGAGCACGCTCGGCGCATCCTCCCACCATTGTGCGTTGCTCCAAGAGTGGTGAGATTGTGGTAACTCCTAGAGTGAGTACCACCGTGTTTAGGTCTGCTGGGGTTGTCCATAGGATTTCTGACCAGAAGGGTGTTACTCGTATTGCTTCTGCCTCTAGCAAGGCGAAGTACACATGCACCTTCTGTAAGAAGGATAGTCACCTAGTAGATTTTTGCTTCAGGTGCGCCAAGAACACTCGATGTGAGCGTGTTGCTGCTCTTAGGGGTATTCAGGGTCATCCCCAGACTCTGAGTTCTCCTAAGGCACACACTGCTTCTAGACAGGTTAGAGAGTCGCCTGTTTTTGGGCAGCGTCCAGGACTCGGTTTTCATGCTGTTTCTTCGAGTTTTAGTTCTGGAGCTATTCGTTGTCAGTCTTTCCGCCGTCCTCTTGATATTCCTTATTTTTCCCATCGAGGTAGATATCAGCGGCGTGAGGTGTTTTCTGGTAGGAGATTTAGACAACCTCACTTGGTTGGTCCAGCCTTTGCACCACGGCGGGCCAAACCAGTTACAGCTCCTAGATCATCTACTAGAGTTGCTTCATATCGTTTTAGGGTTAAACGTCAGAGAGACACTCGAGTCTAGTCTTCTCCTATGGCTGGTACTCTGAGGCGTCGTGTGGTACAGTATTGGGTCCCCAAGTCTTCACTCTATCCCAATACTGAGTCATCCTTCTCTTGTGTCTTGATCAGGTTCGTCGGATGGTGAAGGGAGATGTTTGGATTGTCGACTTCGGATGTTCTCGTCATATGACCGGAGATTCTCGATGGTTCTCTTCCCTAGTCCGAGCCCCCGGTGATGAGTTGATCACTTTCGGGGATGCTTCTTCAGGTAGAGTCATTGCTAAAGTTACCATATGCATTAATGACAATTTCATTCTTAAAAATGTTGCCTTAGTGAGTAAGCTGCAATACAATTTGCTTTCTGTTTCTCAGCTTATTGATGACTCTTTCGAGCTGAGTTTCAAGAGTAGCGCCTGTAGAATCCTCGATTCTTCAGGAGGGTTAGTTTGCGGGATTTCTAGATATGGGAGAGTCTTTCGTGCTGATTTTTCTGCTTCTTCTGGAGACTCTCTCCATTGTTTGATTGCTTCAAAGTCCCGTGATCTCTCCTTCTGGCATAGGAGACTTGGTCATATTGGATTTGATTATTTGACCCGAGTTAGCAGTCACGACCTCATTCGTGGTTTGCCTAAATTCAAAATAGTTAAAGACTTAGTTTGCTCTCCTTGCCGACATGGCAAGATGGTTGCTGCTTTCAATCCCTAGTCATTGTTGTGATGACTGATGCACCAGGACAGCTTTTACATATGGACACTATTGTACCAGCTAGAGTGCAGTCAGTGGGTGGGAAGTGGTATGTTCTTGTCATTGTTGATGATTTTTCGACATACTCTTGGGTGTTTTTCATGTCCTCGAAAGATGAGACTTTTACCCATTTTAGGGGTTTGGTTCATAGGTTGTCGTTTGAGCTCTTTAGTGCCCTACGAGCTATACGCAGTGACAATGGCACAGAGTTCAAGAACTCCTATTTTGAGAGTTTCTGTGTGGAGTCTGGTTTAGAGTATCGCCTCCCTCTCCCTACGCCCTCAAAGAAATGGCGTAGTGGAACGGAAGAATAGGACCCTAGTAGAGATGGCCAGGACGATGCTAGACGAGTACAGTACTCCTAGGAAGTTTTGGGCTGAGGCTATAGCTACTACTTGCCATGTTTCTAATCGTGTATTCTTGAGAGCACATTTGCACCGCACTTCTTACGAGTTGAGGTATGGGCGAAAGCCCAGTGTTTCTCATTTTCGTGTGTTTGGTTGCAAGTGTTTTATTTTGCAGTCTGGTAACATGGATAAGTTTGAGTCTCGTTCTTCTGATGGTATCTTTCTGGGTTTATTCGACTTCTTCTCGTAGCTATAGGGTTTGGAGTTGCGATGCGCATATGATCGTAGAGACCAGTGAAGTGACCTTTGATGAGGCTGAAGGATCGAGATGGCGAACAGAGGGGGGGTGAATGGTCGCAAATAAATTTTCTCCCAAAATACTCTAACAAAAATCTCGACAAGATCGCTCAAAGGAAATTGTGAAAAACCCGAAAAACTAGACAACTATGTGTACCCCTAGTTTGCATGGATAAGTACCATAAAATATGTGGGGATTTTTGAGTCACAATCCTGGTTGTCTAGTGTCCAAGATAAATAGAAATCAATCCAACTCTTGCTTTTAGAAAGGGGATCAATTCAAATCACAAAAGTCACTTTAAGAAAAGCAAAAGCAGAATTTCCAGAAATTGTCCTCAATTTGAACAGGAGGTTGGTGGGTTTCTGCAGCTCAAAAAATTTTGAGAATTTTTCTCCCTATGAGCAGAAGAGTCCTTAAGAATTCCACCAAATTTCTCCTCAAAAAAGAAAAATCGAAGAACACAGTCAGTCAAGAACTTCGAGCAGAAAGTTTGGGCTCGGTTTTCACCATATGGCGCCCAAACGGTGCAACAAGTGAACTCCAAACTTTTTCTACAGGTGGATATCAGAGTTTTGCACCTCTGCCAATAAGAACCACTTAAAAAGGAGTTTTCTAGATTTTTATAAAAATCAAATACTAAATGCTGCGCAAAGAACAAGTTCTGAAAAAAGTTGGAACTTGAAACAAAAGATGTTCTCTACTCAATCCAAGAGTGAAAAAGAGATGTAAAACCATACGAACACACTCAAAACATCCAAGATCAACAGCATTTAGAAGGAGGGGAGGCAAATCCAAATTGCGTGAAAGTAAATTAATAGAATGTAATTATGGAAGTAAATGCTGAATTTAAATTGCGTAAAGTAAAGACATAATGTAAATGCGCAAAATAAATTCAGAGTTGGATGGATAAAACTTTCATTTCTGGGAGGAGAGGTTACAAAGCCTCACTTTCATGTGGGCAAAGCTCAAAGGAGCATTCAAAAACCTCAAAAACCTTCTAAGGGAGGAGGCTGCCCCTCCACCCCTATTTATACTACTCTTGGGCCACCTACCACCCTTGGATGAGTCCCTCAACCCTAGAGCACTCATCTAAGGGCTAGGATTAACCCACACACAAAGCCATGCAAGGGCTAACCCAAAACCCACACACATACCGGGTTTTCTTGCACGGTTTTCAAAGCATACTACCTAGACCCGCTAACCTATCAACTAGACCTCAATCCGACGGCCCTCATTGATTCACGCAGCATCTAGCTAGCATCATCTCCTTTCCTTATCTTCTTGACTTGCTCGGACTCTGTCTTCGATCATCTTCCAGCAATCTCTCAACCGTCTGGACCTCCGACGCTCCTCGCCTAGTCCTGGTCATCCTCGGCCTCACCATGACCTAGCAACATCGCCCTGCAACCATCAAAGACAAGGAAAAACCTTTCACATAGCAATGCCCACAAAGATATTTAATGATTATCCCAAAATCATTAATCGATCATAATTGCTCTCAATGGTCCGGTGCTACTACCCTTAGGCCGGTAGCACTAAGAAGAGCAACCAACACTCAAATTGCTTGAAATCTAATTCAATTCAAATCAAACCAAACTCAAAACTCGTCAATTACTCATCACACAGAAGGATAGACCTCCACATGGTCTTTCAATCTCCCCCTTGATGAGTATATTGACAAACACATGAAAAGGCACAAGTTTTGAGTTTGAATAAGAGAGAAGAAAGCAATTTGAATACAAAGCCAAACTTGGTCCAGAATAAGGAAATAAGATCATAACCAAGTTGGCAGAAAAGGGATTTTAGAGCTAACTTTAGAGAGAGCAAGTTTTCAACAAAAGCTCTAAAATATCCAATAAAACTCACAAGGAACACTCAAATATGCTTATGATCATAAAAATTTGCAATTGTCACAAAGATCATAAGAACCAAAGTGGTTTAACATTTTTCCTTTGAAGATACCTTTTCTACATTTTCTCCCCGTTTTGGCAATATAGGCATAAAAAAAAATATTTTATTTTCTCCCCCTTTATATATGTATGCATGAAATGCATCCTAAGTGAGCTTTGAGAATTATCCAAGTGATCATAAATGCAAGATATGAGACCAAGCTAGTCAATTTAGAAAATGACATAAACCTCTTCCTCAATATAGCCATTGAGGAATGCACTCTTCACATCCATTTGATAAAGCTTGAAGCCTTTGGATGCAGAAAATGCAAGCAGGATTCGGATAGCCTCTAGCCTAGCTACAGGGGCAAAGGTCTCCTCAAAGTCAAGACCCTCAACCTGAGAAAAGCCCTGTGCAACTAGTCTAGCCTTGTTTCTAACTACAAGCCCATCGTCACTCTGCTTGTTTTTGAACACCCACTTGGTCCCAATGACATTATGACCCGATGGGGGCTCGACAAGTTGCCATACCTTGTTCCTCTCAAAGTTCTCAAATTTCTCATGCATAGCATTAATCCACGACTCATCGGATAATGCATGAGAAACATTCTTTGGCTCAAAGGAGGCAACGAAGGCAGAGTGGGGGCAGAAACTGGACAAACCTAATTTTGAGCGAGTGACCCGCTCAAACAGATCACCAATGATCTGATCAGGTGGATGAGCTTTCTGGATATGTCGGAGAGGACCAGAAGCAGAAGTGGCCTCTACCTCTTGAACAGAAGAGGTAGGAACAGAGCCACTCACCAAGGAGAGTCGGAAAGCAAGGCTGGTCTCCCGAGGTGCGATAATGGAAACAGGAGGCACCTCAGGTGTAGAGGGGATTGGATCCGGTGGAACACCATCATCCTCATCTTCTACAAAGATGGTCTCGGAGGGATAAGAAGAGCTCAAACATCGTGTCTAGCTCACAGGCTAGCCTCATCAAAGGTCACATCACGGTCTCTATGATCCTATGCGCATCAACACCTGCACCCTACAGCTACGAGAAGAAGTCGAGTAACCTAGAAAGATACCATCAGAAGAGCGAGACTCAAACTTATCTAGGTTACTAGACTTCAAGATAAAACACTTGCAACCGAAAACGTGAAAATGAGACACACTGGGCTTTCGCCCATACCTCAACTCATAAGAAGTGTGATGCAAATGTGCTCTCAAAAACACGCGATTAGAAACATGGCAAGCAAGAGCTATAGCCTCACCAAAACTCCTAGAGTATGTGACTCATCTAGCATCATCCTCGCCATCTCAACCAGGGTCCTGTTCTTCCTTTCCACTATGTCATTCTGCTGAGGGGCGTAGGGAGAAGAGAACTGATGCTCTAAACTGCACTCCATACAAAACTCTCAAAGTAGGAATTCTTGAACTCAGTGCCATTATCATCACAGATAGCTCGTAATGCACCGGGAGCTCAATATACAACCTACTGACCAAACCCCTGAAGTGAGAAAAAGTCTCATCTTTCGAGGCCATGAAGAATACCCAAGAGTATCTAGAAAAATCATCAACGATGAAAAGAACATACCACTTCCCTCCTACTGACTACACTCTAGCTGGACCAATAGTGTCCATATGTAAAAGCTGTCCTGGTGCATCAGTCATCACAACGGTGACTGGAGGATGAGAAGCAGTATCCATCTTGCCATGTCGGCAAGGAGAGCAAACTAAGTCTTTGACCATCTTGAGTTTGGCCAAACCCCGAATGAGATCGTGGCTGCTAACTCGGGTCAAATGATCAAAACCAATGTGACCAAGTCTCCTATGCTAGAATGAGAGATCACAGGACTCAGAAGCAATCAAACATCGAAGAGAGTCTCCAGAAGAAGCAGAAAAATCAACACGAAAGACTCTCCCAAATCTAGAAATCCCGCAAACTAACCCTCCTGATGAATCAAGGATTCTACAGGCATTACTCTTGAAGCTTACCTCGAAAGAGTCATCGATAAGCTGAGAAATAGAGAGCAGATTGTATTGCAGCTTACTTACTAAGACAACATCTTTAAGAATGAAATTGTAATTGATGCAAATGGTACCTTTAGCAATGACTCTACCTGAAGAAGCATCCCCGAAAGTGATCAACTCATCACCGGGGGCTCAGACTGGGGAAGAGAACCATCGAGAATCTCCGGTCATATGACGAGAACAACCGGAGTCGACAATCCAAACATCTTCCATCCCCATCCGACGAACCTGATCAAGACACAAGAGAGAAAGATGACTCAGTACTGGGATAGAGTGAAGAATTGGGAACCCAATACTGAACCACACGACGCCTCAGAGTACCAGCCACAGAAGAAGACTGGACTCGATTGTCTATCTGCCATTTAACCTTAACATGAACAGTAGCAACTCTAGTAGATGATCTAGGAGCTGGAACTGGGTTAGCCCGCCGTGGTGCAAAAGCTAGACCATCCCAGTGAGGCTTCCTAAATCTCCTACCGAAAACACCTCACGCCACGATATCTACCTCGATAGAAAAACGAGGAATATCAAAAGGACGGCGGAAAGACCGACTCTGAACAGCTCCAAGACTAAAACTCAAGAACCAAAGATGAAAACCGAGTCCCGGACGCCCCAAAACAGTGACTCTCTAACCTGCCTAGAAGCAGTGTGTACCTTAGGAGCACTCAAAGTTTGGGGATGACCCTGAATACCCCTAAGAGCAGAAACACGCTCACGCCGAGTGATCTTGGTGCGCCTGAAGTAGAAATATACTAGGTGACCATCCTTCTTACAGAAGGTGCATGTGTACTTCGCCTTGCTAGAGACAGAAGCAACAGGAGTAACACCCTTCTGGTTAGAAGTCCTATGGACAACCCCAACAGACCTAAACATGGTGGTGCTCACTCTGGGAGCTACCACAATCTCACCACTCTTGGAGCCGCGCACAATGGTGCGAGGATGCGCCCGAGCGTGCTCCAAGGGATCAAATCCTAGACCTTGATTAAATATACTAATTTTGAATTGGTTTAGAATAAAATTGAGCTTCTTCTTGCCTCCTACAAACTTCTCGAGAGTGCTCATAAGATACTGGCAATCTCGAAAGAAAGAGGCAAAAGAAGAACAGGGGGAAGAAGAAGAAGACCAGAAAGATAAGCTCTCTCAGCACGTGCATTTTTCTCCCTCAGCACGGCTGCCTCAATCTTGAGGGCCTCACAAGAAATGCAAGATGCATTTCTAATTTTGTTGGCTTGATCTTCTAATTTCTTCCTAAGCTCGACATGGATTTTATCCAAGTCCCCCTCAATCATAGAACATCGCAAGTAACTTTCTTGTGACTTATCTAGTAAGTACTTAGCAAGTTGATCACACTTGACATTCAAAGCATCATTGTCAAGTTTTAGTTGCTTAAAGCCCTCACATGAGCTGACTGGGTCCTTAGAAGCATGCAATTCAAGTTCATCATTTCTAGAAGAAAGCTTCTTAAGGTGAGTGCTCATGGCATCAATTTCAGCAAGCAATTTAGGGCAATTAGCACAAGAGGGAGTAGAGTGAGCATGAAGAAAACTAGCATCTACGGAAGGAGTATCAACAGATTCATTGCTAGCATTCTTCAACCTAAGACTATCTAGTTCAGACAACACACTATCATGCATAGTCCTTAGGTTCTCTAACTCCACAAGCAAAGCATCACACAAAGTACAGTTATCAGTGACTCGGGAGGGAGAAGATCTAAGTGTAGCTAACTCCCGAGTAAAGGTACCTACTTCCTTCTCAAGCTCCGTACACCTAGCTCTAGCTGTAGCATGAAATTTTCCTAATTTGTAGAAAGCTTCATTGAGCTGGTCATAGGAGGGTACCTCGTCCGTGTCGCTGTATAGCTCGGAGTCGCTGATGCCGTTGACGTCGGCCATGAAGCACATGCCGAGAAGTCGTCGCCGCCTTTCTTCTCTTGTGGATCATCCTCGCCCTCGTCGCTCCATGTCTCCGTGTCAAAGATGTTGATGTCGTCAAGCACGGCGAGGACGCGGTGGAAGAGCTTCTTGTTCTTGGAGAAGTTGCGGTACTTCTTCTCGTGCACCAGTTCACGAACTGGAGGCTTCTTGTTGCGGTTCTTGTCGGTGTAGTTGTTCTTGCTAGAACCGCCAACGTCGTTCTTGCCCATCTCCAGCTTGGGACAGTTCGCCCGAATGTGGTTGGGGCCACCACACTCAAAAGAGGTGATCATGCCACCTCTCTTCCTCTCTCTCACCCTCTTGTATGCATGAGAGAATTTGCAAGCAAGAAGATCAATCTCATTTTCTGGAAATTTTTCCAGTTGGTCATCGCTTAGCTCACAAAGGGCGGAGAGGGAGAGACCGACAAAAAAATCAGAAGAAGATCCATTTGGATCGGTGACCAAAGCCATCGACTGAGAATTCGTCTTCCGAGAGACGACATCAATCTCATGAGTCTTGAGGCGGGAATAAATCCCTTCAAGAGTCAGAGTCGATAAGTCAGTGATGTCCTTGATGGTGGTCACCTTCATCTCCCAAACCCGAAGGTCAAGTGCGGTCAAGAAATGCTGAGCATTGTTCGAGTCAGGGTATATGCAACCAACTGCTCAGAGGTAGCTCAAGATCTTTGTAAACCGACCAAAACACTCGTCGAGACTCTCACCAGCGCGTTGATCAAACTTGTTGTACTCGCGCTTGAACTGGTCCTGCCTAACAGTCTTGATTTGAGTAGAGCCCTCATGGTAAGCATCGAGGGTTACCCAAATCTCGTGAGTGGAGCGAAGGTGAGAAATCCTATCATACTCACCGCGGCTAAGACCCTGTACGAGAATGTTCCTTGCCTTAGTATTCGCCTCAACGTCAGTCATATTGATAGCCGTGACATTTTCATCGCCAGGAACCTCATACGGAGTTTCACCTTCGCCATATCGTAGCCCCAGGCGTGATGTATAACTCCTTCCGGGACTTCCAAAAAGGAAAATCAACTCCATTAAAGATGGGAGGCTGGGTGGAATATTTGTCCGTCGCCATTGCTCTTGAGACCGGTCAAGATCTAGAAAGAGCAGAACCGGCTCTGATACCAATTGAAGGATCGAGATGGCGAACAGAGGGGGTGAATGGTCACAAATAAATTTTCTCCCAAAATACTCCAACAAAAACCTCGACAAGATCGCTCAAAGGAAATCGTGAAAAACCCAAAAACTAGACAACTATGTGTACCCCTAGTTTGCATGGATAAGTACCATAAAATATGTGGGGATTTTTGAGTCACAATCCTGGTTGTCTAGTGTCCAAGATAAATAGGAATCAATCCAACTCTTGCTTTTAGAAAGGAGATCAATTCAAATCACAAAAAGTCACTTTCAAAAAAGAGAAAGCAGAATTTCCAGAAATTGTCCTCAATTTGAACAGGAGGTTGGTGGGTTTCTGCAACTCACAAAATTTTGAAAATTTTTCTCCCTATGAGCAGAGAAGAGTCATTAAGAACTCCATCAAATTTCTCCTCAAAAAGCCTTACAGAAAAAATAGTAAAAATCGAAGAACACAGTCAGTCAAGAACTTCGAGCAGAAAGTTTGGGGCTCGGTTTTCACCTCATGGCGCCCAAAAGGTGCAACAAGTGAACTCCAAAATTTTTATGCTGGTGGATATCAGAGTCCCGCACCTCCTCCAACAAGAATCACTTAAAAAGGATTTTGATATATTTATATAAAAATAAAATACTAAATGCTGCGCAAAGAACAAGTTCTGAACAAAGTTGGAACTTGAAAGAAACGATGTTCTCTACTCAATCCAAGGGTGCAAAAGAGATGTAAAACCATACGAACACACTCAAAACATCAAAGATCAACAGCATTTAGAAGGAGGGGAGGCAAATCCAAATTGTGTGAAAGTAAATTGCGAGAATGTAATTGCGGGAAAGTAAATGCTGAATTTTAATTGCGTAAAGACATAATATAAATGCGCAAAATAAATTAAGAGTTAGATGGATAAAACTTTCATTTCTGGAAGGAGAGGTTACAAAGCCTCACTTTCATGTGGGCAAAGCTCAAAGGAGCATTCACAAACCTCAAAAACCTTCTAAGGGAGGAGGCTACCCCTCCACCCCTATTTATACTACTCTTGGGCCACCTACCACCCTTGGATGAGTGCCTCAACCCTAGAGCACTCATCTAAGGGCTAGGATTAACCCACACACACAGCCATGCAAGGGCTAACCCAAAACCCACACACATACCGGGTTTTCTTGCACGGTTTTCAAAGCATACTACCTAGACCCGCTAACCTATCAACTAGACCTCAATCCGACGGCCCTCATTGATCCACGCGGCATCTAGCTAGCATCATCTCCTTTCCTTGTCTTCTTGACTTGCTTGGACTCTGTGTTCGATCATCTTCCGGTGATCTCCCAACCGTCTGGACCTTCGACGCTCCTCACCTAGTCCCGGTCATCCTCTGCCTCACCATGACCTAGCACTGTCGCCCTGCAACCATCAAAGACAAGGAAAAACCTTTCACATAGCAATGCCCACAAAGATATTCAATGATTATCCCAAAATCATTAATCGATCATAATTGCTCTCAATGGTCCGGTGCTACTACCTCTAGGCCGGTAGCACTAAGAAGAGCAACCAACACTCAAATTGCTTCAAATCCAATTCAAATCAAACCAAGCAAAAAACTCATCAATTACTCATCACACACAAGGATAGACCTCCACATGGTCTTTTAGAGGCTAGTCCAGGAGCTAGACCTAACATTTCAGGCTCTTCTTCTTCCTTTGAGACCATATTTGTAGAGGATGAGGATGATGGAGATGATGGTGTTCCACCTGATCCAGTCCCCTCTACACCTGAGGTGCCTTCTATTTCCATTTCTGCACCTTAGGAAGGCCAACCCTTGCCTTCTGACTCTCATGCAGCTAGTGGCTCTGCTCCTACCTCTTCTATGCATGAGATAGAGGACACTTCTGCTTTTGGACCTCCTTGTCATATTCAGCGTTCTCATCCACCTGATCAGATCATCGACGATCTGTTTGAGCGAGTCACTCGCTCAAAAACAGGTTTGTCCAGTTTCTGCCTTCACTCTGCCTTTGTTGCCTCGTTTGAGCCGAAGGATGTGACTCATGCATTATCTGACGAGTTTTGGACTAATGCTATGCATGGGGAACTTGAAAACTTTGAGAGGAACAAAGTCTGGCAGCTTGTAGAACATCGATCTGGTCATAATATCATTGGGACCAAGTAGATGTTCAAAAACAAGCAGAGTGAGGATGGGGTTGTCATTCGCAACAAAGCTAGGCTAGTTGCACAGGGCTTTTCTCAGGTTGAGGGTCTTGACTTTGAGGAGACCTTTGCCGCTGTAGCTAGATTAGAGGCTTTTAGGATCCTGCTTGCATTCTCTGCTTCCCGGGGCTTCAAGCTCTATCAAATGGATGTCAAGAGTACATTCCTCAATGGCTATATTGAGGAAGAGGTTTATGTCAAACAACCTCTAGGATTTGAGGACCCCAAGTTTCCAAGTCATGTATACAAGCTTTCCAAAGCTTTGTATGGACTCAAGCAGGCCCCCAAAGCATGGTATGAGAGGCTCAAGTCTAATCTTCTCAGCCATGACTTCAAGATGGGCATAGTAGACAAGACTCTGTTCATCAGATACCATGAGTCGCATTTTCTTCTCGTCCAGATTTATGTGGACGATATCATTTTTGGTGGCTCATCTCATTCACTTGTGTCTCAGTTTTCTGAGGTGATGAGCACAGATTTTGAGATGAGTATGATGGGCGAGTTGAGCTACTTTCTTGGCTTCCAAATCAAGCAGACTCAGGAGGGTACTTTCCTGCACCAAGGTAAGTACACTCGGGACCTCCTGAGGCGGTTTGATATGTCTGATGGTAAGTTGGTGATGACTCCTATGGCCACCACTATTGTCCTTGAGCCTAACGAGGATGGTGAGCCTGCTGATCAGAAGGAGTTCCGGAGTATGATTGGCTCCCTCTTGTATCTCACCGCTTCGAGGCCGGATATACATTTTGCTGTGTGTCTGTGCGCTCAATTTCAGGCTTCTCCTCGCGTCTCTCACCGCCAGGCGGTGAAGCACATCTTTAGGTACCTTCGTGCTACCACTGATTATGTTATTTGGTACTCTTCCTCTTCTTGTCTGTACTTGAGAGCCTTTCCTGATGCCGACTTTGCTGGCTGTAGGATAGATAGGAAGAGCACTTTTGGCTCTTGCCAATTCATTGGCACTTGTCTTGTTTTTGGTCCACCGCTGAGGCCGAGTATGTTGCTGCAGCCAGTTGCTGTGCCAGGTGCTCTGGATGACATCGACCTTGCGGGACTTTGGGTTAGAAATAGAGAGTGTGCCACTTTTCTGTGATAACACTTCTGCTATTTGCATTGCTAAAAACCCAGTGCAGCATTCCCGGACCAAGCACATTAATATTAGATATCGCTTCCTTAGAGACCATGTGGAGAAGGGTGATATCGCGCTTCAGTTCGTAGAAAGTGATCTTCAGTTAGCCGATATCTTTACCAAAGCCTTTGGATAGCTCCTGATTTGTTGCCTTGAGGAGTGAGCTTGGAGTCGTGAGCCCTTACGGCCAATCGTGAGGGGGAGCTGGTTTGTATATTATGTATAATATATTCTTCCAGTTTTTTCTCTTCTTTGTGTTTGTTCTGGGTGTTTTTGGGCTTATTTTCTTGAGTTGAGTTCACTCACTTAGACTTCTGGCATGCCTTGCATGGACCTCTTATCTTGTGCTTTGGTTGCTATCATGCGTGAGTAGCTATTCTCTCTTCTCTCTAGGTTGAGTTCCCTCACAGTCTTGTAAGTCTAGCAGGTGTTGGGCCTCCTAGGTTGACAGGGTCTGTGTGCACTCCTTAGTTGGGATCTAGAGTTAGCTTCCCTATGTCAATCACTGGGGAAGATAAGAGCGAGTCTGAGCCGTAGTGAGTCTCTTCTATCTCTTCTATGCTCAATAGCCACCCAGTTTGCAGTTTTCTCGACTTCTTCTCCTCATTATGTTTTTCTGGTTGTTATTGAGTTCATTTGGGTTTTCTTTATGCCTAATCTTGATAATAACTCAACTTTAACCGGATTTGAGCTTAAAATTGATTCATTTGTTGAGAGGGAGTTTGGGAATCTGTTCATGCATTGCATTTAGACTACATTTTCTGTTTTATGAGCTTTGTCTATTATGCAATTGACTCAATCTTCATGAAATACATCATGCTATATCTTTTAAAGAAAATCACTAGCTTAGATATGTCCAAGTTCATTTATCATGCTAAGCTTAATTGAAATCTGAAAAACTTGAAAGCTTTAAATGAAAACTTGATGAAACATGTTGCTTTTACTTACTAAGTTTCTTCTCTAGGGGTTTTTACCATGAATTGTGAAATTTTGGATTTCTCTAGAGTCCCTATAGCAACTTGGGTAAAATTTGCTTGATCCATATTTGAGTCCTTCAAAATTGCTCATATGTGCTAAATTGAAATCAAGAAAAATTTGACTCTTTTGTGCAAAATTGATCTCAACACTTTATATTCATGAGACTGCTTCCCATTGCATTTGGGATGAACTTGGAATATATTGTGTATTACCAAGATCATTCTCTTAAGTGTTACTCTTGAGATGATCGAAAATGGCTTGAGTCAATCAATAAAGAAAATTGTAAATATCAAACACATAAGTGGGTAAAGAATGCAAATAATGTCAAACATTTGCACCTCGCTATGTTTTTCAAAGTCTTAAAGAAAATTTGCATAAATTGAAAAATGAGCTCGAAGGACCTTATATGCACTTCAAAATTCCCCAAAGTGTTGAGTAGGTTGAACTCTAGGTTTTCCATTTGATCCTTGAGTGGCTTTGCTTCTAGCTTTGAAACTTTGCTAAGTTTTGCACTTGTCAAATCTTGCTAAAAATAACACATTTTCAAAACTTAGCTTATGAGCAAAATTTGTTATTTGAACTTGGACATGTCTTAATTTAGTCATAAACTGAGATTGATAAGCTTGGTATCATATCCTGTCATTACGATCAATTGGATAATATTCAAAGCTCCATTAGGTTGCATTTCATGCTTACATAAAAAGGAGGAGAAACTTCCATTTTGATGCCTATATTGCCAAAAGGGGGAGAAAACGTAGAAAAGGCATCATTAAAAATGTGAAAGCTTATTTGGTTCTTATGATCTTTGTAAAATTTTGCTAATTCTTATGGATCATAATCACATAATCACATTTGGCACTTATGATTGCATTTTAGAGCTTTTTGTGGAAAACTTGCTCTCTCCTTGATTTAGCTCTAAAATATATCTTACCAACTTGGTCATGTTCTCAGTCTATTCTCTTTGGACCATGTGTGTTTTTGCAATCAAATTGCTTTCTTCTTCTCTTACTCAAACTCAAATTTATGCCTTTTGAGTGGTTTGTCAATATACTCATCAAGGGGGAGATTGAAGGACCATGTGGAGGTCCATCCATGTTTATGATAAGTATTTGACTTTATGTGATCTAGGATAGCTTAGATTTGAGTTTGGATTTAAAATGGATTTCAAGTTGGAAGTGCTTTTGCGCCGGACCGATTTAGGATAGACTTCACGTACGCACCAGACCATGGGAAATGAGAAACAGAGAGTTTCCCATTCGCTCCGGACCAAGGAAAATGAGAAACAGAGAGTTTCCCATTCGCGCCAGATCAAGGGAAGAGGGAAACAGAGAGTTTCCCATTTGCACCGGACTGATTTTTTCACGCCGGACCAAGTCACAGTGAGTTTCACATGTACGTCGGACCGGTTTTGACAGCCAGCAGTAATTAGCATTTTTTACTATCTTCCCTTCCTCAAACAATAATTTGGTCCACATGAAAGTTTTATAGAATTTCAAGACGCATCTTTTTCATGTTGACAAGTTTTTCATTTGAGCAACAGAAAAAATCATAGAAAATCGGGAAGGTTAACAGAGAATTTCACGTTCGCGCCGGACCAAGTCACTGTGAGTTTCACGTGTACGCCGGACCGGTTTTGACAGCTGGCAGTAATTAGAATTTTTTAAAGTCTTCCCTTGCTCAAACAATTATTTGGTCTACATAAAAGTTGTAGAGAATTTCAAGACGCATTTTTTTCATGTTGACAAGTGTTTCATTTGAGCAACATAAAAAATAATAGAAAATCGAGAAGGTTAACAGAGAATCTCACGTTTACGCCGGACCGATTTTTATAGCGTGCAGTAATATGCCTGTTTGAAGGTCTTCCCGTGCTCACAAAATTATGTGTTCTACATGAAAGTTGTAGATAATTTCGAAATACAACTTTTTGATGTTGACAAATTTTTCATCTGAGCAACATAAAAAAGCATACAAAATTGAGAAGATTACTGTTGTATTGAAAACATGATGTTTGCATTTGGATGAAGTGTTTTGCTTCATTTTGGTCTGTTCTAACCCCAATTCATGATCAAATTGATGTGCTGGGTTCATGGTGGAACCAAGAAGGGTTTTCTTGTCTTTCTGGATGTAGGACTTCATTTGGTGGTCATGGTGAGGCGAAGGGAGGCTGGAACTAGGCATGGGATGGCCGGAGGTTCAAGTTGGCCGGATGATCGCCAGAAGATGGCCAGAGATGAAGTCGGTGCAGTACCAAGAGACAAGAGATCAGTGGAGATGCTAGCTTATCACTACTTGGATCAAGGAGAGCTGTTGGGTTGCAGTTCTGGAAGATAGAGTAGTGGATAAGTGTACCTTGCTTTGAGATCCGTGCAAAAAAACCCATGTTATGGTGGGTTTTGGGTTAGCCCTTGCATGGCTGGTTGAGTGGGTTAATCCTAGTCCTTGATGGATGCTCTAGGGTTTAGAGGCTCATCCAAGGGTGGTAGGTGACCCAAGAGCACTATAAATAGAGGGGAAGGGGCAGCCTCCCCTGTGGTGAAGGTTTTGAGGTTTTTGATGCTCCTTTGAGCTTTCTCCACATAAATATGAGGCTTTGTAACCTCTCCTTCCAGAAATGAAATGTTCTTCATTTATTTTCATGTTTCATTTCCTTTACGCATTTATATTACGCATTTAAATTCCGCAATTTAAATTCCGCATTTACTTTCTTGCAATTTACATTTACGCAATTTGGATTAGCCTGCCCTCCTTCTATTTGCTTACGAATCTTTTGCTGAGGTTTATGATTGATTCTTTCTTGAAATCCTGTTTCAATCATTTAGGCTATCCATGCGTTCTTGTTGCAAGAATTTGATCTTTGGCGTTCTTGAATGCTTGATCTTGTAGATTGCATATCCTTGAGTTTCTTTGTGTTCTCTTGCTTGCTGGGACGTGTGGGAAGTCATTCAAGATCACTTTGATCATCAAAACCCCACGAGCAAGCCTTGATCGAAGTTCTGTCGATTTTTGTCAAAACTTGGTGCGTTCTTCCTTCCCGGGCATAAAGGTCAGAACTTTAACATCAATCCTTGTGATTGAAGGTTGAAATAAGCTCCTGACATCCCAAGGACCTTATCTACCAAGTTTGGTTGAGTTTGGATCAACGGATCAAAAGATACATCAATTTTCTAATTTGAACCTATGCTGAAAACGCTATTCATATGCCTGGTAGTATCGACCCCAGAGTTCGATAGCACTGGCATCGGGCTGATTTTTGTGAAAATTGACTCTTTCGCTTCCATTTGATATCTAAGGGTTTTTGCTTGGTTTCTTTGGGTGAAAATATGCATTTGTGATCTTCCTTAGAGAACATATTTTAATTTGGGATCATTCACCCCCCTCTGATCGCCATCTCGATCTTTCAGACCGACAAGGCAAGACAGTCTCGCTTCATGAAGGGACTGAATTCTGGGCTGCAGGTTGGGTTGATTACCCACAATTTTCCTAATTTTCAAGAATTGGGGAACAAGGCCATTATCCTTGAGGACAAGCGCAAAGACTTAGATAACAACCGCAAGTGTAGGATGGCACAGTAGGGAGCTCGCCTAGGACAGTAGAAGTTGAGGGTTGCACCGCAATAGTTTGTCAGATTTTAGCCTAAGGCAGTTTTCAAGACGCCTTGATCCGCACCGCGCCCCATTAGGCGTAATTTTCGCATAATCGCTCGATCAATAATGCACAAGGAGGAGGTCGTGATCGACGATCGTGCACTATTTTAGTTGCAATGAGCCAAGGCATTTTGCCAATAACTGTCCGAAGAGAGGAGGTGTTACACCTGTTCGCTTTAACCTTGGATCTACGCTGGCCAAGACGCTTGCACCAGGAGGGACCCGTGGATCTATTCAAGCTGTAGCCACAACTCAAGCCATGATGAGAGGTTGTGTCAACCATATCACGACTGATGAGGCCCAAGAAGCACCGGATATTGTACTGGGTAAGTTCCTAGATAACTTAGTACCTACTACATTTCTATTTGATTCTGGAGCTTCGCATACCACTACAAGAATCAGGCAAAAATTCGTGGGTTTTTTAAATTCGTGGGCCCAAAAAAAAACTCACGAATTTATTTATTTAAATTCGTCGATTTGAATAAAACGCACGTTTTTAATTAAATTCGTGGGCCAAAATGAAACCCACCAATTTAAACATTTAAATTGTACCAAAATGAAACCCACGAATTTAAATATTTAAATTGTGGGCCAAAATTACCCACAATTTAAATATTTAAATTGTGGGCCAAACAATACCTACAATTTAAACTTTTAAATTGTGGGCCAAAAATTACCCACAATTTAAATATTTAAATTGTGGGCCAAACAATACCCACAATTTAAACTTTTAAATTCGTGGGCCCGCATACCCACGAATTTAACGGGAAAACCTCAGCGCCACAAGACGCACTCACCGAGGCTAAAATCCCCACTCGCGCCGCCGCGCCTCGCCCCCGCGCCCCACCCTCGCTCGCCTGCCGCTCGGCTGGCCCTGCCCTCCGCGCCGTCGGCCCGCCCCTGCCCTCCGCGTCGTCGGCCGCCCCTGCCCTCCGCTCGTGCCGCTGCTCGCCGCCGCTCGCTGCCGCTTCGCCCGCCGCTCGCTGCCGCGCAGCTTCGCTTCGCTTCGCTGCTCGCTGCCGCTTCGCCTGCGCTGCTGCTCGCGCCGAGACCAGCCGGCCGCCGGCCGCCGCCCGCCCGCCGCCCGCCGCCGCCGCCTCGCCTGCCGGGCCACGCGTGCGCTGCCGCCCCGCCGCCACTACCAGCCTCGCCGGCCAGCCGCCCGGCCGACCTCGCCTCCGCCGCGCTCGGCAGCTCACGGCCAGCGCTTGCCGCCATGACGCCGCCCCGGCAGTTACCCACCGTCTTGCCCCCGCCTGCTGCTCTCGCCGGGCCGCCGCCCGTGGTGCCGCCCGCCCACCCGCGCGCCGCCGCCCACTGCTGCTGCCGCCCGCCGCCCGGCCGGCCGCCCGCCGCTTCGCTGCGCCCTTCTGCTGCCCTCGCCGTTACCGCCCGCTCGGCCGCCGACGCGCCGCCTCGCCGCGACGACGGCGCCCCACCGCGCCTGCTGTCAGCTTCGCGCCACCGCCTCCACCCGCCCGCTGTCTCGCCGCGGCGCCATCACAAGCGCCATCGCCGACGCCGCCGCGCCCCCTCTGCCGCCGGCGCCACCCCGCCCTCCCCGGACCCTCCGCGACGCCCCCACCGGCGTTGGAGAAGGTATATTTCGTCTCTTTTTATATTCGTTTAAAGTTATTTCATCTCATTTTATATTCGCTGCATATGATATATATATTTTTATTTTCTCGCTGCCGTTGTATGTAACGTTAGAGTTTAGGGTTTGTGTCGAACAGTAGAGAGCATAGGCGTCACCCGTTCGGGAACGGCGCATCTCACATTTGCTTGTGAGGTGCGCGATTCCTAATTGTCTAGCGATTTTGGACACCCGAGAATGTTGGTTGTTGCATAGGGCTGTGGCGTGCGGCGATCCGAACGTGATTTCGCCACATAACCTGTTGTTCTCCGACGCACCAAAGATCAGCGTGCGCTTGGAGAACAATGGAATTATGCTTTGCCAAATTTCGTTCGATCAGAGCGCACGCCACAGTCGCATGCAATAGCCTCCATTCTTGGGTGGGTTTAGGACAAATCTTTCCTAATAGGTTGTCTTTGTCACCTAAGCCACGGTCGTACGTTGACATTGTTTCATTTGTTTAGCTTTGATAATGGGTGATGATCGAAGGGCGATGTATGACGGATGGAGGAGTGATGGGGGCACTCAAGGGAATGGGGCGATCACGGATGCTTTCTTGAAGCAAGCATTCACCGAGGAGCTGAATATGTGTATTGCCCGTGTACCCTCTGCGAGAATAACAGCTACTACAACAAGGATATAGTGCAAGATCACATTTGCAAAACGGGTTCATGCCTAACTATTTGGTGTGGCACCGTCATGGAGAGGCCGCAGGCGTGCTATCGAGACGAAGAGATGTTTGGACCATGTGGAGGATCACGACCGGATGGAAGACATGCCGATGATCTTGGCGGGGACCGAATTTAACTCGGGAGGGGTCACACCGGAGGAGGTTAAGGAATTCTATAGGCTACTTGACGCCTCGGACGAAGTCGCATGACTTGACCAATGTGACCGCCCCGCAGCGGTTACACGGCTTATGTCGATGAAGTCAAAGTTCAACTTTTCAAACAAATGCTTCAACGCTTTGCTTGAACTAATGAATGATGTCCTTCCGCCTAACCACAAGATGCCAAAGGATTTGTACCAATCGAAAAGCCGATGGTGGCCTCGGATGAATTACCGTAAGATTGATGTGTGCGAGAATAATTGCATGCTGTTCGAAGGATCAAGACAACGATACCCATTGTATGCATTGCGGTAAGTGCGATTCGTTGAGGTGGTAGATGAGGAAGGGTATCGGTGACTACAAAGGTCGCGACTAAACAGCTTGGTACATGCCGATCATGGATAGGCTTAAACGGTGTACATGTCAAAAGAAACAATAAACATATGAGGTGGCACAAAGAAGGTAAACGTGAGGACCAAGACCGGATATGATGGTCCATCCGTCGATGGCGAGGCATGGCGGGCATTGGACCGATTCGATCCTGCATTTGCAAGCGACCCTAGGAGTGTCCGTCTTGGTTTGTCCACGGACGGTTTCACACCTTCAAAGACAAGCGCTAGCCCCTACTCTTGTTGGCCGGTCTTCATCATGCCATACAATCTTCCACCGAGATTTGCTTGAAAGAGGGGTTCATATTCCTTGCTCTTGTCATTCCAGTCCTAAGCATCCAGGAAGAATCTCAATGTGTTCATGCGGCCCTTAATTGATGAGTCAAGAAGTTGTGGCGAGGGAAAAGGCATACGACAGCGTTGGTGGCAGAGTTTACCTTACGAGCCGCATACCGTGGTCGGTCCATGATTTGTTGGCATATGGCATTTGGGCGGTGGTGTGTTCATGGTCGCTGTGTTGTCCAATTTGTATGGTCGACTGATGCATTCTGTGCTCACGCACGGTAAAAGATCACATTCTTCGATTGGCATCGACGATGGCTTCCGCGAGGCACCCTTTTAGGAACGACGCCAAAGCATTTCGAAAAGGACGAAAGTTAAAAAGGGCCCCGGCGACTCACGGGAGAGGAGATAGCCGAGTGGCATAGTCGGCTTGTACGATCTACTAAGTGGGTTTCATCGCTATGGAAAGGAGCACAACCGACTCATATTTCTTTTCTTTGGGAGCTGCCTTACGCGAAAGCTTTGATTCTGCCGCATAACATAGATTTGATGCACCAAGAGCGCAATGTGGCGAAAGCATCATAAGCATGGTGTTTGATGTAACCGACAAAACAAAGGATAACGTGAGTGCTAGGAAAGACATGGGTGATCATTGTGCTAGGCCGTGGCTCGAGGTTAAAGTTGGTTTAAATGGGAATGAGAGCCGGCCATGAGCTCCATACCGTGAAGCCGTAAGACCGTAAACAGATTTTGAGGTGGTTGAAAACTCTAAAGTTTCTGACCGCTATGCATCTAACATAAAGCGGCTGTGAATGTCAAGACCGTAAGCTAAACGGGCTAAAGAGTCATGATTACCATATTATCATGGAAAGACTTGTTCGGTAATGTTTCGTGGCTATTTTCATAATGAGTTGTGGAGGATGTTGGCGAGCTCGCATTTCTATAGGCAGATATGCGGTAAGGAAATCTCTAAGACGTTGATGCGAAGTTAGAAGGGAATTCCATTGCTTGTATGCAAGTTGGAAAAAACTTTCCCACCTGGTTTTATGAATGTGATGCAACACTCTTTGGTGCATCTACCTTGGGAAGCGAAGGTTGGAGGTCCCGCATATTCGGATGGATGTATAGTCGAAAGGGAGTTGAAAAGCTTAGAGCTACAAAGCGCAACAAGGCAAGGGTAGAGGGTGTATCGCAGAGGCTTATGCAAGTAAAGAGATCACAAACTTCTCAACAAAGTAATTCGCACGCAAGCACAACGTGAATGTCCATAAAAATCGGTACCGTCGCGGAAGAAGAACCGTTGAGCGAACTTAAGCTTTTTCAATGCAAGGGTCAACTGTTGGTCGTACAATCGCACACCATGTTGAGTATGAGGAGTGGAACATGGCCATGCTTTACATGTTCACTAACATGGTAGAAGTTGAAAAATATTTTGAGTAAGTGACTTTCTGAATTATGTTTTGAACATTTCAGTGCTAGTGTCCTTTTAACCCGAGAATAAATGACGCAGAGTATTTGACAAAGAAAATTGGAAGTCAACTCGACAACCCACAACTAAGCAATTGGATAACCTACGTCGTGATGGGTTGAAAGGCGGCCCAAGCTTCGTGCAATGGTTCCGTCAGCATGTAATTTGACTATTTATTCATTTTTCTAAAATGAATTGTTGTAGTAACTTAATATTAGACTAACAGTGATGAATGTTGCTATATAGTGTATGCGTGATGCCTCCGTCCATGAGGATCTCCGACAGCTCTCACATGTTGATGTGACGGCAAGGAGCTATAGTCGCTGTGATGTGAACGGGTTCCGTTTTCGAACAGTGAAATTAGAAGCTAGCCGTCCACTTGCGGCCACTTCAAATAGCGGAGTAGTCACAACGTCATCCGATTCCAGCGGCGATATATTAGACTACTACGGTGTTGTAAAAACATAATTGAGTATACCTTTGGGGTGGCAAAGATCGAAGGTCGTGTTTTTATTGCCATTGGTTCGATCCACACAACGGCACACGTGTCGATGACTTTGGGATGGTGGAAGTGAAGCACGTTCGTGGCTTGTGGCCATATCAATAACATCGTGCTTGCACATCGTGCTTGAGCAGTGTACTACCCGAGCTATCCTCACCGTAGCTTGAAGGCTTGGTGGGTTGTATTTAAAGTTAACCTCAAGTATACCCTCCGGGATGTTTCAGTATGTGGCAAGTAACGAGAGGATGATGTGGGTGATGTATATCAAGAAGAAGCTATAGGGATTCTTTCCTTGTCTCCGACGGGCAGACTCGATCAATTACCTACCGATGCCACGGATGTAATAACAGATGAACCCGCCCGTCACGGAAACGCCTCGTAAGTCGATAAGGATTGCACGCCTTCAAGCATCGCCTCAATGAAATACGAGTCGCGATGCGATTCCGACGCCGACGACTTTTGATTTGTATATTTTGTAAGATTATTGTTGCCTCGCTCATTTTACAAGTCATTGTTGTCTCCTTCATTTTTACATGTTATAGTTGTCTCATTCTTTTTGCAAGTTATTGAAAATTATTTGTAAACTCAGCATACTAACTCTTGTCAAATTTGAATGATGAGTATGTTCAGCATCAGTTGACAAGCTTAAAGGCAAGTTCGGTGGTCGTCCTCCGTAAGGTCGAGGAGCAAGGGTTCTGATGGTCAGGACTCGACGGCCGGCAGCGCCATATTTGCTGGGGCGGCGCAGATTAGACAGCGGCAGGAGCAGCTCCAGAGGTGCTTCGATGAGCAGGCACGAGAACAGGGCGCGAGAGCAGCCACCGGAGGGCGAGGGGCGTAGGGGTTGCCAGAGGAGGGGCAGTTGGGATGTGAGCATGACGACATGGGCGAGGCGGACGACGAGGAGGTCGTTGGGGGTGGTGGCGATGGGACAACAGATCTGATGCACGACGCCGAGGCCGAGGCAATGGCAGATGCAGAGTTGGAGGCGACCTTAGAGCCAGTTGAAGAGGGCGGGTCTTCTTCGGGTACCATCAGGTATATGTGTAGTATTGGATTATCTTTTAATCTCCATATTTACATTGTAATGTCTATGAACTAATTATTTGCATTTCAGGTTTCGTAAAACCGTCTCAGTTCGTCCGAGATGCAACCCGGCCGATAGGAGGTTGATAGAGGTACACGGAGCAGTAATGCTTATATCTTCTCTTTAGCATTAGCTAGGTGACAACTTATTGTTTTGATGCATCTTTGTCTTGTATTTTGTTGTAGGCACTGGAAAGAGCCGGGTTGGACTAGGACGGGCCACATTACAAAGGTTAACGCCGTGCTGGGAGCCCTTGGCCGGTACTACTACCCTGGCATGGTTGAGTCAGGCGGGGAAAGATTCGCGGCCCACAACTGGAAGCACTGGGCGTTGAAGGAGAACGTGGAAGGAGGCGAAGACAACCAAACATGTCAGGGCGCAGTGTGGGCTGGCTTCTGGGTGAGTTTGCGTTATGTATTTACTCTATTTGAGTATTGCTTTAAATGTAAGTACAATTTGACAGTGTGTGATTATATGCATGAGAGGTTCCGCCTTGAGAACGAAGACGATTACAACGCTTTGAAGAAGGCCAAAAGTGTCTTCAACAGTATGCACAAAAGGTTGTCGGAGATTCATTCAAAGAATGCACGATTCAAGCTGTCATCAATTTTTACAAGAGGGTTAAGAAGGTGAACATGAGAAGAGGACCAGAGGCGAGGAGGATACACCGATGAACAAGAGTATCTCCGAGCTCGGTCGATTGGATAATGAAGGACATGGAGGCTTGGAGGTGGATGTGCTGATCTTGGGGTCTGAGGATTTTCAAGAAAAATCAAATAGAAATCGAGGGAATGAAGAAGTAGATTGGGGAAGCACAAGTACGCGCAGACGGACACATTGGCCTAGAGCAACGCATGGTAAGTATCGGTATTATAATTGTTAGTGAATTTGTCACTATGTTTACAACTTTTCATCGTAGGAGGCTGAAAGTGGGAGTACTCCCACTTTTGTGGAAGTTTACATCCGGGGGCACCAAGGCGAGGATCCACGAACCCTGATGTGTTGTGCGACGCACGGGCTAGTGAGAGGATGGTAAGTATAAATGACACAATATGTTTTGTGCAAATTTACATCCAGAGCACCAAAATGCTGTTTTGTAGGCGTCATATGCGGAACAAATGACACAACGTCATGGGGCGGAGGTTGATTGGAGGGCCGCACCGGTCGATGTGGAAGCGTTGTACCACGCTGGAGGGGGCCTAAAGCATGGGAGGTTCGTTAATAAAACTGATTTTATTTGTTTTCGCTCTACTAAGGGAAAAAAATTGCATGGTCACATTTCAGTATATATCGTTTGTAGGTGGGCCATGGGGGATGGAGTTGTGGAATGCGATCGTCCTCCACGAGGCTCGGTTTCCTCACAGGGGAGTGCTCGCTCGTCGAGGTCCGCACGGGAAGCACAAGCGCACGAGGAGGCACGTGAAGCGCGAGAGGAGGCTCATCAAGCACGAGAAGAGTCTCGTCAAGCACGAGAGGAAGCTCGCAGAAGCCGAGAAGACTCATAATACATGAAAATGTATCTGCAGGTACAATCTCAACTTTGAACAAAACGCTCAAGTTTACATTTGTGATTGAAGTGATGAACCTTAAGTGCATGCTATTGGTCCAATCCCCTGGATCAGAACTTTGATCCAACCTAGGATGTATGGGAGTTAAGATGCTCATGAATGGGATAGAGTTCCTAGCGAACCTTGTTATCTTAGATACTCAAACATTACATGTTATCCTTGGAATGGATTGGTTGTCTAAGCACATGGTTGTATTGGATTGTGGTAGAAGGGTCGTGTCAATTGAATGCCCTAGAGGCGAAAGAGTGGAAGTCTAAGCAACCGCCGTTCGTAATGGTCAGATAATGGTTAATAGTGTTAAAGCAGTCAGCACTGAAGAAGTATCAGTTATGAATCAATATCCAGGTGTTTTCCTGAAGATTTACCTAGAATGCCACATGATCGAGATATCGAGTTCGTGATTGAATTGGTGCCGGGTACAACCCCAATAGCCAAGAGACCGTACCGGATGCCTACGGATGAGTTGGTAGAAATTAAGAAACAGATTGAGGAGTTGCTAGAAAAAGGTTTTGTAAGGCCAAGTTCGTCACCATGGGGAGCACCTGTTTTGTTTGTTCGAAAGAAGGATGGAAGCATGAGAATGTGCATTGATTATCAAGCCTTGAATGAACTGACTATAAAGAACAAGTATCCGCTACCCAGGATCGATGATTTGTTTGATTAGTTAAGAGGAGCTGGAATTTTCTCAAAGATTGATCTTCGATCAGGATATCATCAGTTGAAGATTCGCCTAGAGGATGTGCCCAAGACTGCATTTTCAACAAGATATGGACATTATGAGTTCATAGTCATGTCGTTTGGATTGACAAATGCCCCTGCACATTTTGTGAACATGATGAATAAAGTTTTCATGGAATATCTGGATAAGTTTGTTGTCGTATTTAAAGATAACATTAATGTCTACTCCTAGATAGAAGAAGATCATGTAGAGCATTTGAGGCTTGTTCTAGAAAAGCTGCGAGCATAGCGATTGTATGCCAAGTTTAGTAAGTGTGACTTTTGGAAGAAGAAGGTGGAATTTCTTGGTCATGAGATGACTGCCAAAGGAGGCCTCATGAGGAGAATTACCCGACGCATGATTTGGAATTAGCTACAGTAGTGCATGCCTTAAAGATATGGCGTCACTATCTTATTGGAAATCATTGTGAAATATACACAGATCATAAGAGTTTAAATTATATTTTCACTCAGTCAGACCTGAATATGAAGCAGAGGAGTTCATTAGAGTTAATCAAGGATTATAACCTGGGAATTCATTATCACCCTAGAAAGGCTAATGTGGTAGTCGATGCTTCAAGTAGAAAAGTTACAGTGTTAACATGCTATGCACGAAATTTCAGAAGCTGAGATTGGAAGTGTTACCTAAAGGATTTCTAGCTACCCTGGAGGTGAAGCCAACCTTGGAGGATCAGATTAGAGAAGGGTAGAAGGATGACACAAAAATTAATAGGATTAAATCCAAGATGGATGAAGGAAAAGCTAAGAATTTTACTTTGGATGAATAAGGAACCTTATGGAGGAAAGGTCGAATTTGTGTGCCAAATAAAAAAGAATTGAAATAGTTGATTATTGAGGAAGCTCATGACTCGAAGTACTCTATTCATCTAGGAAGTGCAAAGATGTATCAGGATCTGAAGGTAAGATTTTGGTGGCCTAATATGAAGCATGAAGTTGTTGAGCATGTGGCTTTGTGTGATATATGCCAGAGAGTGAAGGCAATGCATCAGAGGCCAGCAAGTTTGTTGCAACCATTAAAAGTACCTGAATGGAAGTGGGAGAAAATCGGAATGGATTTCATTACTGGTTTGCCTAGGACTCAGAGTGGGTATGGTTCAATATGGATCATAGTTGATCACTTGACCAAAGTCACGCAGTTTATACCAGTGAAGACCACCTACTCAAGAGATCGTTTGGCAGAATTGTATATGTCAATGATTCTGTGTTTGCATGGAGTACCAAAGAAAATAGTGTCAGACAGAGGTACCAGTTCACCTCAAGATTCTGGAATATTCGCATGAAGCAATGGGAGCTTTCCTGAATTTCATTACAGCTTATCGTCGTCATACTGATGGTCAAACTGAGAGATTTAATAAGATTTTGGAAGATATGTTGAGTGCTTTAGCTTATGCCGCAACGTGGGATAAATCTTTGCCTTATGCAGAGTTTAGCTATAATAACAGTTATCAGACCAATTTGCAAATATCACCATTTGAAGCCTTGTTTAGTCGATCTTGTCATACCCCGCTGAACTTGAATGAGATATGAGAAATATTGATCTTTGGACTAGATATTTTAAAAGAAGTCGAAGAGCAGATCGCCATGATTAGAGAGAGGTTGAAGACTGCTCAGTCAAGGTAGAAGAGCTATGCTGATAATCGCCGTCAAGAGTTAAGTTTCGAGCCTGATGATTTTGCGTATCTCAGAGTAATCCCTCTCTAAGGAGTAAAATGGTTTCATGCCAAAGGAAAGCTTGCACCAAGGTATGTTGGTCCGTTCAAAATCTTGAGTCACAGGGGAGATTTTGCATATCAGTTGGAATTACTGTTGTCGTTGGCAGGAGTGCATGATGTATTCCATGTGTCTCAATTGATGAAGTGTCTCCAAGTGCCCGCAGAGCAGACGCCATTGGAGTCAATTGAACTGTAAGAGGATCTAACCTAAATGGAGCAGCTAATCAAGATTCTGGATGTAGCTGATCGCAGAACCCGAAACAAGTCAGTGCGTTTCTGTAGAGTGTAGTGAAGCAATAATTCAGAGAGCGAGGCCACGTGGGAGCGTGAGGAGGATCTGAAGTTAGAATTTCCAAACCTATTACTTAGTCAGCCCTAAATCTCGGGTCGAGATTTCGTTAAGGGGGGGGGGAGATTTCTAACATCCCAAATTTTGCTTTTATTGGCTTATTATGTTTTCCCCTTTTTATTGAATTTTTTGGGATTTTATTTAATTTATTCTGAAATTGTGGAATCAAGCCTCTTGCTATCTTTTATTTACTTAGTGAAAAGTATTGATAATCTTTTGTTGGAATATTTTATTCGGTTCTAAATGTCGTAAGGTATTTTTTGGATTTTTCCTGGTATTTTTGCTATTTATTTGGGCTTTGTTTATTTATCAGAATTGTTTTTATTCGAAAATGATTTAAAAAAAATTTGAATGGTGTTTGGGCTGAATCTCTCCGGTTCGGCCCAGCCCACTAACGTCGTCGGCCCGCGTAGCCCGCCGTCAAAAAACCCTAGCTGCACAACCGTGGGATTCCGATCCAATGACTGAGATCGCGTCGCACCATCGCTCACTACCAGTCACTCGATTGGGTCCGTGTGGTCACTCGTGATCATGCCACGTCAGCGTCGCCGTATCTCAACCGAATCCGCCGCCGCCGAATACGTTTGGGTTTTCGTGCCCTACATGGAAGCTGAAGCCCCTATTTATTGCGTCGCTTCCACCTCTGTGTTGCGCACGTCGCGACGTACCCGTAGCGCTACCGCACGCATCCCGAGCCACCGCCGTTCGCCCGCAAAAGCTCACCGTAGTTACCGCTTCGTGCCGCCGCGGTTTTATGCCGTGTCCAGAGCTAGGTTCACCTCGTCGAGATGCACCGATCCCGTCATATCTCATCGCCAGAGTTGCCCTCAAGTGCTGTCTCCACGGTCTTCGTCCTCAGGGTCGGTAAGACCCCGACGTCACATGCCATCGTAGTGCCGTGAAGCTTTTGGCCATCAAATCTTGGATCAACGTTCTGAGTTGCGCCTCGCGTCTGCTTTTTCGTCACCTTTCATGTTTATCCTTGTGTGTCTGATCTATATCGAACCGCGTAGAGTCAGACACATAGCAATGGTGTCATCTTGCCACGTGTCCGCCAGTTCAGCCTCTATTTGCCAAATCTTGACCATCTTTTTCAAATCGTGTGGCCATGATCTCACCACGCGTCGGGCCAATCACGTGCTGCCACGTGTCACACGAGAGCTGAGGCGTCACCGCCGTCGGTTGCCGCTGAAGTCATCGCCTTTGATCTCCGCCATCCGATCTAGTGTGAACGGTTGAGATCTTTGCCGATGCGTGTCCTAATCGCATCCGTTGGTTTTGAGCCACGTGTCATCAATCCAATGGTGCCACGTGTGCTGCTTGCATTAGCTGGTGCACGGGCATAGTGCCACCAGTCCACCGTGGACCAGTTCCGATCATGTACAGAGTCCATACACCGATGACGCGTGTCGCACCGTGGTTGCACCGCTTGTCAGCATCTAATTGGCCACGTGTCTGCTGACATCAGTGTGAGGTCACAATTCGGTTTTTCTTCTGAAAAATAATTGGCCAAAAAGCATATTCGGTGTTGACGTCAGCATAACGTCATAAATGTTATTTTTTTCGTATAAAAGTAATTCGGTTAATATGGTTTTTCCAATTTACCGATTTATCTTTTGTTTCAAACATTGAATAGCTATATCTTTTGCATCCGAGCTCTAATTGAGGAGATTCCAATTTCTAAAAATTTGTAAAATCAAGATATATTTGATGGTTTATTTTATTTAATTTTTGGAGTTGATCTTGCTCTCTATTTTTGATATTTAGTGCTTTCTCTTTCGTTACGCGTAGACGTCGAGTTGCCCGGTGAGTTTGTGGTTGAGGAGCCAATGCGCGAGCAAGGTCCAGAGAGCAGAAGTCAAAGCTATTTGAAGGCAAGTTGTGCTTTGATCGTGCTGAACCCATGTTTAAAATATTATATTGTTTCAATGTATTGCATACTAATTCAATTATTACTTGTTTCAATTATGTTGGGTATAGTTATTCATCCAACTGTGCTATATCGACCTTGCCATATTGTATGACGTATTTCATTTGTCAGCCTAGAATGGTTTAATGTTAGTTCGTAGCTATAATTGCCAATGTGGGTAGTTAGAACACAAGTAGTATGCTTAGCCATGCAACGAGTCATCATTTTATATGCAAATGATTAATCTTGCTTAATGATTATGGAAATGTTTATTAACTTGTGTGTCGGTTGTAGTCACACAATATTATTGTTGTTGATGGCACGTGATGCATGGTAAATCAACCGGGGTGGTAAAATGATTTTGACTGAGGCAAGTGGCATATTTTTGTGGTGGGCCAATGTGGCACTTGGGCGGTCGCATTGCTTTTTATGGTAATTATTGGTTCATGGTTATGGTGGTTTTTAGCTAGTCTTGCCTTGGTCAATTAAGGACTTAACCTTGCAAGAATTTGAACTGAGTCATTCATACAACCACATGTCTGTTATGGAATGGCCTAGCTAATTAATTTGTTATGTCCAGACTTTGGTACTGTCTTGATAGTGTGAGTTTCGGGTGTAAGGGTAGACTCACATGGCACAAGAGGGGTGCCCTGGATGTGGTAACTTGTCACACCAGTGTTGAAACCTTAGCGGGCAGTACTAAGTTTAGATAGGCAATGGAAAGGCTTTGTTATAATCACTTGCCTTTGTGGTGTATGGTTGTACCATGTGGGTAAAGTGTATAACCTCTGCAGAGTGTAAAATCTATTCGAATAGCCGTGCTCATGGTATTCAGCATTGCTCGGTGATTACAGTCAAGGGTTAGATTTTATTAAAAGCAAATGTGGGTATGGATATTGAATTGTGGACTAGGGTTATGAGTTGGTTATTGGAAAACAATCGCAAAAGTTATTATTGTTATTATTCGTTTTAACGTCTTTCAATCTATTTATGTTATTCCTTTACAATTGTTGTTTTTGCAAATTAACCATGTTAGCCTATCCTTTCTAAAAAGCCATGCATATAGTATATTAGACTTGCATTATGTGCACGACTTCTAGAGTGCTTTAAGTACTCAACCCCTTGCAACAAAATATCACCAGTTGGAGAAGAAGCGATGTCTGCTTTTGAGGAAGAGTATCTGGAAGAGGCGGATAAATAGGGTTCGAACCTTGTTAGTTTCCTGTGGAAGATTGAAGGTTTTTCTACACTTATGTTTATTTCTGCTGTTGTTTATTTACTTTTTAGTCTTAGCCCTATGAGGTGTACTCATGTAAGGTTGACCATAAGGTCATCCAACAGTTATATTTAATATTGACTAAGTCTTTATTATGTTACCATTGAGTATGATTGTGATATTCGTCAATGTTGAGCATGTGTGCGCTAGCTTGATCCTGGACTAGTGCGGACTACACAGAGGGTCCGGATTTGCATATTCGGGTCTCGACAATCATCCACCTGATCTGATCATTAGTGATCTATTTGAGCGAGTCACTCGCTCAAAATCAGATTTGTCTAGTTTCTGCCTCCACTCTGCCTTTGTGGCCTCCATTGAGCCGAAGGATGTTTCTCATGCATTATACAATGAATCATGGATTAAAGCTATTCATGAAGAACTTGAATACTTCGAGAGGAACAAGGTCTGACAGCTTGTCGAGCCTCTATCTGGTCATAATATCGTTGGGACTAAATGGGTGTTCAAGAACAAGCAGAGTGAGGATGGGGTTTCAATAAGAAACAAGGCTAGGCAGTTGCATAGGGCTTTTCTCAGATCGAGGGTCTTGACTTCGAGGAGACCTTTATCCCTATAGCTAGACTAGAGGCTATTAGAATCTTGCTTGCATTTTCGGCATCCAAGGGCTTCAAGTTTTATCAAATGGATGTCAAGATTGCACTCCTCAATGGGTATATAGTAAGAGGTGTATGTCAGGCAGCCTCCAGGATTCGAGTGAAGAGGAACGCGGTATGCTACGCTAGCAAAAAAAAACTACCGTATAACCAGAAAGCTACTCACAAGAAGGGGATCATAAATTAGATTACCACTAGACACGCAGTTGCGGAATCCTTCGAGCGTCGATGTAGTGGATCGTCTTCGCCGCAGTCGTTGCTTCGATGGAGTGCATCGTCCTTGCCTCGCCGTGGATCATCCTCCCACGCCGCAGTCGCAACAGCGTCACTGCAGTAGTCCACATGTCCGGGGATGGAACGTCATGCGTTGGTGTGCAAGCACCTGGTCGCTCGGCAGGGGCAGCGAGAGGAGGCTAGGGTTTCGGGTGAAACACTTCTAGACCGTAGGAAAGGCACACCCTGCGCCCACCCTCCTCCACTGCTTATATAGCCACAAGGTGAAACCCTAAGCAAGGGCCCATCAGTGTGCTAAGCCCACGAGGTCCATTAATTACGGATCCAATCCAAATTAATGCGTCCCAACCCATTGCGGGTCTATCTAACCCATGTTCTTCAACATGCGTCCACAATGTATAGATGATATCTCCATATCCCATCATGATCTATGAAGCATGATCATCGATCACTACATGTGCTGATCTATTCATCATTGTCCTATACGATGATATCCGATCAGACATATTTATCCAATTACATCAATAAGTAAAGAGCTTCATAAGCAAGTCACATACTGGTTGATCAATACAATGATACACATTCATTGGACCAATAATCATATTATTATTCATAAACATAGTCTTGTTACAATCATCTAAATGATTGCCTCAAGGGCATAACACTAACAATCTCCCACTTGCACTTGAGTCAATCAATTAAGTATCTAATACCAATAGACCTCGTGTGCGCCTCATGCTTAGGCTGTGGCGGTGGCTTTGTCAACGGATCGGCCACATTGGCTTCCGTATGTACTTTGCATATTCTCACGTCACCTCTATTCACAATCTCGCGAATAAGGTGAAAGCGTCAGAGTATGTGTTTAGACTTTTGATGAGATCTAGGCTCTTTAGCTTGTGCAATGGTACCACTATTATCACAATAGATGTCCATTGGACTAGAGGCACTAGCGACCACACCAAGCTATGTGATAAACTTTTTAATCCACACAGCTTCTTTTGCGGCCTCTAAGCCACAATGTACTCTGCTTCTGTCGTAGAGTCGGGCACCGTGTTTTGCTTGGAACTCTTCCAGCTTACTGCTCCTCCATTTAGTGTAAACACAAACCCGAATTGCGATCGGAAATCATCTTTGTCAGTTTGGAAGCTTGCATCGGTGTAACCCTTTGCAACCAGATCTTCCTCACCTCCAAAAACAAGGAACATACCCTTAGTTCTTCTCAAGTACTTCAGGATATATTTTACGGCTATCCAATGACCATCACCAGGATCCACTTGGTATCTTCTCGTGACACTTAGAGCATATGAGACATCTGGGCGCGTGCAGATCATGGAATACATAATAGACCCAATAGCTGAAGCATATGGAATCTTGCTCATCCTATATCGCTCATCAGTTGTCGAAGGACACTGATTCTTGTAGAGACTGATGCCATGTGACATTGGTATGAAACCTCTCTTGGATTCATGCATATTGAACCTTTTTAATATCTTGTCAATGTACGTTTCCTGACTTAATCCAATTAACTTTTTTTATCTATCTCTATAGATTTTTATGCCCAAGATATAGCATGCTTCTCCCAAGTCCTTCATTGAGAAACTCCTTTTCAATGAAGTCTTAACATCTTCAAGCATAGGAATATCATTCCCGATCAATAATATGTCATCCACATACAAAATCAGAAACACAAGTGCGCTCCCACTGGCCTTCTTGTAAACACAAGGCTCTTCTTCGTTTTCGATAAAGTCAAATCCTTTGACTACTTCATCAAAACGAATGTTCCAACTCCGAGATGCTTGCTTTAACCCATAAATGGATCTTTGAAGCTTGCATACCCTTTTAGCATATTTAGAATCAACAAAACCTTCATGTTGTATCATGTATACATCCTCAGATAGATTCCCATTAAGGAAAGCTGTTTTGACATCCATCTGCCAAATTTCAAAATCGAAATATGCTGCAATAGCTAAAATGATCATGACAGACTTGAGCATGGCTACCGGTGAGAAGGTTTCATCATAGTCAACTCCTTGAACTTGTTTGAAACCCTTTGTCACCAATCGTGCCTTATAGATCTGAATATTTCCATCTACGTCTATCTTCTTCTTGAAAATCCATTTGCATTCAATGGTTTTTACACCATTAGGAGAATCAACCAAGTTCCAAACTTGATTGTCATGCATGGATTGAATTTCGGATCTCATGGCTTCAAGCCATTTTTCAGATTTTGGGTCCCTCATTGCTTCTTCATAAGTTGTGGGCTCATCATTGTCCAACAATAATATGTCATTCCCATATCTTATGGGTACATGACGCGGCCTCCCCGACCTACGTGGGGCTGGTGTCTCTTTCACAGGTTGTACAACACTTTGTACATCTAGTGAAGGTTCAGTGGTAGCTTGAACATATTCATGTGATTCTCGAACTTCATCGAGATACACATCACTCCCACTGATTTCTTTTGAAAGAAACTCTTTCTCCAAATAGACATCATTTCAAGCAACAAAAACTTTGTTCTCGTTTCTTTTTTAAAAGTAATATCCTTTTGTTTCTTTGGGATACCCCATAAAAATGCATTTTTCTTATTTAGGTGCGAGTTTATCTGATTGTAAACGTTTTACATAAGCCTCACATCCCCATATCTTGAGAAATGACAACATGGGTCTTCTCGCAGTCCATATCTCATATGGCGTCTTCTCAACGGATTTTGATGGGACCCTATACAAAGTGAACGCAGCTGTCTCTATAGCGAAACCCCAGAAGGATAATGGCAGATCTGTTTGGCTCATCATTGACCGAACCATACCTAATAAAGTTCGGTTTTGTCGTTCGGACACGACATTCCATTGATGCGTTCCTAGCGGAGTAAGTTGCGGAACGATTCCACATTGCTTTAGATGATCACCAAACTCTTGGCTCAAGTATTCGCCACCACGATCTAACCGTAAGTGTTTTATTGATTTGCCAAGTTGATTTTGTACTTCGTTCTGAAACTCTTTGAACCTTTCAAAAGTTTCAGATTTATGCCTCATTAAATAGATGTATCCATATCTACTAAAGTCATCGGTAAAAGTTACAAAGTACTGAAACCCACCCCTAGCAGTCGACCTCATTGGTCCACATACATCTGTATGTACTAGGGCCAATAATTCACTCGCTCTCTCACTAAAACCTGTGAAAGGGGCTTTTGTCATCTTGCCAAGTAAACAAGACTCACATGTTTCAAATGATTCAAAATTAAATGAGGTTAGAAGTCCATCACCATGGAGCTTCTTCATGCGCTTCCCATTTATATGACCTAAGCGACAATGCCATAAAAAGGTAGGATTCAAATCATTAGGCCGAGGCCTTTTTATAATAATGTTATAGACAGGTTTTTCTTCGAGTTCAAGGACCATAAGACATATAATTCAAAAATATTGAACAAACAAAGTTCTTTATTCTAAAATCATAACCTTCATATTCCAAAGAAGAAGATGAAATAATGTTTCTACTCAAAGATGGATCAAAATAACAATTATTGAGTTCTAAAACTAATCCTGAAGGCAAATGCAATGGGTATGTGCCAACGGCATGACCAGCAACTCTTGCTTTATTCCCCACGCGAAGATCCACTTCTCCTTTTGCCAAGTCTCTACTCTTTATCAGCCCCTGCATCGAATTGCAAATGTGAGCAATCGAACCGGTATCATATACCCATGAGCTGAGTGAAGAAGTAGCAAGATTAATTTCTATAACATTAATACCTGAAGTGGAAATCACATTTCCATTCTTCTTATCTGCCAGGTACTTTTCGCAACTCCATTTCCAATGTCCTGACTTCTTGCAATAGAAGCATTGGGTATCTGGTTGTGGGCCAACTTTAAGCTTCTGTAGCTTAGTTTTGAGGCTTGCGATCTCATCTTGAGCCTTGCTCTTGCCCTTTCTCTTTCCCGTTCCCCCAGCCTTAGCCTTCCTCTTTTTGAATGCAGTTGTTTTCTGAACCATGATCACATGATTGGGTTTTTTCTTAATGCTTTCCTCAGCAGCCTTGAGCATCCCATGTAGTTTGGTTAGGCTCTTCTCCAGGCTATTTATATGAAAATTCATATTGAATGGCTCAAAGCTCTGAGGCAGAGACTGGAGAATAACATCTGTGGCCAAACCGAGGCTAAGGGGAAACTCATGTTTTTCCAATCTCCCAATGTAACCAATCATCTTGATCACATGAGGGCTGATCGGACTGCCTTCAGCTAGCTTACAAGCAAATAAAAGCTTTGACATACCATACCTCTCAGCTCTTGCTTGATTCCCAAATATGCCCTTCAAGCCCACAATCATATTGTAAGCATCCTGGTCCTCATATTGCTTTTGGAGCTCAGAGTCCATGGTGACTAGCATGAGACAGCTGACCTCTACAGAAGCATTAACATGTTTTTCATATTCAACCTTCAAATTGCGAGGAGCATTTTCGGCTGGTTCATTAGGAATTGGATTCTCTAGAACATAGTCCTTTTCATACTTGAGAACAATTCTCAGGTTGCGATACCAATCAACAAAATTAGTTCCATTAAGTTTTTTCCTTTCCAAAACCGATCTCAAAGCAAAACCAAGTGTAGCAGGAGTAGGAGAAGGTGCCATTGAACTACAACAAAAACATGCAAAGATACTAAGCACTATGTTTATGTAAAACTTTTATTAAACATTTTAATAAAAGACACTCCTATTTTATGTCCCTTTTATAGACACATAGTGAGTATTCAAGATCCATATTCATCAAACACTAGTGAGCTTTGGCATCACTGCTAGAAATTTAATGACATAGGTAAGCAACACCTTTGCTAATTACATCTTATGTAACTCTTGTTTGTTGAGTATGAAAACAAGTAATGAATGCCTCCGTCAACTTGACTCATGGCCAGGTCAACCTGCCCCTAGGGCTCACATGAGGGAGGGAGCACTTCCCGTTTTCGGGTGCCAATTAAGAAACCTGCCTCATGTGTGTTTTCCTAGACACCAATTGTCTTGTATAGGTTCCTTCATTACTGAAATCAATTCCCAACCACTTATGTCCTCAATCCCAAAACCGTTTTGATAGCTTGATTAAATCTACCATTGTTATGCATGATGTGTCCAACACATCCCTATCATCTATTAAGATAGCCATTGATATACTACTTTGGCAGTCATATCAATAACGATCTAAATTCTTGATAGGTGCAACAATTGGATGGACATTTTGATTTAAAATTTTAACTATAGGGATGGAAATTATCTACTATGAACATGGCATCACATGCAATGAGCATGAAGAAAATAGCAAAGATTAAACACACATCCACATAAAATAAAAAATAAGCTGTGAAATAGCATGGCCCTTATCATTAAGATCTCCATCATCATGCTTGTTTGTTGACCTAGCCACCTTACTCGATTGTTCACCTAATCATAATGCTTGATACCATCGTCTTCATCATTATGGATGCAACGCCTCATAACTTTTGATAATGAATTTTACATGAGGGTTTGAAGTATCACAAGTCAACACGCAGGTCATTATACAATTTAAATAGCCTTATGGCTTGACACGGCACGCAGGACATGTGAAAATTACATGCATCACATACACATAGGCCATACTATTTCACATAATTTCTTGCAAAAACTAGTTGAACAAAAATAATCCAATGACTCTAGGGTCCGAGGGGCAGCGCCCCTGGCAGGGTCCGAGGGGCAGCGCCCATGTCTTCTATAAAAGGAAAACAACCTCAAAATTTCCACGGATCAACCAGATTGACCCAATCCGATCTAATCTGATTGGCTTGGTCCCTTATGGTTACGTTTCAGAAACCCTAATGGCGGTAACCCAACCGGTAAGGGTAACGTCGTACCATGAACGGACTCACCCAAATCAAGATTGAGTCGGTTTGCACTTTCCTCAAACCCTAAACCGATGGATCTCATCGATGGCTGCCATCACCAATTCATCACATGAACCGGCTGGACATTAATAGATCCAATCTACTAACCTCACACATCATATGTGTAACATCCAGATCACAAATTTATACGAGATGGCTCTGATACCACTGAAGAGGAACGTGGTATGCTACGCTAGCATAAAAAAACTACAACATAACCAGAAAGCTACTCGCAAGAAGGGGACCATAGATTAGATTACCACTAGATGCGCAGTTGCGGAATGCTTCGCACGTCGATGTAGTGGATCATCCTCGTCGCAGTCATTGCGTCGATGGAGTGGACCCTCCTTGCCTCGCCGTGGATTGTCCTCCCACGCCGCAGTCGCAACAGCATCACGACAGTAGTCCACACGTCAGGGGATGGAACGCCGTGTGTCGGTGTGCAAGCACCTGGTCGCTCGGTAGGGGCAGCGAGAGGAGGCTAGGGTTTTGGGTGAAACACTTCTAGACCATAGGAAAGGCACACGCTGCGCCCACCCTCCTCCACTCCTTATATAGCCACGAGATGAAACCCTAAACAAGGGCCCATCAGTGTGATAAGCCCACGAGGTCCATTAATTACGGATCTAATCCAAATTAATGCGTCCCAGCCCATTAAGTGTGTGACCCTGCAGGTTCACGTATGTTTGGACATGGATTCAAAAAACTCCTTTTCAATCCAATAGTTGGTAACGGCTCCATGCAAAGGATGCCAACTCTCAAACATACTATGATCAAATCGGACAGAACCTATCAAAAGTACTTATGTAATAATCCCTTTGCCAAGTATATGAAGATTGAACTCAAGGAGAGAAGCATGTCATCCTTTGATGATTCAATCCATCTCTCGTATCCGTGATATATTAATAAGTTGTGATTGACTCCTCAATCACGGCATGGCCATGCACTTACTTAATCATATCACACGAGTGGCCTTTTCATATATCTCTGTTTCATTGGAGTGGAAAATTCAATCTTGACTGCTCAATTCCCTTTGCACGTTTTATAGTAAATATGAAGGCTACCTTTATAACTATCCGGTTAGGAAGTAGTGTTTGATAGCACTAAGGAAAACTATTACACATGTAGGGAATATGACAATCTCAGGTCTAAGGATCATACATCTACTATGTATGAGATACACTGATAACACATAAGAATGTAACATTCTCGCAGTGTCCCATTGCGGGTCTATCTAACCCATGTTCTTCAACATGCGTCCACAATGTATAGATGATATCTCCATATCCCATGATCTATGAAGCATGATCATCAATCACTACATGTGCTGATCTATTCATCGTTGTCCTATACAATGATATCCGATCAGAGATATTTATCGAATTACATCAATAAGTAAAGAGCTTCATAAGCAAGTCACACACTTATTGATCAATACAATGATATACATTCATTGGACCAATAATCATATTATTATTCATAAACATAGTCTTGCTACAATCAGCTAAATGATTGCCTCAAGGGCATTAACACTAACATCGAGAACCCCAAATACCCAAACAATGTCTTCAAGCTTTCCAAAAGCTTTATATGGACTTAAGCAGGCCGCTAGAGCTTTGTATGAGACGCTTAAGTCCTATCTTCTCTGCCATGGTTTTAAAATGGGTATAGTAGGCAAAACTCTATTCATCAGACATTAGGATACTCATTTTCTCCTCGTCTAGATTTATGTGGACAATATTATCTTTGGTGGCTCTTCGCATTCTCTTGTGTCTCAGTTTTCAGAGGTAATGAGCACAGAGTTTGAAATGAGAATGATGGGCGAGTTGAGCTACTTCCTCGGCTTCCAAATGAAGCAGACTCGGGAGGGCACTTTCTTGCATCAAGGCAAGTACACTCGAGACCTCCTGAGGCACTTCGATATGTCTGATGGAAAGCCGGTGATGACTCCTATGGCCACCACTGCTGTTCTCGAGCCTGATGAGAATGGTGAGCCAGTAGATCAGAAGGAGTTCCTTTGCATTATTGGCTCTCTCTTGTATCTCACTGCTTTGAGGCCGGACATACATTTTGTTGTGTGTCAATGCACTTGATTTCAGGCTTCTCCTCGCACCTCTCACTACCAGGCGGTGAAACGCATCATTTAGGTACCTTCAAGCTACCATTGACTATGGTATTTGGTATTCTTCTTCTTTTTGTCTGTTACTTTCATGAAGAAAAATGCTAGCTTAGATATGTAAAAGTTCATTTTGATTCATCTTGCTAAGCTTGTTAAAATTTGAAACTCAAATCTTCAAAACTTGACGAAACATGTTGCTTGTACTTGATATGTTTCCTCTCTCGGTGCATATGCCATTATTTGTCAAATTTTTTATTTCTACTAGAGTCCCTATAGGAATTTAGTTGAACCTAGGAAGATCTATACTCGAGTCCTTCATATGCTCATAAATCTAAATGTCAATAAAAAATTGACTCTTTTATGAAAAGTTGATCTCAATAGTTTACATTCACGAGACGGCTTCGCATTGCACTTGGGATGAACTTGGAATGTATCGTGTATGACCAAGATAATTCTCTTAAGATTTCTTCTTGAGATGGTCGACTATGGCTTGAGTCAATCACTTGAAATATGCAAATAAAAGTAAAAAAAACATAAGTGGATAAAGAATGCAAATAATGTCAAACATTTGCGCCGCACTATGTTATTTGAAGGCTTAAAGCAAAAATTTGCATTAATGATATTTGAGCACGATGGACCTTGTATGCTCTTCTAGCTTTCCCAAAAGTGTTAAATAGGTTGAAATCTAGGTTTCCCATTTTATCCATATAATGGTTGTGCTTCTAGTTTAGAAATTATGCTTAGTGTTGCACTTGTTAAATCATGAAAAATGACATAGTCTTCTAAGTGCTTGCTAGCAAAACTTGACATTTGCACTTAGACATGTCTTTGTTTAGCATAATCTGAACTTGAGTAGCTTGGTGTCATACTTTGGTCATTTGGTCACTTGGATATTCTTCAAAGCTCTTTTAGGATGCATTTCATGCATTACATATATCATGGAGGAGAAAATGCCATGTTGATGGCTATATTGCCAAAAGGGGGAGAAATTGTAGAAAAGGCATTTTGGAATTTTTAGTGCTTTTGTGGAAAACTTGTTCTTTTCATTGGCTTGCCCCGAAATCATCCTTGCCATTTTGGTCATGATCTTATTTTCTCTTTCTCTAGATCAAGTTTGGCTTTGCATTCAAATTGCTTTCTTCCTTCTTCTTCAAACTCAAATTTATGCCTTTTGTATTGTTTGTCAATATACTCATTAAGGGGGAGATTGAAAGACCATGTGGAGGTAAACCCATGCTTTGTGATGAGTATTTGACTAAATTTGAGCTTGGTATGCTCTGATTTGAGTTTGATTTGAATTGAAATTTCAAATTGAAGCAATTTGAATGTGTCTGTCACGAGCGGCTCTATCGGCCTCGAGTATCGTACTGCAGACCTATGGTCGAATGATTCGAGTAGATTGGAAGTCGCTAAGTATCGTGTGGAAATGTTGATGGTTTGAGCACTCTACAGTCAGCTCAACTCAAGTCCTTAGTTTAACCAATTGTTACTCGATATCGTTTTATCGACTTGGTACCATGATCGATCGAGTTGGTCATGAGGCCGATAGTCTAGGCATCGAGTTGAGGTCGATAGATTAGGTATCGAGTTTGACATATGGTCGATCACTCGATGCGGTCGAAATGGTGGCCCAGTTTCTTCTCGAGTGAAGGACCCAACATGATGGTGGCAGCTCGATGATGTTGATACAGTTGTCAGTAGTGCCGACTTGTTGAGCGATGAAATTGGTTTTCGTTTTTTTATGGTTGCAGGATCAAGGTGAGGCAGAGGATGATCGGGTTAGGCAATGTGCGCTGGTGGTCTAGGGGATCGAGGATCGCTGAAAGATGATCAAAGCGGAGTCCCTGCGAACCTAGAAGACAAGGAATGGTTGAGAGACTAGCTAGGAGCTACTCAGATCACGGAAGGGTCGTCGGATCGTGGTCTAGGTGAAAGAATAGCAGGTCTAGTTAGTATGGGTGTGTGTGTGGGATTCCTAGCCTTTGATGGTGATCCTCAGGGTAGAAGGAACTCATCCAAGGGTGGAGGATGACTCAAGAGGGGTGTAAATAGAGGTGCAGGGGTAGCCTTCCTCCTTTTGAAGGTTTTAGATGTTTTGGCTCCTTTGAGCTTTTTGCCCACTTTGTTGTGAGGCTTTGTAAATCTCTCTTCCAGAAATAAAAGCTTCATTTACCCATCCCTGAATTATTTTAAACATTTAAATTTAGCAATTAAATTCTGCAATCTACATTCTTGCAATTTTCTTCTTGCACATTTGGATTTGCCTTCCCTCCTTCTAAAATGCTTGTGGATCTTGAGCTCAGGATGTATGATTGTTGGATGAGTCTTCTTCAGACTATATTCCAATCATCTAGGCAAATCTTGTATTCTTTCTTGCAAGAAACTGACCTTGTATGCTTAAGTGAATCATTCTTCTAGATCGTGCTTAAGAGGTTTTGTACTTGTATTCTTGCTTGCTGTGATGCATGGGAGGTTATCCAAGATCACCATGATCATCAAAACCCCACGAGCAAGTCCAAGATCATGTTCTCGATTGTTTGCTCAAACTTGGTATGTTCTTTATTCAAAGTGAAAAAGGTCAGAACATTGACGTCAATCCTCGATTGAAGGTTGGAATAAGTTTGTGACATTCTTAGGATCACATCTACCAAGTTTCATGAGTTTTTGACTAGCCGATCAAAAGATTCCTCAAATTAGCTTTTGAGTTCGTGTTGTTCTTGAGTCTGGTCATAGCGCCCTTCGTGCGGTCATACCGTATTTCGGTGCTACCGGATTCAACCCGGTCAAATCGGATATGGAGGAAAACTTTCTCCATTTCATTTGCTCCTTTTGATTGAATTATCTGTGGGCTTGGTTGGATCATTTTGAGTGGGAAAATTTTATTTGGGATCATTCACCCCCTCTGATCACCATTTTGGTCCTTCAGACTCCTATGGCCACCACTGCTGTACTCGAGCCTGATGAGGATGTTGACCCAGTTGATCAGAAGGAGTTCTGCAGCATGATCGGCTCCCTCCAGTATCTCACCGCTACGAGGCCGGACATACATTTTGCTATGTGTCTGTGAATTCAATTTCAGGCTTCTCCTCGTGTATCTCATCACCAAGCGGTGAAGCGCATCTTCAGGTACTTTCGAACTACTATTGATTATAGTATTTGGTACCCTTCTTCTTATTTGTCTCTTAGAGCCTTTTCCGATGTAGGCTTTGCTAGCTATAGGATAGATAGGAAGAGCACTTCTAGCACTTGCTAATTTATTAGCACTTCTCTTACTTCTTGGTCATCTAGGAAGCAATTCGGATTCGCACAATCCACCACTAAGGCTGAGTATGTTGCTGCAGCTAGTTGTCGTAGTTAGGTGCTCTTGATGAGATCGACCTTGCGGAAATTTGGGTTAGAAATAAAGAGTGTTTCACTTTTATGTGACAACACTTCTACTATTTGCATTGCTAAAAACTCAATGCAGCACTCGAGGACCAAGCTCATTGATATTAGATATCACTTCCTTAGAGACCATGTGGAGAAGTGTGATGTAGTGCTTCAGTTTGTGGAGAGTGACCACCAGATTGCCGATATCTTGACCAAGCCGTTAGATAGATCTAGGTTTGTGGCCTTCAAAGGAGAGCTTGGAGTTGTGTGCCCTTACGGCATCTCTTGATGGGGAGCTGGTTTGTATATTTTATATTATATATGTTTTCTTCCAGCATTTCCTTTCTTTTGCATCTTCTAGGTGTTTTTGGGCTTTCTTCTATAAATATGAGTTATCTTCACTTAGACTTCTGGCATGCTCTGCGTGAACTTCTCATCTTATGCTATAGGTTGCTATCATGCACAATTAGCTGTTCTCTCTTCTATCTAGGTTGAGTTCCTTCACAGTCTTATAAGTCTAGCAAGTATTGGGCCTCATGGGTAGACATGGTCTATGTGCGCTCTCTAGCTTAGGATCTAGAGTCAGCTTCCCTATGTCGGTCACTGGGGAAGATAAGAGCGAGTCTGAGCCGTAGTGTTCTTTATTAGCTTTTCTATGCTCTATAGCCAACTAGTTTGCAGTTTCTCGACTTCTCCTTATTCTGTGTTTCTTGTTTCGATTGAGTTCATTTGTAACTTCCCATAGCTTAATTCTGCTAATAACTCAAATTGAACCAGATTTATGCTTAAAATTGATTCACTTGTTGAGGGGGAGTTTGAGAACCTGTTCCATGCATTGTATGTAGACTTCATTTTCTTTTTTATGTGCTTTGCCTATTACGCAAATGAGCTATTATTGGTGGTATGCACCATGCTACTTCTATGAAGAAAAATGCAAGCTTAGATATGTCCAAGTTCAGTCTGAGTCATCTTGCTAAGTTTGTTAAAAATTGACAAATTAAATCTTTAAATAAAAACTTGATGAAACATGTTGCTTTTACTTGCTATATTTCTTCTCTAGGTGCATATGCCATTATTTGTGAAAATTTGGATTAATACTAGAGTCTCTATAGGAACTTGGTTGAAGCTAGGAAGATCCATACTCGAGTCCTTCATATGCTCATAAATCTAAATGACAAAATAAAAAATTGACTCTTTTATGAAAAGTTGATCTCAACACTTTACATTCACGAGACGGCTTCCCATTGGACTTGGGATGAACTTCGAATGTATCGTGTATGACCAAGACCATTTTCTTAATTGTTCTTCTTGAGATGGTACACTATGGCTTGAGTCAATCACTTGAAAAATGCAAATAAAATTAAAACAAACATAAGTGGGTAAAGAATGCAAATAATGTCAAACATTTGCGCCCTACTATGTTATTTGAAGGCGTAAATAAAAAATGTGAATTAATGATATTTGACCTCGATGGACCTTGTATGCTCTCCTAGCTTTCCCAAAGTGTTAGGTTGAACTCTAGGTTCTCCATTTGATCCATATTATGGCTGTGCTTCTAGTTTAGAAATTATGCATAGTGTTGCACTTGTTAAATCATGCAAAAATGACATAGTCTTCTAAGTGCTTGCTAGCAAAACTTGACATTTGCACTTGGACATGTCTTTGTTTAGCATAATCTGAACTTGAGTAGCATGGTGTCATACTTTGGTCATTTTGTCACTTGGATAATCTTCAAAGCTCTTTTAGGATACATTTCGTGCATACATATATCATGGAGGAGAAAATGTCATGTTGATGCCTATATTGCCAAAAGGGGGAGAAATTGTAGAAAAGGCATTTTGGAATTTTTAGAGCTTTTGTGGAAAACTTGTTCTTTTCATTGGCTTGCCCCGAAATCATCCTTGCCATTTTGGTCATTATCTTATTTTCTCTTTCTCTAGATCAAGTTTGGCTTTGCATTCAAATTGCTTTCTTCCTTCTTCAAACTCAAATTTATGCCTTTTGTATTGTTTGTCAATATACTCATCAAGGGGGAGATTGAAAGACCATGTGGAGGTATACCCATGCTTTGTGATGAGTATTTGACTAAATTTGAGCTTGGTATGCTCTGGTTTGAGTTGGATTTGAATTGGAATTTCAAATTGATGCAATTTGAATTGTGTCTGTCTCGAGCGGCTCTATCGGCTTCAAGTATCGCACTGCAAACTTGCGGTCGAATGATTCGAGTAGATTGGAAATATCTAAGTATCGAGTAGAAATGTTGCTCGGTGGAGCTCTCTGCAGTTAGCTCAACTCAAGTCCTTAGATTAACCAATTGTTACTCGATATCGTTTTATCGACTTGGTACCATGATCGATCGAGTTGGTCATGAGGTCGATAGTCTATGTACCGAGTTGAGGTCGATAGACTAGGTACCGAGTTTGACATGTGGTTGATCACTCGATGCGGTCGAAATGGAGGTCGGTTTTCTTCTCAAGTGAAGGATCCGACTCGATGGTGGCAACTCGATGATGTTGATACAGTGGTTGGTAGTTCCGACTTGTTGAGCGAGGAAATTGCTTTTCCTTGTTTTTGATGGTTGTAGGATCATAGTGAGGCGGAGGATGACCAGGATAGGCGAGGTGCGCCGGAGGTCCAAACGATCAAGGATCGCTGAAAGATGATAGGAGACGAAGTCGCTGCAAACCTGAAGACAAGGAATGCTTGAGAGACTAGCTAGGAGCTACTTGGATCAAGGAAGGGCCGTCGGATCGCGGTATAGGTGAAAGTGTAGCTGGTCTTGTTAGTATGGTTGTGTGTGGGATTCCTAGCCTTTGATGGTGATCCTTAGGGTAGAAGGAACTCATCCAAGGTTGGTGGGTGACTCAAGAGAAGTATAAATAGAGGGGAGGGGTAACCTTCCTCCTTTTGAAGGTTTTAGAGGTTTTGCCTCCTTTGAGCATTTTGCCCACTTTGTTGTGAGGCTTTGTAAATCTCTCTTCCAGAAATAAAAGCTTCATTTACCTATCATTGAATTTATTTTATGCATTTAAATTCACCAAATAAATTCTGCAATCTACATTCTTCAATTTGCTTCTTGCACATTTGGATTTGCCTCCCCTCCTTCTAAAATGCTTGTGGATCTTGAGCTCAGGATGTATGATTGTTGGATGAGTCTTCTTCAAACTATATTCCAATCATCTAGGCAAATCTTTTGTTCTTTCTTGCAAGAAAACGATCTTTTATGCTTAAGTGAATCATTCTTCTAGATCGTGCTTATGGGGTTTTGGACTTGTATTCTTTCTTGCATTGACGTGTGGGAGATTATCCAAGATCCCTTGATCATCAAAAACCACGATCAAGTACAAGATCAAGTTCTCGAGTTTTCGCTCAAACTTGGTGTGTTCTTCCTTCAAAGTAAAAGAGGTCAGAACTTTGACGTCAATCCTTGCGATTGAAGGTTGGAATAAGTTTCTGACATTCTTAGGATCACATCTACCATGTTTCGTGAGTTTTTGTCTAGCTGATCAAAATAATCCTCAAATTAGCTTTTGAGTTCGTGCTGTTCTTGGCTTTGTTCTTCCTGCTGTTCTTGAGTCTGGTCATACCGCCCTTCATGTGGTCATACCGTATTCCAGTGCTACCAGATTCAACCCGGTCTAATCGGACTTGCAGGAAAACTTTCTCCATTTCATTTGCTCCTTTTGATTGAATTATTTGTGGGCTTGGTTGGATCATTTTGAGTGGGAAAATTTTATTTGGGATCATTCACCCCCCTCTGATCGCCATTTTGGTCCTTCAGACTCCTATGGCCACCACTTCTGTACTCGAACCTGATGAGGATGGTGATCCAGTTGATCAGAAGGAGTTCTAGAACATGATCGGCTCCCTCCAATATCTCACCGCTTCGAGGCCGAACATACCTTTGCTATGTGTCTGTTAATTCAATTTCAGGCTTCTGCTTGTGTCTCTCATCACAAAGCGGTGAAGCGCATCTTCAGGTACTTTCGAGCTACTATTGATTATGGTATTTGGTACCCTTCTTCTTGTTTGTCTGTTAGAGCCTTTTCCGATGCAGACTTTGCTGGCTGTAGGATAGGTAGGAAGAGCACTTCTGGCACTTGCTTATTTATTGGCACTTCTCTTGTTTCTTGGTCATCTAGGAAGCATCTAGATTGCACAGTCCACCGCTGAGGCTGAGTATGTTGCTGCAACTACTAGTTATTGTAGTAAGGTGCTTTGGATGAGATAGACCTTGCGGGACTTTGGGTTAGAAATAAAGTGTGTTTCACTTTTCTGTGACAACACTTCTATTATTTGCATTGCTAAAAACCCAGTGCAGCACTCCAGGACCAAGCTCATTGATATTAGATATCACTTCCTTAGAGACGATGTGAAGAAGTGTGATATAGTGCTTCAGTTTGCGGAGAGTGACCACCAGATTGCCGATATCTTTATCAAGCCATTAGATAGCTCTAGGTTTGTGGCCTTCAGAGGAGAGCTTGGAGTTGTGTGCCCTTACGTTATCTCTTGATAGGGAGCTGGTTTGTATATTTTGTATTATATATGTTTTCTTCCAGCATTTCCTTTCTTTTGCATCTTCTGGGTGTTTTTGGGCTTTCTTTTAGAATTATGAGTTTTCTTCACTTAGACTTCTGGCATGCTCTGCATGGACTTCTCATCTTATGATGTATGTTGCTACCATGCACAATTAGCTGTTCTCTCTTCTATCTAGGTTGAGTCCTTCACATTCTTATAAGTCTAGCAGGTATTGGTCCTCCTGGGTAGACAGGGTCTATGTGCACTTTCTAGCTTAGGATCTAGAGTCAGCTTCCCTATGCTAGTCATTGGGGAAGATGAGAGCGAGTCTGAGCCATAGTGTTCTCTATTATCTTTTCTATGCTCTATAGCCAACTAGTTTGCAGTTTCTCGACTTCTCCTTATTATGTGTTTCTTGTTTCGATCGAGTTCATTTGGAACTTCCCTGAGCTTAATTCTTCTAATAACTCAACTTGAACCAGATTTGTGCTTAAAATTAATTCACTTGTTGAGGGGGAGTTTGAGAACATGTTCCATGCATTGTATGTAGACTTCATTTTCAGTTTTATGAGCTTTGTCTATTACGCAAATGAGCTATTATTCATGCTATGCACCATGCTACTTTTATGAAGAAAAATGCTAGCTTAGATATGTCCATGTTCAGTTTGATTCATCTTGCTAAGTTTGTTAAAAATTGACAAATTAAAGCTTTAAATAACAACTTGATGAAACATGTTGCTTTTACTTGCTATATTTCTTCTCTAGGTACATATGCCATTATTTGTGAAATTTTAGATTTCTACTAGAGTCTCTATAGGAACTTGGTTGAAGCTAGGAAGATCCATACTCAAGTCCTTCATATGCTCATAAATCTAAATGGCAAAATAAAAAATTGACTTTTTTATGAAAAGTTGATCTCAACACTTTACATTCACAAGACTGCTTTCCATTGCACTTGGGATAAACTTGGAATGTATCGAGTATGACCAAGATCATTCTCTTAAGTGTTCTTCTTGAGATGGTCGACTATGGCTTAAGTCAATCACTTGAAAAATGCAAATAAAATTAAAACAAACATAAGTGGGTAAAGAATGCAAATAATGTCAAACATTTGCACCCCACTATGTCATTTGAAGTCTTAAAGAAAAAATTTGCATTAAAGATAAGTTAGCCCGAAGGACCTTGTATGCACTTCTAGATTTCAAAAGTGTTGAGTAGGTTGAACTTTAGGTTTTTCATTTGATCCGTTGTATTGCAGGAGAACGGGTAGGCTACTCTAGCGAAAAATCAAAATTTTCTACCAAGTAACCAAGGAACCACTGCAAGTAATAGATCACAGAATTACCACTAGACGAGCAGACCCATAGCGGAAGTAGAGTCAATGTAGCGGTGTGGTGCAGATGTAGTCGTACTAGCCTCGCTCTTCCTCCAACAGCTTCTTGTGTTGAAGCTTCGCAGCAACGCCTCCAAGGTATCCAAACGTACGGGGTAGGAACACCACGCGTCGGAGTGCTAGCGCCGACTGCGCGAATTTGGGCGAAGGAGGGGTGGCGGCTAGGGTTTCAGGAATTCCGAATTCCTATTGTGTTTCTTTGTATCTCTTTTATTTGTAAAGCCACAACCTCCTCCTTTTATATAGACGTCCCATAATGGGTTTCAACCTTTGAAACCTATTAAGAACTCTAAGCCTATTACAACTCGGATCCCTATCCTAATTGGTTACAGCTCCTTAAGTGTGTGACCCTATAGGTTCACGTGTACTTGAACATGGCCCAAGTACTCCTACTCGACTAGACATGGATCTAGTATTCCTACTCGACCAGTCATAGCTCGAGTACCCTTATTCGACAAGTCATGGCTCGAGTACTCCTACTCGACCAGACATAGCTCGAATACTCTTACTCGACCATTAACCAGCAATGGCCCCTAGCAGGATGTGCTGATTCCCATGTACATGTAAAGATTAGACGAACCTCAATAATGTCCTATATGCAATTCCTTTTGCCTCACGATATTGATCAAACCCAAGGCGAGTTGTTGTCATCCTTGTTTGGATGGCTCGACCACTCTTTATTGATGCCGTGACTCGGATTCCCCAAATAGATTGAATTAACTCTTTAACTTGTTGACTCAAGTAACTTTCTACTCGAATAGCATGGCCATGCATTTTTCGAAATCCAACAACTCGAGAGGCCTAGAGATATCTCTCCCGATACATGGAGGGGAAAATCCTATCTTGATCGACCACGCCTCGCAGTATATTTCATGACAAACCCGAAAGCCATCTTTATAACTACCCAGTTATAGCATTTGACAACCCCTAAGTAAGCCATTACGCATCTTGAGAACATGGGACAATCTCAAGTCGAAGGATATATCATAGACATCGTATATGAGACCAACTGATGACATGAAATAATACAACGTTCTCGTAGTGTCTCAAGGTGGGTCGATCCAACTCCATGTTCTCCAACATGTGTTCATATTATTGGTTTGATATCTCCATATCTATGACCTGTCAAACATGGTCATCAACCAATGTATATGCTAGTCTATTCATATGTGTCCTCATATGTTTGTCGACTAGGGATCACTTTTAGAATGAAAATCATAAAGATGAATATAGAGTTTCACAAACAAGTCATGTACTTAATAATCAATATCCATGATGTTATTCAAAGAACAGTATCATTGTTTATGAACATTTATGGAAATATAATCATCTCTATGATTGCCTCTAGGGCATATTTCCAACATGTATGGCTTTGCTTCTAGTTTAGAAATTATGCTAAGTGTTGCAATCATAAAATCATGCAAAAATGACATAGTTTTATTTGTACTTAGTCGATGTGAATGATCCCAATCAAAATTTTCCCACCCAAAATTATCCAACCAAGCCCATAGAATTCAGTCAAAAGGAGCAAATGAAATGGAAAAAGTTCTCCTACAAGTGTGGTATGGCCGGATTGAATCCGGTAGCACCGGAATCCGGTATGACTAGACTCAAAAATAGCAGGAAGAACAGAGCCAAGAACAGCACGAACTCAAAAGCTAATTTGAGGAATCTTTTGATCGGCTGGACAAAAACTCATGAAACTGGTAGATGTGATCCTAAGGATGTCAGGAACTTATTCAACCTTCAATCGCAAGGATTGACGTCAAAGTTCTGACCTTTTTCACTTTGAAGGAAGAACACACCAAGTTTGAGCAAAACTCGAGAACTTGATTTTGGACTTTCTCGTTGGGTTTTAATGATCAAGATGATCTTGGATAACTTCCCACATGTCACAGCAAGTAAGAACAAAAGTCCAAAACCCCTCAAACATGATCTATAAGAATGATTCACTTAAGTCTACAAGATCGGTTTCTTGCAAGAAGGAACACAAGATTTGCCTAGATTATTAGGATATGCTCTGAAGAAGACACATTCATCAATCATACATCCTTAGCACAAGATCCACAAGCATATATAGGAGGGGAGGCAAATCCAAATGAGCAAGAGGCAAATTGCAAAAAAGTAAATTACGAGATTTAATTGCTTAATTTAAGTGCGTAAAGTAAATTCAAGCATAAGAGAAAATAATTTGCATATCTGGAAGAGAGGTTTACAAAAGCCTCACAACAAATTGGGCAAAAAGCTCAAAGGAGCCAAAACCTCTAAAACCTTCAAGAGGAGGAAAGCAAACTTTTTTAAAAATAATATATGTTTAATAAAAAATGACAGAAAAAATATGCCGAAAAAATATAACAGTTCTACCCACCTTTCGCAATTTGGAGTTGCGACAAACACTCTGTTGCAATTTGAAATTGCGATAGAGTTTGTGTCACAATCTGGAAATGCGACATCTCTCTGTCGCAATTCCAAATTGTGACAGAGACTCTATCGCAATTTCTCTGTCGCAATTTGGTTGTGCGACTGAGACTATTTTCAAAATAAATTTTACAGTTCAATCTAGGGTTCATTAAATTAAGAAAAAAACATATTTGTCAGTGATAATTCATGTAGTATTTGATAAAATTATCTGTTAGACTAAATTTTGTGACAAAAAATCAAAATTCGTTGTTCGTCATTCACTATAAGATATCTTGCATTTAATGGCGTTTAGAGATAACCTGATGTATAGCTCAAACGCCCCCAAAACAAGAATAAGCTGGCGTTTAACAATATTTGGGGGCATTTAGTTTCTTTGGCGTAGATATACGCCGACTTAGAGTTTGATATGGCGTATCTATATACCGTCCTATCTAAAATAATTTGGGCCATTTATAAATGCCGTGATACATCCTACTGCGGAGTGTGTATATGCCAAGGACCTTTGGTCTAGTAGGGCATTTATAAATGCCTTTATTAGAATTTACTTTGGCGTTTATAAACACCGGAGAAAATTCAATCTAAAACGGTGCTTATATACGCCGGAGACAATCAACTGAGGCAGTTAGATGAAATGAGCGGGAACCAAAACAGTGTAGGCGCGAGTTTTTGGTGGACCCGAAATCTCTATGTCCTGCAATACATCTCGTCCCACACAAATCCGCACCAACTCCATCTTGCCTCAAGAACCAAATCCTCACCAAATTAGTCCCCCAAGAAGACAAGAGCCCCATCTGTCCCCAAATCCATCTGGCGTCCCTGTAGTCCCTCAAGAACTCGCATGCTGCACCTCCCCTTCCCCATCCCCATCTGATCCCTAAATCCATCTTCAATTCCTCCCTACCGCACCTACTCTTCCTCCCTGCTACACCTCCCCGGCCTCCCCCCAAATCCTTGCTATCTGGATGCCCTCCCTGCTGCTTAGACGCCTCCCCTCCTCCCTATTGCACCCTCACTGCTGCCTGGACAATGGTGGTCGATGGGGATGCGTTTTTGTGGGGTTTTGGGGTTTAGATCGTGAGTTCGACTTCGAAGGGTCTCAGATACGGGATTTGTGGGTGATGGTGATGCGTTTGGGGATCTGGTCTTGGTGATTCCATGCGTTTGGGAGTCGCTGTTTCGGTGGGGTTTGAGTTGGGTGGAGTTCTTGAGGCTTTTAAGGTTGTTGTTCCTGTTAGGATTTTCTAGGGTTGGTGGTGTTGATTTTCCTCTGGGAGAGCCTTTGTCTTCCCTAGGGTTCAAAGCTGGGTTTTCAATTATGTATTCCTGATTTGCTGTGTGATTATTGTTGGTATGCATAGATGATCTCAGTTGTTTTTGCTCGAATTTTGTTTTGAGTTGTAGCTAATTTGATGAAATTAAATTCGCAGGTGTGGACATTGCAAGAAGCTCGCTCCAGAGGTAATGCTTCTATATCCTAGGATCACTTCGATAACAATGGGGTATCACTCCTAGTGGACTGAAGTTCAATATCTTTGCTGGTAGCTTTTTTGCTCAATTGTGTGCCATCTTTCAGACTCTCTTTGCACTTCTGAGACAACATCTTGTTCTTCTTTGTTAACATAGAAATCTGCAGCCATCAGGAAGAGACAACCCAGAGTATTAAAACAACTATGCTGTAACTACAATATACAAAAATGGTTAGGTAAAGTGGTTGAGCAAACAAAAGTTAGATCTGTGGACTGTTAGCCCCATAGAAGTTTTGTCAAGGCTAGCATATGTTATGACTTATGTGGACATATTCTGCAATCGTGTTGGTAATTTGCATACCTCTATATCTAGCTGTGTTCTTTTAGTTTAGCATTTTAGGATCAGTCCACAAGAGCATTACGTTATTTAGTAGAGTTGTGGCATCTAAATTGCATTTTAAGGTAGTGCCACAAAATGATTTTTGCTTAATTGCCCAAGTTGGACAACATTTGAATGTGCCTTGCATTGAGTGCACCTTTATCAGATTAGTTTATCCACTTGTTTAGGTTGGAAGGAGTTTATGTTGATTGGCTGCACGACCCTGTGGTTTCTATTAGCTATATCGACTAACTTTTTTTTATCAATTTTATCATCAATATCATCTTTACTGGAGTCTCTTATGTGCTACTCCTACCGCTAAAAATTATCACCATTAGTCGTTAGTATTGACATGTATTCCTCAAAAGGCTCAAAAGTAGGTTATTTATCCTTTTATACAGCACTGGCATTGATTCAATGCTTTTGATTGTAGATCCAAAAGGAGAGAAGATGCTTCAACCAGGAGGAACTCGGGTAGTGTAAATGCGATGAAAGAACATAGGATCCAGCGTACATGTAAATCCAGAGGTGATCTTCAAACACTACTCTGCATAGCAACCTTTGTTGCATGATTTGCTCCGATGGATGCGTTTTGCTTACGTAGGCTAGCAATTGTTAAGTGTCCATATCTTCATATTCACTTGATAATTCTGGGGAGCAAGAACATCAAATAATTAAGAAATAGCATTGGCTGAACCCCTATTGCTAAAACAAATTAATAGGTCAAAGTACTTAAGGAATATGTTGTTGCTTCATAGTTAGTACTAGAATACAAGTCCACACTATATTTACTATAGCATGCTAAATTGCTAACTAGAATCATAAGTTGGTCAATTGATGTTTTAGTAAACATATCCCTCCTAGAATGATCCAAGATATTTAACAGCTCAATACACATATAAAACACATTATTCAAAGAGTGTTGTTTTAGTATACAAGAAGCTTTATATATGATAACTCCATGCTTATGGATTAACTATAAACTTCAAAGGTACATGTGTTGCTTATTATTTGATGTGGTCAAGCTTGGACACACATCACCACTGTCCTAGTCGTAGCCATACCAAGTTATCAACTGTAATGTCATCATCAACCACCCATTTCTAGCTCTACCAACAAGAATAATCAAATTCTTGAAGTAGTATACATGGTTACATCGGTTCAAACACAGCACAGCCTTAGAAACATAGTTCCAAACTAAACTCTTTGCTTTACTAAGAATTTTGAAAGTTTTGATCATTTTTTGACCAAATGCTTTTATGCCTCAAACTAAGACAAAACTCTGATTTGGAACCCAAAATACACATGCCCAGTGTCTTCTAGCACATTGAAATCAAATGCTCAAAACCAAGAATTCTTCTGGATTAATATACAAAAAGGAGAAAAATATTGATAATTGCAAACATTTCTGGAAAAGAGTGTATGCAATCATGCATATACCTGGAGATGAAGTTGTTCTCTTTCCAATGCAAGTTTTGTGACCAAGTAGGTAATGATTTTAGTTGTGATACCAATGTCCTTGACAGTGGTTATCTTCACATGGTTAGATTCATGTAATGAATTGTCTAGACTTTCTACTCGACCTCTCAGAAATGATAGCTCTTCACTAAGCTCTCAGAAATGGCATCGACCAATGTCTTTGCATGCTCTAATTGGGTGTTTGACTCCTTCAGTTTTCTCTCCAAAAGTGTGGTCTTATCTAAACCATGACTTTTAAGAGAGCTTAGCTCCACATTAAGTTCTATATTAGCCTGCGTTAGTTGCATGCACCTTACTTCATCATTTTGCGCTCTACTTTCTGCTCTTAAGACATCAGCTTTGAGATTCTTAATAATATTCTCCAATGTGATAAGCACAGAGTGCAGCACATTCTTCTCTTCATGACTTGCTTCTGCTTATGCCTTGGCCAAATGTAGTTGTGAATCAGATTCCCTTAACTGTTTTTCTATTTCTTGAACTTTATCCTACAAGGTTGATAATTCAGGGTTTGAATGTCTCAGATTCTGCTTAGCTTCTTCAACAACTTCAACTTTTTGACTCTGTTCTTGCATATTCTCTGGTTTCATTTCCAGAGAAGACAGTTCCATCAAGCTGTGTTCTAACTGTTAGTGTTATGCCCTTGAGGCAATCATTTAGATGATTGTAACATGACTATGTTTATGAATAATAATATGATTATTGGTCCAATGAATGTATATCATTGTATTGATCAACAAGTATGTGACTTGATTATGAAGCTCTTTACTTAATGATGTAATTCGATAAATATCTCTGATCGGATATCATCGTATAGGACTACGATGAATAGATCAGCACATGTAGTGATCGATGATCATGCTTCATAGATCATGGGATATGGAGATATCATCTCTACATTGTGGACCATGTTGAAGAACATGGGTTAGATAGACCCGCTATGGGACAACTGCGAGAATGTTTCATTCTTATGTGTCATCGATGTATCTCATACCTAGAAGATGTATGATCCTTAGACCTGAGATTGTCATATTCCCTACATGTGTAATAGTTTTCCTTGGGGCTATCAAACACTACTTCCTAACCGGATAGTCATAAAGGTAGCTTTCATGTTTACTATGAAGCGTGCGAGAGGAAGTGGCGATCAAGATGGAATTTGCCACTCCAATGAAACAGAGATATATGACAAGGCCACTCGTGTGATATGATTAAGAAAGTGCATGGCCATGCCGTGATTGAGAGTCAATCACAACTTATTAATATATCACGGATACGAGAGATGGATTGAATCATCAAAGGATGACATGCTTCTGCCTTGAGATCAATCTTCATATACTTGGCAAAGGGATTATTACATGAGTTCTTTTGATAGGTTACATTCGATTTGATCACAAGATGTTTGGGAGTTGGCATACTTTGCAAGAAGCCGCTACCAACTATTGGATTGAAAAGGAGTTTTTGAATCCATGTCCAAGCGTATGTGAACCTGCAGGTCACACACTTAATGGGTGGGGCGCATTAATTTGGATTGAATCCGTAATTAATGAACCTCGTGGGCTTAGCATCTTGGTGGGCCCTGGTTTAGGGTTTCATCTCGTGGCTATATAAGGAGGGAGGAGGAGGCGCAGAGTGTGCTTTCCACGGTTTAGGTTTGATTCACTTGAAACCCTAGCCTCCTCCTCTCGCCCCCTCGCCGAGCGACTAGGTGCTTGCACACGACGCACTGCTGCGTTCCATCTCTGGGCGTGTGGACTCTGCGGTGACGCTGCTGCGGCTGCGGCGTGGGAGGGCGATCCACGGCGGGCGAGGACGATCCACTACATCGACGCAACGATCGCGGCGAGGACGAACCACTACATCGGCGCGCTGGGATTCCGCAATGCGCGTCTAGTGGTAATCTTATCTATGATCCTCTTCTTGCGAGTAGCTTTCTGGTTGCGCGGTAGTTTTTTTTTCGTGCTAGCGTAGCATACCGCGTTTCCCTACAGTGGTATCAGAGCCATCTCGTATAGTTTTGTGATCTGGATGTTGCACATATGATGTGTGAGGTTAGTAGATTGGATCTATTACATGTTCACCAGGTTCGTGTGATGAATTGGTGACGGCGACCATCGATGAGATCGATCGATTTAGGGTTTGAGGAATGTGCAAACCGACTCAATCTTGATTTGGGTGAGTCCGTTCATGGTACGACGTTACCCTTACCGGTCGGGTTACCGCCATCAGGGTTTCTGAAACGTATCCATATGGGACCAAGCCAATCAGATCGAGTTGGATTGGGTCAATCTGGTTGATCCATGGTAAGCGCCAGGGGCGCTGCCCCTCGGACCCCGCCAGGGGCGCTGCCCCTCGGACCCCGGAGTCGTAGGGTTGCTTTTGTTTAACTCGTTTTTGCAGGGAATTATGTGAAATAGTATGGCCTATGTTTATGTGATGCATGTAATTTCCACATGGCCTGCGTGCCGTGTTAAGCCATAAGGCTATTTAAATTGTATAACGACCTGCGTGTCGACTTGTGATGCTTCAAACCCTCATGTAAAATTCATTATCAAAAGTTGTAAGGAGTTGCATCCATAATGATGAAGACGATGGCTAGGTGAACAAATCAAGCAAGGTGGCTAGGTGAACAACCAAGCATGATGATGGAGATCTTAATGCTAAGGGCCATGCTATTTCACGACTTATTTTGATTTTCTGTGGATGTGTGTTTTATCCTTGCTATTTTCTTTATGCTCATTGCATGTGATGCTATGTTCATAGTAATCTTTGTTCATCCTTATAGTTAAAAATCTTAAATCAAATTGTCCATCCAATTGTTGCACCTATCAAGAATTTAGATCGTTATTGATATGACCGCCAAAGTAGTATATCAATGGCTATCTCAATAGATGATAGGGATGTGTTGGACACATCACGCATAACAATGGTAGATTTAAACGAGCTATCAAAATGGTTTTGGGCTTGAGGACATAAGTGGTTGGGATTTGATTTCATAATGAAGGAACCTATACAAGACAATTGGTGTCTAGGAAAACACACATGAGGCAGGTTTCTTAATTGGCACCCGAATACGGAAGTGCTCCCTCCTCATGTGAGCCCTTGGGGCAGGTTGACCTGGCCATGAGTCAAGTTGATGGAGGCATTCATTACTTGTTTTCATACTCAACAAACAAGAGTTACATATGATGTAATTAGCAAAGGTGTTGCTTACCTATGTCATTAAATTTCTAGCAGTGATGCCAAAGCTCACTAGTGTTTAATGAATATGGATCTTGAATACTCACTATGTGTCTATAAAAGGACATAAAATAGGAGTGTCTTTAATTAAAAGTTTAATAAAAGTTTTACATAAACATAGTGCTTAGAATCTTTGCATATTTTTGTTGTAGTTCAATGGCACCTTCTCCTACTCCCGCTACACTGGTTTTGCTTTGAGATCGGTTTTGGAAAGGGAAAACTGAATGGAACTAATTTTGTTGATTGGTATCGCAACCTGAGAATTGTTCTCAAGCATGAAAAGAAGGACTATGTTCTAGAGAATCCAATTCCTGATGAACCAGCCGAAAATGCTTTCGCAATTTGAGGGTTGAATATGAAAAGCATGTTAATGCTTCAGAGAGTCACCGTCTCATGCTAGTCACAATGGACTCGAGCTCCAAAAGCAATATGAGGACCAGGATGCTTACAATATGATTGTGGGCTTGAAGGGCATGTTTGGGAATCAAGCAAGAGCTGAGAGGTATGGTATCTCAAAGCTTTTATTTGCTTGTAAGTCGGTGAAGGCGATCCAGTCGATCCTCATGTGATCAAGATGATTGGTTACATTGGGAGATTGGAAAACTTGAGTTTCCCTTAGCCTCGGTTTGGCCACAGATGTTATTCTCCGGTCTACGCCTCGAGCTTTGAGCCATTCATTATGAATTTTCTTATGAATAGCATGGAGAAGAGCCTAACCGAGCTACATGGGATGCTCAAGGCTGGAGGAAAGCATTAAGAAAAACCCAATCATGTGATGATGGTTCGAAAACAACCGCTTTCAAAAAGAGAAAGGCTAAGGTGGGGAACGGAAAGAGCAAGGGCAAGGGCAAGGGCAAGGCTCAAGATGAGATCGCGAGCCTCAAAACTAAGCTTGAAGCTTAAAGTTGGCCCTCAACCGATACCCAATGCTTCTATTGCAAGAAATCGGGGCATTGGAAACGGAATCGCGAAAAGTACAGCGGATAAGAAGAATGGAAATGTGGTTTCCACTTGTATTAATGTTATAGAAATTAATCTTGCTACTTCTTCACTCAGCTCATGGGTATATGATACCGGTTCGGTTGCTCACATTTGCAATTCGTTGCGGGGGCTGATAAAGAGTAGAGACTTGGCAAAAGGAGAAGTGGATCTTCGCGTGGGGAATAAAGCAAGAGTTCTTTGGTCTTGCCGTTGGCACATACCCATTGCATTTGCCTTCAGGATTAGTTTTAGAACTCAATAATTGTTATTTTGTTCCATCTTTGAGTAGAAACATTATTTCATCTTCTTGTTTGGAACATGAAGGTTATGATTTCAGAATAAAGAACTTTGTTTGTTCAATATTTTGAATGATATGTATTATGGTCGTTGCCCCATGGTGGATGGGTTGTACGTCCTTGAACTCAAGAAAAACCTATCTATAATATTAATGTAAAAGGCACCGCCTAATGATTTGAACCCTACCTTTTTGTGGCATTGTCGCTTAGGTCATATAAATGAGAAGCGCATGAAGAAGCTCCATGGTGATGGACTTCTAACCTCATTTGATTTTGAATCATTTGAAACATGTGAATCTTGTTTACTTGGCAAGATGACAAAAGCCCCTTTCACGTGTTTTAGTGAGAGAGCAAGTGAATTATTGGCCCTAGTACATACAGATGTATGTGGACCAATGAGCTCATTCGCTAGGGGTGGGTTTCAAGATGCTGTAACTTTTACCGATGACTTGAGATATGGATATATCTATTTAATGAGGCATAAATCTGAAACTTTTGAAAGGTTCAAAGAGTTTGAGCGAAGTACAAAATCAACTTGGCAAAACAATAAAACACTTACGATCCGATCGTGGTGGCGAATACTTGAGCCAAGAGTTTGGTGATCATTTAAAGCAATGTGGAATCGTTCATAACTTACTCCGCCAGAACGCCTCAATGGAATGGTGTGTCCGAACAGCGTAACGGACTTTATTAGATATGGTTCGGTCAATGATCAGCCAAACAGATCTGCCATTATCCTTCTGGGGTTTCGCTCTAGAGACAACTGCGTTCACTTTGAATAGGGTCCCATCAAAATCCGTTGAGAAGGCGCCATATGAGATATGGATCGAGAAGACCCATGTTGTCATTTCTCAAGATATGGGGATGTGAGGCTTATGTAAAACGTTTACAATCAGATAAACTCGCACCTAAATCAGAAAAATGCTTTTTTGTGGGGTATCCTAAAGAAACAAAAGGATATTACTTTTACAAAAGAAACGAGAATAAAGTTTTTGTTGCTCGAAATGGTGTCTTTTTGGAGAAAGAGTTTCTTTCAAAAGAAATCAGTAGGAGTGATGTGTATCTTGATGAAGTTCGAGAATCACATGAATATGTTCAAGCTACCTCTGAACCTTCACAAGATGTACAAAGTGTTGTACAACCTGTGGAAGAAACTCCATTACGTAGGTCGGGAGGCCACGTCATGTACCTATTAGATATGGGAATGACATATTATTGTTGGACAATGATGAGCCCACGACTTATGAAGAAGCAATGATGGACCCAAACTCGAAAAATGGCTTGAAGCCATGAGATCCAAATTCAATCCATGCATGACAATCAAGTTTGGAACTTGGTCGATTCACTGATGGTGTAAAACCATTGAGTGCAAATGGATTTTCAAGAAAAGATAGGCGTAGATGGAAATGTTCAGATCTATAAGGCACGGTTGGTGGCAAAGGGTTTCAAACAAGTTCAAGGAGTTGACTATGATGAAATTTTCTCACGGTAGCCATGCTCAAGTCTGTCCGGATCATTTTAGCTATTCTTTGCATATTTTGATTATGAAATATGGCGGATGGATGTCAAAACAGCCTTCCTTAATGGGAATCTTTCGAGGATGTATACATGATATAACCTGAAGGCTTTGTTGATCCTAAATATGCTAAAAGGGTATGCAAGCTTCAAAGATCCATTTATGGGTTAAAGCAAGCATCTAGGAGTTGGAACATTCGTTTTGATGAAGTAGTCAAAGGTTTTGACTTTATCAAAAATGAAGAAGAGCCTTGTGTTTACAAGAAGGCTAGTGGGGCGCACTTGTATTTACGATTTTGTATGTGGATGACATATTATTAATCGGAATGACATTCCTATGCTTGAAGATGTTAAGACTTCATTGAAAAGGAGTTTCTCAATGAAGGACTTGGGAGAAGCATGCTATATCTTGGGCATAAAAATCTATAGAGATAGATCAAAAGGTTAATTGGATTAAGTCAGAAACGTACATTGACAAGATATTGAAAGGTTCAATATGCATGAATCCAAGAGAGGTTTCATGCCAATGTCACATGGCATCGATCTCTGCAAGAATCGGTGTCCTTCGACATCGATGGCGAGACAGATGAGCAAGATTCCATATGCTTCACTATTGGGTCTATTATGTATGCCATGATCTGTACACGCCGGATGTCTCATATGCTCTAAGTGTCACGGCGGATACCAAGCGGATCTGGTGATGGTCATTGGATAGCCGTAAAAATATCTGAAGTACTTGAGAAGAACTAAGGGTATGTTCCTTGTTTTTGGAGGTGAGGAAGATCTGGTTGCAAAGGGTTACACGATGCAAGCTTCCAAACCGACAAAGATGATTTTCGATCGCAATCCGGGTTTGTGTTTACACTTAATGGAGGAGCGATGGTGGAAGAGTTCCAAGCAAAACACGGTGGCCGACTCTCGACGAGCGGAGTACATTGCGGCCGGAGGCCGCAAAGGAGGCTGTGTGGATTAAGAAGTTTATCACAGAGCTTGGTGTGGTCGCTAGTGTCTCTAGTCAATGGACATCTATTGTGATAATAGTGGTGCCATTGCACAAGCAAAAGAGCCTAGATCACATCAAAAGTCTAAACACATACTCCGTCGCTTTCACCTTATTCGCGAGATTGTGGATAGAGGTGGCGTCGAAATATGCAAAGTACATACGGAAGCCAATGTGGCGATCCGTTGACAAAGCCACCGCCACACCCTAAGCATGAGGCGCACACAAGGTCTATTGGTATTAGATACTTAATTGATTGACTCAAGTGCAAGTGGGAGATTGTTAGTGTTATGCCCTTGAGGCAATCATTTAGATGATTGTAACATGACTATGTTTATGAATAATAATATGATTATTGGTCCAATGAATGTATATCATTGTATTGATCAACAAGTATGTGACTTGATTATGAAGCTCTTTACTTAATGATGTAATTCGATAAATATCTACGATCGGATATCATCGTATAGGACTACGATGAATAGATCGGCACATGTAGTGATCGATGATCATGCTTCATAGATCATGGGATATGGAGATATCATCTCTACATTGTGGACCATGTTGAAGAACATGGGTTAGATAGACCCGCTATGGGACAACTGCGAGAATGTTTCATTCTTATGTGTCATCGTGTATCTCATACCTAGAAGATGTATGATCCTTAGACCGAGATTGTCATATTCCCTACATGTGTAATAGTTTTCCTTGGGGCTATCAAACACTACTTCCTAACCGGATAGTCATAAAGGTAGCTTTCATGTTTACTATGAAGCGTGCGAGAGGGAAGTGAGCGATCAAGATGGAATTTGCCACTCCAATGAAACAGAGATATATGACAAGGCCACTCGTGTGATATGATTAAGAAAGTGCTTGGCCATGCCGTGATTGAGAGTCAATCACAACTTATTAATATATCACGGATCGAGAGATGGATTGAATCATCAAAGGATGACATGCTTCTCGCCTTGAGATCAATCTTCATATACTTGGCAAAGGGATTATTACATGAGTTCTTTTGATAGGTTACTGCTTGATTTGATCACAGTATGTTTGGGAGTTGGCATACTTTGCAAGAAGCCGCTACCAACTATTGGATTGAAAAGGAGTTTTCGAATCCATGTCCAAGCGTATGTGAACCTGCGAGGTCACACACTTAATGGGTGGGGCGCATTAATTTGGATTGGATCCGTAATTAATGAACCTCGTGGGCTTAGCATGCTTTGGTGGGCCCTGGTTTAGGGTTTCATCTCGTTGCTATATAAGGAGGGAGGAGGGAGGCGCGAGTGTGCTTTCCACGGTTTAGGTTTGATTCACTTGAAACCCTAGCCTCCTCCTCTCGCTGCCTGCCGAGCGACTAGGTGCTTGCACACGCGCACGGCGTTCCATCTCGGGCGTGTGGACTCTGCGGTGACGCTGCTGCGGCTGCGGCGTGGGAGGGCGATCCACGGCGAGGCGAGGACGATCCACTACATCGACGCAACGATCGCGGCGAGGACGAACCACTACATCGGCGCGCGAGGATTCCGCAATGCGCGTCTAGTGGTAATCTTATCTATGATCCTCTTCTTGCGAGTAGCTTTCTGGTTGCGCGGTAGTTTTTTTTTTCGTGCTAGCGTAGCATACCGCGTTTCCCTACACTAACTTCAACTTGAGATCACGTTCCCTACATCTTGATGCACTTAGATGGAACTGTATGGTATTAAGTCTATTTATAAGTTCCTTTGAAGTTCCCAGGAGTAACACAGAAGCATTTTCAATTGATTCCACCAGAATATATGTTTCCTGTTCTTGATGATGGAGCTTCAATTTGACATCTTCTACAGTAGATCTTGAATCAGATAGCTTCTTTTCAAGGTCTAGCTCAATTGCATATTGAATCAAGAACCTATAATGAAACTAAAACAAGCAGCTATTCTTATATGGGGGCATTCTTAGGATGTTGGTATCGAAAAAGGACGGCTGCAAGAATCTTCTTCTTCAGACAATAGGAACCATGACATTGTCCTAGCAAGAATCCAGAAGATTCCACCAAGAAAACAACAATTAGGGGTACAACATACTTCCAATTAAGAATTATGAATTGCTGCACCTCAAATATTACTTTCAAATCTTTTGTGGATATAAAATCATATAAAATCTTTATTCTCAACTCCTTGTAGGGTGGAAAAGAAGTAGCTTTGCGTTCCTTTGGCGGCTCTAAACTAGTGGCATATGGAAGACTCCAACGCACTGATAAGACAACCATATGTGCGGATGGATTACCCTTAGGAGAATACTATGAGGTTCTTGTTGATGTTGTTCTTGACAACAATGTCTTACTCCCCCGTGCACATCACAAAATCACCAAGTTGGGTGGTGCTTTTGGTGTTTGTATCCCATGGCCAATTCGAAATGTATGAAATTTAGCTCCACAAATTATTGATTCATCGACAACTTTGTGTTAAGAATGAAGATAGTGAATTGATCTTTTTGAGTTTGTAGATAATGGAACCTGATGACTCACCTCTAAATCTGACAAGGCATTCATTAGGTAACAAATATTACCTTCTTAGATAATTGTTTCATGGTTTGTTCAATGAATGTGCCTATATTTTCCTGCATTTCACGACACCTGTATTTTCTTGTGGCAAATAATTAATAAGTTGTTTGTTCATGGATTTGGAAGAGTATAAACCATAGCCGTTCCATTTAACAAGATGGTATTTTTCTCTTTTTACTACCTCCTTGCCAAAGAAAGCACAGTTTTAGGAAGCATGTATATCAACATATGGTAAATGGGTATGTACAACTCAAGTTAGCATTAATAAAAACGTTTCTACTTTCCAAAGACAAAGTAACAGCTTCATATTCATGAGTGAATTAATCATTGTCTTCCATTGAAGTGAAGCGCCGTGTTGATCAGTATCACAGGAGTCGCTAATTTTCTGCCTTCAATTCTTTTGTAGCATGGATCATTTGTTTGGGGTTAACAATTCCTTAGCCTAACAATGCAGTGGTTGGAATTTTTTGCCTCTAGGCAATAGTCAAATTGGCTCTGTATCCAATTATATTGTATGCAGTGCTATGGAGTTGTTTACCTTGAAATTGTTAGTAAGTTCTACCTCATATAGTATATGGTCAAAGGCTGGGTTCTGAAAATGGTAGTCAAAATCTACTTTCAACTTATTAACGCAACCATGTTCAGTAAAGATTTATAAGCATGGTTGGATGACTTCTAAGCGTGCCAGAATGATATATGCAAGTGGTAGTCAATTGTAAAGTTGCAACTTTTCTTTGGTTTTATATTTTCCATTTGATTTACTCTACCTACCTATTCCCATGATCAGTAGCCTCTCGTCTTCAAATGTTAATATAACAGTGTGCTAGCCTATTGTATTTGTTTGTGTGTATTCATGACACCTAACTTATGTGTTATCTTATATGTATCTTGCTTCTTATATTTTCAGATTTCCGCAAAAAGATGTAGAGGTCGTGCTTGCTGGAATTTACGATGTGAAATACTGACGTATCCAATATATTTATATAGATATAGATAGATATACTTTTGCAATGTACTTCTATCGAATGGGATGCTGTGATGATCTAAGACATGTCAACATATTATATATCTTTTGTTGATCCCAAACCATACAAGGGTTCTCTAGTTTGTTGGTATGGAGGCCTACTATATGTGCTTAATATTCAGCTTGGAAGTACTTGATATGTTTGGGAACTAGTTGTTTAACTCATTGTAAATTTATTATGCTACTTGCCATATGGCTAATATCGAAGTGCAGACTTTGCAAAAAAATCTCAGTGTTTACATGTTTGTATATAATTTTAGACAGTCATATTTACAATGTTGTCCTATACATAAATTGTGAAGCAACATCTACAAATGGCTCGGTATAAAATTGGGGATGTAATGCCCTTCAAAGTGACACTATAGGGTGCTTACAAACGCCATGGTAAACAAATCCGGGGGTGCTTATAAACGCCATGGAGTCCAGGAAACTAAGGCGCTTACAAATGTCGTGGAAACCTTAAATGGGGGTATTTATAAACGCCGTGGAAATTCTAAAAATGGGGGCATTATAAACACCGTGGAAACCATAAACAGGGGCGTTTGTAAATGCCATGGAAATTCTGTAATAGGGGCGCTTAGAAATGCTATAGAAATTCCAAAAACAGGGGCGCATGTAAACACCGTTGAAACCTTAGAGGGGCATTTATAGACGCTGTGAAAATTCTAAAAACGGGGGCATTTACAAATGCCATGGTATGCCTAAACGCCAGGATTTACTTTCCCCGACGCCATTTTCCATGGCATTTTATAAATGCCATGGAAAAAACTTTTGGGGGCATTTATAGTGCTTCTAGGGCATTTATAGATGCCCTACCAAACAGAACATGTTGTAGTGATTCTCTTTCGATGTGCGAGAAATTTCCAAATTTGCCGACAATTCATAGTAAAATATTCAAAATATTGAATGAAACCTGACATTGATATTGCAAAGTGTAGGACTAAGTCACAAACAGGGATAGAACATAGGTACATGCCTCAGGGAATTCATAAAACTAAGATACAACATAGGTACATACATGCCTTAAAGAATTCATACAACTGGGATACAACATAGGTGCATGCCTCTGGTGAAGGACTAAGTCGCAAAACCATACATTCTATGGCCATGGTTGTCGGGATAGGGCATGGTCAAAAAAATAAAAGTTATATATTGGTGGCTGACGAGGTACTACATTTGGATACCTTATAGGGCTTAATGTAATATCATCGTCAGGATTCGGAGGACTCCGAGGACGCAAGGTTCGTAGCCTAGGTGGCATGAAATCATCATCATCATCAGCGTCATTTGTATGGTTATGAGCTAGCCCTCCTTCAGTACTGGTTGAACATCCTTTTGCATTGCTTCTTGAATGGCCTGTTGTAGTAGTGCTTGAACGGCCTGTTGTGGTAGTGCTTGAATATCGAGGTCTAAGTGATATGAAATCATCATCATCGTCATCGTCATTTGCATAGTTAGAAGCAAGCCCCCCTTCGGTGGTGGTTGAACGTCCTCTTGAACATGATGCTGCAACGGTACTGGGTTGACCTCTACCCCTCCAGTTAGATCCTCTTCTACGTCTTCTGCACGATCCAGGCATCACACCCCCACCGAAGAGCATATACATCGCTAAGAATTCTGGGATATCTTTGTTCAGCAACTCTTCATCCTCCGGGAATGACTAACACACGAGCAAACGAAGTAGTCAACTTATGTATAATGCTAAAAAGATTAGTAGGGTGAACAAATATGAAATAACTAACCTTAATATGCTCTGCATACTGATCGGGCAACATCAGTACCCTGTAAGATCTTTTAGAGAAACCTGTAGCAGAAGGGTGGTTGGCTAGTTTGCACACCTTGAAATACCTTTGACGCCACCCTTGCAAGTGCGCCTTGAGGTCATCAGAGGTGACAAGGTTCAGGCCAGAGGTTGTCACGTTATGCCTCAGTAATGTCGGATGCCACTCTTGCAATTTGGACACCACTTTACTTAAGTTCTCCTCCTTGAATGGATCGTCCTTCCCATTACGCGTAACCTTCAACGTTTAATAAAGGGCTACAGTGCTCATATATGGCTTCCACGAGAATGCTCTGCTAGAAGATGCAGCCATGGTGAAGTGTGAGTGGGAGCTATGGATGTGTGCATGCGGTTTGGCCTTTTATAGACTCGAAGGGGTGGTGTATGGACTAAGTGTTGGAAGGTAAGATTCAAACATACAGACGGATAGCAAAACACCGGAGTGTGTAGTCAAGTGGGGCAGAAAAGGCACTCATGCATACAAGGTGTCAGTACTGAAAAATATATTATACAATAAGTGGTCAATTCAAGGTTAAAAGTAGGCAATGAGTGGTCACTTTAGACTATACAGTGTGCAGTTAGTGTGCACTAAGTGTACCGAAGAGACTTCATACCGTGCAGTGAGTAGTCACGTCAAACGACATCTGCAAAACGAATCCGACAAATGAAGCAGGATATTAAGAAAGGTTGTGTGGATAAATGTTTATAGTTGTTGACAATAGAAGAAGATAATATCCATTAATGACAGCGTGTGGTCAAATCGGCCTGACAAAGCTACAGGTAGAGTGTTGTCAAATCGACCTAGAAAAGTTTAAAGAATTAGGTAGACTATTGCAACTTGTCGCCGCAAAAGGTGATGGAGGCTTTCTTTTGTGACTACTCATCCTGACAAAGTTGCTACATGTGACTTGTCTAATCGGCCTGGCAGAGCTACACGCTCGTGAGTTGGCTAATCGCCCTGAAAATGCTGCTGCATAGTTGTCATCTCCATCAAAGGTTTGTGTTTTGGAATCTACGCCTGTAGTGATCGTTTAGGGTGTTTGCTTTGGCAGGATTGAAATGCAAAGCAAGTTTTAACTAGGATCTTTTTGCATATTATGGTAGTACATGTATCAAAGGGTGTTTTGGGGCTATTCCTCAATAATTTTTCATCTAAACATGTTATTTTACGGACTACCGAAAAGGCTAAAGTGATCATATCGTAATAGAAGATAACTTAAGAAAACAAAATACCATAGCCGAATGTTACATAATCTGAGGAAGTAAAGCACCATATTGTGTTTAGTACATCATGTATGAAAGGAAAAAACTAACTAGGGCCCCTGTGCGGTGCTACTCCTCGTGTGGTCCCAGACTTCCTACGGCGCTACACATGCCCAGTGGGATACGTCAGCTGGTCAGGGGCCTACCCACGAGTACTCCTAGTAGGGCGTACTGGTGCTTCAGAGTAGCGAAGACGTCCTGTGATGGCTGAGTTGGGCCAGGTGCATCGACGAGCTGAGAGGGACCAAGGACCGCACCCGTGGACTGCTGGTAAGGATCTACGAAGAAGTCCAATTAGGCGTCGTCGAGGGGATGGGAGTCAGTGGAGGTGCTCGCACTCTGGTAGGCATTGGATTGGTCGCTGTTGACAAAGTTTTCATGTTAATACAACACATAATATGAAGAACAAAATAGATAAAAGGAAACCACGTGGTGTACCTGTAGTCATGGGGATGTACGGCGCGAAACGCTGCCAACTAGATCCCTCTGGCAAGTCTGGAGGGGGGTCGTCTATGTGCGTGATGTCCCAGCTGTGGCCTGCGACGCGTGTCGACCCCGTACAGCTGAGGCACGTCTGTGAACCTGTAGGCCGTCGTCATCCCTAGGCCTCCTACAGGATATAAGCTGGACGATACAAGCGGCCCTCTGGCGTACACGCTACAACGCCCCTCTCAAGAAGTCCATTGTGACCTCGAGCCTGTCCGTTTGGCCTAGTCATGCCAGTAGTACGTCTACCTCCTCCGTGACCTCCCTGGCAAGGTCGCTCTGCGCACACATTGAAAGGCTAGTAAGTTCGTACAATTGCAGTAACGATACATTACATGGCATGTCAAAGAAGTACTAACCGAGCGATGAAATGCTGAGTCCGGCTGTGTGGGGTAGGTGTCCGCTATGGAGGGAAAGTGCCTCGGAGGTGAGTCAACGAAACGCACAACGCGAATGTGTGTGCGCGGACTAAACCACCAGAAGTACTCAGCGTACGTGCCGGGGTTGTACAGGACAGCCTCCTCGTGAACGTCCGCCAACGACTGTGCCCACTACTGAGCATGAGGCAACATAGATGCCGACTAGCTCGCACCACCAACGAAATCCTTCTGTGTAAGCCTGCATGAGAACAAGAGCACTGACGTTAATAGCAAGAACATCGCAACAAATAATGCAATTGGAATTGACGTAGACGAGCACTCACGTGTGCACGCTCGGTAGGACAACCTCACTAGTGGGGACAGGGAAGACCTGATAGAGGTCGAACTGCCTCATAACATGGTGCACGGTGTATGTCTCCACGTAGACGTCGAACACTAGGTGGCGCCATGTCAACCAGAAGGTAGCGTCAGGGTGCACTGTAGGGAGAGGCCTTGAGGTGCTCGAGCGCCTACCAACTCTGGGAGGTAAGGACGCCAGATGACGTGATCATCCGTCAGCTGGTCGAACATCGCTACGTACTCGGAGTACGAAGCGTGTTACGTGACACGCATGAAAGTCAGCTGCAATAAAAAGGAATAGTCCAAAGTTAGACAAAAAATTTCAAAATTATTGCATAATTCAGGGTAAAGGATATTTTACTAACCCGTCGGTGACACCACAACGTCGCCACTATAGAAGCCCCAAATCCATCTGCGGTCGACCGATCTGGAACCTCTCGAAAGACCAAAGCTAAAGTAGTAGATGACACCCCACGAGAATGGACTAGTCCCCCACACGACGACAACAGTCGCAAAGACCCTGGTACATGGCAGCCAGTACAGCCGGTCCCCACGCTAGCTGTGGGATCTCCTCAATGTCGGCGTCTGCGATCGACCTCGCATACTAGATCATATGCTTATCGACGGTGTCCCCGTGGGAGGAGGAGAACAAAACTCATCCGAAGAGCCACAGCAGGTACGCCTCAAAGTGGCGACTAACAACGTACTCCCTGCTCCATCTGCCATCCTCTCGAGTTGCAGAAGGTAATGGTCAGTTTCACAACTTTAAGAGATATGAAAATAAAATGTAGACACAGTAAATATCACTTACGTGAAATTTGTATCGACCATACGCATCGGTTTGTCTTGCAAGTGAAAGGTGTGTAGCCATGCTTAGCGTGTAGCACATCCGCGAACTGGGCTAGGAGCTCCGTCTGCCACTCTAGGTGGACATCATCAGGCACTACCGCGTCCCCAGTGCAAGGTAGGCCCAGAAGGTAGCTCATGTCCTCCAGTGTCGGCGCCATCTCCCGCACAAGAGGTGAAACGTGTGCGTCTCTGGTCGCCAGCTATCTACCAAAGCGCTAAGCAAGCTCCTGTCATACGGTAACCTCCTAGAGGCACAGCGCCTATCCTGTACATCAGCGACAGTAGCATACACCATGCATGCTATAGGCAGTAATCCTACCGCTCCCAACCTGTAGAAAACATTGTACCAACTATTGGTTCACACGTATAAGATATAGTAAGGGAAGTATGGGAAAAGTGCATGAACCTGGGAATCCATCGCGGGTCCACCCACCATGATCTCATCGGGGTCCGCAAGTGAAGAGCACTAAGCTTGAACGGCGGCTCCCCGTTTGGAGGTGACAAGGTGGCCAAGTGACTCCAATGAGTCGCGTCAGTCACTGGGTCCAGAAACTCGTACTCCCTGACGTTCGCCATACCTGCAATTGAATAAAACAACGTTAGTACGAAATCAAATGCACAATAAAACAGAATGCAGTGATTAGAAATAGAATTTGAATACAATAAATAGATTAGACATTGAAATCCACAAACGCTAACACCTTTGAAATCCACACATGCATCACACATACAAATTCGAACCAAATAGAATGCAATAATAACACATCCAACATCCATACATGTATTACACATCTTATGTCCATACATGCATTACATATAAGAATTTGATATATCACATTGACATGCGAGTAAACTACTTCAATTTCATATGCAAAACCCATACAACACTCTCACGGCATCTGAACTGTCGAGCAATTCTTGAAAGAGTGTCCTATCTCCTTAAAAACTGAATATTTCATCACAGGATGCCCGCTTTCTGCAGCGTCCATGTCGTTTCTTATACGTCTTGTTTGTCGCCACCCTACGCCCTTGAGCGTGCTGACATCAGGAACCACTATGTATCCTCCCATCTCTAATGCTCTGTGAACAAACCCACCACTCAAAAGTCATAAATTTCACCACTCCAAGTTGCCGTCACCGCTTCTTTATTGAAGAATTGTAACAAGAATATACTTGGATCCATACGGATTGTTGAGTAGGCAGCTATTACGTGCAAGCATGGCTTGTGTAAAAGAACAGGCTTGTTGCAGTTGCAGACACTTATTAGCCGAAGTAGAATGCATTCATGAGCAACTTTATGCCGGTTCGTTCCACGACCGACTTCTCTTTACATAGTACCTTGAAACGTAGCTCCCTCGTGCCCATCTTCAATGCTCTATGCATCTCCCCCTTTTTGCCTTTCTCCTCCATTACGTATAGATCACCTCTGAGTATTTCACATCAGGGTTACTCATACGGACTAACGCTCTAGCATGGCGATCCACAAAGTACTTCCAAATACCATGAAGAACACCCTCCACTATAGCAACAAGAGGAAGGGGTCTCAGGCCTTGCATGACTCAATTGTAAACCTCAGCCAAGTTTGTTGTCATAACCCCATACCAGGCACCATCGGTGTCATAAAGCAATGCCTATTTCTCCCTAGGCCCATGCTCTATCCATTCGAGAAGCATTTCGTGGAACTTCCATTCCTCCGAACCAAGTGCAGAGGGTCCGTGGGTAACACTTCCAGTGCTATTGGGGCCTCCTCTGTGTCAGGCATTGGCCTCTTCGCTGCCTCCGCTGTATGCCTTGATGTCAGCTTGTCCAACTTCTTTCACAGCGCATCAAACTTTCTCTGTTGGGTCTGATCGCACAACCTCTTAAAAAGCTTCGTAAGGTCCTTGTTCTTGAACTACCTGTAGAAGTTAGCACCCATGCGCTGCTTGCACCACCTACTTCATAGATTAGGCCATGGATGTGTTTCTTCTGCACCTTTCTGCAACTGCACGACAGCTTTCAATAGCCCGGGATGCCGATCGTGTATAACACACACTCCAGACCACTGATCCACGATGCCAGCTTTCATGTTCCTTAGAAATCAGAGCCAGCTTTTGTGTTCTCACACTCTACGAATGCGAGCGCTACTGGAAGAACCTGATTATTGCCATCTACTCCTATGGTAGTCAATATCTGGCCTTTATACTTTTCAGTCAAGAATATCCCATCCACACATAACAATGGACGACAATGTCTAAACACGTTGACACATGCACCGAAAGCAAAGAATGCTCGCTTTAGTACCATGTTCCCATGGAAGCGCTGCGAGGGCTGCTCACAAATATTGATATAAGTTCCAGAATTTCTTTCCTTGGTCACCTCAAGCATACCTGGTAGGTTCTGATATGAGTCTTCGTACGTACCAAATCTAGTTTCCAATGCCTTCTGCTTCGCTCTCCATGCTTTCGCATAGCTTATGGTGTACTGAAACCTCTACTATATTGCAAGTATGATGACACGTGGCTCTAAATCCTTGTTGCCCACAATCTCCCCATACATTGCATTTGCAACAAAACCTGAAGATATGTTTCTATGCGATTGGGCAGACTCCGTCAGCACGCATGTGTGTGGGACGACTATAGTACACTTTCAAATAGTATCTCACTTAGTCTGGTACGCATGCACATGCCATGGGAAACCTTCCATCTGGCATTTGACATCATACACCCGCTGGTCTGACTTCGCAATCATAAAGGTTCTACGAAGTTACATTGCCCATGCTGTCACTGCTTCCTGAACCTCAAACTTATTCTTGTAAATAGCACCTTGCCTCACTTCATTCTGATCCGATTGCCATGCGAAGTGTTCACCCTCATTGACCACCAATCTATCGAACTAACATGCATCCCACTCCACAGGGAAATGCTCTTCATCATCTTTATCGTTACTCAAATCCTCATATTCCTGACTCTCTGCCTCCATCGCTTTAACCAATGATTCAATATTTTATCCCTCGTCTGTCACACCCAAAGGTAACTGAACATCTTGCATTGGAACATCAACTTCCTCACCTCACACACCCTCATGACTTGAGCTGACATCCTGAAGGACCATGTGGAGGTCCATCCATGTTTGTGATGAGTATTTGACTAAATTTGAGCTTGGGTTGCTCTTGTTTGAGTTTGAATTGGATTTTCAATTGGAAGCAATTTGAGGTCTTCTCTGTTTTCCTGGTGCTACCGGCTAGAACGAGAAAAAAATGAATTTTAATGAATGTACTTTGATGGATTTATTTCACATCTTTGTGGGCATTGCTATGTGAGGAGTTTCCTTGTCTTTGATGGTTGCAGGGCGACGGTGCCAGGTCATGGTGAGGCGGAGAATGACTGGGACTAGGCGAGGAGCGTCAAAGGTCCAGACAGTTGGGAGATCGCCGGAAGATGATCGGAGACGGAGTCCGGGCAAGTCAAGAAGACAAGGAAAGGAGATGATGCTAGCTAGATGCCGGGTGGATCAATGAGGGCCGTCGGATTGAGGTCTAGTTGATAGGTTAGAGGGTCTAGGTAGACTGCTTTGAAAACCGTGCAAGAAAACCCGGTATGTGTGTGGGTTTTGGGTTAGCCCTTGCATGGCTGTGTGTGTGGGTTAATCCTAGCCCTTAGATGAGTGCTCTAGGGTTGAGGTACTCATCCAAGGGTGGTAGGTGGCCCAAGAGTAGTATAAATAGGGGTGGAGGGGTAGCCTCCTCCCCTTGAAGGTTTTGAGGTTTTTGATGCTCCTTTGAGCTTTGCCCACATGAATGTGAGGCTTTGTAACCTCTCCTTCCAGAAATGAAATGTTTCCTCAAATCATTTCTTTTCTTTGTGCATTTACATTACGCATTTAAATTACACAATTTACATTGTGCACTTAAATTCCACACTTAAATTCTGCAATTAAATTCAGCACTTACATTCTTGCAATTTACATTTATGCAATTTGGATTTGCCTCCCCTCCTTCTAAATGCTGTTTTTTTAGGATGTCTTGAGGGTGTTCATTTGGATTTACATCTTTCTTACACCCTTGATAAACTAGAGATCAAGTTTTTTTATCAAATTGCAAATCTGTCCAGAACTTGTTCTTCGCGCAGCAGTCAGTGTTTGATTTTTATAAAAACATAGAAACATCATGTTTAAGTGATTCTTTTTGGATAAGGTGCAGGGCTCATATATCCATCTGTAAAAAATTTTGTGAGTCCACTGGTTGCACCGTTTGAGATCTATGAAGTGTAAACCGAGCCTCAAACTTTCTGGTCGAAATTCCTGACTGTCTGTATTGCTTGATTTTTCATTCTTATTCTACAAAGCTTTATGCAGTGATTTTTGGTGGAGTGTTTCATAAATCAACATATCATTGGGAAAAAAATTCCCAAAAATTTTAGAGCAACAGAAACTCACCAACCACCTGTTCCAACTGAGGACAATTTCTGAAAATCTGTTTTAACTTTTCCGAAAAGAGACTTTGGTATTTTAGCTTTATCTCTTTTAGAAAAGAAGTCTTTTGAATTGATTCCTCTTTTGTTTGGACACTTCACAACCAGGATTGTGATTAAAAAAACCCCTCACATGATCCATGGTTCTTATCCATGCAAGCTAGGGGTACACATAGTTGTCTAATTGTTCTGGGTTTTGGAGGGTGTGCGAATCTGAGAAGCACTAGTTTGAACAAAAATCTTTGGGTGCTTTAGATTTTTATTGCAAGAGTGTTTGGAGTATTTTGAGTGGGGGAAATTTTATTTGGGATCATTCACCCCCCCCCCCTCTGATCGCCATTTCGATCTTTCACATCCTGCCTTGCATTCTCCGGTTCGGCTGCTCTCCCCAACTTCCTCTGGTTCATCACCAACAACCTCCTCCTACATCGTGTGGCTAACATTGGTTTTCTCAAATACTTGCGCCAACAACACTAATGGCCAACCATTCTCAGTTGCCAATCTTACGTACGAGCTCTAGGACTTCAGCCCCTTCAGTTCTACTAACTCCCAGTATGTGTAATCCCGTCTCCGAGACCATACTCCGTGCAGCTTGAGGTCATGCAATTTACTATCCAACGAGAATATGTGGTACAACCATCTGTTAACCGTGCCCCATGAACGCTCACTAGCATGTGACAGGGTAGCCATGACACTTGGAAAATGACTAAGTTCCACCCCTTGTGCACCAATCTACGGAACCCCTTCTCCGTAGTGTATTTTAAATTATACTTGTTCATCCATACCTGTCAAAACATTTCATGAATTTTTTCATTATCGCATGACAAAACGCTACCACCTTTCAAGTCTTAATCTACCCATACGACAACATACACTACACTAATTCAAACAACTGCTCTAGTCCTACAAAAATTAATTTTCCTCCAAAATCTCTACGAAATAGCCCATTCCATATGTTTTTCCTTCATTGCAAATAGGTTCTAATTTGCCTCTGAAAGGATCAGTTTACACACTGCAGCCTACAGTCAAGTCCGTCCAACAGTTCATACTAGGAAGACACTTTCTAATCAGAAAAACCTACGAACAATAACATGTTCGATCGATCCATCCAGCGAATCATACAAATATGAAGATTTGGCTTATGGAGTAAAACGCAACAAGTCTCTATCGATTATGAATTTTTTCATTAACGCACGACATAACGCTACCACCTTTCAAGTCTTAATCTACCCATACGACGACATACTCTACACTAATTAAAACAATAGCTGCAGTCCTAGAAAAATTAATTTTTTGTATCAAATTGTATCTCCAATTCTTGCACACATTCTATCTCTCATAATTCTTGCAGATTTCTATATCAATAGCTATTATAATTCCATACAACTAAATAATTAAAAACCTATATAAACCGATCACTAAATCATCAATTTAAATAAACTGTTGCCAGTCTACACATCTAATTAATTCAACCCTAATTAATCTCATCCCTAGTCTTTCTAAATATTTATTGATCTACAAACCTAATTACTTACTAATCTATTTCATTTGGTCACTAAATTTTAAATTAAAACAATGAAACAAAATTTACCTCAACACGCAACGAATCTCCTCTCTTCCTCCTCTCTGAAGAGGAACGCGGTATGCTACGCTAGCACAAAAAAACTACCGCATAACCAGAAAGCTACTCGCAAGAAGGGGATCATAGATTAGATTACCACAAGATGCGCAGTTCCGGAATCCTTCACGCGTCGATGTAGTGGATCGTCCTCGCCTCGCCATGGATCGTCCTCCCACACCGCAGTAGTCCACACGTTCGGGGATGGAACGTCGTGCGTCGATGTGCAAGCACCTGGTCGCTCGGCAGGGGCAGCGAGAGAATGATAGGGTTTCGGGTGAAATACTTCTAGACCGTGGGAAAGCACACCCTCCGCCCACCCTCCTCCACTCCTTATATAGCCACGAGATGAAACCCTAAGCCAGGGCCCATCAGTGTGCTAAGCCCACGAGGTCCATTAATTACGGATCCAATCCAAATTAATGCGTCCCAGCCCATTAAGTGTGTGACCCTACAGGTTCACGTACATTTGGACATGGATTCGAAAAAGTCCTTTTCAATCCAATAGTTGGTAGCGGCTCCTTGCAAAGCATGCCAACTCCCAAACATACTTTGATCAAATCGAGTAAAACCTATCAAAAGTACTCATGTAATAATCCCTTTGCCAAGTATATGAAGATTGAATTCAAGGCGAGAAGCATGTCATCCTTTGATGATTCAATCCATTTCTCGTATCCATGATATATTAATAAGTTGTGATTGACTCCTCAATCACGGCATGGTTATGCACTTCCTTAATCATATCACACGAGTGGTCTTGTCATATATCTCTATTTCATTGGAGTGGCAAATTCCATCTTGACTACTCACTTCCCTCTGCACGTTTTATAGTAAAAATGAAAGCTACCTTTATAACTATCCGGTTAGGAAGTAGTGTTTGATAGCCCCAAGGAAAACTATTACTCATGTAGGGAATATGACAATCTCAGGTCTAAGGATCATACATCTACTATGTTTGAGATACACTAATGACACATAAGAATGTAACATTCTCACAGTGTCCCATTTCGGGTCTATCTAACCCATGTTCTTCAACATGTGTCCACAATGTATAGATGATATCTCCATATCCCATGATCTTTGAAGCATGATCATCGATCACTACATGTGCTGATCTATTAATCGTTGTCCTATACAATGATATCTGATCAGAGATATTTATCGAATTACATCAATAAGTAAAGAGCTTCATAAGCAAGTCACATACTTGTTGATTTTTACAATGATATACATTCATTGGACCAATAATCATATTATTATTCGTAAACATAGTCATATTACAATCATCTAAATGATTGCCTCATGGGCATAACACTAACACTCTCCTCCTCCATCTCTTCTTCCTCCCCTCCTCCTCCTCTTCTTCCTCCCCTCCACCTCTTCTTCTTCCTCCCCTCCTCCTCCTCCTCCTTCTCAAGTTCCTTATTTCTAGAAGATAGCTTCCTATGGTGAGTGCTCATGGCATCAATATCAGCAAGCAATTTAAGGCAATTTTCACATGATGCACTAGTGTGAGCATGAAGAAAACTTGCATCCATAGGAATAGCATCAATAGAACAAGTGCTAACATTCTTCGACCTAATACTCTCAAGCTCATAAACCACACTATCATGCATAGTCCTTAGGTTCTCAAGCTCCACAAGCAAGGCATCGGAAAGAGTACAATCAGTAGACTCTTGGGAGGAACAAGATCTAAGAGAAGCTAACTACCGAGACAAAGTACCTACTTCCTTCTCTAGCTCCATACACCTAGCTCTAGCTCTAGCATGAAATTTCCCTAATTTGCAGAAAGCTTCATTGAGCTGGTCATAGGAGGGTACCTCGTCCGAGTTGCTGTAGAGCTCAGAGTCGCTGATGCTATTGGCGTCCGCCATGAAGCACATCCCAGTGAAGTCGTCACCGCTCTTGTTCTTCTCTTGCGGATCATCCTCGCCCTCATCGCTCCAGGTCTCTGTGTTGAAGAGGTTGATGTCATCAAGTGCTACGAGGACGGGTGGAAGAGCTTCTTGTTCTTCGAGAAGTTGCGATACTTCTTCTCAAGCGTCGGGTCTCGAATTGGAGGCTTCTTGTTGCGGTTCTTGTTGGTGCCGTCGTTCTTTCCCGAACAGCCAGCATCGATCGTGCTCTTCTCTGCTTGGGGCAGTTCGCTCGAATGTGGTTGGGGCCACCACACTCGAAGCAGGTGATCGTGCCACCTCTCTTCCTCTCTGTCACCATCTTGTATGCATGAGAGAATTTGTGAGCCAAAAGAGCAAGCTCATTTTTAGAAAATTTTTCCAGTTGATCATCGCTTAGTTCTCAAAGGGCGGAGCGGGAAAAACCAGCAGAAGTATCAGAAGTGGATCCAGTGGGATCGGTGACCAAGGTCATCGACTGAGATTTCGCCTTGTGAGAGACGACATCAATCTCATGGGTCTTGAATCGGGAATAAAGCCTATCAAGAGTTAGAGTCGACAAGTTAGTAGTGTCCTTGATTGTGGTCACCTTCATCTCCCAAACTCGAAGATCGAGTGCGGTCAAGAAATGTCGAGTATTATCCGAGTAGGTTATATGCAACAGACTGCTAGAAGGTCGCTCAAATTCTTCGTAAAATGACCAAAGCACACGTCAAGACTCTCACCAGCGTGTTGTTCAAATTTGTTGTAATGAAGCTTGAATTGGTCTTGTCTCACCGTCTTGATTTGGGTGGTGCCCTCATGGTAAGTATCGAGGGTCACCCAAATCTGATGAGCAAAACGGAGGTGAGAGTTCCTATCATAGTCACTGCGGCTACGACCCTGTATGAGGATGTTCCTTGCCTTAGCGTTCGCCTCAACGTCAGCCATATTTTCGGCAATGACATTTTCATCAGTAGGAACCCATACGGGAGTTTCACCTTCTGCCATATCAGGAAGCCTTGGTCAGTGATGTACGACTCCATTCGGGACTTCTAAAATGGAAAATCAACTCTAGAAAAGATGGGAGGCTTGGTGAAATACTTGTCTATCGCCATGGCTCTCGAGACCGGTCAAGATTTATGAAAGAGCAAAACCAGCTCTGATACCAATTGAAGGACCGAGATGGCGATCAGAAGGGGGGTGAATGATCCCAAATAAAATTTCCCCCAATCAAGATAATCCAAACAAGCCCTCAGACAAAAATAATCAAAAGAGACTATTGAGAATGAGCCATTTGCTCCGTAAGGCCGGTATGGCCGGACAGTGGGCGGTATTGGTATGACCGGGCTCAAGAATATCAGAAAGAACAGAGCCAAAAATAGCACGAACTCAAAAGCCAATTTGATGAATCTTTTGATCGGCTGGAAAAAAACACACAAAACTTGGTAGATATGATCCTAGGAATTTTAGGAACTTATTTCGACCTTCAATCGCAAGGATTGACGTCAAAGTTCTGACCTTTTTCACTTTAAAGGAAGAACACACAAAGTTTGAGCAAAACTCAAGAACTCGATCTTAGACTTCCTCGTAAGGTTTTGATGATCAAGATGATATTGGATAACCTCCCACACGTCATAGCAAGCAAGAACACAAGTCCAAAACCCCACAAACTCGACCTAGAAGAATGATTCACTCAAGAACACAAGATCGGTTTCTTGCAAGAAAAACACATGGATTGCTTAGATGATTGAGGAATAATATGTAGAAGATTCATACATCAATCAAATTCCTTGGCACAAGAATCAAAAGCATTTAGAAGGAGAGGAGGCAAATCCAAAAGCATGTAGGAGGGGAGGAAAATCCGAATTACATGAATATAAATTGCAAGAATGTAAGTGCGGAATTTAAATGCGTAAAGTAAATTCAAGCATGAGAGAAAGTGATTTCCATTTCTGGAAGGAGGTATACAAAGCCTCACAACAAGGTGAGCAAAAGCTCAAACGAGAACAAAGCCTCTAAAACCTTCAAGAGGAGGAAGGCTACCCCTCCACCTCTATTTATACTACTCTTGAGTCAGTCTGCACCCTTGGATGAAGTCCTTCTACCCTAAGGATCAAATCAAGGGCTAGGAATGACTCACACACACAGCCATACAAGGGCTAACCCGAAACCCAACAAGCATACCAGGTTTTCTTGCACGCTTTTCAAAGAATATTACCTAGACCCGCTACTCTATCACCTAGACCGCGATCCGACGGCCCTCCTTGATTCAAGTAGTGTCTAGCTAGTATCTCGTCCGCTCCTTGTCTTTTGGCTTGCCACGACTCTGTTTCTGATCATCTTCCGGTGATCCTCGACTGTTTGGACCTCTGGCGCTCCTCGCCTAATCCCGATCATCCTACGCCTCACCATGATCAAGCATCGTCGTCCTGCAACCATCAAAAACAAGGAAACACATCACATAGCAATGTCAAAAAAGATTGCAATGAAATTCATCAAAAATCACAATTTAAAATTCATCTTCACTCATAAGGGTCAGTGCTACCACCCCTAGGCCGGTAGCACGGTCAAGAGACACGTCTCTCTCAAATTTTCACATCGGCCAGAGGCAGGTATGACCGCCCATGGCCGGTGCTACCGCCCTTAGACCAGTAACACTGCTGGCCAGTGCTACCGCCCCCAGGTCGGTACCACCACAGGTGCTGGGCACATTTTACCAATTTGCTTCATATTTCTATCTTTTAATGATGCCTTTTCTACAATTTCTCCTCCTTTTGGCAATATAGACATCAAGATGGCATTTTTTCTTTACACATGTATGCATGAAATGCATTCTAAAAGAGCTTTGAAAATTATCCAAGTGACCATATATACAAAGTATGACACCAAGCTACTCAAGTTTAGATTATACTAAACTGAGATATGTCCAAGTGTAAAAGACAAGATTGCTAGCAAGTACAAATAAGACTGTCATTTTTTCATAATTTAACAATTGCAACACTTAGCATAGTTTCTAAACTAGAGGCAAAGCCATACAATGGATCAAATGGAAAACCTAGAGTTCAACCTACTCAACACTTTAGGAAAGCTAGAAGTGCATACAAGGTCCTTCAAGCTCAATTATCTTTAATGCAAATTTTTACTTTAAGAATTAAAATGACATAGTGGGGTGAAAATGTGTAACATTATTTGCATTCTTTACCCACTTATTTTTTTTATTTGCATTTTTCAAGTGATTGACTCGAGCCATAGGTGACCATCTCAAGAAGAGCTCTTAAGAGGATGATCTTGGTCATACACGACACATTCCAAGTTCATCCCAAGTGCAATAGGAGGCAGTCTTGTGAAAGTAAGGTGTTGAGATCAATTTGTACAAAAAGAGTCAATTTTTATTTTTATTTTAGCACATAGATTTATGAGCATGTGAAGGACTCGAGTATGGATCTACCTAGCTTCACCCAAGTTGCTATATGGACTCTAGTAGAAATCTAAAATTTCACAAATAATGGCATATACACCTAGAAAGGAAACATAGCAACTAAAAGAAACAAGTTTCATTTAAAGCTTTAATTTTCAAAACCCATTATGTTTGTGGGTTTCGGGTTAGCCCATGTATGAGTGAGTGAGTCAATCCTAGCCTTTGATGGTGTTCCTTAGGGTTGAAGGAACTCATCCAAAGGTGGATGATGACTCAATAGTAGTATAAATAGAGGGGTAGGGGTAGCTCTCCCCTCTTTGCAGGTTTTGAAGTTTTTGTGCTCCTTTGAGCTTTGTCCACTTTGTTGTGAGGCTTTGTAAACCTCCCTTATAGAAATGAAATTTTCATTTACTCAAGTTTGAATTTATTTTTCGCATTTATATTATGTCTTAAATTCAGCATTTAAATTCTGCACTTTCGTTTTTGCAATTTACATTCCCGCAAGTTGGATTTGCCTCCCCTCCTTCTACTTGCTTGTGCTTCTTATGCTGAGGATGTACGATTGATGGATGAATCTTCTTCAGATCATATCCCAATCATCTAGGCAATCCTTGTGTGTTCTTTGCAAGAAATCGATCTTTCGCTCTTGAGGGAATCATTCTTGGAAGATCGTGTTTTGGGGTTCTTCTCTGGTGTTCTAGCTTGCTATGACATGTGGGATACCATCTATGACATGTGTTTAGGGCTCAGTTTTTGTTCTTGAACCCATTCTTGTACACTCTTCCTTCAATTGGAAAAAGGTCGGAACATGGATATCAATCCTTGCGATTGAAGGTTGGAATAGGTTCTTGATATCCATAGGAAGGTGTTCACAAAGTTTCACGATGTTTGGATCACCCTATCAAAAGATTCATCAATTTTACTTTTGAGTCGTGCTGATTTTCACTATTCATGTGCTATTTTTACGTAACTACAGTACCTGGTAGTACCGCACTACAGTAACCCGGTAGTGCTAGGATACTGTTCATCCGGTACTACCGGGCTGATTTGCGGTAGTACCGTCCTCTGCTGAAGTTCTCTGGAATTTTGGTTTCTCTGCTTTGTTTTGATGAAGTGAGGTTCTTTGTTGGTTCTTTGAGGGAAAAATTTTAATTTGGCATCATTCACCCCCTCTGATCGCCATCTTGGTCCTTCAATATTAAATATAAATATGGAGCAAATACAAATCGAATCAAATAATTTCATGAATTTTTCTTTGAACATGAAATCCCTTTAAACTGTACGCACAAAATGAACAAAAAAACATAGCTAGTTTATTTGATCCAAACATTCATGAAGAATATGTAATGGCCCAAGATTTGCATTATCTATTGAATTATGTTTATAATAGTAAATTATGCATTTCTAAGTTTTTCTGCAATTTTGGCTACTTATTTAAATTATTTTCATATACAATACAGCAATGTTTAAATTTGTGAGAACATTTAAAAGCTAGAAAAATCTGGACAATAATTTTGTTAAATGTTGGACTATGTTAGAATGTTCACAAAAATTTGCATAATTTTCATAGCTAGCTTGCCAATTTTTAAAATTGAAACTTTTTTATTAGTTAAATTAGAAAACAATTTTGAAATTCATAAATCTTTCAGGGCGTACATAGATCCCCAACTTCCGATGAGGGCCCAAGGTTGTATGCTGTGCTGGAGAGATTGGCACATATATAACACAACCAAGTTTTTGCAGATGAAAAATACTTGGTTCTTTCCCATGTACTTTCTGTAAGGGGGGTATTTCATGATATGCAATTGATCTAAGTTGATCTAATATGGCAACGTGTAGCGCTACATGGCCCTAACAGCAGATGGGTAAGTTATAATTCTGCAAGAGTGACCTAGTAATAAGTTTTATTATCTTAATTAATGACTCTGCAAGGCCATATTGAGTGTGGACATGAAATACAAAATGCTCTACATTAATGCCCTGAGCTATACGATAACCATTAAATGCCTTTAAGGTAAACTCGCCAGCATTGTCCATTCAAAAAGACTTGATCCTTTCTTCTGGAAAGGAGGCACTTAATTTAATAATTTGGGCAATTAATTTAGCAAAAACTTGGTTTCTAGTAGATAAGAGACAGACATGGGGCCATCTAGTAGAAGCATCTACAAATACCATAAAGTATCTGAAGGAGCCCGTCAGGGGCTAGATAGGTCTACAAATATCACCTTGAATTCTTTCTAAGAAATTTAGTGATTCTTCCCTAAATTTTAGATAAGAGGATCTTATTATGAGCTTCCCTTTATCACAAACAGGGCATAAGAAGTCTTTAGGTCTAGGAAAGTCTATAGTTTTTATGTTATGGCCAGTAGAATTATTGATTATTCTTCTCATCATATTCAACCCTAGATGACCCAGTTGATCATGGCAAATCTTAAATATTTCTAAGTTTTTAAGTATAGTTTTCATCGCAACATAATCTCTAGGTTTTATAATATGTTATGGCCAACAGAATTATTGATTATTCTTCTCATCATATTCAACCCTAGATGACCCAGTTGATCATGCCAAATCTTAAATATTTCTAAGTTTTTAAGTATAGTTTTCATCGCAACATAAACTCTAGGTTTTATATATACGCATAGTAAAACCCATAGGAGAAGGAATGAAGTTTTCAACCACACGTTTATTATACTTGTCAAACTTAGTCATAAGTAGGTATTCTATACCATCCTCACTTTTTATCTCCATATGAAAACCATTCAGGCGGATGTCTTTAAAACTTAGTAGAGCACGACTAGACTCAGAATATAATAGGGTATTCTCTATTCTTATATGAGTACCCATAGGGAAAACTATGATGGATCTTCCAGTGCCAATAATGAGAGAATCACTTTTAGTCAAAGTCTAAAAATATTTAGTTTCCTTAAGAATTGAATTTGTGGTGCAACTGTCTACATGATAGATTTCCTCCTCCGTCATTGGATTATACTTAGTTCTATATTAGAAGTATGATTTAACAATAAATCAATTATTGCAGCAAGAAGATATTGCAAAATATAGAACAAACATAGCATAATAAATCAAATATCCTAGGAAATAACAATTTATTTAAATGATAATCACTCAGCGGGAGCGCGGACCAATGTTCATTCTGAAACTCACACTAAACTGATAGTGGAGACTCTTAAGGAGATTAATTAGGAAAATAGGACATCAATAGGAAAAGTGAAGGAATATTTAGGAGACTAATTTAGGTCTCCATACGAGTCATCGGTGCCTTTCGGGGACTCCTCAAGCACGGTAGGATTAAGAACCATATCATCACCCTTCTCAGCATCCGTGTCAACAACAGGTTGAATGTTGAATTGTGCCTCAACTTTATTCCCTTGGGTCTTTTTTGACTTTTTTAGTGGATTGCATGTTAAGGTCTGCCAAATGGTTTAGGGTGCGGCAATTGTGTGTCTAATGTCCAGTGCATCCACACCTAAAGCAAGTTTGTATAGGGTATACAATCTTGTTGGCCAAGTCTTGCTTTTGAAAGCTCCCTGGCCCTTTACCTTTATGTCTCCACTGAGGCTTGCCTCTTCCCTTATGTATTCCACCATTTTTCTATTTTTCCCTTTACGCCTTTGACCTTTTTCCATAGCCATGGCTATTGCTAACCTTCTGAGCATTTGCACATACTTCGGGCATTGCTAGTGTCCCATGATGATTCTTCATCAGAAATTCATCATGCTTTTCTGCTTCTAGCAAAATGAAGATAAGCTCAAAGTACTTCTGGTACATTGAATGACAGTACTGTTGCTACAGTATCCTCATATTAGGGTGAAAATGTGCAATGTCTTGTCTGTCATTTCAGCATCAGTAATTTTCTGGTTATCAAATGTTAATTTTGTGACAAGCTTGTGCATGGCTGAGTTATATGCTGCCATGGTCTAAAAATCCTGAAAGTTTGGGAGGGTCCATTCGTGTTGTGCTTCTAGCAGCAGGACCGAGCTCTGCTAGTTATATCGTTCTTTTAGGGAATTCCATAGTACCAATGAGTCCTCCATCAAATATTTGGTTCTTGATCTCTAAGACAATAATCTACAACTCTTACAACATCCGAACCCGCTCGAAATGACCATAGGTGCCCCGAAACTCGATCTGAAATTCATAGTTAGATCTGCATGAGAACAGAGATTACCCCATACAAATTTTCCCCCAAATCCAACCCAATCACAGCACTAAAATAGGGAAAACCATCATGGCACCACCCAAATACAGTACCCATATCACCATAACAATCTAAAATTGTACCTTCTCCCATAGAATCGCTGGATCCACAAGGATTGTGATTCTTCCCCCTCGGAATGCACGATCTACACCCCTCCTTGCAACCCGTATCCACCAAGGTAGCATAGGGGAAGTTAGGATGAGCTGGGAAGGTAGGGGGAGGGGAGGCATAGGGAGGGAGCCCTCGAGGCAGAGAGGCGTAGGGGAAAAGGGTGTTGGTGCAGGCAGGGCTGCGTAGGGATGGACGAAGCCCTAGAGGCAGGGGAAGCACAAGGTGTGGCTGGAATGGGGACTGTAGGGGGCTACTAGGAGTCGGGGGAGGGGAGGCTAGGGTTTGAGGTTGTGGAACCATCCCCCCTTGGCCCAAACTCGGCCCACGACAGGAAGAATTTAGTCTATGACAGGAAAAATTCAGCCCAACAGAACCTGATTCTATCTATTCTTTCCGAGATATTACATTCTCACCCCCTGATGAGGACATCACTACTATGGATACATCCACACCTAGTTGGACCAACTCCAACAAGTCATCCATGGGCCAAGAAGATAGAGCTATCAAATCCATCATGGTCTGGAATGCAATTTAGCCTCCAGATACCAGTTTGAAGTAAAATGTGCATAACTTTTGCATACAGAGTCCAATTGGAGACTTCTTGTACTTGATTGAAAGCTTACAATAAGACCTTTCAAATGAATCTGGTCTCAGCCCAAGATTCATTGTGGATCAGCCTGAATCATTGAAACAATAAGCGACATCACTATTTTGGGCCTTGTAAGCGTGAAGGGGCCCAAGCCCAAGTTGTGTGCGCCCCCCTGGCTGTACACAACCCTAGAACGACCGTCTCACGTCCCTCCCTCTCATAAAATCAGTATCCAACGCCTTAGAAACTTGGGTTTTGTTTAGTTGTAGTTTTCCTTGGTGAAACTATTTGGTATTCTCTTGTTCGGCGAGATCAATAGCAATACCGTGCTTCGGAACCCCACATCAATACTTCAATTATATTTGCAATTCTAGATAGCTTTTGCTTTGTTCTTGCTTGTTCTTCGATTGCTTGCAAGAATTGATCTTCGTGATCAGGTCAACCGGGTTTTGGCACGGTTGATAACAACTCGTAGTTTGGTTCAGCGATTGCTTGGCATCGGTCGTGTTTCGGTCGTAACCTGGATCGTGAGGGTCATCTCCACTAATCGATAGCTATCCATCTCACCAAAAGATCGGGCCTCCGTTAAGCCTCATCAGGTGGTATCAGAGCTTTCGTTGATCGTTGAGAAATTTCAGTACCTTAGATTAGTTTTTGTTCTCTGTCACAAATTGAAAATTACTCCACAAAAAATTCAACCTTTAGAATCAATCTGGTATTTTAGTGAGTTTTGTTAGATTTTGATCCATTAGAGTCCTTGTTTTTAGTTGCTGATCGTTTTTCCTTTGCGTAGCTTTTTTTCAATCTGTCCTATCCACTGTTTTATTCATAACTTTCTCATACGAGCTCGGATTCTTGTGTTCTTGCACTTTCTTAAACCTGGGGATGAGCTCTCCAAAAACCTAGTTGGGCACGGATTCTAATTCCATACCTAAGTTAGATTGATCTGGACGTCAAATTAGTGAAGCAATTGTACTTCCAATCCAGATCGGTTCGGTATTTTGATCATAATTCTCACATCCGAACTCCGATTGAGATGTTTTTGTACTTTCCTGAATCCTTGAAGAGTCCTCTACAAAAACGTTTTTGGGTGTCCTTTGTGATTCAGACTCTTTCAAACCGAATTTAAGTCGGATTCGGAATCGGTCTCGCAGACTGAAATTGGGGCTATTCTGTGGTATTCGGTTTTTGAGCTATAACTTTCGCACCCAAGCTCCAAATTGCATGTCCGTGTACTCTATTGAAAGCTGAGGACATAAGCTTCATTTCTTTCCATAGTGATCCTTCCAAATTCGGTGGTTTTCAATCTTTAATCTGGGCGACAACTCTGCTTCCCTAGAAACACTGAATTTGGGTTTGTTACTTCAATTGATGATCTAGCTTTGTTCCTTTGAGTTGGTTGAGTTCAAAAGGATATACAAACCATAAAAATCCAAAAATATCAGTACACATACCTTTGGGAACCAATTCATACTTTGCGAATACTTTGAACCCAATTGAGACTAGCTTTTTCATATTGCTTAGGGTTGCTCTACTTGATACGTTGCATAATCTTGAATTGTCATATCATACTATCTTGTAACATTGAGTTGGGGATTCCAAAACTTTGTTAATACTAGTGTTGGCCGAAAGTCACTCAAAGAAAGAAAAGAGAAAGAAAAAGCAAGAAAAAAAGGAGCAAAAAAGAAGAAAAGAAAACAGAATAGTGGCCAACAGCAATACATTGAGCAAAACCCTAATTTGTGTTCATTTTTTTCAGATTGTGCAATTTGTATTAATTAGTGAGTAATCTTGTGCCCTTTTACCTTTTCTCAAGCAATTAGCTAGCGTCTCTCCATAACTTATGCAACACGAGCTTTGGTGCTGAAACTATTCTTATTTAGCTCATTCCATTGGTTGCATTAAGTTCCATCATCTTTGCGTATGTGTTGTCTTGGAATTCGCTTATATGTTTCAGATCGCCAACTAGGACTTGTGAATTCTACTTTGGATCATTACTTATCATTACAATAACTAGAATTATCAGATTGCATAGGAAATAAATAATGCAAGTCCAAGCTCCAACTTCTACTAGCCAAATAGGTATCGTTCTCCTTGCAATCGCTTTGCCAAGCTTGAGTGTGGTTATCACGAACCAGCCGCCGGTCACCACCTGTTCGCATGGTAAGAACTAGTAAGATCTTGGTAAAAGTTTGAAAGTGAGAGATTTTGAATCACCAACACCTAGTAGATAGGAACATATACTTGTGGTTTGTTTCTTGTCTTCACTAACAATGGCAGATTCTCAACGTCGTAGTGCTTGGGCCAACAGTATCCTAGGAGAAGAGGTAGTTCATACTCCAAGATACGAAGAACGTAAGAGCAAAGCTTCACCATCACCGGAGGTACGACGGCATAGCACGCGTACCAAAAGGAAGTTCACTCTACCAAATTTTAGTGGTAAATATGATCATGAAGGTTATCTTACTTGGGAATTAGCTGTAGTACAATCATTTGATAAATATGGAATTCCTGAGCATGATAAGGTTAGGGTTGTTACTAATGGATTTACTGATCATGCTACTCTTTGGTGGAATGATTATATGCGTAAAAATCAGGACATCCCTAGCACATGGATTAAATTGAAGAAAATTATGAGAGCTAGATTTGTTCCTCCATATGTTGCTCACCAATTACGGAAGGAATTGCAACATCTAAAACAAGGTAGTAAAGCGTGGATGAGTACTACCAAGAATTTCAGTAGTGATATTTGCGTTGTGGGTTAGAAGAGATCGAAAAGACTCGGATGAACAGCTTTTATTGTAGGCTAGATTTTGATATTGGATGATGATATCTTGTAAAGAATTCAATTCTATGTCATGCTTGCTTAATCTTTCACGTAAAGTCGAAAGAAAAATAAAGAGAGACAATCAACCATAGTTCGAGTTCCTCTGAGTTAAATGCTACTCTGTTGCATGCACCACACCAAACCCTAATGAGAGCATACAACCCGAGCATGCGAAAGAAATACCAGAAAATTCGAGTGAAGTAGAGGATAGTACATGTGAGGATGATTCTACTAACGCAATCCAATCTACTTCTGTTGCTTATGTTGTTGCTATTCCATTTGATATGCAGGTTACTTCAAAGATCTTGGAGCTAAAAGTTGAAATACCATATTTGTCAAGTGAAATTTTTGAGGTACCTACTACTTCTGAGGAGGATGCTAATGACTATGGTACAGATATGATTTTACAACAAGAAAGGGAGCAAATTTGTTAGTATGTTCCTACTGTACTTAATACTAGTGAGTTACTGTGGAATATATGAAACCAGGTGTCTTCATAACCGGCCCAGAAGTGCCTAAGTGAGAGATAGGGCCGAGAGGAAGGCCCAAAGGATAAGCTTCACGCCAAGCCTTGCTGCCGTCCGGAAGGGGATACATCATATAGACAGTTGAACATGTATTTAGATATAAAAGATACGATTGTAATCCGAATTGTTAACAGGGTAGATAAATATGTAAACTCTATCCTGTAACCGATCGAAATCCCTTAACCGATCGAAACTCTGTAAACCGCCCCATCCCCATTATATAAGGGAGAGGGTGGGCAACAACAGAGAGATAGAGCACATTGAGCTATCTTAGATCAAAGAGATCCACATAATCCGAGCACACAGGACTAGGGTATTACCTCCTCTATCGAGGGGCTGAACCTGTCTAACCCTTTGTCTTGTGTGACCTTCGAGTTTGAGATCTAGCGCCTGCCCCATAAATTTATTGCCGACTACAAAAGTCGACAGTTGGCGCGCCAGGTAGGGGAAGCGCTATAATCTTTTCCTACAGACTCGATGGCAGCAACCAGCGGAATCATCGCCACCTTCATTTCCAGCCAGGCTTTCTACTTTAGAAACCTGGATTTCGTCGCAGATGCACGCGAAGAACTTGTCTGCCTGGACCTGATCCAGATCCAATCTGGTAAAGATCAAGCTGACCCATCTCAGGTATGCCACTCTGTCTCATCCAGCAAACCAGTCGGCGTCGCGAGGAGTTGCTACGATCTTTGCGGCATCTACGCAATAGAAGAGCAGAAGACCGATCTTCAACGCCAGCAAGAGATTCAAGAAGCTGCGGAGGAAGATCGTCTTCTTCGTAAGGGTAAGGAGGCACAAGCACGATCGCTTCGATCTCGCGGTCGCAATGTCCGCGAGGACATCCTACAATCCAAATTGGGAGATCAAGCTGTCTTCCATACGCCATAGCAGAACGTCGTCGCCTCCAAGATGCTCCTCAACACGCTGGACCCGATGATTGCATCTGATAGCCCGGCGGCCCCGATCGTAGCCCAGATCAAGGCCATGGTGACGGCGGCGGCCATTCAGCAGAATAAGGAAAAGCCAGTAGGAGAAGCGCACACACGCTCCCATGCGGCTACCCACGTCGCTAGCAGTCGGATTGCTACCAGTCGGAGTACCGACAGTCGGCGCCCCATACAACTAGTCGGGGACGTCTGCCGGAATCTCAACCGCGACCTCTGCCAAGACATCACCGCCAGACGGCAAAGAGCGGGACGAAGAAGATTGACACTGGCACCGCGACGACTACGAACACTTCGGTACTGGCCACGGTCCACGAAGTGATCAAAGGTACGACGACTGCAACGACTATAGAGACCATCATCGCTGGGGTCGGAACGATAGCGACGATCGTCGAGTCATGGACTCGCCGCGCCGAACGCCACCCCAACGCGTTGATGACAATCACCGAGTCAGAGGCTCGCCACGTCGGACTCCCCCTCATCATGACGACAGATCCATCGATGGGATCCGAGCGTTCACTTCTCGGTTACGTCGAGTGGTATGGCCCGAAGGCTTAAACCCCAAGGGCATCGTTAAGTTTGACAGGGAGCGAGATCCGGAAGCTTGGCTGCAGGTCTATGCCCTGGCGGTCAAAGCGGCTGGGGGCAATCAAAATGTGATGGCAAATTATCTGCCAGTCAATCTCACCCCTTCGACTCAAGCATGGCTCACAGGACTTCCTGCGAACTCGGTGGACTCCTGGAGCGATCTTTGTGATCAATTTATCGCGAACTTTCAGGGAACCTACGAGAGGCCTGGCACCCCGTAGGACCTATACCAGCTTCACCAGAAGAAAGACGAGACACTGAGAGATTTCATCCGGCGTTTTGTGCAGAAGAAGAACACCATCAGAGATGTATCTGATGCAGTGGTGGCAGCAGCTTTTCAAAAAGGGGTCAGCGATCCCGATCTGATCAAGAAAATATCCAGGAAACCACCGGCCTCCGTAAAGGAGATGTTTACATTAGCCGACCGCTATGCCACGGCCTCAGACGCCCTGGCCGAGCGGCAAGAAGATCGCCCGCAACAAAAGAGCAAAGGCGATAAGCCCGAGTCCTCCAAGCACAAAGACAAAAAACGGAAAGGTGAGGAACTAGTTGCGGTAGCAGAGCGCAGCCGGCCCCGAGCCATGCGGAGGGAGGCGCCCGATTACAATTCTTTCATGGATGCGATCTGTCCTTTCCACCCTGAGGGAAAGCACGCCGCCAAAGACTGCTTCACCCTGAAGCGTTTTGCGCAAGAAAGCAACAAGCAACCGACTCCAGCGAAGGATGAGGCTGCCAAGCGGAAAGACCCTCCTGGCGAGGACGATTACCAAGAGCCCGAGCACGAGTTGAACTACATATAAGGGGGCTCCACTGGATACGAGTCCAAGCGGAAGCAAAAGTGAAGGACCATGTGGAGGTCCATCCATGTTTGTGATGAGTATTTGACTTTATTTGAGCAAGGTGTGCTCAAGTTTAAGTTTGATTTGGATTGATTTTCAAAATGAAGCAATTTGAGTTGTCTCTGCCAGGAGTGGAAGTACCAATCGTATGGACGCGATAGTGATGAGTTGGACGGTTTATATTGCATATCATTGTGGGCATTGCTATGTGAAAGGTTTTTTCCTTGTCTTTGATGGTTGCAGGACGACGGTGCTAGGTTATGGTGAGGCGAAGGATGACCGGGACTAGGCGAGGAGCGTCGGAGGTCCAGACGGTTGGGAGATCGCCGGAAGATGATCGGAGATGGAGTCCGGGCAAGTCAAGAAGACAAGGAAAGGAGTTGATGCTAGCTAGATGCCGCGTGGATCAATGAGGGTCGTCGGATTGAGGTCTAGTTGATAGGTTAGCGGGTCTAGGTAGTATGCTTTGAAAACTGCAAGAAAACCCGGTATGTGTGTGGGTTTTGGGTTAGCCTTGCATGGCTGTGTGTGTGGGTTAATCCTAGCCCTTAGATGAGTGCTCTAGGGTTGAGGGATTCATCCAAGGGTGGTAGGTGGCCCAAGAGTAGTATAAATAGGGGTGGAGGGGTAGCCTCCTTCCCTTGAAGGTTTTGAGGTTTGTGAATGCTCCTTTGGGCTTTGCCCACATGAAAGTTGTAACACCCTAATTTTTGCTCTAATTTAAATTTTGAGAGTATTTTTGATTTTTGTGAATTTTTGGGAATTTATTGAAATTTATTTGGAATTACTCAAAACTAGCCTTCCTTGAAAACAATTAAATAATGGAAAAGTTCTAGCAAAGTTTTATTGAAAATATTTTATTTGAGTTCCAAATATCTCAAAGTATTTTCTGGAATTTTTCTAGAATTTTTCTGCTATTTTAAAAGCCCCAAATGATTTAAGTGAATTTCTAGAATTATTTTTATTGAAAAGGTTTTAAAGTGGCTATGAGCAGTAATGGGCCGAGCCCATTCTTGTCGCGTCGCCGCCCATCCGCCCGAACCCTAGCGCCGCCAACCAAGCCGTTCGATCCGGATCGCGACGCTTTGTCGCGTGTGCCACGTCGCCCGCGCGCGTGAGCCTTCGGATCGTCGCCGCGGACGCTGCGGGATTGCGCCACGTCGGTCGTCTTCGCGAGATCACCGGAGCTAATGCCGCCGACCGTTCCTCTCGTTCGCCGCTTTGTAGCGCGCACGTCGAGGCCCCTTTAAGTGCCGAGTAGCGCGTCCGTGAGCTCCTTCGCTGCGTCTTTTGACTCTCGCACGCCGCCGAGACCCTCTCTAGCGCTGAGCGAGCTCGCCGTGAAGTGCGTCCTTGTGCCGCCGTTGTTTTGCTTCCTCTCGTCGCCGTCCGTCGCTTTCCGCGTGCTCGCCCGTTCGAAGTTCACCAAGCAAGGCGACGAGTGGACCACTTCTTCTCGCGGAGAAGCCCGCAGCCGCCGTCGCGAGGTCATCTTCCCAGCTCGGCAACCTTCGCTTCTTCGCCGCCGTCAACCTCGTCGAACCCGCCCGACCGTCCGATTTGCATCGTTCGGTTCGGTGAGTCCACGTAGCCTCCATCTCTGTAGATGTTTAGATTGAATCGTAACCGTTAGATCTAGAACGAGCGGCTTGGATTAGATCTAATGTCCGCGATATGTTTTTGTCTTAACCGTTGGATCGATAGTGGGCGCGTAGGATTGAACCACGTCGCACCATGAGCGATGCTTGCTCCGTACCGTGGACCGTTGGATTAGATCTGAGCGGTAGAGTTTGGATCTGGTTTTGCCCTAAGGATCTGCGCTGCTCGATTTGAGCGAGCGGCGGAGATGGCACCGTACCCTCGCCAAATCGCGTCTTTGGCGCGGGCGTTTGACGAGCGAGAGACCGATCCGGCCGTTGCTTCCGGGCGCGCCCGTGCGATCGTGCCGCGTGGCTACGAGTAAACCGAGGCGTCGCGATGGCGGTGTGGTGCTGGCCGTTAGATCCGAGGGCACCGCTTCGATGCGCGACGCGTGGCCGTCGCGGGAATCGGCGTCGCCGCGTCGGTCGCGAATCAACCGTTGGATTTAGGCCGATCATTGGATGCGCGACGCGTGTCGCACGCATCTCGGTCTTGCCGCGGTGCGCGTGAGGATCGGACCGTCGGTTTTAGCGAGCGGTGCGGATTTTGCAGCGTGGCGCAGCGCTTACGTGAACCAAGCCCACGGTAGACCGAGCCAACCCGTAGACTCAGTCCATAGACCAGAGCGACGTGGCAGCCTCTGGGCGTGCCACGTGTCGTGCTGACGTCATCGCTGACGTCATAAATATTTTCATATATAAAAATATTTTGGCCGGAAATTCATTTCGGTGCTGACGTCATCATGAGGCATGCTGACGTCATAAATGTGAATTTCAAGTATAAAAATAATTCAGAAAAATCGGATTTTCTTAATTTACGTATTTTGATTTTATTCAAACTTCAAATGACTATAACTTTTGCATTTTAACTCGGATTTGGGTGATTCAAATTTCTAAAAATTCATAAAATTGTGAGCTATTTATTGGTGAATTTTATTTGAATTTTGAGGACATATAGTCTTCTGTATTGGCTATTTATTGTATACTTTGTTTATGCAGCGTGAGACGTAAATTTGCCGGAAGTTTCGAGGAAGAATTAGTCGCTCAAGACCAAGCTTGAACACGACCAGCAACTCTTTGAAGGCAAGTGATGCTTTGATCATTTTGATCCCAGATTTTAAAATGTAATTTATGCTTTGAAACTATGCATGCTAATTATTTAAAATGAATTTAAATTAATTTGGGATAATGTAGTTAATCAACCCATTTTGTTATGCCACCTTGAATTATTAATTGTATGCCTAGATCATTGTCACCCTAAGTTCGATTATATTAGTTGGATGTTAATATTGTGCCAACACGGGAGGCTAGACCGTGAGTAGATGCTTAGCCTTGCAACGAATCATGAATGATCTTTCGGAAAAATGCTACAATATTGATTAAAGACATATTGAATGTATTTTGAAAAGTGGTGTGATGATGCCACATGTTGAGATTGAGGTCTGACAACTTTGTGTGGTTCCGCATCGATATTGAGTTATTCTTGGCATGTGTTGCACAATAATCAATCGGGTGGAAAATGATTTAGGCTGGGGCAAGTGGCAAGAGGTCAGTGCGAGTGGGCTGTGTGGCATTGGGTTGTTGAGTGATGTGAGTCATGTGCCACATTGGGTGTGTGCCACTGTTGAGTGTTGAAAGTCTTGCCTTGGTGCTTAAGGACTTCACCTTGCAAGCCTTTGATCCGAGTCACCCGTACAACCACATGTCGACATGGGACAGACCTAGTTGACTAGGGTTACGATATCTTTCCTCCGATACCTCGGGGTGACAGACACGGGGTGTATCTGTATGGGGAGCGCACTGTGCTACGGCTTGGTGCCCATCCAACGGTGATTGGCGGTCCTATACTTGGCTGTGTGAGGGAAGTGATAGTAAAGGCAATCACCGGAGAGGTTCTTTAGTTAAGGTAGAAGTTCTGAAAAGCTTTGTTGCGGACAATCACCTGTGTGGTGAGCGGTCATCTTGTGGGTAAAGTGTACAACCTCTGCAGAGTGTCAAAACTATTCGAATAGCCGTGCTCACGGTATTGAGCATTGCTCGGGATTACAACAAGGGTAGTTTTTCATAAACAAAACATGGAAGGGTGGCTGTGTGCGGTGTTGGAAATGAACTAATAAGGTCAGTGCCGAGAATCTTGAAGAAAAACCATTTGAAATTAGTATTACTTATATCATTTTCTTTGCTTTAATCTAAACAAGATACTAGTTTAAAAATGCTTGCTTGATGCAAAAGGATCAATTAAGCCAATCCATTGGAATAAGCTTTGCATATAGTAATAGTCTTTGCATTCATGCATTACTTGTTGAGTGCCTTGTGTACTCACCCCACCTTGCTTATCAACCCCAACATCGGTGGAGGAGACTACACCAAGATGGGAGGAGGAGTACGTCCGAGGACACGAGCAACTAGGGGCAAGCCCGATCGGTTGCCTGTGGCAAGATGGATGCTTACGACTTTTTATGTTCATTGCTATTTCTTTGTTTTGAATAATGTAAGCCTGCGTGGTGACTTATCTGTAAGGAGACCATAAGGTTGTACAACTCGTTTTATATACATGTTTGCACTATTTATTCTTATATCCTTGTGAATGTCCGTGATGTGCAACCTCAGTATGATCAGTGTGTGCTAAGCGTGATCTGGGATCGCACAGAATACACAGAGGGTCCGGATTTGCGGTTCGGGTCCCGACAGAGGTGGTATCAGAGCAGCCGATCGTAGGCCTTGACCTTAGTTTGGTTGTGCCTAGGAGGGTGAAAACTATTTTCTAAAGACCTAATCAACTTGAGCAAGAATGTCAAAGAAATCTCGACTTATCTCTTCTCCCTTATTCATACCTATGCTTGAATTTTTATTATTCTCTATTTAATTTAAACAAGGTTTGTTTTGGCGGATGAGGATGATCCATACCTATGGAGAGCGCACGGAGGATACGCCATGAGTTATGGCGTATGATGCAGCTTGCTTGGAGGTTTTGACCGACCAGCATCGAGGGACTTGGTGGTGCAGGCGGACTTGACATCGCTCGACGCGTCAAGATCACGGTGTATGCTCGGAGAGGGCGAGGCGAGTCGTCCTATCTACATCACCGCCAGAGGTCTTCTTTCGAGGCCGGATTCGGGAGAGACGTCGCGTCGAGCGATGCGGCAAATTGCCCGCACTTACTCCGCAGAGTTAGAGGGCACCGCCTTCCGCCACCATCCGCGTCGCGACGGTCGATACAACAGGATGGAGCTCGTGGAGGAGGACGCTTCGATCACCCACTGGCGAGATCGTCATCGCCAGAGGACGCCTTGGGCGAGATACCAGAGCCGCAGAGGACCCGCGACGAGGTTATAGAGGCAAGAACCCAACACCGGAGAACTTAGCTCATGCCATACGTAAGATCCAGGAGTTGGAGATGGCTCTATATGGACCCGAGCCCGAACCATCCCCGAGTTACATGATCCAGATCCGAGGAGCGGAGCAGAGGCGCCATCAGGAGCGAGCAGCCGGGACCAGCAGAGTCGATGGGGTCTTTTGCACCCGCCGCGATGAGTCACGAGACGATTCGCCTCAATACCGCAAAGACCGCGGTGTGCGCTCGGGAAGCCGCAGCCGGGTTGGCTCGATGAGTGATCGAGTGTAGTAGAGTGTAGTGTCGAGACTCGAATATCTGAGTCGCGTCTTTGCTTCAGAGTCACCCTTAGGTGTGAGTTGTCATGGATTCCTATGTTTGCTTACTTACTTTTGGTTGTGAGTGTCACGTATGTGTTGCATTGCCCTTAGGCACTTGTGAGCAACCATCTTGCTTTATATTATATCAATAAAGTGGCTAAATAATTTAAGTTACACTGTTTCCCCACATAAGTTCTTTTACTCGCCTATGCTTTCTTCTTTTCTTAACCATGGAAGCTTGCAATGATGGTGAGGACTCGTGGAAATGTTGGAGCCAGTGAAGTGGAGCTAACCAGACGGACAACCAGAATGAAGAGCCGATTCCTCAACCACCGCAGGTCGATATGCAGAACCTGGGAGCCTTTTTGACAGCCCAGACTCAACTCATGACCACGATGGTTCAAACCATGCAGCAGATATCCAATCAAGCTGCTGCGAATGTTCAACCTGGGGGCAACCATGGACCACACCCCTACTCACGGTTGTCGGAGTTTATGAGAACCCGTCCACCTACCTTCTCGAACAACGCCAATCCATCGAGGCGACGATTGGCTAAGGACAATCGAAAGGAAGCTGCACATTACCCAATGTGTAGGACATGAGAGGGTACTCTATGCCTCTCATCAACTCGAAGGACCGCCGCAGAATGGTGGGAAAACCTCGCGACTCATGAGGACCCGCGAGTATCACATGGGAGGAGTTCACCTCGGCCTTCCGTCGCACCATGTACCCGAGGGTATCATGGATCTTAAAAGGAGGAGTTCAAGCCTCAAGCAAGGCGGCGATCGGTGGCGATTACGAACAAGTTCACCCAACCGCACGCTCGCACTGCAGGACGTGGCTACGGATAAGGCCGACAATCCCGCTTCATGAAGGGATTGAATGCGAGGTTGCAGTGGGGCCGATCACCCACACATTCCCGACTTTCAAGAGTTAGTTAACAAAGCCACGATCTTAGAGGACAAGCGCCGAGAGTTGGATGACAACAGAAGCGCAGAATGGCGCAACAAGGAGGTCGTCGTGGCGGCAGAGGCAGAGGACGGCACCCCAACAAATCATTCGGTACCAAATTAGAGGCAATGATGAGCACCACCGCGCAAATCGCCCGATGGGTCAAAATGTTCAGACTCGGCGAACTATGGCACAGTCGAGGAACCTCTCGGCCGTGGGAAGACGTTGCTATCATTGCAATGAAATGGGGCATTTTGCCAACAAGCGCCCTAAGAAGGGAGGTGTCACCCGGTTCGCTTTAACACAGGGAACACACCGCAAGGACTCCGCACTAATCATGAACCGCGGGCGTCAACAAAGCAGCGACTCCATCCCAAGGAACCGCACGAGGCGTAGTCAACCACATCACAAACAGATGAAGTCCGAACGCCTCGGACGTAATCGGGTAAGTTCCTAGTAAACTCGATTACCACTCTCGCTTTATTTGATTCCGAGCTTAGCATTCTTTTATTTCCGAGATTTTGCTGTTCAAAATGATATGGAAATAGTGAATCTTAAATGTGTGCTCATAGTCCAATCCTCGGATCGAACTCCGATCTAAAGTAGGATGTTACGGGTAGGAATAATAATTAATGGAGTTGAGTTCCTAGCGAACTTAATCGTCCTTAATACCCAAACCTTGGATGTTATCCTCGGGAATGGATTGGTTAATCGATCACAAGGCGATTGGATCGGAAAAAGAGTCATATCGGTCGAGAGCCCTGATGGAAAGAAAATTGAGTTTGAAGCGAAACCAAGATGCGAGATGGACAATTGATGGTCAACAAAGATGAAGATCGACAGAGGAAGTCTCCATAGTCAATGAATATCCGGATGTTTTCCCGGAAGATTTACGGAATGCCGCCAGATAGAGATATCGAGTTCGTGATAGAACTAGTTCGAGGACAGCTCAATAGCTAAGAGACCTTACAGGATGTCCACAGAGGAATTGGTGGAAATGAAGAAGCAAATTGAAGAACTGCTGAAAAGGGATTTATAAGACCTAGTTCATCGCCATGGGGAGCACTGCCTTATTCGTTAAGAAGAAGGACGGAAGTTTCAGGATGTGTATAGACTATCGTGCACTCAATGATGTGACGATAAAGAATAAGTATCCGCTACCGGGATCGATGATTTGTTTGACCATTGAGAGGAGCAGAGTATTCTCCAAAATTGATCTTCGATCGAGATACCATCACCAAGATCCGATCGGAGGATATTCAAGATCGCATTTTCGTCAAGATATGGACACTACGAGTTTACAAAGTGATGTCTTTTGGTCCGACAAATGCACCAAAGATATTTCATGAACTTAATGAATAAGGTTTTATGGAAAACTTGGATAAGTTCGTCGTCAGATTCATAGATGACATCCTTATCTATTCCAAGACGAGAGAAGAGCACGCCGAGCACTTGAGGCTAGTCCTTGAAAAGTTGAGGGAACAACGCTTGTTTGCGAAATTTAGCAAATGTGATTTACGAAAGATAAGGTGGAATTTCTTGGACACATAATGACAATGAGAAGGAGTTGTCAGAGATCCAAAGAAAGTGGAAACGGTTTTACATTGGGAGCACCAAGACGGTAACCCAAATCCGTAGTTTCCTTGGAATGGCGGGTATTACCGTCGATTCATTGAAGGATTCTCTACGATTGCGAGACCTCTCACGCAATTGTTGAAAAAGAAAAGAAATTTTTATGGACACCGAGTGTGAGAAGAGTTTTCGTGAATTGAAAAGGAGGTTAACATCGCACTGTATTAGTTTTACCAGACGCTCACCAAGACTTTGACATTTATTGTGATGCATCGCGTCGTGGATTGGGATGCGTGTTGATGCAAAATAGGAAGGTAATTGCCTATGCATCGAGGCAATTGAGACCACATGAGGAGAACTATCCGACTCATGATTTAGAATTAGCTGCCGTAGTGCATGCACTAAAAATATGGCGTCATCATCTCATCGGAAATAGATGTGAAGTATATACTGATCATAAAAGCCTTAAGTATATTTTCACACAAGTCGACCTAAATATGAGGCAAAGAAGATGGTTAGAGTTAATCAAGGATTATAATGTGGAATTCACTACCACCCGGAAAGCCAACGTGGTGGCGGGCCTTGAGCGTAAAGAACCACAGTGTAAATATGTCGTTGGAAACAAGTCGAGCAGAATTGTGTAGGGATTTCGAAACTAGAATTGGAAATGGTACCAAAAGGATTCCTAGTAACTTTGAAGTAAGACCTACCTCGAAGATCGATCGGGGAAGGCGTAAAGATGATGATAAGATCAAAAGAATTAAGGGCAAAATGGATGAAGGCAAAGCAAAAGATTTTAAACTGATGAACAAGGTACTATGTGGTTCAAAGGGCGATTTGTGTGCCGAACAAAAAGGAGTTGAAGCAGCTTAATTTTGGGAGAGGCCCATGACTCCAAGTACTCAATTCATCCAGAAGTGCGAAAATGTATCAAGATTTGAAGGAAAAATTTTGGTGGCCAAGCATGAAACGAAGTCGCGAATCGTTGCATTATGTGACATATGCCAAAGGGTCAAAGCTATGCACCAAAGGCAGCAGGCTATTACAACCCTTAAAGATACCGAATGGAAATGGGAGGAAATTGGTATGGATTTTATAACCGGATTGCCCGTAACGCAAAGTGGATATGATTCCATATGGGTCATAGTAGATCGCTTAACTAAGGTGGCACATTTCATACCAAGAAGACCACTTATTCCGAGACCGTTAGCGTAACTTTATATGTCCGTAATTGTCTGCTTACATGGAGTGCCAAAAAGATAGTGTCGGACGAGGTACCCAATTTACCTCCAGATTCGGGTAAGCTTCATGAAGCAATGGGGACTCGTTTGAACTTCAAGATCTGATACCATCCGACATGATGGACAAACCGAGAGAGTCAATCGATATTGGAAGATATGTTGAGGGCATGTGCCTTAGCATATTCCACTTCATGGGACAAGTGTTTGCCTTATGCTTTGAGTTCAAATATAATAACAGCTTATCAAGCAAGTTTACAAATGTCTCCATTTGAAGCTCAGTATGGTAGGTCCCGTCGAACACCATTGAATTGGAATGAGACAAAGTAACGACATGTTTTCGGACGGACATTCTTCAGAAGCGGAAGCACGATCACCCCGGTCGGGAAAGATTGAAGATTGCACAATCCAGTAAAAGAGTTATGCCGACAACCGTCGCAGGAACTAAGCTTTGAACCCAAGATTTTGTGTATCTTAGAGTAACACCACTCAAAGGAGTCGAAGGTTCCATGCAAAAGGGAAGCTCGCACCGGATATGTCGGACCATTCAAAATCTTGAGCCGTAGAGGTGAAGTTGCGTATCAATTGAGTTACCGCAGCTTTGGCAGGAGTGCATGACGATTCCATGTGTCTCAATCAAGAAGTGTCTTGAGTACGGAAGAGCAAACACCTTTGGAGGCAATTGAGCTGCAAGAAGATCTGACTTACAAAGAACATCCAATGAAGATTCTGGACGTAATGGACAGAGAGACAAGGAACAAGTCAACGCGTTTCTGCAGAGTTCAGTGGAGCAACCATTCGAAAGTGAAGCAACGTGGGAACGTGAAGAAGATCTCAAGAAGGAGTTCCCTAACTTTGCTTCTATAGATACCACAAATCTCGGGGCGAGATTCATTAAGGGGAGGTTTGTAACACCCTAATTTTTGCTCTAATTTAAATTTTGAGAGTATTTTTGATTTTTGTGAATTTTTGGGAATTTATTGAAATTTATTTGGAATTACTCAAAACTAGCCTTCCTTGAAAACAATTAAATAATGGAAAAGTTCTAGCAAAGTTTTATTGAAAATATTTTATTTGAGTTCCAAATATCTCAAAGTATTTTCTGGAATTTTTCTAGAATTTTTCTGCTATTTTAAAAGCCCCAAATGATTTAAGTGAATTTCTAGAATTATTTTTATTGAAAAAGGTTTTAAAAGTGGCTATGAACAGTAATGGGCCGAGCCCATTCTCAGTCGCTGTCGCCGCCCATCCGCCGAACCCTAGCGCCGCCCACTGACCAAGCCGTTCGATCCGGATCGCGCGCTGTGCGTGTGCCACGTCGCCGCGACGCGTGAGCCTTGGATCGTCGCCGCGACGGACGCTGCGGATTGCGCCACGTCGGTCGTCTTCGCGAGATCACCGGAGCTAATGCCGCCGACCGCTCCGCTTCGTTCGCCGCTGTAGCGCGCGCACGCCGAGGCCCTTTAAGTGCACCGAGTAGCGCGTCCGTCAGAGCTCCTTTCGCTGCGTCTTTTGACTCCTCGCACGCACGCCGAGACCCTCTCTAGCGCCTGAGCGAGCTCGCCGTAGTTGCGTCCTTGTGCCGCCGTTGTTTTTGCTTCCTCTCGTCGCCGTCCGTCGCTTTCCGCCGTGCTCCGGCCCCGTTCCGAGTTCACCGAAGCAAGACGCATCGAGTGGACCACTTCTTCTCGCCGGAGAAGCCCGCAGCCGTCGCCGAGGTCATCTTCCCGACTCCCGCAACCTTCGCTTCTTCGCGCCGTCAACCTCGTCGAATCACGCCGACCGTCCGATTTGCATCGTTCGGTTCTGGTGAGTCCACGTAGCCTCCATCTCTGTAGATGTTTAGATTGAATCGTAACCGTTAGATCTAGAACGAACGGCTTGGATTAGATCTAATGTCTGCGATATGTTTTTGTCTTAACCGTTGGATCGATAGTGGACGCGTAGGATTGAACCACGTCGCACCATGAGCAGTAAACAGCTCTGGTACCGTGGACCGTTGGATTAGATCTGAACGGTAGAGTTTGGATCTGGTTTTGCCCTAAGGATCTGCGCCGTTCATTTGAGCGAGCGGCGGAGATGGCACCGCACTCGCCAAATCGCGTCTTGACGCTGGCGTTTGACGAGCAGCAGACCGATCCGGCCGTTGCTTTGCGCGCGCCGCGCGATCGTGCCGCGTGGCTACGAGTAAACCGAGGCGCCGCAGCGGCGTGTGGTGCCGCCGTTAGATCCGAGGGCACCGTTCGATGCGCGACGCGTGGCGTCGCGGGGGAATCAAGGCGTCGCCGCGTCGGTCGCGAATCCAACCGTTGGATTTAGGTGATCACCGGATGCGCGACGCGCGTCGCACGCATCTCGGTCTTATTGCGGTGCGCGTGAGGATCGACCGTCGGTTTTAGCGAACGGTGCGGATTTTGCCGCGCGTGGCTGCACTGCTCGCGTGAACCAAGCCCACGGTAGACCCGAGCCAACCCGTGACTCACCCATAGATCAGAGCGACGTGGCGGCCTGCAGGCGTGCCGCGTCGTCGTCTTGACGTCATCGCCGACGTCATAAATATTTTCATATATAAAAATATTTTGGCCGGAAATTCATTTCGGTGCTGACGTCATCATGAGGCATGCTGACGTCATAAATGTGAATTTCAAGTATAAAAATAATTCAGAAAAATCGGATTTTCTTAATTTACGTATTTTGATTTTATTCAAACTTCAAATGACTATAACTTTTGCATTTTAACTCGGATTTGGGTGATTCAAATTTCTAAAAATTCATAAAATTGTGAGCTATTTATTGGTGAATTTTATTTGAATTTTGAGGACATATAGTCTTCTGTATTGGCTATTTATTGTATACTTTGTTTGTACGCAGCGTGAGCGTAAATTTGCCGAAGTTTCGAGGAAGAATTAAATCGCTCAAGACCAAGCTTGAACACGACCAGCAACTCTTTGAAGGCAAGTGATGCTTTGATCATTTTGATCCCAGATTTTAAAATGTAATTTATGCTTTGAAACTATGCATGCTAATTATTTAAAATGAATTTAAATTAATTTGGGATAATGTAGTTAATCAACCCATTTTGTTATGCCACCTTGAATTATTAATTGTATGCCTAGATCATTGTCACCCTAAGTTCGATTATATTAGTTGGATGTTAATATTGTGCCAACACGGAGGCTAGACCGTGAGTAGATGCTTAGCCTTGCAACGAATCATGAATGATCTTTCGGAAAAATGCTACAATATTGATTAAAGACATATTGAATGTATTTTGAAAAGTGGTGTGATGATGCCACATGTTGAGATTGAGGTACAAACAACTTTGTGTGGTTCCGTATCGATATTGAGTTATTGCCGCATGTGTTGCACAATAATCAACTGGGTGGAAAATGATTTAGACTGGGGCAAGTGGCAAGAGGTCAGTGTGCTGTGGGCTGTGTGGCATTGGGTTGTTGAGTGATGTGAGTCTGTGTGCCACATTGGGCATGTGCCATGTTGAGTGTTGAAAGTCTTGCCTTGGCCGCTAAGGACTTCACCTTGCAAGCCTTTGATCTGAGTCACCCGTACAACCACATGTCCGACATGGGATGCAGACCTAGTTGACTAGGGTTACGATATCTTTCCTCCGATACCTCGGGTGACAAGACAGGGGTGTATCTGTATGGGGAGCGTACCTATGCTACGGCTTGGTGCCCATCCAACGGTGATTGGCCGGTCCTATACTTGACTCTGTGTGAGGGAAGTGATAGTAAAGGCAATACCGAGAGGTTCTTTAGTTAAGGTAGAAGTTCTGAAAAGCTTTGTTGCGGACAATCACCGTGTGGTGGCGGTCAGATCTTGTGGGTAAAGTGTACAACCTCTGCAGAGTGTCAAAACTATTCGAATAGCCGTGCTCACGGTATTGAGCATTGCTCGGGATTACAACAAGGGTAGTTTTTCATAAACAAAACATGGAAGGGTGGTGTGTGCGTTGTTGGAAATGAACTAATAAGGTCAGGTGCCGAGAATCTTCAAGAAAACCATTTGAAATTAGTATTACTTATATACTGTTTCACGCTTTAATCTAAACAAGATACTAGTTTAAAAATGCCGCTTGATGCAAAAGGATCAATTAAGCCAATCCATTGGAATAAGCTTTGCATATAGTAATAGTGCTGCATTCTGTGCATTACTTGTTGAGTGCCTTGTGTACTCACCCCACCTTGCTTATCAACCCCCAACATCAGTGGAGGAGACTACACCAGTATGGGAGGAGGAGTACGTCGAGGACACGAGCAACTAGGGGCAAGCCCGATCGGTTGCTGTGGCAAGATGGATGCTTACACGACTTTTTATGTTCCGCTGCTATTTCTTTGTTTTGAATAATGTAAGCCCTGCGTGGCTGACTTATCTGTAAGGAGACCATAAGGTTGTACAACTCGTTTTATATACATGTTTGCACTATTTATTCTTATATCCTTGTGAATGTCTGTGATGTGCAACCCTGTATGACTGTGTGTGCTAGCGTGATCCTGGACTGGCACAGAATACACAGAGGGTCCGGATTTGCAGATTCGGGTCCCGACAAAAGTGAGGCTTTGTAACCTCTCCTTCCAGAAATGAAAGTTTTATCCATCCACCTCTGAATTTATTTTGCGAATTTACATTATGTCTTTACTTTACGCAATTTAAATTCAGCATTTACTTTCCCGCAATTACATTCTCGCAATTTACTTTCGTGTAATTTGGATTTGCCTCCCCTCCTTCTAAATGCTGCTGATCTTGGATGTTTTGAGTGTGTTCATATGGTTTTACATCTCTTTTGCACTCTTGGATTGAGTAGAGAACATCTTTTCTTTCAAGTTCCAACTTTGTTCAGAACTTGTTCTTCGCGCAGCAGTCAGTGTTTGATTTCTATAAACATCTAGAAAAATATTTTTCAAGTGATTCTTTTTGGAGAAGGTGCGGGACTCTAATATCCACTTGCAGAAAAATTTTGGAGTTCACTTGTTGCACCTTTTGGGCGCCATGAGGTGAAAACCGAGCCCCAAACTTTCTGCTCGAAATTCTTGACCAGACTGTGTTCTTAGATTTTTCCTGTTTTGTCTGTAAGGCTTTTTGAGGAGAAATTTCGTGGAGTTCTTCACGACTCTGATGCTCATAGGGAGAAAAAGTCTCAAAATTTTGTGAGCTACATAAACCCACCAACCTCCTGTGCAAATTGAGGACAAGTTCTGGAAATTCTGCTTTTGCTTTTCTGAAAGTGACTTTTGTGATTTGAATTGATGTCCTTTCTAAAAGCAAGAGTTTGAATTGATTCCACTTTATCTTGGATACTAGACAACCAGTATTGTGACTCAAAAATCCCCACATATTTTATGGTACTTATCCATGCAAGCTTGGGGTACACATAGTTGTCTACTTTTTAAGGTTTTTCATGATTTCCTTTGAGCGATCTTGTCGAGGTTTTTGTTGGAGTATTGTAACATCCCAAAATCTGTTCAAAAATTATTTTATTGCTTAAATGTGCATTTATGAATTTCTGGAATTTAATTGGATTTTTATGGATTTATTTGAATTAATTTTAAATTAAGAATATTGACCTTTTGTTCAAATCTATTTAAATTTATGCAAAGTTAAAATAAAGTTTTGCCAAAAATATTTTATTTAAGTCCAGAATGTCTCAAAGTATTTTTGGACTTTTGCGTGGATTTTTCCTGATAATTTATTTGCCTAAAACTAATTAAATGAATTTCTGGAATTGTTTAAAATCAAAATTCGTTTTAAAAGCGGGTGAACAGTAGCGAGCTGGCCCACAGCCGTGCGGCCCAGACAGCCGCGTGGCCCAGCCTCCTCTGCGAAACCCTAGCCGATCGCAGCCGTTGATTCAAGCGACAGGCCAGATTAGATCGCATCGAGTGGATCCGGTCCGTTCATCGTGCCACGTGGACGGTTCCCGTGTGTCGTCTCCGAGAGGGACTCAGGCGCCGCCGCCGTGTCTGAGAAGGACACCGCCGCCACGTCGGTTGGGATTCCTAGCACCGTACGCGGCCGTCGAGGGCTATTTAAGGGGGCCACAGCTTTCCCGAGGATGGTCTTTGCGTGCCGCAGCGATTGATCGGAGTCGTTCCGTGAGAACCCTCGTAGATCGTGCCTGGGAGCTCACCGTGGGTCGTTGCACGCGCCGCCGCTCGTTTCATTCCTTTGCACCGTGGTTTAGCCGTTTCTCGCTGCTTGGGATCCGGATCCGAGACCGCTGTGTCGTGACACGTCGGTGCCAGGAAGCAGTGTCGCTGTTTCGTCGCCGGAACGCCATCGCCAAGGTCGTCGCCTCCAAGTCCAGTGGAGCTACGCCGCCGCACCGCCATCGCCGTGTTGAAGCTTCGGGAGACATCAGATCTCTGGTGAAGGGTTGAGATCGTGCCACGTCACCGCGTGAACAGTGAACCTCTCCGGTAAGCGCTAGCCGTTAGATCAGCGTTGGCGGTCCGGATTTAGCCACGTAAGCCCGGATCTGTAGCCGTTAGATGCGTTATGTGCGGTAGATTTTGCGCCGCAGAGAGGGACCAATCGGGTTGCGACCCGTGTCGGCGCGTAATGCGAGGCGCCGTGGACTCTGTCCACGGTGGACCGGAGGAGGTCCCGTGGACCGAGTCTATGGACCGGAACACGTGTCGGTGTCTGATTGGTCCGGGCTTTTGCTGATGTCACGCTTGCGCAATAAACCTGTTTTCAATTTAAAAATAATTCTGTTAATTCTGAGTTTCTAATTTCTGCAATTTCAGTATTTATCCAAATTTCAAAAGGCTATAACTTTTGCATTTTAACTCGGATTTGAGTGATTCAAATTTCTAAAAATTTGTAAAATTGAGATCTATTTAATGGTAAATTTTAATTGATTTTTGGAGTTCATATGCTCTCTATTTTGGTATTTATTTACTTTTCTCCTTCGGTACGCGTAGACGTTGAATTGTGCGACGCTTCGGAGGAAGATTCAACAATTCAAGATCAAGATCCAGCAACTCAAGAGCAAGCTTCAGATCAAGATCAGGACCTATTCCAAGGCAAGTTGTGCTTTGATCATGTGGAACCCATGTTTATAAAATTGCTATATTTGTTTTACCCTATTGCATATTATTTCAAGTATACAATTGTTTCAAATTAAATTAGGACTTAGCTAATATACCATATGATCTATACCCTACCTGGTCATTGTATGCCATAATCTATTGTCACCCTAGATTGGTTCATTATAGTTGGTTAGTAATGATAATCAACATGGGATGGTTAGTCCGTATTTGTTGCTTAGCCATGCCACGTCATCACATGTGTCATAATCATTGATAATTAATCTTGACTAATGGAATATGGAACAATGTTATGAACTTGTGTGTCATGTGAGATCACACGATGAGATTGAGTTGTTGTGGCGAGTCATGTCACGCAACGATGTTGAATTGTTGATGGCACGTGGTGCTTGGTATTCAACTTGGGTGATAATCACTTAGATTGGGGCAAGTGACAAGGTGCGAGTATGCCAAGGTGGGCCCGATGGGCAGAGGGTATGTGGATGTCTTGCCTTGATCACTCTAAGGACTTAACCTTGCAAGCCTTTGACCTGAGTCAATCATGCAACCACATGTCTGGTATGGGCTAGCCTAGCTGATTAATTTGCAATGTCTTAATTTTGGTACTATCTTGGTCGGTGTGAGTTCCCGAGTTATGGAGTAATTCACATGGCGCAAGAGGGGGGCCCTGGTTGTGGTTTCGGACCCACGGTGTTGAAACCTTAGCGGGTAGTCTTGGATTAAGCGGAGCATTGTAAAGGCTTTGTCATGATCTCTCCGCCGACACACCAAAGGAAGTGTGTTAACCCGGAAGGCACCAAGAGACGATCATGTCACGTGGGTAAAGTGCAAAACCTCTGCAGAGTGTGAAACTATTCGAATAGCCGTGCTCGCGGTATTGAGCAATGCTCGGGAATTATAGTTAAGGGTTAGTTTAATTAAATGGAAAACTTGGTTGGGATGGCAGGATTGCCATATGGAAGGTTGGAACTTGATTTAGGATTGGAAAACTTGGTTTACTTGAGAAATCTTTGAACCTACATTACTAATATTTGTTTCTGATCTTTGCAATCTATTTATTGTATTTATTCATAAATGCTGCTTTGTTGCAAAATAGACTTGATAGCCTATCCTTTGGAATAAACCTTGCATATAGCTATGTTAGAATTGCATTCTGTGCACAACTTGTTGAGTGCTTTAAGTACTCACCCTTGCCAACAATAACATCACCAGTTGAAGAGTCTACATCAATGCCGAAGGAAAGATTCGAGGAGGAGACGAATGTTTAGGGCGCAAGCCTTGTCGATTACTGTGGTATCTTGAGGGGTTGTCTACGTTTTCAATCATTGCGATTTAATATGTTATTCACCTTGCAAGGCATAGTCATGTAAGTTGACCATAAGGTCATTCAACTAGTAGTATATAATATATGATGTCTTTCATAATATTTCCGCTGTGTATGATTGTGTATTTATCGATGTTAAGCTTTGTGTGCACTAGTGTGATCCTGGACTAGTGCAGTATGCCTGAGAGGTCCGAGTTTGCATATTCGGTCCCGACGAGTGGTATCGAGCCATCTTGTTGTAGGTCTTGACCCTAGATAGTCTGTTCATCTCTATAGGAACTTCAAAATTATTTTCTAAAGAAAAGAATTAACTTGGAAGAATAATATGTTCTTGACTTATCTTATTCTTCTATTCCTTTCCTCGTCAGAATTTTTCTCTTTCCCCTGCTGAATTTCTTTCTCTCTCCCTTGCTGGATCGAGTTAAAAACCTTATCTAAGTTGTCTTGGTAGTTGACGTGCCACACCTTAGAGAAAGCATCAAGTGCTCGCTGTCAACCCTGGAAATCATGAAGGAGGGAATTATCAAGCTCAAGGAAGGTGTAGATCTATGAAGTGTTCCAAAAGCTAGAAGACCTATGCTTCGAGTAGTCAGTTGGGACTCATGTGTGGGAGTCGCGTCTGCTTAAGATAGAAGTGTTACCCTTGTAGGCGGTAGTTTTGTGTGTATTGGTTGAATTGGTTCTTCCTTGATTGCTGAGTGTGCAGTATGTGTTGCAGAGCTTTTAGGATTATATAAGCAACCATACCAAGTTATTTATATTGTTTGCTTTAGTTATTGGGTTAAACCTATCTCCCCTGCTTTAGGATTCCTGCTTCTTACCTATTCTTTTCCCTCTTCCCTAATCCATTGAAGCAATCAAGCGGATGGTTCAGATTCGTGGAAACCACATAATCAGTGGAAGCAAAAATCAACCCAGTAAGAATCTCAATAGTGGATTAGCTCTTCAACCGTCAGTACAGATGGATATGCAGAGTTTTAGAGAGTTCTTGACTGCTCAGACTCAGTTGATGCATGCAATGATGAAGCAAACGCAGAATATGACTGATCAAGCCAATGTCAACAAAGTGTCCCAAGCTGCCACCAATGAATTCCATTCCTACTCAAGGTTATCAGAATTCATAAGGACTCGTCCGCCGGTGTTTTCAGGAAATGTGTTACCTTCGAAAGCGGATGATTGGCTCGAGACCATTGAGAGGAAGCTGTTCATTGCTCAGTGTGAAGGCGATGAGAAAGTCATGTATGCTTCTTATCAGTTACAAGGAATCGCTGCTGAATGGTGGAAGAAATATTGTGCTGTTCATGAAGCCCCATGGAATATCACTTGGAATAAATTTGTTGTTGCTTTTCGTAATCTCTTTGCCTCACCTGGAGACAGTATGGTCACGGTAGATACGGAGCATAATACTATCACTGCACCTTGTTCGACATCTAAACATTGCTCTCTGAAGTGCTGTCAACCAAACAAGTCAGAAGATCGTGCGTGCATTCGCTGCAGAGAATAGGACATACCGCTGACGAGCATGCGATTAATTGCTCTAGCTATGAAGGAAGCCATTCTCTTGGAGAGTGCCCTATGAGTGACATCACATGTTACCTTTGTGAAGGCCGAGATCATGGTCCAACTCAATGTCCCTTGGATCCAATAGTTACTGCTGTAATTCAGCATCAGCAAAAGAATCTTCGAGCCGTAGTTGCTCAAGAGTCATCTAGAAGAGGAAGAACGTCAGCTGTGAGAGTGGTGCCGCTCGAAGAGCTAAGGACACAATACCTTAATCCTGTTGGCCCTCATCAAGAAAGAAGTAATTGGCAGTCACCAACAGCATGTTTCCTGTGCGATGAAGAAGATCATTGGGCTAGGGAATGCCCTACGAAGCAACTAGTTTTGACGCAACAAGAAGACAATAATGTACCTGTAGCGGCACAACAGTGAACACTGGTGTGTTACAACTGCCACAAGGAAGGCCATTATGCTAATCGATGCCCACAGAGAAGACAATCATTGTCTACGGCCATGGATGCTCCACAAGTTACCTCAGTCAAGTTCATAACGCCAAGGGTGAGCAGTAAAGTCGCAAGAGAAGTCTGTACGGAGAATCAGTTGAAGAAGAGGCGTCTGAAGGAAGACACTACCTTAGTCGACGAATACTCAAGGAGGAGAGGTGGACCTAAGCTTTCTTACACCTGCAATAGGCCTGGGCATTTTGCTAACAATTGCCCTCATAACGAAGTGGTCGCACCAGTGCAAATCAATCTTAATTCTGTTCCAGTCAAAAACTTCAGCGCTAATGCCAATCAAGGAAGTTTAGATCGATGATTTTATCCTACGCAAGTGTCATACCCTCGTTTGTAAAAGAAAAGTGACTAGTGATGAATTCCATATAAAGATTTTCTTGGCTAAATAAATAAAGTAAAGATGGTTGAGAGGCTGATACGTGAAGTGTTGGAATAAAAGCATTAATGATAAAGGATGTTTCGAAGTATTCACCTATGTTGACGGTTCACCTGAAGATGTTGCATGTGCAACGATGATCACTTCAATGGTGTTTGTAAAGCTTGTCAGCCCGAGGAATTATCATTGTCAGAAAGTACAGTATTGCTTGATCTAACCAAGAATGTGATGGAGTTAAGTTGGAGAAAAATTTCTAGCGAACGATATTGGATATCAGACCTAAGATGCTACTCCTGAAATGAATTGGTCGTCCGGACATAAGGCTGTCCTGGAGTTTGGTCAAAGAATTGTGTCAGCTAAAAGCCCTGAAAGCGGGAAAATAGAATTTCAAACGACTACGGTTCGTGTCGGTCAGTGGAAGGTCAATAGCGTGGAAGTTGTCAGCTTTGAAGATGTGCCAGTTGTAGGGAACATCCATATGTGTCTTCTAAGAATCCCACCAGATCGGGAGATCAAGATGTTATTGAGTTAGTGCCTGGTACAACGCTAAAAGTAAAAAAAAAAGACCTCATCGAATGCCTATTGATGAGCTAGTTGAGATGAAAAAGTAGATTGAAGAGTTGTTAGAAAAATATTTCGCTTGAGCCAGTTGTCACCATAAGGAGCGCCTATTCCGTTTGAAGATGGGAGCATAAGGATGTGCATCAACCGTCGAGCATTTAATGAAGTGATGATTAAAGGGTAAGTATTCGTTGCCCAGGATCGTAATTTGTTTGATCAGTTAAAAAGGAGCTGGAATGTTCTCAAGGATAGATCTTCGATCGAGTTATCATCAGTTAAGAATTCGTGCAGAGAATGTTCTTAGGTCAGAGTTTTCTACGTAGTTGGACGGTAAGAGTTTACAGTTGTGTGTGCTAGAATGATCAATGCCATTACAGAATTTATGAACATGACGAATGGAGTTCCATGGGAAATTTGGTCAAGTTGTTATGGTGTATAGGTGGGATGTCTTTGGTTACTTCAAGTCAAAAGAGAAGTATGCAGAATAGTTGGATTTAGTTTTGGAAAGGTTTCTAGACCAATGGCTGAATGCTAAGTTTAGCAAATGTGACTTTTGGAAGGAGAAAGTGGAATTTCTTACCATGAGATGACTGCTAAAGGAGTTACCGTGAATCCAACCACAAGCGATGTTATGTGGGAGCAACCGAGACCGCTTAGGCAATTAGGAGAAGAAGTTTGCATGGACGCCGCAATGCGAAAAGTGTTTTCTGTGATTGAGGAAACGTTTGACGATAGCACCTGTCTTAGTGTTGCCGGACGTGCAGAACAGTTTTGATATATACCGTGACGTCTCAAAACAAGATCTTGGATGTGTGTTAATGCAGAAAGGCAAAGTTGTTGCCTATGCGTCGAGACAGTTGAAGCCACATGAAGAGAACTATGCTACGCATGAATTGGAAATTGCTACCGTAGTGCATGCCTTTAAGTCATTGCGTCATTATATTGTTGGAGATATGTATAGACCATAAGAGTTCGAAGTGCAGACCTTAATATGGAACGAAGAGGATGGTTGGAGTTGATTAAGTATTATATTGCTGGGATCTGTTACCATCCTGGTAAAGCTAATGTGGTATCCGATGTCTTAAGTCGTAAAGGCCAGAGTGCCAATACACCAATATCAAGTGATCAATCGAAATTGTGCAAGGAGTTTCAAAAGTTGAAATTAGAAGTGGTTTCACAAGGATTTATAGCTGCTTTGGAAGTTAAGCCAATGCTTGAAGATCAGATCAGAGTGGGTCGGAAGGATGAAGGCTTAACTGAGGATTTTACCGTGGATGACCAAGGAACCACACAGTTTAAAGGTTGAATCTATGTATCGAACAAGAAAGAGCTTAAGCAGTTGATTCTAGAAGCAGTTAATGATTCTAAAGTATTCAATTCCTCCAAAAAGGTGTTAAGATATATCAAGGTCTTAAGGAAGGGATTTGATAGCCTAAAATGAAGCGTGAAGTTACTGAAAATATCGCTTTGTGTGATGTGTGTTAGAGAATAAAAGTAATGCATCATAGATCAGCAAGTGTGTTACAGCCGGTGCAGAGCTCTGAGTGGAAGTAAGAGGCAAATCAGTAATGAGATACCTAGAGTTGAGAATGGTCGAGAATCCAGAAGTGATATGTTGAGAGCTTGTGCATTAGCTTATGCTACACTTGGGATAAATGTTTGCCGTATGTAGAATTCAGTTACAATAATAGTTATCAAGCTAGCGTGCAGATGTCACCGTCGAGGTGTTGTATGGACGTTCCTGTCGTACTCCGTTGAATTGGAGTGAGACAAGATATCGTATGGTATTGGACCTGATATTCTCAAGGAAGCCGAAGAGCGAGTTGCTATGATTAGAGAGAGGTCGAAGGTAGCTCAGTTAAGGAAAAAGAGCTACGCTGATGACCGTCGTCAAGATTCGAGGTTCGAGCCAGAAAATTTTGTGTATCTCAGAGTTCGCCCTCTGAAAAGTGTCGAAAGGTTTCACGCTAAGGGGAAGCTTGCGTCAAGATGTGTTGGTCCGTTCAAAATTTTGAGCTATCAAGGAGAGATTGCTTATCAGTTAGAGTTGCCGCAGTCAATGGTAGGAAGTGCATGATGTGTTCTATGTGTCACGGTTTAAGAGATGTCTCAGAGTGCCAGCAGAACAAACCCCGTTGGACGCAATAGAGCTGCAGGAAGATTTGACTTACAAGGAGCAGCCAGTCAAAATTTTGGATGTTATAGAACGCGAGACTAGGGACAAGTCTATTCGCTTCTGCAGAGTTCAACAGAGCAATCATTCAGAGAATGAAGCAACATGGGAGCATGAAGACGATGTGAAGTCAGAATTTCCGAACCTATTCTCTAGTTAGCCCTGAATCTCGGTGTCGAGATTCTGTTAAGGGGAGAGGTTTGTAACATCCCAAAATCTGCTCAAAAATTATTTTATTACTTAAATGTGCATTTATGATTTTCTGGAATTTAATTGGATTTTTCTGGATTTATTTGAATTAATTTTAAATTAAGAATATTGACCATTTGTTCAAATCTATTTAAATTTATGCAAAGTTAAAATAAAGTTTTGCCAAAAATATTTTATTTAAGTCCAGAATGTCTCAAAGTATTTTTGGGCTTTTTCCTGGATTTATCCTGATAATTTATTTGCCTAAAACTAATTAAATGAATTTCTGGAATTGTTTTAAATCAAAAATCGTTTTAAAAGCGGGTGAACGATGGCGGGCGACCCACGCCGTGCGGCCAGACATAGCGTGGCCCAAATTTCTCTCTCGAAACCCTAGCCGATCCACGGTAGTTGATTCAAGCGACGGGCCAGATTAGATCGCATCGAGTGGATCCGGTCCGTTCATCGTGCCACGTGGACAGTTCCCGTATGTTGTCTACGAGCGGGACTCAGGCGCTGCTGCCGTGTCCGAGAAGGACACCGCCGCCGCGTCGGTTGGGATTCCTAGCGCCGTACGCGGCCGTCGAGGGCTATTTAAGGGGGCCGCAGCTTTCCGGAGGATGGTCTTTGCGTGCCGCAGCGATTGATCGGAGTCGTTCCGTGAGAACCCTCGTAGATCGCGCCTGGGAGCTCACCGTGGGTTGTTGCACGCGCCGCCGCTCGTTTCGTTCCTTTCCGCCGTGGTTTAGCCGTTTCTCGTTGCTTGGGATCCGGATCCGAGACCGCTTGTTGTGACGCGTCGGTGCGAGGAAGCAGCGTCGTCGTTTCGTCGCCGGAACGCCATCGCCAAGGTCATCGCCTCCATGTCCGGTGGAGCTACGCCGCCGCACCGCCATCGCCGTGTTGAAGCTTCGGGAGCCATCAGATCTCTGGTGAAGGGTTGAGATTGTGCCACGTCGCCGCGTGAACAGTGAACCTCTCCGGTAAGCGCTAGCCGTTAGATCAGCGTTGGCGGTCAGGATTTAGGCACGTAAGCCCGGATCTGTAGCCGTTAGATGCGTTATGTGCGGTAGATTTTGCGCCGCAGAGAGGGACCAATCGGGTTGCGACGCGTGTCGGCGCGTAATGCGAGGCGCCGTGGACTCTGTCCACGGTGGACCGGAGGAGGTCCCGTTGACCGTGTCTATGGACCGGAACAAGTGTCGGTGTCTGATTGGTCCGGGCTTTTGCTGACGTCACGCTTGCGCAATAAACCTGTTTTCAATTTAAAAATAATTCTGTTAATTCTGAGTTTCTAATTTCTGCAATTTCAGTATTTATCCAAACTTCAAAAGTTTATAACTTTTGCATTTTAACTCGGATTTGAGTGATTCAAATTTCTAAAAATTTGTAAAATTGAGATCTATTTAATGGTGAATTTTAATTGATTTTTGGAGTTCATTTGTTCTCTGTTTTGGTATTTATTTACTTTTCTCCTTCGGTACACGTAGACGTTGAATTGTGCGACGCTTCGGAGGAAGATTCAACAATTCAAGATCAAGATGCAGCAACTCAAGAGCAAGCTTCAGATCAAGATCAGGACCTATTCCAAGGCAAGTTGTGCTTTGATCATGTTGAACCCATGTATATAAAATTGCTATATTTGTTTTACCCTATTGCATATTATTTCAAGTATACAATTGTTTCAAATTAAATTAGGACTTAGCTAATATACCATATGATCTATACCCTACCTGGTCATTGTATGCCATAATCTATTGTCACCCTAGATTGGTTCATTATAGTTGGTTAGTAATGATAATCAACATGGGATGGTTAGTCCGTATTTGTTGCTTAGCCATGCCACGTCATCACATGTGTCATAATCATTGATAATTAATCTTGACTAATGGAATATGGAACAGTTATGAACTTGTGTGTCATGTGAGATCACACGATGAGATTGAGTTGTTGTGGCGAGTCATGTCACGCAACGATGTTGAATTGTTGATGGCACGTGGTGCTTGGTATTCAACTTGGGTGATAATCACTTAGATTGGGGCAAGTGACAAGGTGCGAGTATGCCAAGGTGGGCCCGATGGGCAGAGGGTATGTGGATGTCTTGCCTTGATCACTCTAAGGACTTAACCTTGCAAGCCTTTGACCTGAGTCAATCATGCAACCACATGTCTGGTATGGGCCAGCCTAGCTGATTAATTTGCAATGTCTTAATTTTGGTACTATCTTGGTGGTGTGAGTTCGAGTTATGGAGTAATTCACATGGCGCAAGAGGGGGCCCTGTTGTGGTTTTGGACCCACGGTGTTGAAACCTTAGCGGGTAATCTTGGATTAAGCCAGAGCATTGTAAAGGCTTTGTCATGATCTTTCCGCCGACACACCAAAGGATGTGTGTTAACCCGGAAGGCACCAAGAGACGATCATGTCACGTGGGTAAAGTGCATAACATCTGCAGAGTGTGAAACTATTCGAATAGCCGTGCTCGCGGTATTGAGCAATGCTCGGGAATTACAGTTAAGGGTTAGTTTAATTAAATGGTAAACTTGGTTGGGATGGCAGGATTGCCATATGGAAGGTTGGAACTTGATTTAGGATTGGAAAACTTGGTTTACTTGAGAAATGCTGAACCTATCTATTACTAATATTTGTTTTACAGTCTTTGCAATCTATTTATTATATTTATTCATAAATGCTGCTTTGTTGCAAAATAGCCATGATATCCTATCCTTTGGAATAAACCTTGCATATAGCTATGTTAGAATTGCATTCTGTGCACAACTTGTTGAGTGCTTTAAGTACTCACCCTTGCCAACAATAACATCACCAGTTGAAGAGTCTACATCAATGCCGAAGGAAAGATTCCAGGAGGAGACGAATGTTTAGGGGCAAGCCTTGTCGATTGCTGTGGTATCTTGAGGGTTGTCTACGTTTTCAATCATTGCAGCTTTAATATGTTATTCAGCCTTGCAAGGCATAGTCATGTAAGTTGACCATAAGGTCATTCAACTAGTAGTATATAATATATGATGTCTTTCATAATATTTCCGTTGTGTATGATTGTGATATTTACTGATGTTAAGCCTGTGTGCACTAGTGTGATCCTGGACTAGTGCAGTATACACAGAGGGTCCGAGTTTGCATATTCGGGTCCCGACAAGTATTTTGGCAGAAATTTTATTTGCGACTATTCACCCCCCTCTGTTCGCCATCTCGGTCCTTCAATTGGTATCAGAGCCGGTTTTGCTCTTCCATAGATCTTGACCGGTCTCAAGAGCCATGGCGACGGACAAATATTCCACCAAGCCTCCCATCTTTAATGGAGTTGATTTTCCTTTTGGAAGTCCGGATGGAGTCATACATCACGCCGGGGTTACGATATGGCGAAGGTGAAAATCCGTATGAGGTTCTGCTAATGAAAATGTCACAGCCATCAATATGGTTGACGTTGAGGCGAATGCTAAGGCAAGGAACATTCTCATACAAGGTCTTAGCCGCGGTGAGTATGATAGGATTTCTCACCTTCGCTCCACTCACGAGATTTGGGTAACCCTCGATGCTTACCATGAGGGCTCTACTCAAATCAAGGCGTGAGGCAGACCAGTTCAAGCGCGAGTACAACAAATTTGATCAACGCTACCGTGAGAGTCTCGGCGAGTGTTTTGGTCGGTTTACAAAGATTTTGAGCGACCTCCGAGCAGTTGGTTGCATATACCCTGACTCGGACAATGCTCGGCATTTCTTGACCGCACTCGACCTTCGGGTTTGGGAGATGAAGGTGACCACCATCAAGGACACCACCAACTTATCGACTCTGACTCTAGACGGGCTTTATTCCCATCTCAAGACTCATGAGATCTATGTCGTCTCTCGGAAGACGAAATCTCAGTCGATGGCTTTGGTCACCGATCCCATTGGATCTTCTTCTTCTGATCCTTCTATTGGTTTCTCTCTTTCCGCCCTTTGCGAGCTAAGCGATGACCAACTGGAAAAATTTCCAGAAAATGAGTTTGCTATTCTCGCTCGTAAGTTTTCTCATGCATACAAGAGGGTGAGAGAGAGGAAGAGAGGTGGCATGATCACCTGCTTCGAGTGTGGTGGCCCCAACCACATTCGGGCGAACTGTCCCAAGCTGGAGAAGGGCAAGAACGACGTTGGCGGTTCGGGCAAGAACGACTACACCGACAAGAACCACAACAAGAAGCCTCCAGTACGTGAACCGGCGCACGAGAATAAGTACCGCAACTTCTCCAAAAACAAGAAGCTCTTCCACCGCGTCCTCGCCGCGCTTGATGACATCAACCTTTCCGAAACGGAGACATGGAGCGACGAGGGCGAGGATGATCCGCAAGAGAAGAAGGGCAGCGACGACTTCTCCGACATGTGCTTCATGGCCGACACCAACGATATCAGCGACTCCGAGCTCTACAGCGACTCAGATCAGGTACCCTCCTATGACCAGCTCAACGATGCTTTCTGCAAATTAGGAAAATTTCATGCTAGAGCTAAAGCTAGGTGTACGGAGCTTGAGAAGGAAGTAGGTACCTTGACTCGGGAGTTGGCTTCACTTAGATCTTCTCCCTCCCGAGTCACTGATGATTGCTCTTTGTGTGATGCTATTCTTGTGGAGTTGGAGAACCTAAGGACCATACATGATAGTGTGCTTGCTGAACTTGATGGTCTTATGTTGAAGAATGCTAGCACTAGTTCTGTTGATGCTATTCCTGTTGAGTCTAGTTTTCTTCATGCTCACTCCACTCCATCATGTGCTAATTGCCCTAAATTACTTGCCGAGATTGATGCCATGAGCGAACACCTTAGAAAGCTTTCTGCTAGAAATGATGAACTTGAATTGCATGCTTCTAAGGACCTAGTCAGCTCATGTGAGGGCTGTAGGCAACTAAAACTTGACAATGATGCTTTGAATGTCAAGTGTGATCAACTTGCTAAGGACTTACTAGTTAAGTCAAAACACATTGCTTGGTTGTGTGTTGGGGTTAAGGGTGATGTGGATCAAATCCATGTCGAGCTTAAGAAGAAGTTAAAAGACCAAACCCTTAGGATTAGAGATGCTCCTTGCGTTTCTTGTGAGGCCCTCAAGATTGAGGCAGCCGTGCTAAGGGAACAAAAAGCACGTGCTGAGAGATCTTCTCTTTCTGGTTCTTCTTCTTCCTCTCCTTCCCCCTGTTCTTCTTGTGCTTCTTTCTTCCGAGATTGCCAGTATCTTATGAGCACTCTCGAGAAGTTTGTTGGAGGCAAGAAGAAACTCAATCTTATTCTAGACCAATCCAAGATTAGTAGATTCAATCAAGGTCTAGGATTTGATCCCTTGGAGCACGCTCTGGCGCATCCTCCCACCATTGTGCGTGGCTCCAAGAGTGGTGAGATTGTGGTAGCTCCCAAAGTGAGTACCACCGTGTTTAGGTCATTGGGGTTGTCCATAGGACTTCGACCGAAAGGTGTTACTCTATTGCTTCGCCTCTAGCAAGGCGAAGTACACATGCACCTTCCGTAAGAAGGATGGTCACCTAGTAGATTTACGCTTGAGCGCGCCAAGATCACTCGGCGTGGCGTGTTGTTTGCTCTTAGGGTATTCTGAGGTCATCCCGGACTTTGTGTGCTCCTAAGATACACCTGGTTCTAGACGAGTTAGAGAGTCGCTGTTTTTGGGCAACGTCCGTGACTTGGTTTTCATGCTAGTTCTTGAGTTTTAGTCCCGAGCTGTTCGTAGTCGATCTTTTCGCCGTCCTCTTGATATTCCTCGTTTTCCCATCGAGGTAGATATCACGTGGCGTGAGGTGTTTTCCGGTAGGAGATCCAGCACCTTCTTGGGATGGTCCGATTTTTGCACCACGGCGTGCCAACCCGCTTTGACTCCTAGATTATCTACGAGTTGCTCCCGATCGTGTGAGAGTTGGCGTCAGAGAGACACTCGAGTCGATCTTCTTGTGTGGTGGTACTGAGGTGTCGTATGGTTGATATTTGGGTTCCTAAGTCTTCACTCTATCCCAAGATCGAGTCATCTTTCTCTCTTGTGTCTTGATCAGTTCATCGGATGGGGAAGGGCGATGTTTGGATTGTTGACTCCGGTTGTTCTCGTCATATGACCGGAGATTCTCGTTGGTTCTCTTCCCTAGTCCGAGCCCCCGGTGATGAGTTAATCACTTTTGGGGATGCATCTTCAGGTAGAGTCATTACTAAAGGTACCATCTGCATTAACCAAAATTTCATTCTTAAAGATGTTGCCTTCGTAAGTAAGTCGCAATACAATCGCTCTCTGTTTCTCGACTTATCGATGACTCTTTCGAGGTAAGCTTCAAGAGTAATGCCTGTAGAATTCTTGATTCATCAGGAGGGTTAGTTTGCGGGATTTCTAGATTTGGGAGAGTCTTTCGTGCTGATTTTTCTGCTTCTTCTGGATACTCTCTTTGATGTTTGATTGCTTCTAAGTCCCGTGATCTCTCCTTCTGGCATAGGAGACTTGGTCACATTGGTTTTGATCATTTGACCCGAGTTAGCAGCCACGATCTCATTCGGGGTTTGCCCAAACTCAAGATGGTCAAAAACTTAGTTTGCTCTCCTTGCCGACATGGCAAGATGGTTACTGATTCTCATCCTCCATTCACCGTAGTGATGACTGATGCACCAGGACAGCTTTTACATATGGACAATTTGTTGGTCCAAATAGAGTGCGATCGGCAGGAGGAAGTGGTATGTTCTTGTCATCGTTGATGATTTTTCTAGATACTCTTGGGTATTCTTCATGGCCTCGAAGGATGAGACTTTTTCTCACTTCATGGGTTTGTTCAGTAGGTTGTCTATTGAGCTCCCAAGTGCATTACGAGCTATACGTAGTGATAATGGCACGGAGTTCAAGAATTCCTACTTTCAGAGTTTCTTTGTGGAGTCTGGTTTAGAGCATCGCTTCTCTTCTCCCTCGCCCCTCGTGAGAATGGCGTAGTGGAAAGGAAGAACAGGACCTTGGTTGAGATGGCGGGACGATGCTAGGCAGTCTGATACTCCTAGGAAGTTTTGGGTGAGGCTATAGCTCTTGCTTGCCATGTTTCTAATCGCGTGTTTTTGAGAGCACATCCGCATCGCACTTCTTATGAGTTGAGGTATGGGCGAAAGCCCAGTGTGTCTCATTTTCGCGTTTTGGTTGCAAGTGTTTTATCTTGAAGTCCGTAACCTAGATAAGTTTGAGTCTCGCTCTTCGATGGTATCTTTCTAGGTTACTCGACTTCTTCTCGTAGCTATAGGTGCAGGTGTTGATGCGCATAGGATCATAGAGACCTGTGATGTGACCTTTGATTAGGCTAGCACAGGAGTTAGACCTGATGTTTCAGGCTCTTCTTATCCCTCCGAGACCATCTTTGTAGAAGATGAGGATGATGAAGATGATGGTGTTCCACCGGATCCAGTTCCCTCTACACCTAAGGTGCCTCCTGTTTCTATTTACGCACCTCGGGAGATCGGCCCTTGCCTTGAGCTCTCCTTGAGTGGCTCTGCTCCTACCTCTTACATGCATGAGGTAGAGGCCACTTCTGCTTCTGGTCCTCCCCGACATATCCAGAAAGCTCATCCACCTAATCAGATCATTGGTGATCTGTTTGAGCGGGTCACTCGCTCGAAATTAGGTTTGTCTAGTTTCTGCCTCCACTCTGCCTTCGTTGCGTCCTTTGAGCCGAAGGATGTTTCTCATGCATTATCCGATGAATCGTGGATTAATGCTATGCATGAGAAACTTGAGAACTTTGAGAGGAACAAGGTATGGCAGCTTGTTGAGCCCCCATCTGGTCATAATGTCATTGGGACCAAGTGGGTGTTCAAAAACAAGCAGAGTGAGGATGGGGTTGTCATTCGCAACAAGGCTAGGCTAGTTGCACAGGGCTTTTCTCAGGTTGAGGGTCTTGACTTTGAGGAGACATTTGCCCCTGTAACTAGACTAGAGGCTATTAGGATCCTGCTTGCATTCTCTGCATCCCAGGGCTTCAAGCTCTATCAAATGGATGTTAAGAGTGCATTCATCAATGGCTATATTGAGGAAGAGGTTTATGTCAAACAACCTCCAGGATTCGAGAACCCCAAGTTTCCGAGTCATGTATACAAGCTCTCCAAAGCTTTGTATGGACTCAAGCAGGCCCCCAGAGCATGGTATGAGAGGCTCAAGTCTTATCTTCTCAGCCATGACTTCAAAATGGGCATAGTAGACAAAACTCATTCATCGGACACCATGAGTCTCATTTTCTTCTTGTCCGTTTATGTGGGCGATATCATTTTGGTGGCTCATCTCATTCGCTTGTGTCTCGCTTTTACGAGGTGATGAGCCTGAGTTTGAGATGAGTATGATGGGCGAGTTGAGCTACTTTCTTGGCTTCCAAATCAAGCAGACTCGGGAGGGTACTTTCTTGCATCAAGGCAAGTATACCCGTGACCTCCTAAGGCGCTTCGATATGTCTGATGGGAAGACGGTGATGACTCCTATGGCCACCACTGCTGTCCTCGAGCCCGATGAGGATGGTGAGCCTGTTGATCAAAAGGAGTTTCGGAGCATGATCGGCTCCCTCTTGTACCTCACTGCTTTGAGGCCGGACATACATTTCGCTGTGTGTCTGTGCGCTCGATTTCAAGCTTCTCCTCGCGCCTCTCATCGCCAGGCGGTCAAGCGCATCTTTAAGTACCTTCGTGGTACCACTGATTATGGTATTTGGTACTCTTCGTCTTCTTGTCTATCTCTTAGAGCCTTTTCCGATGCCGACTTTCTTTGGTCAGAGGATAGATAGGAAGAGCACTTCTGCACTTGCCAATTCATTGGCACTTCTCTTGTTTCTTGGTCATCTAGGAAGCGATGCAGGGTTGCACACCCACCACCGAGGCCGAGTATGTTCTTTGCAACCGATTCTTTGTGAGCAGTGCTCTGGATGAGATCGACCTTACGGGACTATGGGTTAGAGATAGAGAGTGTGCCACTTTTCTGTGACAACACTTCAGCTATTTGCATTGCTAAAAACCCAGTGCAACATTCCCGGACCAAACACATTGATATTAGATATCACTTCCTTAGAGACCATGTGGAGAAGGGAGATATCGCGCTTTAGTTCGTAGAGAGTGACCTTCAATTAGCCGATATCTTCACCAAGCGTTTGGATAGCTCCAGATTTGTTGCCTTGAGGAGTGAGCTTGGAGTCGTGAGCCCTTACGGCCTTTCGTGAGGGGGAGCTGGTTTGTATATTATGTATTATATGTTTTCTTCCAGCTTTTCTTTTCTTTGTATTTCTTTTGGGTGACTTTGGGCTTGTTTTCTTGAGTTGAGTTCACTCACTTAGACTTCTGGCATGCCTTCCATGGACCTCTTATCTTATGCTTTAGGTTGCTATCATGTGTGATTAGCTGTTCTCTCTTCTCTCTATGTTGAGTTCCCTCACGCCTTATAAGTCTAGCGGTATTGGGCCTCCAGGTAGACAGGTGCAGTGTGCACTCCTTAGTTGGGATCTAGAGTCAGCTTCCCTATGTTAGTCACTGGGAAGGTAAGAACGAGTCTAAGCCCTAGTGAGTCTCTTATATCCTTTCTATGCTCTATAGCCATCCAGTTTTGCAGTTTCTCGACTTCTTCTCCTCATTCTGCTTTTTCTCGTTATTATTGAGTTCATTCGGTTTTCTTTGTGCCTAATCTTGATAATAACTCAACTTTAACCAGATTTGAGCTTAAAATTGATTCATTTGTTGAGGGGGAGTTTGAGAATCTATTCGTGCATTACATATAGACTGCATTTCCTGTTTAATGAGCTTTGTCTATTATGCAATTGATATCTTCTTAATGCTATACACCATACTGCATCATTTGAAGAAAATCACTAGCTTAGGTATGTCCAAGTTCATTTAACTTGCTAAGCTTAAAAATGAAATAAGCCTTAAATGAAAAACTTGATGAAACTGTTGCTTTTACTTGCTAGGTTTCTTCTCTAGAGGTTTGTGCCATAATTTGAGAAATTTTGGAGTTCTCTAGAGTCCCTATAGCAACTTGGGTGAAACTAGTTTGATCCATGCTAGAGTCCTTCAATTGCTCATGAATCATTGTGCTAAAAATGAAAATTAAACAAAATTGACTCTTCTTGTGCACATACGACTCAACACCTTGCATTCACAAGACCGCTTCCCATTGCACTTGGGATGAACTTGGAATACATCGTGTTTGACCTAGACCATCCTCTTAAGAGTTCATCTTGAGATGGTCGCATATGGCTTGAGTCAATTGGTTGTCAAAAGAAAATGCAAATAAATTAAAAACAAAGACATATGTGGGTAAAGAATGCAAATAATGTCAAACATTTGCACCGCTCTATGTCTTGTCTGATGATAAATCAAAATTTGCATTAAGTGATAAATGAGCCCGAAGGACCATGTATGCTCTTCTAGATTCCCCAAAGTGTTGAGTAGGTTGAACTCTAGGTTTTCCTTTTGATCCTTAGAGTGGCTATTCTTCTATTTTTGAAACTAAAGCTAAGTGTTGCACTTGTCAAATCTTGCTAAAAATGAAATATTCAAAACTAAGCTCGTATTTGCACTTGGACATGTCTTAGTTTAGTCATCTTCTGAAATTGACAAGCTTGGTGTAATATCCTTCCATTTTGATCAATTGGATAATCTTCAAAGCTCTTTCGATTGCATTTCATGCATACATAAAAAAAATTGATGCCTATATTGCCAAAAGGGGGATAAAACGTAGAAAAGGCATCACTAAAAAGATAAAAATGTGAATGCTTATTTGGTTATTATGATCTTTGTAAAACTATGCTACTACTTCTGTTGGATCATAATCTCATAATCACATTTGACATGTTTAGTTGGATTTTAGATTTTTTGTTGAAAACTTACTCTTTCTTAAATTTAACTCTAAATCTAAATTCCTCTTCGTCAACTTGGTCATGGTTCTAATTTCTATCTTTGGACCAAGTTTGGCTTTGCAATCAAATTGCTTTCTTCTTCTCTCATTCAAACTCAAATTTATGCCTTTTGTGTGGTTTGTCAATATACTCATCAAGGGGGAGATTGATGGACCATGTGGAGGTCCATCCATGTTTGTGATGAGTATTTGACTTTATTTGAGCAAGGTGTGCTCAAGTTTGAGTTTGATTTGGATTGATTTTCAAAATGAAGCAATTTGAGTTGTCTCTGCCAGGAGTGGAAGTACCGATCGTATGGACACGGTAGTGATGAGTTGGATGGTTTATATTGCATATCATTGTGGGCATTGCTATGTGAAAGGTTTTTTCCTTGTCTTTGATGGTTGCAGGACGACGGTGCTAGGTCATGGTGAGGCGAAGGATGACCGGGACTAGGCGAGGAGCGTCGGAGGTCCAGACGGTTGGGAGATCACCGGAAGATGATCGGAGATGGAGTCCGGGCAAGTCAAGAAGACAAGGAAAGGAGTTGATGCTATCTAGATGCCGCGTGGATCAATGAGGGCCGTCGGATTGAGGTCTAGTTGATAGGTTAGCGGGTCTAGGTAGTATGCTTTGAAAACCATGCAAGAAAACCCGATATGTGTGTGGGTTTTGGGTTAGCCCTTGCATGGCTGTGTATGTGGGTTAATCCTAACCCTTAGATGAGTGCTCTAGGGTTGAGGGATTCATCCAAGGGTGGTAGGTGGCCCAAGAGTAGTATAAATAGGGGTGGAGGGGTAGCCTCCTTCCCTTGAAGGTTGAGGTTTGTGAATGCTCCTTTGGGCTTTGCCCACATGAAAGTGAGGCTTTGTAACCTCTCCTTCCAGAAATGAAAGTTTTATCCATCCACCTCTGAATTTATTTTGCGCATTTACATTATGTCTTTACTTTACGCAATTTAAATTCAGCATTTACTTTCCATAATTACATTCTCGCAATTTACTTTCATGTAATTTGGATTTGCCTCCCCTCCTTCTAAATGCTGCTGATCTTGGATGTTTTGAGTGTGTTCATATGGTTTTACATCTCTTTTGCACTCTTGGATTGAGTAGAGAACATCTTTTCTTTCAAGTTCCAACTTTGTTCAGAACTTGTTCTTCGCGCAGCAGTCAGTGTTTGATTTCTATAAAAATTTAAAAAAATCTTTTTCAAATGATTCTTGTGGAAGAGGTGCAGGCCTCGGACCTCCACTTGCAGAAAAATTTTGGAGTTCACTTGTTGCACCATTTGGGCGCCATGAGATGAAAACCGAGCCCCAAACTTTCTGCTCGAAGTTCTTGACCAAACTGTGTTCTTAGATTTTTCCTGTTTTTTCTGTAAGGCTGTTTGAGGAGAAATTTGTTGGAGTTCTTCATGACTCTGATGCTCATAGGGAGAAAAAGTCTCAAAATTTTGTGAGCTGCATAAACCCACCAACCTCCTGTGCAAATTGAGGACAAGTTCTGAAAATTCTGCTTTTGCTTTTCTGAAAGTGACTTTTGTGATTTGAATTGATGTCCTTTCTAAAAGCAAGAGATTGAATTGATTCCTCTTTATCTTGGACATTAGACAACCAGTATTGTGACTCAAAAATCCCCACATATTTTTTGGTACTTATCCATGCAAGCTTGGGGTACACATAGTTGTCTAGTTTTTCAGGTTTTTCACGATTTCCTTTGAGCGATCTTGTCGAGGTTTTTGTTGGAGTATTTTGGGGGAAATTTTATTTGTGACCATTCACCCCCCTCTGTTCGCCATCTCGGTCCTTCAAAAAGCTTACCGCTCGGGAGATCAATGCGGTGGAATCAGCAACCCCCCAGTATCTAAAGTGGTCCAAAGTCCCGATCACTTTCAACCGCTCGGATCACCCCAACCGAGTTCTACATCCGGGTAAGTACCCTGTAGTGCTCGACCCTGTTATTCGCAATGTAAAGCTCAAGAAAGTATTGATTGATGGAGGGAGTGGACTCAACGTCTTGTTCGCCAAAACATTCGACGACATGAACGTCCCCCGCTCCGAGCTAAGGCTGAGTCACAGCCGTTCCACGGAGTGATCCCTGGGGCGTCTTTGTTTCCACTCGGGCAGATTGCTTTGCCTGTCACCTTCGGTACCAAAGACAACTATCGGACCGAAGATATAGATTTTGAGGTAGCGGATTTCGAGACAGCGTATCACGCTATCTTGGGAAGACCCGGCCTGGCTCGGTTCATGGCCATCCCGCACTACACCTATCTGATGATGAAGATGCCGGGACCCAAAAGCGTCATCACAGTTCGCAGCGATGTCAAGCGATCTCTGGAATGCGACCGAGAGAACTATGAACTTGCTGAGCTGCAAGAGGTAATCGCCGAGGGGAACGACACCCCCGATCTTGGTTTCACCGATGTCAAAAAAACCTCTGTTAATGTACGCGGCAACGACTCACGTAGTTAGCGCTGTGATCATCGTAGAAAGGGAGGAGCCGGGTCACGTGCAGAAGATCCAACATCCGGTCTACTTCGTCAGCGAGGTCCTGAGTGAATCTAAGGTGCGGCCCACAAGTGCAGAAATTATTATACGCCGTACTTCTTACATCTCGCAAACTCAAGCACTACTTCCAAGAGCATACTATTTCGGTGGTCACCTCCTTCCCAATAGGAGATATACTTCACAACCAGGAGGCCATTGGGAGAATTGCAAAGTGGGCAGTCGAGCTTGGAGCTTTTGACATCTTATTCAAGCCTCGCACAGCCATCAAGTCTCAAGCGCTCGCCGACTTCACTGCCGAGTGGACAGAACTTCAAAATCCGGCGGTCGTCAAGGAACTCGAGTATTGGACCATGTTCTTTGATGGTTCCCTCATGCTCAGCGGCGCGGGGGCTGGTATAGTGCTCATATCACCAAGTGGAGAACGGTTGAGGTACATTCTTCAAATACTTTTTCCCGCGTCGAACAACACTGCCGAGTACGAGGCACTCATCCATGGGCTCCGTATCGCCATATCGCTCGGTATCCGACGTTTGATGGTTCGCGGAGATTCAATGCTCGTGGACAATCAGGTGCAAAAAGAATGGTCCCGCATCGAACACAACATGGTTGCCTACTGCCAAGAGGTACGCAAGCTAGAAGGCAATTTGGACGGTTTGGAACTTGTTCATGTGCTCCGTCAGGAAAATGAGGCAGCCGACGAGCTAGCAAAGATGGGATCTGGCCGGACCACGGTGCCCGTGGGAGTATTCGTCGAAGAAATTCATAAGCCCACAATAAGCACTCGGCCAAAGCCGGACATCCCAGTGGAGAAAAACATAGAGGCAGAAGTCCTGATCATTACCCCCGATTGGATAGCTCCGTATCTGGACTATTTGACGAAGGATGAGCTACCTGAAGACCGCATGCAGGCCGATCGAATAATGCGCCGAAGCAAGAGCTATGTGGTGATCAAGGAAGAACTCTATCGCAAGAGCTCCTCTGGTGTACTACGACGGTGCATATCAGAGCAAGAAGGGAGAGATCTTCTCAAGGTAATCCACTCGGGAGTTTGTGGGAATCACGCGGCGTCATCAACCCTAGTCATCAAGGCTTATCGTCAGGGATTTTTCTGGCCGACTTCTGTCACTGATGCAGAAGACATCGTCCGGACATGCGAAGGATGTCAGTTCTTTGCACGACAGGTGAACAAACCAGCACAGGAACTGCAGACCATCCCAATCACCTGGCCGTTTGCGTTCTGGGGGCTTGACATGGTGGGACCTTTGAACATGGCTCAAGGTGGTTATATTCGTCTCTTCGTAGCCATCGATAAATTTACCAAATGGATTGAGGCCAAGCCAGTCGCCACAATCACAGCCGCAAAGGCCAAAGAGTTCTTCAATGAAATCGTGGTTAGGTTCGGTGTACCAAACCGAATCATCACGGATAACGGCACCCAATTCAGAGGTGGCATATTTCAAGACTGGTGCAGTGAACTCGGCATAAAAATTTGCTTCGCTTCAGTAGCACACCCCCGAAGTAATGGGCAGGTCGAGCGAGCCAACGGCATGGTGTTACAAGGCCTAAAGGCAAGGATTTTTTATCGTCTCAAACCATACGCCACTCGGTGGGTCAAAGAATTGCCTTCGGTACTCTGGGGGCTGCGAACTACTCCCAGCAGAGCAACCGAGCAGTCACCTTTCTTCCTGGTGTATGGCTCGGAGGTGGTCCTCCCCACCGAGTTAGAATTCGGATCTTCGCGGGTTCGGAGCTATGAAGAAGTCGCTTCGGAAGAAAGCCGGCTAGAAGACCTCGACCGACTGGAAGAAGCCAGGGACGTCGCGACAATTCAGTCAGCAAGATACCTTCAGGGCTTACGTCGCTATCACAGTCGCAATGCAAGGAGCCGCGCATTCTCCAAAGGAGATCTGGTCCTTAGAAAGAATCAGAAATGCGAGCATAAGCTCTCCCCAAGCTAGGAAGGCCCTTACGTCATCGATGAGGTGATACGTCCTGGGGCTTATAAGCTCAAGCGTGAAGACAGCACAATTATCAGCAATACCTGGAACATAGAACAGCTACGTCGTTTTTTCACTTGAACTTTGTAATTCAATTGTTTCTTTATTAATAAATGTTTGCTCTTAAAGTTGTTCTCGTATAATCTTCTCAAAAATTATGCATCTGAGTTGTTTGCTCCTACAAATTTTAAGACTCTGAGACATGCGTCATGAACCATGCCTCAGAGCCTGGGGGCTGGACTAGTCAGACATGATATGTCAAAACCACTCGGGCAAAGAAGCATACTTAAAGACAAAATGCAAGAACAAAGAAATACTTTCAATTATTTGTTTACAGGTCCAAGGTTTCCGCGACAGTCGAAGAAGCATCCTTAACTTCCTCCCAGAGTTCGGCTACCCGGTCTTCATCCACGTTACAGGCATAGCCATCTTTAATAGCCTTAAGATCTACTCGGGGATAAAGCGACTTGGTGATCGCCAGATCCTGGCTAGCGCCATTGGTCGCCGTTTCCTTCAAGAGTATCTTAAGCTCCTTGGGGGCTTCCTCCAGTTGGGAGATGACCTTTTCCCTGCTGAGCGGCCTCTCGCCTCCGGGATGAAGCAACCTCAGCAGCGGCTCAGAGGCCTCGTGAAACTTGGAGCAAGACGTTTCAAGGGCCTCAACCCTCTCTTTATAAGCGGCGTATTGCGCCCGCGTCTTGAACTTGTAGTCTGCAAGTAAAACTGATTATCAAGGAATGCCAAGAAGGCAACGAAGACAAGAGAGAGCCAAGCTGCTGAGCGTACCTTCTAACTCCTTCTCCGATTTCAATTTGGAGGCCTCCGAGACCTTTAGTTGCTCTTGAAGCTTTGCAACAGTGGAATCCCGAGCTGACACGGAGATAAGGAAATCAAAAGACCGGACGATTAAACAAGAGCACGGGGTGGTCCAGGAAATATTTACCTCGAAGGGAGCCAACAACGTCTAGCTTCTCCTGCCGTAGGGTTTTCTCCTCTTCCTGCAACGCCTCGACCTCCGACCGAAGAACTCGCAGCTCGGCTGCATGTCCAGCCTTGATCTGCTCCAAGTTGGCCAGATATTCCTGGCGCGTCCTGACCTCCGAGAGCATCTTCTGGAGGTATTCGGATTTCTTTTCAGAGCGTTCTCCCAATTTCTGTAACCATCGCAAGGGAAGGTGACAACATGCTAACCGGCACAAGCACGAAGGTGATAAGAGTAGTGAAAGTATTACCAGAGCCAGGCGAGCACAAGCGGTGGCATGACTGTAAAAGTCATTCCTTTCTTTCTCCTCCTCTGAGTCGTCCAGGAACTTCAAGCCGTCCTCCTCATCAACCCACGCGGTTTGCATTATGAGTTGGGGGCGAGCAGGAGTCGACGGAACCCGAGGAATCTCTTCAACCTCGAGGGATAGACGGGAGATGGGCTCTTGAGCAGCAGGACCCAATGTCGAAGCATGGGGTGTAAGTGAAGGCGGCTGGGGCTCGGGGGGCGCTCCTGTGTCCCCGGGCGAGGCCTCCTCAACCAAGACATGAACGTCCTGGGGCTCAGTTTCTTCAGGGGCCCCGGACGGTGTCTCGACAGGAACATCGTACGAAGGATTCCTATAAGAAGAACGATCAGTAAATAAGCCGGCAAAACGCGTCGAATAAGAGTCGATGGGGTATCAAACCTGTCGGACTTCTTTATTCTCATTGGGGGTTTCTTTCGGGTGGCAGAGCCACTCCCGGAGGGACCACTCGGGGCGCTACAAACTAGAACCCTGGGCTCTTCCCGACTGCCCGAGTCTCTTGGAATTGGACTCGGCTGTACCACGGGCTCGTGGGGAAGGGGAGCCGAAGGCACTGGGGCTCGTGCTAGCAGTTCCTGAATTTTGGGACCACCAGTCGGGCGCCGGGGCTTCGCGGGGTCCTTGGCAATCGCTTTCTTCCACTTCTTGGCGGCGGGGTCTCCGGCCGGGGAGCTCGCAGGTCGTTTAAAGGGAGCGCTCTTATGAACGGGTATCTCCGGGAGAGGCGCGTCATTGAAAAAAGCCAATCGATCCTGGAAAGGAGTGTTAAAACAGTTAAGAGTTATTCAGAGACTAATGTGGGAGTCTATCAGCTAAACTTTCTTACCTCAGGAGGAGGATTTGATGAAGTGAAGGACTTCGGGCATTTGGCGGTGGACATCTCAATGCTCGGGATGAAAAAGTCGCCTACCCGAGCATATACCTGCTACTTCGACACTGCTTTGGGCAGTTCCCGGGTCGGATCGTCCTTTCCTTCAAATGCGTATCCCAGATGGACTCGCACCTTCAGAGGTTGTATCCGGTGAGCAACAAAATGAAGGGTCAGACCAACTCCCGTGAGACCATCTTCCTTTAATTTGTCGATTAGCACCAAGAGGTCTTGCACCTGATCCATATTGCTAGCATTGGGAGCAGATACCCAAGAAAGGGACACCTTAGGTCGGCGCTCGACAAAAGAGGGGAGGGAAGGATCGGGACTGGCACAGTAGAACCACTCCTGGTGCTAGCCTTTATTGGAAATTTTGAAGGGAATAGCAAAGTAGTTTTTCTTCAACCCCTCCCATAGCTGAAATCCGGCTCCCCCAATTACCTTGGGGTCGCTCTTTGAGGGATAAGGTTTCAAAAGGTAAAAATGGCGAAAGAGATCGAAATGGGGGCGGATGCCCAAGAAAGCCTCACAGAGCTAAACGAAGAGGGAGATTTGCAGGATGGAATTGGGATTCAAGTTCACCAATTCAATGCCGTAGAAGAAGAGAAGCCTGCGAAGAAAGGCACAGGCAGGAAGGCCCAGCCCGCGTTGGAAGAAAGATTCAAAAACCACAACTTCTTCGAAACGAGGAGTGGGGAAGGATTCACCTGCAGCTGGTCGTGCAGAGATTAAAACCAGGGCTGGATGAACCTCGTCATCCACCATGGATTGCAACCGCTCTTCCATTGTCACCGAGGTGGTCCAATCTTGAGGCAAAGGCCACGAGGAGGTGTCTTTGGAAGAATGAGAAGACATTTTTGGAGGAAAAGATCAACGGCGACGCAAAGATGCAAGCACAACAGCGGTTAACCCTAGCGGCGGAGAAGTTGGAGAGATAAAGGAAGCAGAAGAGGCAGGGGTGCGCGATGGGAAAAATGAACTATCGGCTTAGTCTTTAAAGAGGGAAAAATTAGGTTTTCGCCGAATCGGCGGGAAAGAGATTGACCCTTCTCTATGCTTCGTAATGATTTGCTAGCCCGGCGTCCTGACATACAGAGCCAGTCATGGTTTGACCAAGTCGTATTTGGGACACGTTGCTCCCCATGATGGGATGCTTAACCACTTATCGAACTAAGCGAGACGTGGGTGTCCTCCAGTTTGGATTAAAAATATCTTCTTGTGATATGCCCCACGTTAGGTCGCTAGTTGGTTACCGCATGGCGGAATCATATATCACGAGTTGAGCCTGATAAGGCACGGTTCCAATGGTATGCCCCAAGATGGGTCGATAAGTTGTGCGTCGTAATAAACGAGTACGGATACCGTTCGGATAAACCTTCATATGTCCCAAGTCGGACCAGAGCTATATCCTACACCAGTCGAACATGGGTATCACTCGGCCAAGAGCCGCGTAAACATGATACGCTCCATGTTGAGCCTAAGCTATATCCTACACCAGTCGGATATGGGTGTCACTCGGCCAAGAGCCACGTATGTATGGTACGCTCCAAGTCGAGCCTAAGCTATATCCTACAGCAGTCGGATATGGGTATCACTCGGCCTAGAGCCATGTAAACATGATACGCTCCAAGTCGAGCCTAAGCTATATCTACACCAGTCGGATATAGGTATCACTCGGCCATGAGCCAAGAAAGTCCTGATACGCTCCAAGCTGAGCCTAAGCTATATCCTATAACAGTCGGGTATAGGTATCACTCGGCCTAGAGCCATGAGAGTATGATATGTCCCAAGTCGGACCAGAGCTATATCCTACAGCAGTCGGATATAGGTATCACTCGGCCAAGAGCCACGCAAATCCTAATATGTCCCAAGTCAGACCTAAGATATATCCTGCGACGATTGGATACGGATATCACCCGACCAAAGAGCCATGCAAGCTTCGATATACCCCAAGCTGGGTCTGAGCTATGTCAAATGACAATCATGGAAAACACTTAGTAAGGTATTTCTTTATTATATATAAATTCCCCAAGCATTATGTCTGGGAAAATATTTTCCTGATATGTGTGATACCCATATATGAAGTAAATGCGAGGATGTAAAGACATCAGAAGCCGAGGAGACTTAGAGTTAAGATGGTTCAGAAGCCAAAGAGGTTTTTGGAAAGTGAATTGACAAAAGAGTTCAAAAAAAATTTCAAAGACTATCCAGGGATATATTCGAGTCCTTCATAATCCCCTTGCTGCAAAGAAAAGCATTCAAATCAAAGAAGAGACCAGTCAGAGGTTTATGCTAGAAACCGAAAGAGCGGATCCAAGTTGAGTCCCAGGTAAAGATATAGCAATCGGATCATGAATCACTCGGGGGCTACTGTGGAATATATGAAACCAAATGTCTTCATAACCGTTCCAAAAGTGCCTAAGGGAGAGATAGGGCCGAGAGTAAGGCCCAAAGGATAAGTTTCGCGCCAAGCCTTGCTGCCGTACGGAAGGGGATACATCCTATAGACAGTTGAACATGTATTTAGATATAAAATATACGATTGTAATCCGAGTTGTTAACAGGGTAGATAAAGATGTAAACTCTATCCTGTAACCGATCGGAATCCCTTAACCAATCGGGACTCTGTAAACCGCCCCACCCCCATTATATAAGGGAGAGGGCGGGCAACAACAAAGAGATAGAGCACATTGAGCTATCTTAGATCCAAGAGATCCACATAATCCCAGCACACAGGACTAGGGTATTACCTCCTCCGTCGAGGGCCTGAACCTGTCTAACCCTTTGTCTTGTTTGACCTTCGAGTTTGAGATCTAGCGCTTGCCCCATAAATTTATTGCCGACTACAAAAGTCGACAGTTACCATCTTGTGCCACTATTGTAGAACCATGTGATGAATTGCATGCTTATAATTTTGATCATGTGGTGCTGATTACGCATAAGGAAGTGATAGCTAGAATATCCCCTGCCACTATTTTGTGCTATATCATGTTGAGTGAGCCTGTTAGCTTGAATTGTGCTATGGATAAGATTTCTGAAATTTCATCTCTTAAGTCTTTATCTAGCACCTATGCCTACTGTTTTAAATTCAATTTATTTGGAGATTATGGCATAGATGGCAAGTTTCTTATTTACAGAATATGCATTACTTGTGATAGACTTGCTAAATTGAAGCTTGCTATTTTGGGCAATCCTAGTTGTATGCAACAGCTTGTTTCATGTAAGGCACCATCAAATTTTCCTGATATGTGTGATACCCATAGCTTGCCACCTCATTGTTCGAATTTTAGTACATTGACATGTATTACAAATCAGCATGTCATTGTTGATAAGTGGAAGCCCAGTAAAATTGTGTCATAGTTGTTGGAATTGTTTGATATTGCTTGTTTACAATCTGGTTATATGAATAAGCTATGCTTGTTACCAAAACTTGTAGTTTTGCCCATCGATGTTATTGAACAAGGCTTACAAAACATGAGTATTCTTTATCTAAGGTCAGGGATAGATATGTGCTTTACTTATATTTGCAAATTAAGTTTCAAACTGAATCTTGTTAATATTTATGTTATATGCTTATAACCACAAATTGAGTTGCAAAATTCTAAGGAAAGGTGCTTTGCTTAAATCTGATTTCCTCATTTGTTGTTATGTAAATATCATTCCACGAACCCAAAAGAACAATGAAATATGCGATATATACATATATGTTGCGTACACGTTGTTCTTTTTGTTAGTTATTTCTTTTCCAGCTTGTCCAATACCGAGGATGGTTTTCCTTCAAGGAGGGGAGGAAGCATCGAAGAGTGCTAGCTTTCATCAAGCCATTGTATGCTGGAAAGAAATGTTGAGCTATATGGATATGAATAATTATCAGGTGAATCCTCTAAATTTCATTCTTGTCCTAAAAATATATAAAGAGTTGGAGCTACTATTTTATTTAATTAAATGCAGGACCCATATGAGGATGCTTTGTGTTGAGGATGAGATAAAAGGTGAGCTTAAGTTGAGGACGACTCAAATTCAAGAAGTGAAGGATGATGAGGACATCACTACTATGGATACGTCCACACCTTGTTGGACCAACTCCAACACGTCATCCATGGGCCAAGAAGATAGAGCTATCAAATATATCACGTTCTGGAATCCAATTCGGCCTCCAGATACTAGTCTAAAGTAAAATGAGCATAACTTTTGCATACGGAGTCCAATTGGAGAGTTCTTGTACTTGATTGAAAGTTTACAACAAGACCTTTCAAATGGATCTGGTCTCAGCCCTAGATTCATCGTGTATCAGCCGGAATCTTCGAAACAATAAGCTACACCACTGTTTTGGGCTGTTTTGGGCATTGTAAGCGTGAAGGGGCCCAAGCCCAAGTTGTGTGCGCCCCCCTGGCTGCACACAACCCTAGGACGACCCCCTCATGTCCCTCCCTCATAAAATCAGTAGCCAACGCCTTAGAATCTTGAGTTTTGTTTAGTTGTAGTTTTCCTTGGTGAAACTATTTGGTATTCTCTTGTTCGGCGAGATCAACAGCAATACCGTGCTTCGGAACCCCACATCAATACTTCAATTATATTTGCAATTTTAGATTGCTTTTGCTTTGTTCTTACTTGTTCTTCGATTGCTTGCAGGAATTGATCTTCGTGATCAAGTCAACCGGGTTTTGGCACGGTTGATAACAACTCGGAGTTTGGTTCAGCGATTGCTTGGCATCGGTCGTGTTTCGGTCGTAACCTGGATCGTGAGGGTCATCTCCACTAATCGATAGCCATCCATCTCACCGAAAGATCGGGCCTCCGTTAAACCTCATCACCCCCTTAACAAAATTCAACCCCGAATTCTTAGCACGTCAACTACACGATAACATAATCCACTAGAAAAATTAAATCACCTCCCATCACAACACATACCCAACATGGACAACTCTAGACACCTCTCACACATGTGACACTTCTATTCCCAAGTCATCTCTCACTTAGAAAAAATGACAACAAGCACCTTAACATACCTTAGCGTCCTACGCTTCAATACCTGCTTTGACTCCCCCTATATCTGCACTAGTCATGTCTCCAAGACAAGGTGTCTAGGCTCAAAAACCAACGGCTCTAATGATAGCTCGCGTTCGAAATTCTGCATGAACTTTCTCAATAAAGAAACACATTGCACCACCCGCAAGGATTCAAAATGATCCAAACGAAAGGCATTATCTCAAATCATACCACTACCAAAAACAGTCTGACGTAACTCAGACTAAACTTTCATTTGGCACTAAAGCATACGATACCTGTTTATCCCAATGATACTTCTCAAGTGAACATGGCACCGTCCTTTTAACTCCAACTCCAAATTCTGTCTTCATCTCATTCGCAAAACTCTACTTTCTACTCTCAACTTCTCTACCACGGTTTGTCGTACTCAATACAACCAGAACAACACGAGACACTTCACTCTAACACGCCTCTAAACCAATTCGCAACAAATCACTAATATCATCCACTTGAACATCCGGGTTTCCAAACTTGTACCCCCAGTAACCAAAACACATATTCCCATCTCTCTCAATTGATTGACCTTTTAACAAATGGACCACCACCATCGAAAGGAATAGCCCATTATGGCACAATTTCTTTTTCCACCACAATTCCACAATATAAAATTTTTACTCTATCTTCTTCCAGGCCTATCTCACACTAAGGGACAATTACCCACGAACAATGTTCAGAATAGAACATGTCACATTAGATTGTTAAACCTTAGCTACAACCAACACAAACAAATAATCAGACACACTACGGGAATGGTAATGTAATTACCAGCAACTTCTAAGTGGTCCACTATAAAAGCTTAATCAAGCACTTCCAAGAAACATATCAACTAAACTATCCTCCCAAGATGATCTGGACTGAGACACGCAAGAACCTCCAATACTTTCCACTTTTAACCCCTTTACGATCAACACCTCGCAAAAGCTAGGAGCTTAGGACGTTACCAACCCACACTCGGTTTCTCTTTCTAAGAAGGTCTCACCCCCACATTCTATCACTCAAAGAACAAGGTCAAAGAGTACAATCCCTTATTGTACCCGACAAAAACCAATGATCAATCATTTTCTTTTCCCATGCTAGAACGCAAAGGAACTCTCAATTCTCTTTAACAACATAAACCACTTTTATCACGTTAAAACCAAGGTTCTAACTCCACATAGGGGAGAAACTCGAGTTAAAAGAGAAACATCACATAAATCTTTTATAGATACAATTAACTTTTAACCAAAATAAATAATCTCACTTTTACCCAAAGCCAATCATTTTCGAAAGAGAAAATCAATCTTGGAATCAAACTACTTTCACGCAACAACCATCATTTCTCTCAAGAGAAAGGGAAACTCATTCCTAGCAAAACACTGCTTCACCAATGAAAATCACTTTTGAAACAATCAAGAAACATTTGAAATAAACCTAACTCTAGTCGAACTAGAGATACAAATATTTTCAATTAGAACTTCCAAACATTACATTATGTCCTATTGTTTCCTTAACTGGTAATACCAAAGATAACTCATTTTTGTACGCTAAAGAGCGCGATCCAATCATACACCCTTTGAGGGTAGATTCCACGATCATAGCTTATGCTAAATTTCTTAGCATAGACAAATGAGTGGCGTCGTTCAATGAAATAAAGCATTTGAAAATCCATGAACAGATTACTTCATAGTTATTCTTTATTTCATCCTCATTTTCAAACCTCAAACTTAACTCTGCAGTTTGGCAAAATTCCCACTAATCTGGGAAGATCTAATGCACATAATATAGAATGCCTTAGCAAAAGACATTCATCCAAAAGACCATACGAACAATTTTATCCATATACCTTTAAAAAAAGGTTCACCTCAAATCCTATCATCTCTAGTATTCTAATACGCTTACCATTAAAGGTTACAATACTCACAATTTGCACCTTGAGAAACTCCATCTAGATTTAACACAAATTACATAACCACTCTTCCTTTAATTACCTTCTCCAATAATTATAACCACGATTGCCAATACTATCATCAAACCTTAAACCAACTCTATCTCATGATTATCTACAAGGAGAAACATGTCATAATTTTAAGCACATTCAATCTGATAGTTAATTCAACAGAAGATAATGCATCAACATTTTCTTTTAGTCTACAAACCATAACAAAACATCAATCACACAACTTCTTATTCCAAGTTTAAGATATATCTTTTCAACTAAACTTTCAGCATGATCAAACACATATATTTCATACGACCCATAAGTCAACATCTCGAGAATCAAAACTTATTCGATCAATAATTGACTCCAACAATTAAGTATTATCTCCACGAGATATATTTCATAAGTATGGATCTAAGACAGTCATTCGTTAAGGATAAAATCATACACTATGACAATCCTTCTATACTTCCTCATTCTTTGATTACAACATTAAGTAAGTCATTCCGTTGATACACAATATTAAACTATCAATAAGCAACAAAGTCCAACAAACTCCAATAACTTACACCATCACATTGCCTAAAAACTTCATCAAACAGAAATTTCTATACCTTCTCAATCACGATTTGTTCTAGAATCAAGGGAACATGATTTCATACTTCCAATTATTTCAATAGTTCGCAGCGACACAAACAATTAATGACTCTAACAACATCCACTTTATGGTCATCTACCAACGCAATTAAATCTCTCTACCAACACCTTATATTAGAAAGACTTTAAATAATCAACCAATTTAATATAACAATATTAGTACTTTATATTATCTCAATGTTCTAACTACGCATCAAAGTTTAAAGTCGGTTTCAAAAAATCATAACTTTTAAACCACTTAACCAAATTTCGTGTTCTTGATCTCTAATGAAATTTAGGACAATAATTTACAACTTTTACAACATCTGAACCCTCTGGAAATAACCATACGTGCCCCCGAAACTCAATCTAAAATTCGCAGTTAGATCTGCTAGAGAACATAGATTACCCCATAAAGATTTTCCCCAAATCCAACCCAATCACAGCGCTGAAACAGGGAAAACCACAATGGCACCGCCCAAATACAGTACCGATATCACCATAAACAACCTAAAAGTGTATCATCTCCCGTATAATTGCTGGATCCACGAGGATTGTGATTCTTCCCCCTCAAAACGCACGATCTACGCCCCTCCTCGCAACCCGTCTCCACCAAGGCAGCATAGGGAAAGGGCTACACCGGGGGAAGTTAGGGGGAGCTGGGGAGGCAAGGGGGCAGCTGGAGGCAGGGGAGGCGCGGGGGGAAAGGGTGCTGGTGCAGGCAGGGCTGCGCAGGGAAGGAGGAAACCCTAGAGGCAGGGGAAGCAGGAGGTGCGACTGGAATGGGGGCAGCTGGGAGTTTGGGGAGGGGAGGCTAGGGTTTTAGGAGGTGGAACCCTCCCCCTCTTGGCCCAAACTAGGCCCACGACAAGAAGAATTCAGTCCATAACAGGAAAAATTCAGCCCACGATGGCCTAATTCTCTCTATTCTTTCCGAGATATTACAATGAAGCTTCCAATATATGATAAGAATAAAGGTTCAACAAATTTTCTGGAAGCCCATATACCTAAAATTCAATTTCTAGGCTTTAATATAAATTTTTAGAATTTATTGGTTATTTTTCATAATCACAAAAAACTTCAAGGTTCTTAGTACAAAATTTCCACGGCTGGCGACTATTAACCAAAACTTCGGGGGTTAAAATGCAATATTGCCTTCTTTTTTCCTTTTCGCTCAAAATTAAAACATATCGTGCGGCCCATTAATGGCGGTTGGCTAGGGTTTTAATTGGCGCGGCTGGCACGAGGAGGTTGTGAGCGCAGCACAGTGGTGTCCCCACGCATCGGGCACCGGTTGACGAGCATGGCGTAGCGACACTAGGGGCCACGGGCACAGCTGGCAACTAGGAGGCACGGTTGGCGCTTAGGCTAGCATTACCGAATGGGGGTGGAGCCGCGCTGCTTGCGTAGCCAACTAAATAGAACAACTATTATTTTTTAAGCAGTGCTTCAATACTTTCCCTCTCAATGCAAGTTGCACAAATCTTAAACCAAGCGAAGGGGCAAGTAATCATCTACCATTCATTCATACTTTAATATTTGTGGAACTGTCAAAAGGAAAAGAATGTAAGCACCTCTCTTTTTTTTTTAATGAACAATAACCAGTAAACCGTAATTTGCAGTCAGGTTAAACTAGTAATCTTGACAACTTGGGAAATTAATCTGCGTGATTAAAGGATTGCTCATATGCAATTAACTTATGTGTCACGAACTTACGTTTGGCTTCCAGTAGGTTAATCGGTTGATGCCAATTGAATTCGATGCATTGTAGATTGATACAAGCAAACGATCTCGATCGGCCTCCACGGAGCTTTACGCTGATAACGTGTACGAAAACGATGACGCTCGCTGTAGATCAACCACAATGCACAAACGAATAGCAAGCACAATCACAATAGAGCACACTAAATATAGGGAAGCAAAACTAAATTTATTAGATTGATTCTGTTGTACGAAGGGTACTATATTTATATTGGAAGCAAACAAGAGATAGATTCGGATTCACCCATAATGAGATTAATTAGAGTCCAAACGTATTTGAACAACTAGGATTGAGAGTCCAACTATATCTCAACATAGGCGAGCGTTATGCATGCGGTATCTTGACTAGGACTCAGAGTCCAACAATGTTTCTAACATAGGTGAGCATTATTCATGCGGTACATACGGTAATTAATACAGCTAATGCTCACATCTTGTTATTCAAGCACTTCGGGCTAACAGCTACCACTACGTCCAGCACTACCAAAACAAAGTCTGATTTTGCTCTTTCAATGCAACAGTTCTTTCCCAAAGAGCCCAGCAATGGCTCTCCCAGGGTCTTCTTGCTTCACCAGGGATTCTCCTACCAAAATCTACAGCATCAACAGGCACGCTCAGTTAGATTCAGTTCAAGGCATTCAAAGAATTAATAGATTTAGACATGACAAAGAAAGTAGTCCTTTCAGTAAATGTACCATTAATATAGTTAAGCATTTATATAATAACAAAAGGAATGTCATGCGGCTGTGTGATATTTCCATAGCACATATTTTGGATTTTGGGAGCCAAAACTTAAGTACATTGAATTTTATCAACAGAAAAAAACATGGAAATTGGAGGTAAACTGGCAAACGTGTAAACAGCACTGTTAGAGAAAAAAAGGAAATAAATATTAACTATTGAGTGATTCGACAGATGTTTACAAAGCTTTGTAAAAATCATGCTGGAACAGTTTTGACTAAGACACAAGCATTCAGAGAACTCACAGCAGAAACTCCAGCATTCTGCACATAAGCAACATCATCCGGGTTGAACAGCCCTGATTCGCCAACAACCTGAGCATATCAAACAAGTTGGGGGAAAAACAATCAGCACAAAACTAATTATAATCATTTCAGATTACAAAATCAAACGGCCTTTGTCTTCCACAAATCAAGGAATCAGGCTCAAGTTGGAAAAAAGCTCGAGTTTTAGGTCTACCATGAGTTTGAGGGGAGGTGTTAGATAGTATCCTTGTTACCTTATATACGAGATTGCTAGTTGCCTTGTATAGGGATTATTTACCTTGTATAGTTATTGTCTTATATAGGCTTTCCTTCTATGTTCTCTTTTATATGTATATACTGGCCTTTGGCCTCATATTGAATACAAGTGCTATTCATAACACTTCCAACATGCAGCATCACTACAACAAATAAAACTTCACAAAATATTGAACTGTAACATTTACTTAAGATAATAACAAAATTAGTTTCATGTTTTCCTTTTGCTGTAAAAACTAGTCTTTCAAATACATTCAGACAGCAATTGCAATAAATGCAAGTTTATGGGTTCAACACATTGAAAAATATGATGTTCAAGTGCCTGCATTTAGTATAACGTTTGTGAATAATTGAAATTGCTGTAAATCTATAACCATTCAGCTAAGCCTTCCCATATAGAGCACAAATAACAAGGAACTAACTATGTGTTTTGTTGAATAAAAAAACATACATGCATATACGACTAGAAAAATGTCACACATTACCAATATTTCCTTCTCCCTGATGACATGACCATGCTTCTCCAGCAACATTTTTGTGTTTGAAGTATCCACAACAAATGTCTCTGCAGCATAAATAATTTTCAAGATAATAAAAAACAACTATTCACTCACCAACATTAATAAGGAAAAGACTCTTGATTTCAAGAAAATGGAAATGTGAAGTATTACTATTCCTCGAAATAAAAAATAAATAAAACACACACACACACATCAAGCTTAAGATGACCATATGTTTGCTTGAAAAAGTGAGCACCACAGGAACCACATACCAAGGCTGCGGTTATTGATGCCAACAAGCTGAACACCATTTATCTTCAGCACACGCTCCATCTCCCTTTCATCATGAACCTAAAACATTAACCCCCAAATTATATATTAAAATTAAGCTTATCTTTGTGCAGACTATTAGAAGTAAAATCACACTTAAGTTTCCTACTCAAGAAGTACAGGTTAACAAGGAATATCTCAAACATATTTACAAGCTCGGCATATGGAAATTGCAGTAAGTTACACAATACATTTTCCTGGTGAAGATGAACATGAGAAAATTCAATTAAAGATTTGATAAACTACTTGTTAAACATTTGAAAAATAAATGTGAATGGGATGGATGGTCCTTACAGAGTTGCAGAAAAAAGTCTTTTAACACCACATCAGAAGCACAAAACAAATTATTACCATTCTAGACCGCAAACTAAAGTTTGACTTTCCTATAAAAAAAACTAAGTTTAATACGGTTATCTAGCATGATGAGTGAATAAATCTGACAACCACTGTTGGAAAATCAATATCTACCTTACTGTTATAAGATTGCTTCACCGCTACTCTAGTCTATAGGCTGGTTTAACTCCCCTTCAAATTAAGCTAGTTTCCAATTAAAGGAGACCACAATAAAAATAATTTCATAATATTTCATGATTGTTACAGACAAAGCATATGTCGAACCTCAATAAGAGCTGTCATTCCCAACTCCTTGCATATCCGAAGAAAGTACTTTATGTCGAGATCAGGTAGCACAGCAGCAATTAACAGAATTGCATCAGCACCCTTCGAGCGGGCGTAATAGATCTGCCATTTATCAATGACAAACTCTTTGCACAGAAGAGGGCACTGCATTTACATAAGACATAATTGCACCTTCAGAAAAATTGGTAAATCAGAACCATCCTTCACATTTAAATGACAACATATGTCTATCATTACCTTTACTCCTGAGTTGCGCACCTTCTCAAGATTCTCAAAACTTCCCTACACAATTGAAGAAATTGAGCTTACCCAGTAAACATAACATCTACCATCGCAATAAACACATGCAATTCCAAACCCACCTGAAAGTGCTTCTCGTCAGTCAAGATGCTCAAGCACGCGGCTCCATTCATTTCATAAGCTTGAGCAATTTCGACCTGCAACAATTTTTGCACTAGTTATATAACCAATCTTTGAAAATGACCAGCGGTAATGGCAGTTATGAAGCTCAGAACTCACAGGATTGAAGTTCTCCCGGAGCACGCCCCTACTTGGCGATGCCTTCTTGACCTCAGCAATCAATGCTGGCACCCCATTACGCTTGTAGGCTGCTGACAAAGCACCACAGAAGTCTCTTGCAGGAGGAGCCTGCTCTGCAGCCTCAATGATCTCCTTCAGAGACTTCTTGGCATGCCCCTGCACAAGACCAGTAGCGGCCATCAGCCATCATATAAAACATAAACTGCATGGAACCATATCCTCTGTCGTTAGAAGAAAGAGACAGAAGCATGCCATTTGGCACCTTTGGAGTCGAACTACACAGATTATGGAATATCCCCGTGCCATTAGAAGGGGTGTCACAAGTATGACACTTCGACCTTATAGCCCATGTATAAGTAGGTGTGAACCCCCCAGCCCAAATCAAAGGACACTGGGAAAGCCCAAAGCAACCAAGCAGCCTAGCTCCGGCCTCCTGCTACACAGATTATGGAATATCCCCGTGCCATTAGAAGTGTCACAAGTATGACACTTGGACCTTATAGCCCATGTATAAAAGTAGGTGTGAACCCCCCAGCCCAAATCGAAGGACACTGGGCCAGCCCAAAGCAACCAAGCATCCTAGCTCCAGCCTCCTGCTACCCCCAGTCTCATTGTTGGGCCAAGGACAATGCCGAGCGCAGCCCAGGACGCTAGGAACGCGAGTGCAGCCTAATTACATGGCTAGCGAAGCCATGAGCACACAACCACGCCCAGGAAGACAGCAGCCGCACGCTCGCATCACCCCAAGCCCTGTTCGCATCTCTTGACTCCTTGCTCCATCGACCATCTCTCTCCCATCTCTTTGTTAGTGTTATGCCCTTGAGGCAATCATTTAGATGATTGTAACATGACTATGTTTATGAATAATAATATGATTATTGGTCCAATGAATGTATATCATTGTATTGATCAATAAGTATGTGACTTGATTATGAAGCTCTTTACTTAATGATGTAATTCGATAAATATCTCTGATCGGATATCATCGTATAGGACTACGATGAATAGATCAGCACATGTAGTGATCGATGATCATGCTTCATAGATCATGGGATATGGAGATATCATCTCTACATTGTGGACCATGTTGAAGAACATGGGTTAGATAGACCTGCCATGGGACACTGCGAGAATGTTTCATTCTTATGTGTCATCGTGTATCTCATACCTAGAAGATGTATGATCCTTAGACACGAGATTGTCATATTCCCTACATGTGTAATAGTTTTCCTTGGGGCTATCAAACACTACTTCCTAACCGGATAGTTATAAAGGTAGCTTTCATGTTTACTATGAAACGTGCGAGAGGAAGTGAGCGATCAAGATGGAATTTGCCACACCAATGAAACGGAGATATATGACAAGGCCACTCGTGTGATATGATTAAGAAAGTGCATGGCCATGCCGTGATTGAGAGTCAATCACAACTTATTAATATATCACGGATACGAGAGATGGATTGAATCATCAAAGGATGACATGCTTCTCGCCTTGAGATCAATCTTCATATACTTGGCAAAGGGATTATTACATGAGTTCTTTTGATAGGTTCTGCTCGATTTGATCACGGTATGTTTGGGAGTTGGCATACTTTGCAAGAAGCCGCTACCAACTATTGGATTGAAAAGGAGTTTTCGAATCCATGTCCAAACGTATGTGAACTGCAGGTCACACACTTAATGGGTGGGGCGCATTAATTTGGATTGGATCCGTAATTAATGAACCTCGTGGGCTTAGCATCTTTGGTGGGCCCGGTTTAGGTTTCATCTCGTGGCTATATAAGGAGGAGGAGGAGGCGCAGAGTGTGCTTTCCACGGTTTAGGTTTGATTCACTTGAAACCCTAGCCTCCTCCTCTCGCGCCCCTGCCGAGCGACTAGGTCCTTGCACACCGACGCACGGCGTTCCATCTCTGGACGTGTGGACTACTGCGGTGACGCTGCTGCGACTGCGGCGTGGGAGGACGATCCACGGCGAGGCGAGGACGATCCACTACATCGACGCAACGACTGCGGCGAGGACGAACCACTACATCGACGCGCGAAGGATTCCGCAACTGCGCGTCTAGTGGTAATCTTATCTATGATCCCCTTCTTGCGAGTAGCTTTCTGGTTGCGCGGTAGTTTTTTTTGTGCTAGCGTAGCATACCGCGTTTCCCTTCACTCTTGCGGGCCTCGCCTACTCACGAAAAACTAGTCGCTGGAGCCAAAGTCCTCGGCTGCCGCATTTCATAGGCTGCGGCGTCTCCTAGTCGTCATCGACAGTAGATTGCCTCACCGAGCACTCGGCATGGGCAGCAAGGATCGAGTCGTGAATTGGCATAAGGTATTGCCAATTTCTCCCCGTTCTTCCAATTTCTTTCAAGCAATATGATTAAATTTGTGAGTTAGGGTTTCAATGTGATGATTGTTCATTAACTTTTGTCAAATTGTAGGGTTAGGACATGGGATTTAATTTGGGTTTTTTGAATACCATCCTAGTTTGTTGCAAAATGGAGGCAAAATTGAAGTCACCCTGATCCATGTGCCCATCTATGACCAAGCTTACTAGCTGAGATACAATGTCAAGTAGGGTTCTAGATGTATGTTTCTACTCTATTGCTCTTGAACACATGACAATATCTGAGTTTTCATATTATTGGCAAATGGCAAGCAAATTTATGGAACGGTTTCCGAAGAGGAAAGTGCCAGAAAATGGTACTAATGATGAGAATTCACCTATTTTTTGTAGGTAGTTGAGACTGCATGTTGTATTTTGCCAATGCCGACCATCTTTTGTCTGTAGTTTGGTCCTTAACAGGTTTCTTGATTTTAGTAGGCACTTTCATCGCTACTTTGTTATGTTGTACATTGCCATCAGTTATGTTGAATATTTTATACTAAAAATTGCCGAACACATTACTATTTAGTACAATATCGTTTGAAAATTATACACGTGGTTATATGCAGGGTGAAGTTGTGAAACCCCGGTCATTTTCCTTCTAGCTCCGCCCCTGGTCAAACGAACAGCTCCCTACTGTGTACTACGTGTTCCATTTCATTGGCTAGGAAGGGGGATACGAATCCAAACTATACTGATTGTGCACTTGATTTGGGTTTATGCTTATCTATATACACCATTGCGGACTGTGTACCTCGGCTACTTCAACCTCCTTGTCCCAAATGATCTTCTCCAGGATGTTGCGTGGGGCTCCTAGCTCCTCTTCGATGTCCTTCAGGGGGGCACTGGGACGGCAGTGCCGGCGGATGCGGATTCCCTGACTAGCCGCTATGTCGTTGATCGATTTGCCATTCTCCCACTGAACCAGCTCCATTGCGTTCAACATCTCGTCTCGCGCCAGCGCCTCAATAATGGAGTCCTAAAAGCAACCGAATCATCAGATCATCACAACGCGAAGACACATACTACAAAAAAATAGATAAAACACAATAAAAAGAAATTCTTTGAACGCAATCTTTTTAAGAAATAAATCGGAATTGAAGGAAGCGGGGCGGAAGGAGCAATCCTACTAAAGAGAAAAGCAGACCTCCACGGATTACTGCCAGTATTGCAGGGTCAAACGCATACAATTCGAATTCAGGAAATAGGGAAAAAGACAAAATCCAAGAAAACATAAAACCTCCATGGATTATCGCCAAGATCATACTAGAAAGAAGAAATCCTTAATCCAAGCAGAGAAGGAAATAGAAAACAAAGAAACCCCATCAAGGGCGTACCTTGGGGCTGCAGCGGATCGGGGGCGCGCGGGCGCCGGCAAGGGTTACGCTCCGGCACAGTGACGGAGAACGGGCGGCGACGGCGACGGCGGCGGCGGGGGCGAAGGATGCCCTAAGGGAGGGCGAGGCGAGGAGGGACTCCATTGCACGAGGAGCACGAGGTGGGTAGGTGGTGGTTGGTGGGACACGGGGCGCTGCCGATGGGTCTCCTCGTCGCGGGGAGAGGGGTTTTTTGTTTTATAAGCGGTGGCGGCGGCAGGAGCAGCAACGGTCCGAGGCGGGTGCTGACGGGCTCAAGCAGTGAAAGACTGAAAGTGAAAGCCTGAAATGGACCCGGAGCTCCCGTTCACAACTTGGCCACAGCTGCCGTCGTACCCTATTTTCGTTGTTTCCTCCTTTCGTTTATGCTTTTTTTTCTCCATGGTTTGATGGTTTTCCAACTTTTGTTTTGGTAACGTTGAATTATCACGTGTAACTAAACTCTAAACTAAGAAATCAAGTTTTACTAGTCATGTGCCCGTGCGTTGTAACGAAAACTCAATTTGCGACAAAAAAAATCATTTGCAAAGAACACTAACTTTAGTTATGTTTCAATATTAGGAAAAATTTATTCCTCCGAAAAGATTTGACTATCGGGTTAAATTCTCTTCCACCTCAATCGTTCATGTTAAATTCAACGAATCAAGTACTCTAAAGAAGAACGGACGATCGCCACCAACTCTTAATTAGAATTAGTAGAGAGATATCAATCCTTACCATTGAAGGACGAGAAAGTTATTGCCTTCCTCTTGCAGGAAATCTTCTTTATTCTTGCACGCAGTCTTTCTCTTCTCTTCTCTTCCTACGTGTGTCTCCACTACCAACCGGCCTCTCCTCCTGGAGATGAGAGTGGGTGCCCTCTAATAGGGAGTAGATGAAAGCAGAAGGCAGCGTACGCAGTCGGATGGAAGCCAAGTCTCCCCGACATCTTCGTGATTGGCACGTGATTTGGTTGCGTGATTCTTTCCTTTTAATCTATGCATTTCCAGATATGATGAGATAGAATTCCCATATTATGGGATATGGTGAGTATATCCTTCTATCCATGCAGGACATGATGAGAAAATCCTTCCATTTATAAGATATATGAATAACATCCTTCCATAGTAAGAACGTGTGAACAGAGATATGCTAAAATAACATTTCTATTCAAAAAAGATATGATAAAATCCTTCCATCTAAGATATGATTAAATCAAGTACTCTGAAGGAGAACAGACGATCGCCACCAACTCTTAATTAGAATTAGTAGAGAGATGCCAATCCTTACCATTGAAGGACGAGAAAGTTACTGCCTTCCTCTTATAGGAAATCTTCTTGCTTCTTGCACGCATCCTTTCTCTTCTCTTCTTTTCCTACGTGTGTCTCCACTACCGACCGGTCTGTTCTCCTGTAGATGAGAGTGGATGCCCTCTAATAGGGAGTAGATGAAAGCAGAAGGCAGTGTACGCAGGCGGATGGAAGCCAGGTCTCCCTGACATCTTCGTGATTGGCACATGATTTGGTTGTGTGATTCTTTCTTTTTAATCTATGCATTTCCAGATATGATGAGATATAATTCCCGTATTATGGGATATGGTGAGTATATCCTTCTATCCATGCAGGACATGATGAGAAATTTTTTCCATTTATAAGATATATGTATAACATCCTTCTATAGTAAGAACATGTGAATAGAGATATGCTAAAATAATATTTCTATATAAAAAGATATTATAAAATCCTTCCATTTAAGATATGATTAAATCATCTTCTATGTCAGCCGTTCATGTTAGATCCAACAAATCAGATACTCTAAAGGAGAACGGATCACTGCCACCAACTCCTAATTAGAAGTAGTAGAGATACTAATTTGGTATTCTCCTAGCTGGTAGTATAACGGCTCTGACCCCACACATCATAATATGACGGCCTTCTTTGTAACGACCCCATGTTCACAATGAGAATCTATGTGCATACATTACTAGTCCTATGATCAGTGGCTAGTACGCACATTACAACAATTGGAATCACAACCATACATCATATTATTAAAATGGAAGCTATTTATACATTGCATTTTTACATTTTCAAGGTAGATAGCGGCAGAAGAAACAAAGTTTTGTAGTGTACCCATCCAACCCTCAAGCAACTGACAAGCTATAATCCCTAGAAAGATTGTTTCATTGAGGTTCTCGTATCCTGCGACGGAAAGTAATCTTCGGAGCCACGTTTTCTTATCCACCTAAAACAACATAATAAGTAAGGTTGAGTACTTTTATACTCAACCAGACTTAAGGTGATATTTGCAAATGCAGTAACGCAGGTTAAATCAAGGTGGCTTCTACAGTTAATTTGCATAAAGTGATATTGAATTTGTAAATCAAGTTGTCATTTGCAAACGGAATTTATAAGAGTAAATTTCATGGATAAGAAATAAGTAAAGCATAAGTAATACTCACAGTCCTTCGCAACCATCGAATCATCCTTTTCTTGCCATAACATGACACAACACAGTTATTGCCAACAAGTGACAAATCAATTAATACCAAACATTTTTAAAAAAGAATAATAAAACATCTAACTTAGTGTAGGTTCATCAAGTCTCCCATTACCGCGGGCACGGCTCATCGATTAGATTTTCACTCTACAGAGGTGTACAGCTTTACCCACATGACATGACTGATTCTTTGTACAGATCATTAGCACACTTTCTTTGGTGTGCCGCAGAGAGTCATGACATAACCGTTACATTACATAGACTTAACTTTGCACCAGCTACAGTGACGAAAAACCCTTGCCATAGTTCTGAAGATCCGGAACCAATGATGGTGCCCCATCGAGTCCTCCCCCCATGGCAAGGTGTGCACCGTTGTATTGGAATGCTTTAGCCCCAACACCTCGGTGAAGGGAGCACCTACGAGTAACACCGTTACGGGTGTGCTCTTACTACTTCGGCCTACCAAAGTGCAAAGCTAAATCTGAAGAGAAACGCGGTATGCTACGCTAGCACAAAAAAAATCTACCGCAAAACCAGAAAGCTACTCGCAAGAAGGGGATCATAGATTAGATTACCACTAGACACGCAGTTGCGAAATCCTTCACGCGTCGATGTAGTGGATCGTCCTTGCCGCAATCGTTGCGTCGATGGAGTGGATCGTCCTCGCCTCGCTGTGGATCGTCCTCCCATGCCGCAGTTGCAGCAGCGTCACCGTAGTAGTCCACACGTTTGGGGATGGAACACCGTGCATCGTTGTGCAAGCACCTGGTTGCTCGGCAGGGGCAGTGAGAGGAGGAGGCTAGGGTTTCGGGTGAAACACTTCTAAACCATAGGAAAGCAAACCCTAAGCCCACCCTCCTCCACTCCTTATATAGCCACGAGATGAAACCCTAAACCAGGTGTAAGTTCAAGCTCTATTGGTTTTGGTGATTAGTTTAATATTAATGTTTAATCATTGTTTAATGAAAAATCTAATCATTACGAGACTAACATGTTTTATTAAGTCTTATTCTTATTAGTCTCATACTTGGATGGAAAATGGAAAACCTAAGGTATGCACTCGTATTCATTCTATTATATAAATGCATACTTAGAATTCAAGTTAAAGTATGAACTCTTCCATTGCTTTAGACCAAATATGTGCATTATGTTTTTAATTCATATATACATGAATACACACATCTAGGGGGAGTTTATAATTTAACTTGATGTTTCAATTGTATTGATCCATGTCCTCTTGTCATACAATATAAAGGATCAAGACCTTGAAACAATCTTTTGAGTATATATGACTTGTGTAGTTATATGCTCATGTCAATTTAAATGAGTTTAAATTGAGTTCGATTGTCTCTCAATCAATCAAAGAACATTTCATCATGTGTTGATGGTGTTTCCTTGTTGATTAAAGACAAGCGAAAAGTTCTTGAGTATAATGAAGCATTAGTTGCATCAAAGTACTCAAGACACAATTAATCATTCAAATTGATTAGGGTTGTGCTCAATCGATCTTAGAGGCATCCATTATATGTTAATGGAGTGCGGTGATGATTGAGATAACCGTGTTTGTTGGACTAACATCTTCCATGAGTTGTGAAGTAGGTTGAGTCTAAGATGATAAAGAATCGGAAAGAAGAAGAAGTCATCATGTGTTGATGAGCTTCAAGAGGTGATCCCGAAGTGAAGAGAAGGGCTAGAGAAGGTTCATCATGTATTGGTGAACAAGATGAAGAAGATGTGATCCTGGAGAGAAGATGATTGAAAATCATAAAAGCTCCAAGTGGATCGCTAGAGGCAAAGGTGGTATAACTAGCTAGGGCTAAGGATGTGTTCCTAGTCTTTTACCGGTCTCGGTGTTTGGTTGGGAGACCGGGTTGCTAGTTAGGTTGCCGTACTATTAAGAGGGGTTGAGTATTTTAGCTTGAGCTTCATCATGTGTTGATGAACTCGATCCGGTTCACTCTAGCTCACTCTCTTGTTTGGTGTTTGCATGGAGCTAACCATTTGGCATGTGTTGCAAATGGGTGAAGCTTATGCATTGGATTTTGTATGAGCAAAGTATTTGCATGTGTTGCAAATAAGGGTGTTCATACTTGCATCTTATTTGAATCTTATTTGATTTGGTTTTTGCTTGGAGCTAAGTTTTGCATGTGTCGCAAAAGGAGAGAGCTCAAGCAATTTGGTTTAAAGTGGTTGCATGGAGTTAGAGATTTGCATGTGTTGCAAATAGAGAACTCATGCACTTATATTTGTTGTGGTTGCTTGCATGGTGCTAGAGAATTGCATGTGTTGCAAATAGAGAGCTTATGTTTTGGTATTGCTTGGAGCTAGGTTTTTGCATGTGTTGCAAAGAACAATGCTCAAGCATAAAATTGGTTTAATGTGTATTTGCAAGTTCACAGTGCGAATAAACCGAGGTTTATGAGTCCTAATCCCGAGCATGTGAGTAGGGCTTGCAACGGTGTTTGCAAGTTGACTGGTCTTGTGTTGACCTTCACATGGCTAGGGGGATTAATCTCATAGATTCGAGTTTGATTTGCTTAATACGTTTTGCAAATAGATCTTGAGTTGTTTACGAAATGTGTTTTCGTTAGTTGGATTTGTTATTTGCAAATGTGTTTTGCAAATGAACTTGAGATTATGGGTTCCGATCCTAAAGCATGTGAATAGGGTTTGCAAATGTGTTTTGCAAATTGACTTGATCGTTGATCATCACATGGCTAAGAGGATTGATCTCATAAGTTCTTGGTTCATTTGCATATGTGTTCTGCAAATAAGTTGTGCTTAATGCGATTCTTTGGAGTATGTGATTAACATGTGCAAATCTGTTTTGCATAGTGTTGTGATCATGTGTTGATCCTCACATAGCTCAAAGAATATATCTTGAATGGTTTGGAGAAAAGTTTTTATGAAAAACAGTGTTTTCTCCCTGAGGCCGGTCGTACCGCCCCTGTAAGGCCGGTAGCACCGTGGCCCGGTGCTACCGCAGTTTGGCCGGTGTGGAATTTCCAGAGAAGGGTGTTTTTGGGCGGTTTGGTGGTCCGGTGCTACCGCCCATGGTAGGCCGGTAGCACCGGAGGTCCGGTGCAACCGCTCTTCTGGCCGGTGTGAAAAATCCAGAGGAGGTGTTTTTGTGTTCGGCTTGAGTCCGGTGCTACCGCCCGAGCGGTAGCATCGCTCCCAGTTGGCTGGTGCTACCGAAAATCCTGTAACGGCTAGTTTTGTAGCCGTTGGCGAGGAGGCCGGTGCTACCGGTCCCAGTAGGGCGGTAGCACCGGGTTTGCTGGATCTTTGCCCATTTCGCCCCCAACGGCTAGTTTTGGCTTGGAGGCTATAAAATGAGGCCTTGGGGGTCAAGGGCAGCATGTTGGCTGTGTGCTAGAGCATTTGGGTGTTTATAGGAGTTGTGTGCATGTGTTGCCTTCTCCCATTTGCTTCTTGAGCTAGTGTGAGCCTCTAATTGCATGTGTTACAATTAGGAGAGGATTGAGAGTCTCTTGTGCATGTGTTGCACTTGAGGAGGATCCTTGTGCATGTGTTGCACTTGGTGATCACCGGAAGCACATGTGTTGTGCTTGGTGAAGCTCAAGCGAGAGGATTCGGCTTGTTACTCTTGAAGGTTGCCAACTCCTAGACGGCGTAGAGCGTCGTGCGCGGGAGCTCTCAAGGTTGTGAGAAGCCCCGACAAAGTTTGTGAAGGTTCGGGTTGAGCCTACGCGAAAGCGTGAAAAACCACATCTAGTGGATTCGAGGTGGGTGCTCAATTCGTAGAGCCGGTCCAATTCGTTTGGGCTAACCTCAACGTGGACTAGGGGAGACCGGCAAGTCTCCGATCACCACGGTAAAAAGTATTGTGTCTCTTGTGCTTGCTTTGTTCTCTTTATTTATATTCAAGTAATTTACATTCATAGAATTAAATTGTTTGATTGCTTGTCTTTAGTATTGCAATTATTGTTAGAGACATAATTAGTTAGTGCACATAGTGAGCCTAGTTGTTTTAGGCTTTGATTGTCAAAACCTTAGTTTATTGCTTCCGCATTATTTTTGATAAGGTTTTGGCATAAGGGTAATTAGGGGTGAAGTGCTTTGTAGAAATTAGAAAGAGAAAGATTTTTTTAAAAGCCGCCTATTCACCCCCCTCTAGTCGGCATCCTCGACCTTACACCAGGGCCCATCAGTGTGCTAAGCCCACGAGGTCCATTAATTACGGATCCAATCCAAATTAATGCGTCCCAGCCTATTAAGTGTGTGACCCTGCAGGTTCACGTACGTTTGGACATGGATTCGAAAAACTCATTTTCAATCAAATAGTTGGTAGAGGCTCCTTGCGAAGCATGCCAACTCCCAAACATATTATGATCAAATCGGACAGAACCTATCAAAAGTACTCATGTAATAATCCCTTTGCCAAGTATATGAAGATTGAACTCAAGGCGAGAAGCATGTCATCCTTTGATGAGTCAATCCATCTCTCGTATCCATGATATATTAATAAGTTGTGATTGACTCCTCAATCACGGCATGGCTATGCACTTCCTTAATCATATCACACAAGTGGCCTTGTCATATATCTCCGTTTCATTGAAGTGGCAAATTCCATCTTAACTGCTCACTTTCCTCTGCACGTTTTATAGTAAACATGAAAGCTACCTTTATAACTATCCAGTTAGGAAGTAGTGTTTGATAGCCCCAAGGAAAACTATTACACATGTAGGTAATATGACAATCTCAGGTCTAAGGATCAAACATCTACTATGTATGACATACACTTATGACCATAATAATGTAACATTCTCACAGTATCCCATTGCGGGTCTATCTAACCCATGTTCTTCAACATGCGTCCACAATGTATAGATGCTATCTCCATATCCTATGATATATGAAGCATGATCATCGATCACTACATGTGCTGATCTATTCATCATTGTCCTATACGATGATATCCGATAAAAGATATTTATCGAATTACATCAATAAGTAAAGAGTTTCATAAGCAAGTCACATACTTGTTGATCAATACAATGATATACATTCATTGGACCAATAATCATATTATTATTCATAAACATAGTCATGTTACAATCATATAAATGATTGCCTCAAGGGCATAACACTAACAAAATCTACGTAACTTAATAGGTTAAGGCTGTTCCATACCAGCACTTATGGTTGTACGTATTTCCCTTGGATCATACAACACTACGTTCGGTCATTAACTTGACACGGGCGATAATCTCCCCCTACACTACATGCAATTCCATCGCACAACCGGCTACTGCAAATAATCACCCGCATCAAAACCATAGTTTTATTTTGGGTTTTTAATCCAAAATATCAGTAACAATCAGTGTCATACCCAACCTTTTTTAAAATTCTCAGGAAACAATTTTAATCTGATCATCTACATCGTTGCTAATAAAGCATGGCTAAGCATGGTTAATATGTAATCGCATATACCCAAGTTGACATCATGTATTGTCTAACCTTATTATATGGTTATTAAGGTTCACATGTCAATACGTATTATGAAATTTCTATGAGATAACAGGTATATCTACCAATACCACAAAATAATGAATTTATAGAAAATAAGCATATGCATGAAACATTTTGTTAAACAAAAGGAAAATTTAATACTGGGATCAATATGATCAAACGGGGTGCTTACCTTGCTTAAATTTCATTTACGATGAAGTCGTGGTCGTAGCTGGCGTTGATGACGATGGTATTAGCGGCGTTTGGTTTTACACGTTGTTCAACGGAAATATAGCAAATAACAATCTTTAAATAGGAAAAAAGAAGACAGATAGAATACCAAATAAAGACTTGCCATAAGAACAGGCGAGGTTTATGATTTCGGATTCTCGCGTTTTGGTTGATCATATATATATATATATATATATATTCGGAAGCGCTAATCTACGCTTATGCGTAGCGATTCCTATTCTACGTGAGAGCTGTAACCCGCACCCCGCGCGTGGTGAACCGTTATTAGTCGCAAGTGTACGACCCATGAACAAGGCTCGGCCCGAAAACTTATACGAAAATAATCGCATATCCCTTCCGGGTCGGCAGTAAATCAACCGCGGTTCAGTTGAAGCATAGATCTGATATGATTTTACTGCCAACATGTAATATGACACTATATGAGACTAAAAATGTAACTTAGTGATATAAAATGGTGCAACAGATAGTAACCTATTGTCTGGGTATGCAATAAAAATGCCTGTAAATTTATCATCAAAATTTAATGAAATCTGGACGTAAAACATATATGTTCCGATAGTAAAATCTTCATATATTGATAATAAATATTCATCAATGCATAAAACTTATATCAATGTGTTGCTCTCGTTGATAGGAATATGCTAATGAAAACCAAACACAAATCGTAACTATTATTAAAAAGCCATGGCTAAAACAATGGAAAATCATATTCATGTACAAACAAGAAACAAATTTACTAGTTGGCCATGCGACTTAACAAGTATTGTTAGTCTCCGGTCGCTGGCTTGAAAACTCAATACTGCATATGCAGTACTATTTTTTTCCGTCGTTGGTAGTGGGTCGTGGCATTTCCACAGAAAAATGATTCGAATACTGGTAAGTAAAAAATAACAAAAACTGAACGTAAAATCTGTTTATTCCAGTAGTAAACTGTTTTTATTCTAAAAGTAAATATTGATCAATGCAATAAACTTTTTTCAATGTGTTGCTCTCGTTGACAGAAATATGCTAATGAAAACCATACGCCAATAATAAATGTCAATAAAAAGTAATGGCTAAAACAATGAAAAATCAAACACATTTACTAGTCGGCCATGTGACGTAACTAGTAATATTAATGTGACGTAACTAGTAATTGTAGTGGGCCGTGGTCTTTACACTGAACAAAAAAATAGAAATGGGATAGGAACGATTCGAACAGTCTCATTTAAGTATATTATTCACATTTACTATTTAGGAAATCGAACAGGCCATAGTGCAAAACAACATTTACTACTAAGAAAAAATTGGTTGAAACGATCCATTCATAACTACAAGATTGGAACTATCACAATACTTTCACGACTCATGCGCTTAGCCTCAAAACAACCAGTCCCCTCTAAATAAGATGGATCAAAATCCTATTATCGGCGAGCACCGATCGGAAGAACCTTCAGTGGTAGATGCTACACCGCTGGCCGTAAGTCCTTCTACTCTACGGGGTCCTCTTCTGCAGAATTTGGTAATAACACCACCTCCATCCATTTGTACATCAAATTTAGCAAGTCCAGACACCATCCGCACATACATTCACGTAAGTTTTTTACCTGAAATTAAATACAATTTACTACCATTATGTCAACATATTACTAAACTTGTTAAAAAATTTACTATCGAAGGATGAAGAAGTCCCAGAGTACATGGTTCCGTAGCATTGCCAATGTTTCGACAATGAGATAGAAGCATACGATTTCTACCGCAGATACGCATGACATGCCGGATTCGGTTTCAAGAAAAATAGGACAAGAAAAATAGTTAGAGAGTTGTGCTGCGTTCATGAAGGAAAACATGTGTACTACATGCCAGCAAAGGAACGTGAGCGCAACAGAACCTCAAAGAGGATAGGTTGCAGGGTATTAATAAAATTGAAGAAGAATTCATTGACGAATATGTACGAATAGAATGACTTATATTGGAGCACAACCATCCCCTCACGAGATCACCATCTATAGTGGCTTTCATGAATGCACACAAAAACTTTGATCCTTCTGTGATGGAGCTCGTTGACGCAATGCATAAAGGCAAGGTACCTCATAATGCGATGATGAATATGCTGACCGAGATACATGGAAGTCAACGTAACATACCATTCACTGATCGAGACATTCAAAACAGGTAATTACTATATGCCAACAGAAAAATCTGAAATCATAGTGATATGTTATCATCGATTTTTTTACTATTATAATACTAATAAATTACTATAATATGCAGGAAAGCAACTAACGCCAGAGCTGATAGGGACAATGATATTAGCAAACTATTAAATTTCTTCAAAGAGTGTTGTGATCAGAACAATAAATTCTACTACGATATACAAGTAGATGATCATAACTTAGTACAAAACGTATTCTGGAGCCATGCTGTAACACCCCGACACCCATGTGCCCCGGATGTCACATCCACTAGCACCAACATACAACAAAACAACCAAAATACTAAAAATTTCAGCATGACCTCTACACAATTAGAATAACTTGCAACCACATAGCATCACAAATATTAAGATATAATCACTACACAACCATAAGAGCATATTTCACAAGGTAGAGTAAACAAAACTAACCGAACATAGCATAACTACAACATACCCATAAACAACAACATAACCTAACCATGAACATAAACCATGATCACATAACAAATTACGCGACAAAACTCAACCAACATTCAACCATAACTCCTCACATAAGTAAGCTAGAACCCAAACATGTACTTAATCCACAAACACAATCACTAGAGAAATATTGTAAAGCAACTAGGAATACAAGGTTGACTATGGTGAATCATATCTAGTGGAAGAAGTGGTGTTGTTGACATCAAAAACTTGAAGTAGGGTTCTGGTCACAAAGACACCGCACCGGCTCAGAGCGTACAACCGATTTGACCTCAGAATCGGTAAGGAAAGCATAAAATTCACTCAAAGCCGATTTCATGAGGCAATCAGCTTAGATTTAACCACCTACAAGCCGATTAGATCGAAGGTAACAATAAATCTAATTAGCCGATTAAGGCTAATCAGAGGATAAAGGCAGATCGACTCTAATGAAGGCGATACGCAACAAGATCAGAGAAAATTGAACCTGATTGGCGTAACAAAAGATGATCAATGATCGGCGATGCGCAACTTTATTGATCAAATCGAGTTAAAGGAGGATCTAGATTACAAAACTACTCCTAGTCGATAGAAAAGTAGATAAAAAGTAAACGCGAGTTGATTGATTGTGTTCTCTTCTTTTTTAGCTTGCCCTCGTCCGCCTTTTATACCCACCGACCGATAGAGTCACGATACAACACGTTTTGGGAGTAGTATCCGTATCGGCTTCTATTTTGAGGGTGTTTCCCTTAACGATCTATCTTGTTTCTAAATATCTTAACCCGTTATCCTAATCGTATCTTGTTGACTCTGGACTGCCGATTTCAACCATACTTGCTAAATCTTGGTGCAAATATATGCCCCCCATTTTTGGGAGATAACTTGTTATCTTCCAAAATCTCAATCATCGGCTTTGCACAATGTCGGCTTTTTGGGGAATTCTCAGCAGTAACTGTTGCTTTAATGGCGCCGTAGAAATCTTGATGTGCACAACATGCGTTTTAACTGTTCGTGCCCCTCGATATCCTCCTTCCCGCCTCTCCATCTTTTTACCATGCTATAAAATGCGGCCCCCACACTGTCATTTTCACGTGCTCGAGCTCTCCAGACCATCATAGTCGGCTTCTGCACCTTTGGTTGACAAGTTTTTAGAGAAGTGCCTCGACTCAATCACCCTTTTCAGATCAGCTGTAATGGACCCAAGTCAGGTACTCATCCCGATCCCGCATAGCACTGACCAATATTTCTTGGGACCCTTAGGAAATTTAGATGTCAACATCGTTACGAACCAAGAAATTCCTCGCCTTCCATTGTTGGCCTCTGGACATAATATAGAAGGGTGGAATAACAGCTTCAGGGCTTGGCCGACAGCTCTTAAAGGGTGGAGAAATTGGTTTATTAGAATGGCAGCCTAGAAGAGGGAGTCATGGGAGAGAATGGGTATAGCTGAATGTATCGAACTTTCTTTAGCCGATCCAGAAGCTAATGAGCCTCTAGTGGCCATGGCCTGTTATTTCTAGTCGTACCGCTTCAATGCCTTCTTGTTTCGCACTAGTCCCGTCGGCCCAACTCTTTTGGACGTAGCTCAACTGTGCTGCCTCAGGCCAAATGGCGAGCAAGTATCGGCTTTTAGCGGTAAGCCCAGATATAAACTAATCAGATCAAAGGGTGAATGATGGGCCAAATACATCGATAATAATAACAAAGTTAATGGGCCTGTATCGGATGAAGAACATGTTGCCTTCCTTAACCTTTGGTTGGATCTCTTCTTATTCTGTGGTGCATCTCTTGGGCCGACTCAGGTTTATCAAGTCATAGATGAACAACTTGTTGAAGGCCGTCAGCTGGCTCTAGGCAAAACTTTTCTCGGTGCCGTATATCAAATGCTGTATATAATAAGGAGTCGGCTTTTCACTGGTTTTGAACATTTTACTGTCAACAACGTAGGAGGGCCGATGTGGTTTGTGCAGATTTGGCTATACTGCTTGTTCAGCCATTCTTTTAACCTTTCCAGTTCAGAGAATGCCGATCTTTTGGTGAATTTTTGACAAGTCCGACACCTTTTGTAATATCGAAAGCAGTCTTCCAACATGACATTGGTATTCTCCTTTGACGTGCTGCACGACTAACAAGGAGTCACCATGAGCTTCAACAGCATCTACTCCGATGGTTTCCAACAGCTGTAGACCTTTGAGCAATGCCTCGTATTCTGGCTGATTATTAGAGCATCGGCTATTTAGCCGAAATGCAAACTCAAAGTTGTGACCATTAGGTGAGATTAGCACTATACCAATTGTCAAATTTTGTAGTCGGCAATAAATTTATGGGGCAGGCGCTAGATCTCGAACTCAAAGGTCACACAAGACAAGGGTTTAGACAAGTTCAGGCTCTCGACGGTGGAGGTAATACCCTAATCCTATGTGCTGAGATTATATGGATCTCTTGGATCTAAGATTCCTCAAAGCGCGATGTGCTCTGGGCGATATGCGATGTGTGTTGTCTTCTGATGTCCCTGTTGTTGCCCGCCCCCTCCCTTATATAATGGGAGTGGCGCGACTTACAGAGTCCTGATTGGTCTAAGAGATTTCGATCGGTTACAGGATAGAGTTTACATCTTTATCTACCCTATTAACGACTCGGATTACAATCGTATCTTTTATATCTAAATACATGTTCAACTGTTATAGGATGTACCCCCTTGTGCATGGCAGCAAGTCTTGGTGCGGGCCTTATCCTCTGGGCCTTCCACTTGGGCCTGTCGTCTCCTTAGGTGATGCTGGGCTGGTCATGAAGATACCTGGTTTCATACATTCCATAGTAGCCCCCGAGTGTTTCATGATCCGATTGCTACTGTCGGGGATCAGTCACCTTGACACGTGTCCAGGTTACCCCCTGGGGGGCTTTAAAACGTTCTCCCTGAGATCGGGCAAAGATATCCTCGAGCTCGGAGGACTATTCCCGAGCTCGAGCAAGGCTGTCCTCGGGTCCGTGCTGGCCCCGCAAGCCTCCTCGACATCGGCGCCTTCAGTCCGGCCTCCAGCATAGTATTCCCTTTCCTTGCGTGACCTCTCTCCCCTGCGTGGGAATTGGGGCCACCAACTCCTGTCATGTCCCCTGCGTGGGAGCTAAGATCAACCGCTCTTGTCAGATCCCCTGCGTGGGAACTAGGGCCCAGCGACCCCTGTCAAGTCCCCTGCGTGGGAACTAGAGTTAATCGCCTCTGTCAACTCACAGACATCGCCCGACGTCAGCACTCGAGATAAACGCCCAGGGGTCTATAAAAGCGCCAGGACTACCCCGATCAGACCAGGCGGAGACAGACCAAAAAGAGAGCACAAAGACAGCGCCAAGACATAACAACAATAAGCACCTCAAGACACACTCATACGCCAGACCACCTCACCGGGCTCCCGCTCGGCCACCACTTCTGAGTGGCCCCGAGGTCGAGCTCCCTGTTCATTCTCCCCCGAGGAGCCTGTTAGTCATCTTTCGCCTACGGGCAAGACTGGAGTAGAGCTATTACCCGTCCTAGGGGGCTCAAACCAGTATAACTCCGTGTCTCCCCTGTTCGTTTGCCCTTCTTCCTCGAGCTGTGTGCCTGCCGACGCTCCCTCTTTCCCGAACGAGCACGACTTGGGGCCTCACCCCTTTACACGATCCCTTCCTCCCTCTTTGCGGTTGGCGGTCCTGATCGTCGACAGCTGGCGCCCACCGTGGGGCCCGATGTTTCGTTCGTCCGAAGCTCATCGGCTCAGCGTCATCAGCACCTCCAGCTTCACCGACAGCATGTCGCGATCAGCGAGCCCGGGCTCAGACGCGGCCCCTGAGTACCGAGGCTCCACCTCCATGCTCTCACCCTCGTTGCCGCCTCGCGAACTCCGGGTCTTCATGGCCGACAGCCGCGAGGCGACTCCGGGGACGGATTACGACGGCTTGAGACTCAGAGAGGCGCGCCGCCGCCTGTGTCGCCATCAACTGCTTATCACCGCTTATTCGGCGAGAGGAGCGCAATGGCCCGCCTCTCGTCCGGACGACTCAGCTCCCTCCCGCCTGACGAGCTCGCCGGAGCGCCTACGGGCCATCGCCCGGGTCATGGCTGACCCCGCCCTTACCGGCTCGGCCCTCTTCCGACGGTCCCTCACCGATGAGCTCAACAGGGCGACAGACGATGTTGCGCCTTTGCGGCGATCGCGCGCCTGGACTCGAAGTTCGCTTGCTGAAGCGGCGGCGGCGGTCGCCTCGCGATCGCGGCCACTCCGCCAGCGAACTCCTTACCCGCGGCGCGCGCACTCACCATCGCCCTTCCGCCGCCTCGCCCGAGGACGCGCGCGCGGCACGCCACGCCGGCGGCGAGCAACAATGGACGCCGCCGAGCAAAGAACGCTTCCGGAGGCCTTTCCCCGGACATTCCGCCCAGGCACCAAAAGGTTCGCGATCGCCCGCGCCACCGTCCCAATGACGTTCTTGCTGACTGACGCGGCCGGCGTGGGGTGCACCGCTGGCTCGAGTTTCCCCTGCCGACGGATGACGATTCCAATGCCAGCAGCGGCGGCAGTGGCCTCCCAGCCTACGGCTGTCCGACGTACTCAGACGACCTCCGTCGAGTGCGCTGGCCGGCCCGGTTTAAGCCAGCAATAATGGAGCGGTTCAACGGGACCAAGAACTCCGCGGAGTTCCTCTCCATATACTCCACAGCCATCTTGGCGGCTGGCGGGGAGGAGGCCGCAATAGCCAACAATCTCCCCACCGTCCTGGACGGAGCTGCCCGCACCTGTCTCTTCAACCAGGCGCCCGGCGCCTTCCGGTCATGGCGCCGCCAGAGCGCCCACTCCAACTTCCGTAGCCGCTACGAGCGGCTCGACGAAAGGGACTCGACCGTGTCATCTGTGGAAGGGCAAGCCCCTCGAGACTTCGTGGCGCGGCCATACCGCGCACGGAACTCGATCCCCAACATCTTCGATGAAACTGTCATCAACGCCTTCAAGTTCGGCGTCCGCGATAGACGTCTCACGGAGGACCTCGAGATCGCTACAAAGCTTACGGTCAACAAGCTGTTCCGCATGGCGGAGCGCTACGCAGACGCAGACGACGCTGTCCGCTGGAAGCACGACTACGACCGGGGCAAGCTCGGCCTCGCCTTTGGCGAGGTGGGGCCCTCTGGCGCCAAAGAAGGAGGTCCAGCCCCGCGTGACAAGAAGCGAGGGAAAGACCGCGGCGCTGGAGGTGGCCAGCTCCGTGTGGGCGCCACAATCGACAACAGGCGCGAAGGGGCCCAAGCGCGCCAGCTCGACCGTCGAGGGCCTCGGCCCCAGCAGAATCGCCAACGGCCTCAGCAAGCACCTCGCCGGCCCCAGCAGGGACAGGGTCGGGCCGGGCCCCCTCAGGCAGACGACCAACCTTGGGGCAACGAGGAACAGCTCCGCCTCGACGCCGACAAATTCGCCTGCTCCATCAATACACGCCACGACCGCGGTTGCAGAGCGTGGTCGCATAAGCCGGACGCCTTTATAGAGGGCACGGAGAGATGCCCACGCTCCCGAGGGGCGACGAGCGGCCCGGCGGAAGCGACGCCGTCGAGGACCAAGCAGGCCCCAGCCTAGAGTTCCAGCAGGGTGACCGCCATGTGGATGTCATCTTTGGTGGCTCTTCGGCATATCGGTCCCAGCGCGAGCTGAAGGACGCCTCGCGCACCGTATTCCAAGCCACCGCCGGGAAGCCCACAGACCAACCATGTAGGTGGGACGGTGTTCCCATCACCTTCTCCCAGGACGATGCTCCCCCAGGGATGTCCCGAGACTTCAAGACCGCCCTGGTCGTCGCCCCGACCATAAGCAACGCCGTCGTTGGCCGAGTCATGGTTGACGGCGAAAGCTCCCTCAACCTGCTCTTGGCAAGCGCGCTAGACCAGATGCAGATACCCCAGGCGAAAATCAAGAATATAGCGGTCCCCTTCTTCGGCATCGTGCCGGGAAGCTCGACCACTCCGCTCAGGCAGGTGGTTCTGCCTGTCACCTTTGGCGACTCGACGAACTTCCGCACCGAGCTGATCACCTTCGAGGTCGTAGATGGGGACCTCCCCTACAACGCTATCCTGCGGCCGACCCTGATCAAGTTCATGGTCGCAATCACTACGAACACCGGTGTATGAAGCTCCGGGCCCGCGGCATCATAGCGGTCCGCGGTGACTCAAGGCGCGCGGCTGTGAGGAAAGGTCCTAGCGCCGCCGGCATGTTGCCTCAACAGGCCCCGAGGTGACCCCAAAGAGCCCTCGCCGAAGGCGCCATCCACCCAAAGGCCCTACCAAGACCGTGCAACTCAAGGCGGGAGCTCTGCAAGTGCGCTGCGTGCTGGCCACCGACCCAAAATAGGAAGACGAGCTCGTCACCTTCCGCCGAGATAATAAAAGCATTTTTGCATGGGAACCCGCGGACATGCCGGGGGTCCCACGGGAGGTGGTCGAGCACAAACTACAAACAAAACCTGATTGCAGGCCCGTGCGCCAGAAACTGCGGCGCTTCTCCCCTGAGAAGGCGACCATAATCAGAGAGCACCTTGATAAGCTCCTGAAGGCTGGCTTCATTCGTGAGGTTAAGTACTCCGAATGGCTGGCCAACCCAGTAATTGTACAAAAGAAAGGCGGGAAATGGAGGATGTGCGTCGATCACACAGGCTTAAACGCTGCGTGTCCCAAAACAACTTCCCTCTTCCGCGTATAGACCAGATTGTGGACTCCACTGCCAACGCCAAGATGTTGAGTTTTCTTGACGCCTACTCCGGCTACCACCAGATCAAGCTCGCCGTGGAAGACGAGGACAAGACCGCTTTCATCACGCCGTTTGGAACCTTCTGCTACACGACCATGTCGTTCGGTCTGCGCAACGCGGGCGCAACGTTCCAACGGCTGATGGTCAAGACCTTTGAACTGCAGATCGGCCAAAACCTTGAGGTCTACGTCGACGACATCATCGTCAAAAGCTCCTCCGAAGCCGACCACGTCAACGACTTAGCCGAGACCTTCGCCAGTGTAAACAAGTTCGGCATCAAGCTTAATCCCGAGAAGTGCGTCTTCGGCACGACCTCCGAAAAGGTGCTCGGCTACATGATTAGGGGCTCGAGCGTGGGCCCGAACCCAGAGAAGATCGAGTTAATCGAGCAGATGGCCGCCCCGACGTCGGTAAAGCAAGTACAGAGTATCGCCGGCCGTGTCATCGCCCTCAGCCGCTTTATCTCACAGCTCGGCGAACGAGGGTTGCCCTTCTTTAGGATCCTGCGCAGGCACGGGGGCTTCGAGTGGACCCCCGAAGCCCAGCGGTCCTTCGACGAGCTCAAGGCATACCTCTCGAGTCCACCTCTGCTGACGACTCCATGGCAGGGCGAGGTGCTGTTGCTCTACCTCGTGGCCACAACCCAGGCTGTTAGTGCGGTCCTGATAGCCGAGCAGGCCGGGCGACAGCACCCGATCTACTATGTTAGCGAGGTGCTTCACGGGCCAAAAGAACGCTACCCTCTGGTCCAAAAGCTCCTCTACGCCCTCTTCATGGCCTCGCGCAAGCTTCGGCACTACTTCCAGGCGCATGCGGTGGTTGTCACGAGCGAGCTCCCGCTCGGGGAGATTCTCAGGAACCCGGAGGCCGGAGGTCGCATCGCCAAGTGGGCCATGGAGCTGGCCGAGTTTGACCTTCGCTCCATGGCCCGCAGCACCATCAAATGGGCCATGGAGTTGGCCGACTTCGTGGTCGAGCAAACGACCGAGCCCGCCCCTGAGCCCGAGGTCGAAGCCGAAGACCCTTGGACCATGTTTTTCGACGGGTCGAGGTCGTTTGAGCGCTCGGGGGCTGGCGTTCTCATCGTCACCCCTCAAGTTGACCACCTGAGGTATGTGGTCCACTTTGGCTTCCCCGCAACCAACAACGCGGTGGAATATGAGGCCCTCTTGGCTGGCCTGCGAGCTTGTAAGTCCCTAGGCATCCGCTGTCTGGTTGTTAAAGGGGACTCACAGCTCATCGTCAATCAGTACAACAAAGACTATCAGTGTTCGGACCCGCTAATGGCCAAGTACCTCGTCGAAGTGCGCAAGATGGAAAGATGGTTCGTAAACTTGAAGATCCAGCATGTGCCAAGGAAGGACAACTCCACTGCCGACCTCCTGTCCAGGCTCGGATCATCCGGCGATGAGCTCCCGCCGGACGTCATCCTCGAGACCTTGGCCACGCCATCCGTCGTCGATAAGGAAGACCCGGTGGCCCTCCTCGAGAGTGTCCCCTCGTGGATGGACCCGATCGTCAAGTTCCTCGACCGCAGGGGGCTCCCCGCTACTCTGGCCGAGAGGAGCAGGATCTAGCGCCACACTAGCTCGTACAGGCTCGTCGGTAGGCAGTTTTACCGTCGAGGAGCCCTGGGCATTTTGTCAAAATGCATCACTCCCAAGGAGGGACAATGGTCGGGAAGGCATTCCGGATGGGATTTTACTGGCAGACAGCGCTCGGTGACGCTCAAGACATCGTCCGCACTTGCCAGGCCTGCCACTTCCATGCTCGAAAGGCCTGACAGCCGGTCTACACCTTGCAGACCATTCCCCTCTCCTGGCCATTCTCGACGTGGGGCCTCGACATCCTCGGCCCCTTCCCGAGGTCAGTTGGGGGGAAGAAATTCCTGTTCATCGCCATCGACACCTTCTCGAAATGGATCGAGGCTGAGCCTGTCTCCGCTATCACCGCCAAGGCCACAATAAGGTTCTTCCATTCCTTCGTGGTCACAAGGTATGGGGTCCCTTGCAGGATCATCACCGACAATGGGACTCAGTTCACCAGCGAGCTGTTCCAAGAGTTCTGCGCAGACATGGGGACCAAGGTCAGCTATGCTTCGGTGAGCCATCCTCAGAGCAACGGGGTGGTCGAGCGCGCCAACAGATAGCTCGTCCAAGGCGTCAAGAAACGAGTCTTTGCTGAGCTCGGTCAGCGCGGCTAGGCCTGGGTGGACGAGCTTCCCACCGTCCTTTGGTCTGTCTGCACCTCTCCGAACCGGGCAACAGGGGCGAGCCCTTTCCAGCTCGTCTTCGGGGCCGAGGCCGTCCTGCCACCGGAGGTCGCGCTCGGCTCCATCAGGGCAAGCTCGGTCGACCAGGTCGATCTCGAGTAGGAGCGATCCCTCGACCTCGCCCTGGCGGAGGAAGTAAGGTTCCGCGCACTGCTGCGATCGGCGTGCTACCTGCAAGATCTCCGCAGGCACGCCGCCCGAGCAATACGACCTAGGGGCTTCCCCATCAGGGACCTGGTCTCAAGACAAATCCAAGACCGGTCCAACACCAACAAGTTGTCCCCGCTGTGGGAAGGTCCCTATAGGATCGTCTCAGTAAGTCGCGTGGGAGCTTACCGTCTAGCGACCCCCGATGGCAGGGAGCTCACTAACTTGTGGAATGTAGGTCAGCTTCGGAGGTTTTATGCCTAGTGCCCCCTCCTTCTGTTTTAAGATAAGGTGTTTTCCCTTATCATCATGCTTGTCTCTCGTATCTCGAGCAAACGCGACCCGGGCCATGGCCCGGACACCTACCTCGGGGTCGATCGCGCTGAAGCCGATCCTCATCGCAGAAGTCGACTATCCCCGCCGTGAGTTCTCGTCCCGCAGATCCACGCCCGTGGGCCCGCCGACCGAGATACTCGAGTTTCGGCCCTCAGGCCCCTTACTCAAGCTAGCATGACAGTCCCGTGGTCCACCTCCGGGGGTCGAATACGTGGTAAGCCGATCCTCATCGCAGTAAGCCGACCATCCCCCCCGTAGCAGGGCCCATGCCCGGGACCATCGTTGGTAAGGGCTTCGAGCTAAGGGCCTCGGCCTAGTTTTTCCCTCACGCTAAATTATGCTGCTTTATCGTCTCCTTTTTCCTCTTATGCTTTTCTCTGTCTCGAGAGAATGTGTCTGAAGGTTGTGATGCAAGGGACCGACATCGGGGGTCGGACGCGCAGTGAGCTGATTCTCATCGCAGTAAGCCGATCTCCTCCCTGTAGCAAACTCCATCCTGACATTCGCGCCCGAGCGCTTCCTCGACCTCGAGACGTAGGATTCTCGGCCCACGCACCCCTCGCTCGAGCTGGGATCTCGACCTCATAACTCACCTCCGGGGGACGAAAAGCGTAGTAAGCCGATTATCATCGCAGTAAGCCGACCATTCCCCCTGTCGTAGGGGACAAGCTCGAGATTGTCCTCGCCACAGGGCTGCCCAGGTCGTCAAATCTTATGTCGCCATACTCCTAACCAGCCCGGGTCTAGGCCTATGATAAAAATTCTCCTTCATTTCCGATACTAAACTCTTTTTGCCTCTCGAGGGACGTGACGTCAGGTTACGGCCCCAAGTTGCAAGTTCTTCTGCCGAAGATCGAGCCTTTTTAAGACCTCGGGCCTGGGGCTCCTTCTGCTTTTCTTTCGGCCGAAAGTCTTTTTTCATATAGAACGTCTCGAGCGGCGCAACCCCACGGCGTGACCATAAGGGCAACCATAAGATCACGTGGCGAGCTCCCCCTCGAGACGTCCATGCGTGTTCTGTTTTGCAGCGCCAAGGGTCGCGTTCTCTAGGTTCGCCTCGGGGATGACCGAGCTTGATGCAGGTTCGGGCTCGGAGGTCACAATAAGGCGATCGTTATCGGGATAAGCCGGCCCTTCCCCTGTGCTGCCAACCATTGAATGTTCTCAGGGGGTGACCCGAGCCTGATGCATTCCCGGGCTCGGAGGTCGCAGTTTCTAAATTCACCGCCGGGGATGTCTGGTCGCGATAAGCGGCGATGCAATAAGCCGACCATTCCCCGTGGGCTAAGTGGCTGTGTTTGAATTTCTAAACCGCCGAGAGCCCATCCCGAGCTTGAGCATTTCGAGCTTGTCGGCTGGACTCGGGCCTAAACTCGGTCCAAGCCTAACGTATTTCCGTGACGGCCACCGAAGTTGTGCCCAAAGCCCGATGCATTTCGTGTTCGCCTCGGTCCGCTTCGAGCCCGATGCATTCGTGGCTCGAGGTCGCGTTTCTAAATTCACCAATGGGGATGACTCGCTGCAATAAGCGGAAGACGCAATGCCGACCACTCCTCATGGCTAGCAAATAGCTCGGCTTAAAAGCACAGTGAGGTCTGTCCCCTTGTCCATCGATACTTGCGCTGTGCAATATGATCTCACGACATGACCATAAGGACCGCCTCCGGGAGGTCGACGCTACTGATGTAAGCTGATTCTCATCGCCACGGCTCCCTCTCGTCGCAGCCCGCACTGCAGGTCACGCGGAGCGCCTCTGACCTCGGGGCTCCGTATGCATTCTGTGCATTTTGTTTTGCGTGTGAAGGTCACATTCTCTAGGTTCGCCACGGGATACCCCGAGCCCGTGCATTCCTGCTCGGAGGTGCGCAGAAGACGATCTTTATCAGAATAAGCCGGCTTTCCCCCCGTGTTACCAACCATTGAACATCCTCAGAGGGCGCCCCGAGCCTGACGCATTCCCGGGCTCGGAGGTCGTAGTTTCTAAATTCACCACCGGGGATGACTCCGGTCGCGATAGTCGGGCGATACGCCATAAGTCGACCATTCCCGCGTCCAAGTGGCGGTTCGAGTTTCTAAACCGCCCTCGAGGAGCCCACAAGCTCAAGCATTTTCGAGCTCGCGGCCGACTCGAGGCCTAAACCTCGCCCAAGCTCGATGTATTTCGGTCGCCAAGACGAGTTGTGCCTAGAGCCCGAGTGTTTCGTGCTCACCTCGTTAACCGACCGAGTGTCCCCTGACTCGGTCAACCTAATCCGGATGGTTCGAGTTGAGATCAATAACTCACCCAACAGACACCTCCACTGCTTTGTTCTCACGATCGCAATCCGACGCCGCTCGCTCTCCTACGGCGCACTCAAGCAAGCTTTGAGATGACAAAGAGCAAAACAAAACAAGCTAAGTCTTCTAAAAGGCAGCTTTATAAATCACGGCAAAACGATACATTGTCTTTACAAGGGGTGCGAATATTTCGCCCCCTATCTTTGTCTTAACCTAATTTTCTAATCTACAGACATATCCCGAGCAAGTTTTTCCTGCTCGAGGTTGGAGACCCTTCTTTGCAATGCCAGCACCTCAGCCTCGGCTTGACCGACCCGGTCACGGTTGCTTTGGAGCTGAGCCAAGGCGCCTTCCCGCCTGGTCACTCGGGCTTCTCCTCGAGCGCGAGACTTCGCCGACGTTGCGGCTTTCGCGCCCGCCGGCCGCCCGGCGCCTCGGCTTCGCCTCGCTCGGCAGATCGGCCGCCGCGCCTCGTGGCCTTCCTCTCCAGCTTCGCGCCATCTCTCGAACCCGCCGCCTTCGCCAAGGCGTCTGGCCGACTTGCCTTGAGCTTTGCCACTGGCCTCGAAGCTCGGCGGAGGCCTTTCCAGGCGACGAAAGCTCGCTGCCACGCTCAAGGCCGGCACTCTCGCTACGCATCTACCTCTGCGCGCATGGTCGGCAGGTCCGCCGCCCGCACCAGGAGCCCTTCTACCTCCTTCCGCGCGGCCGCAAAGTCCTCGAGCGCGGACCCCGCGATCCCGTAGCTCTCCTCGTAGGCCATGAACGAGACCCCGAGGCACTCCCAGAGCTCCTGCGCCTCTTGCCACGCGGCCCCTGCCCTCGAGCGAGCGCCGGAGAGCTCGAGCTCGAGGCGTTGGACCGTCGCCGACGCGCTCTCGTGATTCTCGTCGAGGGCCTTCTGCGCCTTTTGTCGAACGCGAGCGAGGGTGTCCTCCGCCTTCTTCCGCTCCTCCTCAAGGGCCTTCGAGAGGGTTGTGGCGTGTAGGTCCCTCTCGATGTTGAGCTCCCGCTCGACCTCTCGAGCCCCGTGCTCCCGCTCGGCCTCGACGGCCTGCGCGAGCTCGAGGGTTTGGGCTTCTTTCAGCCGCTCGACCTCCTCTCGCTGGCACGCCGCATCAGCCTCGACTCGAGCGGCGTCCCTCTGGTTGGCCTCAATCACATCCCGCAGGGCCGAAGCTAAGCGCGCTCCGCACGACTCCGCACTCTGAGATCAGCGCAGCCCCGCGAAACAAGGGAAATGTCGGCACAGTTACAAGAGAAGAGAAAAGGAGAAGAAAGAGAGAAGAGTTCAGGGCGGGCACACTTACCGCTGCCAGACGGTCCTCTAGCACCTGCAGGTCGATGGTACCGTCGGACCCTCGGGGCAGATCCGTGGCAACCTCCTCCTCGGCGGACTCGCCGCCGCAAATGCGACGGCCCTCGCACGCTCGACCGTCCGTGTTCGGCCGAGACCGTGGCAGCCGGGATTGCCCGTCCCGTGATGACGACTGACCGCCTCGCCTCGATCGCCGCAGTTGGTAACCCCCAAGGTCGCCGTCTAGCTGGGGCTCTTCGCCGCTTCGCCGTGCCGCCGCCGCGCCCCTCGCCGCCGCCTCCTGACGCCATGGCGAGTAGGACTCACCGCGCTCGACCGCGCACGAGGCGGAAGTCATCCTCGCCCTCCTCCTCTCGGCCCGACCATAGGAAAGGTCGGTGCCCCTCGCTCACTTGGATGCCGTGGGCGGAGCGAACGACGGAAATGAAAGAGGATCAGACTCGCGCGACTCGGCTCAAGCAATCCCGAGCTCGGCATTTAGCTTAGCACGCCCGACGCCTAAGCGACGGGGCTTCTTGGCGATCGGCCGGGGCATCCGGGGCCGCCTTTTCCCTTCTTGCCCTTGCTCAACTCGGGAGCGGCAAAGATCCGCTAGCCGTGTCCCGCAGCTCCTGGTCTCCCGCACAAGCTCACCACGACAGCGCCAAGTCCGAGCCCTTAGGCCAAAGTCAAAGCAAGAGACGCACTCGCTCGCGCCCAAGATGTTCTGGGGACGCCGCCATCGAGGTCGTAGGCGGTGGCGGCCTTCCCAAAGATCTCTCAGATCCTCGAGGCCATCCAAGATGCCTTCTGGCCGCGGAGAGGCCAAAAGAAACCGTTGAGAACAAGAAAGCTTCAATCGGACCCGGGGAAGCTCGAGGTCGCGCAATGCTTACCTTCGGGACCTTCGCGGGTGACGTCGTGCTTCCCGGTGATCTCGAAGAAGGGGTGCAGCCTCTTCTGAAGAGGGAACACCGCTGCGCAGTAGTCATAAATGACCGCCGCTTCTTCGCCCGCTCACGCAGATGTGGATGAGGCGACCGCCGCTGGTCGGCCGCCAATCTCTGCTCGGGTCTCCGCTGCCGCCGACCACGGCATCGCTGTAGGCGAGGTCGCGCCTCGCCCTTCTTCAATAGAACCATTTCTCCACCACGCCCGAGCGAGTCTCGGTCGGATCTGAGAAAGAAGCAGGAGTCCCGCCGCAATGGAAATAGTGGCACCCGACGATGGGGTCCTTGCACAAGGGACAAGGAATAGAAGGAAAGAACAAGGAGGGGTGGGAAGGATGCCCGTAAACCCTCACAAAGATGAGCAAAGATAGAGTGGTGGAGAAGAGAGTTGGGTACTGTGTTCACGAGCTCGACTCGCATCGCGCAAGGACCGCAGCCTAAAAAGTTGTTCTCCTCGGGGTCCACACCAAGAGCATGTATCGCTCCATGCTCACGACTTGCCATCTCGAGGTCGCAGACATTCTCCCCGGCCGAGTCACCAGGTGAACGGGTCCAGCAGCCCCGAGGTCTCCATGTCCTTCATCCGGTCCGCGGTGAGGGTGCTCTTCCTGAACTTCGCCATGGAGTCAAGAGGAGAGAATTGGAGGAGGAAGGCAGCCGCGATAGCGCAAAGGAGTAGGAAGAAAAGAGCAGAGAACGTGGGCGATGGGGAAGAAAGGCTTAAGAGGATGCCGGTTCCCGGTTTTAAAGACGCCTCGACTGCCGACATTATTATCGCCTCAAAAGACGCGCCCGCGGCCAATGGGCGGTAACCGAGGCATCGTGGCCTTTCAAAACCCTTGTACGGATGCACCTCTTCAACGCCCGCTAGCCAGACCATCCGACTTCTCCGCCCGCGTGGCCCGAGGATCTCCACGACCACAAGGTTGAGAGCTCGAACGTCCCGGACGCCATCAAGCTTGCTCAAAGACGAAGCGCTGAAGCTCGAGTATCTCCAAGAACGACCACGGCAAAAACACCCGTAGAAAAGGCCTTCATCAGATCCCGAGCTCGACCAAGATGACGATCCCTCCTCAAAGAAGATTTCAGACTCAAGAATGCCTAAAGTCTCAGACCGCTTCTTGAGCCTCGAGGGCTGGTTGTCGGGATCACCACCCGACACGTGTCCGTGTCCTCCGAGGGCTTTAGAACGTTCTCCCGAGCTCAGACCATCACCGAGCTCGGGCAAAGATATCCCCGAGCTCGAGGACTGCTCCCGAGCTCGGCAAGGCCGCCCTGGGTCCGTGTTGGCCCCGCAAGCCTCCTCGACTCGGTGCCTTCAACCGCCTCCAAAGATAGTATTCCTTTCCTTGCGTGACCTCTCTCCTCGCGTGGGAATTAGGGCCACCAACTCCTGTCAGTCCTCAGTGGTAGCTAAGGTCAACCGCTCTTGTCGATCCTCTCGCTGGGAACTAGGGCCCACCGACTCGCCAAGTCCCCGTGGGAACTAGAGTTAATCGCCTGCCAACTCACGACATCGCCCGACGCCAAGACTCGAGATAAACGCCTAGGGGTCTATAAAAGAGCCAGGACTACCCCGATCAGACCAGGCAGAGACAGACCAAAAAGAGAGCACAAAGACAACACCAAGACATAACAACAATAAGCACCTCAAGACACACTCATACGCCAGACCACCTCACCAGGCTCCCCCTCGGCCACCACTTCCGAGTGGCCCTGAGGTCGAGCTCCATGTTCATCCTCCCCTGAGGAGCCTGTTAGTCATCTTTCACCTACGGGCAAGATTGGAGTAAAGCTATTACCCTTCCTAGGGGGCTTGAACCAATATAACTCCGTGATCTCCCCTGCTCGCTTGCCCTTCTTCCTCGAGCCGTGCCCCGCGACGCCCTCTTTCCCGGACGAGCACGACTTGGGGCCTCACCCCTTTACACGATCCTTCCTCCCTCTTTGCGGTTGGAGGTCCTGATCGTCGACAGCTACATTTTTATCCAGGCCTTGATTCTGGATCAACATTTCTAGCTTCTGGCGTAAACCTTCGACTTATTTCTTTTTTGATTTGAGCGCTTTTCTTTGCAGCAAGGGGATTATGAAGGACCCGAATATAACTTCCGTTTTTTATCATAATCTTCTGTCTGACAGGTTTATTGTAGGCAACTACATGAATCTGACCCATATTTCAGATATGGATTAGATACATCTTCCCGCTGGCTTAAACCTTTATATCTTTTCTCTCATGGATCAATACTAGACAGTCTTCAAGGTCGCTTTGGTTTTCTGTAAACCCAATTTCCAAAACCTCTTTGGCTTCAAACTATATTAACTCCAAGTCTCCTCGGCTCGATGCATTTATTTCATCCTGCCGATCGGCTATAAAAGGCGAACCAGAGCTTTCAGAATTTATCCTCTCGCGCTTAGTTCTCCATTTTCTTACACCAAACTTCATCTTCTTTACGAGGGATTGAATGGCCAGCCAGAGTCCTACGCTTGCTAAATTATGGGCGCTATTCGACATTGCCATGGCGGAGTGGGCGGAGGATAAGGTTTCGCCGATCAAGGCCATCGCCGACACCTCCTCGAGATCTTCCCGCCCTTACAGGCTAGGAGGCTCTTGTGGAGGCGCTCGGCCGCATGCACCGGGGAGAAGTTTAGGGCCCTGTAATTGTAATACTTTCCCAGGCATAATGCCTGGTGAACTTTATATATATAATAAAGAAATACCTTTTCCAAGCATTTTTCCATGATTGTCGTTTAGACGTAGATTGAACCCAGCTTGGGGCATATCGAAGCTTGCATGGTTCCTTGGTCAAGTGACATTCGCATCCATCCGTCGTAGGATACATCTTAGGTCCGACTTGGGACATATTAGGATTTGCGCTGCTCTTGGCCGAACGATACCTACATCCGACTACTATAGGATATAGCTCAGGTCCATCTTGGGACATATCAGAATTTTCTTGGCTCTTGGCCGAGTGATACCTATATCCGACTGGTGCAGGATATAGCCTAGGCTCAACTTGGAGCGTACCATACATACGTGGCTCTTGGCCAAGTGACACTCATATCCGACTGCCGTAGGATATAACTTAGGCTCAACTTAGAGCGCATCATGATTATGTGGCTCTTGGCCGAGTGATACCCATATCCGACTGGTGTAGGATACAGCTCTGGTCCGACTTGGGACATATCGAGGTTTATCCGAACGGCATCCATACTTGTTTATTACGACGAACAGCTTTTCGACCCTCATGGGGCATACCATTGGATTCGTGCCCGTTTAGGCTCAACTCGTGATATATGATTCCGTCATGCGGTAACCACCTAGCAACCCAACATGGGGCATATCACAAGAAGATATTTTTAATCCAGACTGGAGGACACCCACATCTCGCTTAGTTCGATAAGTGGTTAAACATCCCATCATGGGGAGCAACATGTCCCAAACATGACTTGGTCAAACCATAACTGCGTCTGTATGTCAGGACGCCAGGCTAGCAAATCATTACGAAGCATAGAGCAGGGCTAGGGATTCCGCAATCTTTTTCCTACCGATTTGGCGAAAACCCAATTATTCCCCCTTTAAGGACTAAGCCGACGGTTCATTTTTCCCATCGCGCACTCCTGCCTCTTCTGCTTCCTTTGTCTCTCCGCCTTCTCTGCCGCTAGGGTTAATCGCTGGCGCTTTGCATCCTTGCATCGCCGTTGATCTTTTCCTCCGAAAATGTCTTCTCAATCTTCCTAGAAAACTTCCCCGTAGCCTTTGTGTCAAGATTGGACCACCTCATTACGACGGAGGAGCGGTTGCAAGCCATGGTGGATGACAGGGTTCTTCCTGCCCTACCTTTGATCTCTGCGCGGTCGGTCGCAGGTGAATCCATCCCAACCCCTCGCTCCGAGGAGATTGTAGTCTTTGAATCCTTCTTCCAACGCGGGCTGGGCCTTCCTGCCTGCGCCTTCCTTCGCGGTCTTATCTTCTTTTACAGCATTGAATTGGTGAACTTGAATCCCAATTCCATCCTGCAGATTTATCTATTTGTTCACCTCTGTGAGGCTTTCCTGGGGATCCGCCCCCATTTTGATCTTTTTCGCCATCTTTACCTTCTGAAGCCTTACCCCTCAAAGGGCGACCCCAAGGCTATCGGGGGAGTCGGATTTCAGCTGCGGGAGGGGTTAAAGAAAAATTACTTTGCTATCCACTTCAAAACTTCCAATAAGGGCTAGCACCAGGAGTGGTACTTCACCAATCCCAATCCTCGCTTCTTCCTCCTTTGTCGGGTGCCACCTAAGGTGTCCCTTTCTTGGGTTTCTACCCCAATGTCGCGGACATGGACCAGTGCACGAACTCTGGCGCTGATTGAGCGATTGAAGGAGGATGGTCTCACGGAGTTGGTCCGCTCTTCATTTTGTTGCTCACGGATACAAATTTCTAAAGGAGCGGGTCCATCCGGGATACGATTTGAAGGAAAGGATGATCCGACCCGAACCGCTCAAGCAATGTCGGCGAGCAAGTATGTGCTCGTAGGCAAATTCTTTATCCTAAGCGCCGATATATCCACCGCCGATGCCCAAATCCTTCACCGCATCACACCCTCCTCCCGAGGTAAGCAAGTTTAGCCGATAGACTTTGTCATTGTTCTCTCAATGTCTTTAACAGCTTGTAACTCTCCTTTCCAGATCGCCAAAGCTTTTTTGACGCGCTCTCCCAAGATGCCCGCTCATATAGGCGCCCTTCAAACGACTAAGGCCCCTCGCCGAGACCTCGCCGCCAAGAAGGGAAGAAAGCGGTTGGCGAGGACCTGCGCAGCCCCAACGCCGATCGTGGTCCCAAGATCCTAGAACCATCGACGAGCCCGGCATTTGGCTCTCCCCACGAGCACGTGCAGCACCGAGTACACCCGAGAGACTCGGCAATGAGAGGTGCCCATGGTTCCAGCCGGCAAAGACCCGAGTGGTCCCTCCAGAGTGGCTCGCCTCCCAAAGAAGCCACCAATGAGAATGAAGAAGTCCGATGTGTTTGATGCCCTATCGACTCTTATTCGACGCGCTTTGGCCGCTCATTTATGATCGTTCTTGTAGGAATCCTTCGTACGATGTTCCTGTTAAGACGCCGTCCGGGGCCCCTAAGGAAACTGAGCCCCAGGACGTTCATGTCTTGGTTAAGGAGGCCTCGCCCGTGGACACAGGAGTGCCCACCGAGCCCCAGTCACCTTCGCCAACACCCCATGCTTCGGCGTCGGGTCCTGACGCTCAAGAGCCCATCTCTTGTCCCTCCCCCGAGGTTGAAGAAATCTCCGAAGCTTTCGCTGACTCCGCCGCCTCTCAACTCATAATGCAAACCGCGTGGGTTGATGAGGAGGACGGCTTGAAGCTCCTGGACGACTCGGAGGAGGAGAGAGAAAGGAATGACTTTTACAGTCATGCCACCGCTTGTGCTCGCCTGTCCCGGGTAAAAATCTTTCTACTCTCGCCATCTTCTTACTTATGCCGGTTAGCATGTAGTCACCTTTTCCTGTGATGGTTACAGAAATTAGGGGAGCGCTCTAAGAAGAAGTCCGAGTATGTAACATCCCAAAATTTGAGTTTTGGAATGTTTGAATTCAAAAATAAGCCATTTGCATTTCTCTTGAATTAATTCCAGCTTAATTTGAATTTTCCATTAATGGGAGGGATTTAATTTTTCTGTATTTTTGGAGTTTTTTCTGAATTTATTTGCTATTTATTTGAATTTATTTGCACTTATTTGAATTCCTGGATTTTTTTTAAATCAGAAAATGAATTTTAATTCTAAAATCCATCTCGGCCGCTTTTTTCCGTCGCCCATTTTTTTCCTTCACACGCTTTGGCCTGCTCTCGACTCCAAATCATTGCGGTACCAAGGCCGCTTATGCACACGGATTCGCGCCATGTTTGCGGTTGAGATGCGCCACGCTGCCTCGCGCTACGCCGCCACCGAATCCTAGCCGCCCGTTTTGAGTCCGGCCTGACACGGCCTCAGACCCATATTTAAGGCGCCGACGCCCCGAGGTTCCTCGCGCGCGCCGCTTCTTTTGCCCCGCTCGCTGCTCGCCGCCGCCGTTGCTTTTGCTTGTCCTCGCCGGTTCTCCGCCGTGCCCGAGACCTTCGCCGCCTTTTGTTCACCGCCGCGCGCTCGCCGCCGCCGTTGCTTTCCCTGTTGCTCGTGATCGCCCTTCTTCAGATCCACACCAAGACGCCCAATCTGCCGCCGTAGCGCCGCTTGCCGTGTCGCCTTCCCCATCGCCAGCGAGGCTCACGCCGCCGCTGCTGCTTCTCGACGAGGAATCGTGGCCGCCCGATCGCCGCAACGCTTCCAAATCGTGCCGCGCCTTCGCCCCCTCGCGCTCGCTTTCACCGCCTAATCCCGCATCTGCGTTACCGATGCACGACGCGCGGGCCGCCGCGGCTCGGCGCCACGCGCAGCGTGTGGTCACCACGCCACGCTACCGCCACGGCCGATGACGCCATGGGAGTGCCGGTGCACGGTGGACCGACCGCATGCGCATGCACCGAGACCACCAAAAGCCGGCCGATGTCGCCATATGTAATAAATCACTTTTTCCGTATAAAAATAAATCCGGAAATTCTCGATTTTCGATTTTCACCCTTTTCTCTCAATTTAATCTTTCGGAGACCCGTTCTCGCTCATACGAACTCCGATTGAGGCGATTCAAGTTTCTAAATTTTTCTAAATTCAAGATCTATCTTCCAGAGTCATTTATTTACAGTTTTGAGCTTGTTAGAGTCTCTGTTTTGAATTTATTTGGTTTCGTTGCTTTGTTTTTCGGTAGACGCTAATTCCGAGGGAGCGAACGAAGACTTCAAAGGCCAAGACCCAGCACTAGATCAGCAAGGCAAGTCGTAAACTTTGATCAAAATGATCCTATGTTTGCAAAAGTAATTTACTTTTATACAATTACTTGCTATTTTGTGTATCAATGCTTATTTAATGGGAGTAGATGTATACCTAGTTGACATTACGCCACCATGATTAATTGTATGCCATGTATCCATTGTTAAACCTAGATTGGGACATTACTAGTTGGACATAATCATTATACCAACAT